>CM017569.1:14759175-15959175 GCA_007844125.1 Sinonovacula constricta | reverse complement strand
TACTGGTGCAACAAACTTTAAGTACATATAAATTAACTAGGACACTTAATGAATATAATAGTATAAAAATTAAGAACCTTTACCGCACTGTTAGTGAAAAAAATAAATTTGCAGTTCATCACCCCTCAATTCATTTTCGACCCAATGCTACTGGAATAGGCCAATGAATTACAATTTTGTCATTTACGAGAATAAAATTAAAAACTGTACATATTTCTTTCTCAATCTGGTAGAGGGATACAGAAATAATTGTCAAAGTGAAAAAGTATGCTAACTTAAGGATTATAATTAAAAAATGAACGACATCCCTTGCCAAAAAATGTATTTGTTAACGTAAAATATTGCAGAACAATGTGTATTAATTAGACTTCTTTAATCCCTTCAAAATTTGTTAAGAAAGTCACATTTATAAATGTAAAGGATAGTTTCTTTTTTTATACGCACAACAAACCCACATAAATTCCGTCTTTTTTCATTTTTGTAAAATAATTATTTCCTAACTTAGTTCCTAAGACTCATGGGTTCATTCAGTTCCTAAACCATTGTATTGAGGCATCTTGGTCCACATTTATAAGGTAACTGATATACCTTTTATATGTTATTTTTTCCCATAACTCAACTTTTCAATCCATTTATAGTGCTGCACGTGGCTTTTCATTATAAATAATTCTAATCATACATAAATCTACACACTTTTATTGTTTTGGGTAGTAAAGAGAGTGAAAGTGGTAATAAGGGTTCTTCTTGCCTCTTTCTTGAATATCATTTCTCTTAAAAGATATTTTGACTGATGATATTAAACGCATATGCTCCGAAATTAAGTAATATTTCCATATTAAGCGTTAAATCTTTTAGTGTTAGCAAGGTATATTTCTGATATAGACACCCCCCCCCCCATCACACACACCTCTGTCAACCCTTCATTATAGATTGTATTAGCCACAACCTGAATACTTGTGTTGAAAAAGATATTCTTTACATCTTTGGTTACTTTGTGGATACTTGATTTAAAAAAAAGATAACTGGTGAACGTCTCTTCAAACAGTGTTTGAAAACAATTTAAATTTGTCTTTATGCAATCAACTGTCAAGTCCTAGTAAGTGCTATTTGTGAAATTGTTTTTGGTGGGTAGTTGTTATGTTTTAGAATGTAGTTTCTGGCCCGTTTTGTTATGCTTTCACATTTGCTATTCATAGACCACCTACTTACAATTCTCTATAAATTAAATTTCAAATGATAACATCTTTATTCTTCAAAGTATTATTCAGAAGTATATTACACTTTCCGGTGGAAGGCTCTATGTTTTATATGTAGATTTTGAACGTGCCTTTGATGGACTCGTACACTGGAAATTATTTGAAGTATTAGACTCGTTGGGAATACGAGTCAAAATGTATTTTATGCTTGAAAGTATGTATGAAAAATTATTAAGCAGTGTGCGCGTGCCTAATATCATGGAAACTAATGATCCATATAAATCAACTTATATTTTTACAGATCCATTTAGATGTACTGTCGGAACAAGACAGGGGGGTTTAAGTAGCACAATTATCTTTAATTTATATATGAACGAGTTACCGAATTTTCTCAAATCTAAAGGTCAAAAGAGGATATTTAATACAGATAAAATCCCCGAAATGCTATGTATAAGGTTACCAGATGATGTGGTAATATGTGCAGAAACTGCAGTTGAGTTACAAAGGCATTTAAACAGTATTTCTGATTTCTGGGGAAGTAACGGAATATCTATTAATCAATAGAAGACAAAAATCACAGTATTTGAAACAGTGGCGGATTACGTAGCTATGAGAAGTGGTATTATAGAGGGTGTCCAGTAAATGTCACCTCCGGATACAAGTATATGGGAATATTATTTAGTTCGAATTTAAAATGAAAAAAAACCCCACAACAACAACAAAACAAAACTTACAATACAAGGAAAAAAAATTTATCATAGCCATAAAATGATTGCAAGAAACATTTGGTTATTTGAATGTTGAAGAGTACTTTAAACTGTTTGACTCTATGGTTAAACCGATTTTAGTTTACGGATCCGAAATTTGGGGAAATGTACTGTCATATCCGTCGAAAAGACTCTGACCCAACTTGGTAAGTCAATATTGGGATTAAGTATTAAATCAACTGATAATATTGCTCTAGGTGAATGTGGTCGTTTTCCTCTTGTTACCGAGTATCTTTTAAAATGTATCAAATATTGGTGCAAACTATTATATATATCAGATGATAGAACTCCTAAAAACTGTTATATGATGTTAAAAAGGCTAGATGATTTAGGAAGACGTAATTGGGCAACTAATGTAATGGAATTACTTTTCAAATATTGATTTGGACATGCATGGATATATCAGAATTTAGGGGACATGAATTTGTTTATTTATATTATCAAACAACGATTACATGATATTGCTTGGCAGAACTGGTTGTCAGAAATAAACCAATCACCAAAATGTTGTACGTATAAAGAGTTTAAAATATTACTTAATCCAGAGCCGTATTTATCTCTTTCCATTCCAAGTTCAAAAAGATGAATGCAAAATTTAGATGCTCCAATCACAAATATGCAATGCAATTGAAATTGGACGCCACAATAATATACCAAGTAGCGAAAGATTGTGTAACCATTGTTTAGAAAGATTAAACGCGTACATTGTATGTTGTTGAAGATGAATTCCATGTAATGTTTGTCTGTTTAAGATACGATGAACCTAGAAATCAGTTATAACTTGGTTCAAGGGGAGGAGAAATACAATAAATTTTATAAACCTGATGACATCAAATAACGTTTAATATTAAAACAACTGTGTTATTATGTGTATGAAATTATCCAGGAATGAAGATAAATGTAACGATAATAACATAACTCGTGTTTTGTATAGTAAATTGTATTATGGGCCCAATGCCTTTAGGTACAAGTAAAATTTCTGTTCTGTTCTGTTCCGTTCTATCTGGGTTTCCCTTTCATACAAAATAAAACTAAAAGCTCTTTACTGTATTGTGTTTATTATTTCTAGATTTGGATTTGATGGAGATATAATAAGAGTATTTACTTTTGGAAGAGCTATTTTCTAACAGTTATAACGGCAATGGAGTAAACATTCTCTTACACCGTTGTGTGAGAAGTTATATAATCTCATTTATTCTAGTATTTTATTCATTTCAATCATTTTATCAGGTTTAGTTGAAAAAAACGTGTTCGAAGTAATATGAATTAAGAATCCCAGCATAATTATAGAAAGGACATTGTAAATACCGCTTTTATAGCAAGCTATCCAAACAGTTTTTATTTTATCCATATGAATATGACAACCGGAGATGTTCGCATATTAAAGCCGATAAGAGAGAAGTTTCTGTACCATCAATGATATCTGCATAATGGGAGACTTTGTTTACAGCATTTCTAATTTTAATACCATTCATATGTAACGAATTAACAATGCCAGCACCTCTCCACATGTTATAAAGATATATGGTGATATTGCATCACTTTGAGGGCCACCTCTCTGCAAATATAGCCACTCTGAATAATATATATTACAGCATAATTTCAGATTATGATAACAGTTCTTATCCAGCTTTTAAATATCTCTAAGTTAAAACCCCCAAACGTTTTATGAAGATCCACGAAACCGAGTGGAATGCTTTTTCAAAGTCGATCATAAAGGGAAGAATTTACGCAATTTAATTCAGTTTTGGATAAAACATTATATATATGACTGGTGTACTTTTTCCGATGTATATTTCTAAAACAAAACCTGTTTGGTCTTCATTCATTATTAGAGGGATGGGATGGGATTTGCCGGCATTTTGCCGATACTGTGCTGCGACATTTCTATCATTATAGCACAGGGGCACTTATGAAGTGCCCAGGGACTGAACCCGGCCGGTCCATTATACTGACACCGACGAGCCAGGAGTAATGCTGTCCCCTTAGCCCCGAGCGTTAGGAGGGAAGCCACTACTACCAATTTTTAAGTCTTTGGTTTGACCCGGCCGGGGTTTGAACCCGCGACCTCCCGATCCGCAAGCCGACGCTCTACCACCTGAGCTATTGAGGCCGGTTTCATTATTAGATGTAGAACCTTATTTTTGTGTGTGTATGTGTGAAACAGATAGTTCACTTTTATTGTACAATATGGCAAATTTCACTCACCGAAAAAAGAAAATATCAACACAAGCACAGCTGGCACTAGCTGTTTAATCATCTGAAATATAAAATAGACGAAGTAGGTTGGGTTGGTACCTTCAATATCTCTTACAGCATATTGCAAAATATTATGCAACAAACAGCAAAAATCTTAATTATAACATACAAATCTGCATTCTGCTCAAATGATTTGGGCCATAAATTTCACCGAAATACGCATGTGTGCAGATACATGGGTTTGTTGTCATTGAAATTTACAAAAAAAAATCGTGAATAAATAAATGACACACCAACATTCACTATTTAAACTATATTGATGATCTTTACGGTTCTAACAAAGGTACTTGTATGATTTATTTACAATATTGCTTCAGTTTGGACATTGTTCAGGCGCCTTTCTTCCATTGCAAAAGCTAAACATTGCTTTATCTTTGTCTGCGCTATGTGCATGTACCTGCAAAAACATTAATTCAATATCGATACATCATATATCATAAACAACCGTATTAGGATATGAACGGAAGATAAGATCTAATCGTGTTATTTTCTAATAGACAATATAGAAGTATAAACAATACGTGTACATAAAACACATAAAACTGTAAATACCTTTTCGATAGCTGGTTAAGATTTGTATCCTTGTAATCCCTAGCTTTTTGCTAATTAGATAACTCGTGTCCAATACACCGGCAACATGTACGCTGTATGTACTGCATCAAACACAGATAACGTGCTGCCAGTATCTTTCGATTTTGATGATAATCTAGATTTCTTCATGGTGACCCCGTACAGTTATGATCTTGTACGGACATACATCCAGTTATCTGGAGGTTGGAGTGGGGGTGGTGGTATAACTGATAAACAATTAACGACCAAGCCATTGGCGTTTGTAATAAGCAGCTTTTACAGTGTATACTTTTAAATTTATTGATAGCAAACACTATTTGTAGTAGCTGGTAATATAAATTCTTTAGCCAGTTCACTGATCGATGTCTTATAAAATATTTCTTGAATATAATTTAACGTAGGTGCCTCAGACGCAAACTTATTTTGTATTTAAATTCTTCCACAGTCATAATAACACATTTCCGTTTGTGAAAATATATGCACAAACATATATAACTTATAACATCTTCCTGATTCGCCCCAAACACCATTGTTCCGTACCGTGTTTTCCTGGCACATTCCTCGAACTTTCACTTGTGGGTTCTAGTCCCGGCCTTCGCGAAGGATTTAATATGGATCGGTCTTCCAGCTGACCCTCGGTACCCAGTCATTGTTCCGAAAACTTCCTTTGCCAAAACAGTTGGGTGTTGCTATAATGAGCATATCTGTGTTGCTGCAGTATGTTTTAATTAAAGTTTTAAGCCTATTTTGAAACAATCATTCTGATCTGCCAAATTACTCCCATTATTAAGACAACATCGCTATAGATCTAATACCCCTTTAAGACAGATTATTCCAAACATTTGACTGTCATTTATTGTGAAAATATGTCATATGTCAGTCATAAACAGTATACGGACTTTGTCAGTGACCTCGTGGCTTCATGGTGCCACCGACCTACAATTTGTTAACAACTGAACAAAAATCTAGGTCGTGCGGGTCTTGAACTACCAGCCCCTAGGGACTGGAGTGTTATAAGCCAGTTATTGTACCAAATCAGCTGATGTATCCTTGTTAGCTATGTACATTTCCTGGCGTAACATGAATAGACACTATCATATGACAGATAACAAGAGGTGATAATTTCACAATCAGATATATTCGGCATGCGTCTGTACACACGATGAACGATAACCAACCACGAGGACATGTAAAGAAGTGAGGCAAACATAGCACAATTGTACGCCGTAACCAATAAAATGACGAGGATATTTACCCTATGGTTGCTGCTTAGCGTAGGTGTCGGTAGGTAATAGAAAGTTTTGTTCTATTTGGTTTATATTATATTTATGTTGAGCTGTAGTCCGAATGTATAATATTCAGCATAAGCACGATTTGAAGACGTAGTCATAATTACGACAAGAAAGTAGCCATTTTACTATTAAGTAATGGTGGATTTCAATTTTCCGACGTAGAACTATCAATACCAAGTTTTTTATGTTTCCAGAAACATACTTTTGTGTTCCTTCAACATGTCTGTCATATAGTATCTCAGTAGAATAAGCGGCTTGGATATTTTTGTCACTGGCGGCATACACGACAAGCTTGTCGAAATGGAGAAAGACCAACGTTCGCTGGTACACTCAAAACAGTAACAGGAATGAAGAGTTTATCTTTCGTAATATCATGAACAACACACACTGCTAAGGATATGATCTGTAATAAGGTATTAATGATTAGAAAT
Organism: Sinonovacula constricta; assembly: GCA_007844125.1. Lineage (NCBI taxonomy): Eukaryota > Metazoa > Mollusca > Bivalvia > Cardiida > Solecurtidae > Sinonovacula > Sinonovacula constricta. The sequence goes on along the minus strand of CM017569.1, from coordinate 15,952,660 downwards.
ACATAATCCTCACACCTGGCACTACACTTAAGGCAATTATACAGTTGCTTGATAAAGTCTGCTTTTACAATCGAACATATACTTAATATAAATGAGTAATTTAAGAAAATTTCCCCACAATATAGCAGTTCTAAATCTTTGTGTGCGTGATGTCTTTCCAAGACATCGATTCAATAATTGTTGTTCGTTTTGTAAAATATTTCTTGATCTTTATGATTTGTCTTTTTTTTTGAGATCATTTTGTGAAACAATGCATGCTCTTCATGTTAAGATAGATATTGACTTAAAGAAAGTATCCAAGAATATCTGTTTAAAAAAGACGGGAAAACCTAAACGCCCTGCTTGAACATTACAGTACATGGTCAGTTGAGTTGTGAGCCGGGTTGGACGGCTCAGGGCGCCACCTACTGTTTCTGGCCAAGTACCGTGGCCATGACATGGCAGACGGCATCAGATGAGTGCTACAAGATGGCCGCTGAACTAGTCAAGGTGTACACCGCTGACGATATAGTAAGTAGAGACCCGGGGAGGTGATCGAGGGTGAAAGGATGTCAGGTCCACACCGCTGACGATATAGTAAGTAGAGACCCGGGTAGGTGATCGAGGGTGAAAGGATGTCAGGTCCACACCGCTGACGATATAGTAAGTAGAGACCCGGGGAGGTGATCGAGGGTGAAAGGATGTCAGGTCCACACCGCTGACGATATAGTGAGTAAAGACCTGGGAAGGGTAAGTAATGATAAAAGGATGTCAAGGTCTTCACGGCTGACTACACTGTAAGAAGAGTCACGGGGAGGTTGAGCGAGCGTGAAAGGATGTCAATGTGTACACTGCTTACGACTGCTTATGGTAAGTAGAGATTCTGGAGGAAGAGCGAGGATGAAAACATGAAGGTCTACGCCGCTGACTACAAGGTAAATAGACTACAGGGAAATGTGAAAGAGGGTGAAAGATGTCAAGGTATACACTGCTGACTACATAGAAAGTAGAACCACGGGGTGGACGAGCCACGTGGAAAGGATGTCAAAGTCGTCAGCGTTGACGACAGAGTAAGTAGATTCCCAGCACATTGGGTGAGCGAGGGTGAAAGAATGTCAAGGTCTTTATCGTTGACGACATACCGTTAGTAAGTACAGTCCCTGTGAAGGTGAGTGAGGGTGAAATGATATCAATGTCTACATCGCTGACAGCATAGAAAGTACAGTCCCAGAGAGGTTGAAAAGGGGTAAAAGGATGTCAAGACCTTCAACGCTGGCGACATGGTAAGAACAGTCCTGGAGAAGGTGAGAGATGTTAAAAGGATGTCAAAGCTACTTCGCTGATGACATAGTCTTATACCGAGTAAGGGTAAGCGATGTTGATAGGATGTCAAAGCTACATCGCTGATGACATAGTCTTATACCGAGTAAGGGTGAGCGATATTGATAGGATGTCAAAGCTACTTCGCTGATGACATAGTCTTATACCGAGTAAAGATGAGAATAGACGAAAGGATGTCAAAGCTTTCTAGGCTGGCGTCATGGTAAGAAAAGTTCCAGTGAGGTTAAGCCTGTGTAAATGGACGTCAAAGAGACTTTAGTGGTTAAGATGAGGGCTCCACCGAGGATATAACCTTAAAAACGCGACGTCAGCTCAATCATGATTTCCATATTGATAAGACACACACTACGAGTAGCATAACGAAACAAAGCTATGTGATTTTCTTAAACAATCAAGCTTTAGCAAAACTCATATATATTCTGTTCGCTTTCTAATGCTTCAAAAATATTATTTTACATCACATTACCATGTCTCCTTATCTGTTTAAAATGTACCGTTCTCAGTTCATCTATATGTTCAATTTTAATTAACAGGAGAAGTTGTAACTAACATTTATTGGTTCTTATGTTAATACCATGCGCTAGTTAAACTCAATATATTTTTTTTCCACAAATGTTGTGTCGTAGAAAGTCCTATATCCGTATATCCTATTATTTTCTAGGCAGCCATATCGGCCCTCAGTAACAGCACGACCGTGACACGCTGGTGGACGGAACTCAATGACATTGGTCATGTCGGAGTCTGGGTTTGGGGTCGAGGGAGCCTCACCACACAACCTATCTTTGACGTTATGTTGGTACTCGTGACATTATGTACAACATGTCTTTATTAGTTCAACACAAGTCTGTTTCTTACTCTAATACAAAGATCCTTTTTGAAAACAACAAACAAACGCAAAGATACAGTTATGTGTGAAACGCTGTCACAACAGCAATGAATAATTTTCAGTTGCGTAAGAAACTTGTATTAATTTTTGTATTTGCGTTTTTTTCGCACAATTAATCTTCATTAAAACTTTCAATTAAAACGGCTCATTTGCTTGATTAGATATCAGCATAAGGCAGTTAATCTATGTTACAATAGAAACACAAATTTGCCCTCAGACATGAACATAAGAAGGTCCTCTATGTTTCTATAGAAACTGGAGCCAGCACCCTGATGACACGGCCCACTTGCAGAACTGTGGCGCCCTTACATTCCAGGGCTCCGTCAGTGACGAGCGGTGTGGGGACAAGAACCGCTACATCTGTGAATACACGCGGGCTCCAGGTAAAGTTCAGTCAATAAATCAATAGATCGATCGATCAATAAACCAATCAATGAATCAAGAACTTCCACATCTGCACACCACTTTACGGTTGTAGATAATACAGCAACATATTTATGTGTAGCCACATTGAAAATAAATTGTTGGTCGCATAAACATATATAAACTAAAAAAGGGAGAAACATCAAAGACCTATGAGTATTGCAACAATAACCAAAATTTGAAAAAGACACAGTTCAAAGGTATTTACAAGCTAATTGTAATAATAAGAACAAATATGAGATGAATCATTAAACACACACACACACACGCACGCACGCACGCACACACACACAACAAAACAAAACAACAAAACAATCAACAAAACACGGAACACAGGTTTTACAGAGTTCTTCAAATGAAAGCAATGAAAAGAAACAGATCTAATTGAATATAAAATGTCCCCGCGCTTACATTTTTTTTTACTTATGACGTTTGTAAATGAAAGTAGTGACGAAATTTAACAATAATGTTCACATGGTATTAAGAAGCGAGAGAGACGTATTACTTCAACTAGAATAACTACACAAAATGATAGATAGTAAATGAAATAAAAAATTGCATCAAGAAAAAAGTGAACAAAGAAGTGTAAATGGTTGTAGCACCCTCCCTGTTCATGCGTAGATGGAATAGAATAACCAATGCCATTGGCTATCAAAAGGAAACACCCGTAACAATCCTTTATAGGATGAATTAAATGACAACCGCCATTGTATTGGTTGTATGTACAGAAGTAGATAAGTGTTACAAGAAGGTTATCTCCCTTGTTCAGTTGGCTATTGTTTTGGGTTTTGACCTCGTGGTGAATTACAGCATTGTTCCGTACGATTTTAGTTTGTTGTACGTTTATTTCCATACTGGCGTGGTGGCAGCGGCGATCATGTAAACCTATGGACTCCAAATTGTTATATTCTACCAGAATTCATTGGAATTATCGTGCTTAACCGTTGACTTATCGGTACAAACTGGCGGTCTACACTGTGGCTGTTTAATCTTCGTACGGAATCATGGCTACCGCTCGAGCACCCAAACAGTGGTCGTTAACCAAACAAGAGACAATTACCACGTTTGAAGCATGGAGACAAAACCTACAGTACATTCTGTCACTGGACAAAAACTTTGCTCCGTTTCTAGTTGATGGATTTACTTGGGGCAAAAAGAGTATTACCGTACCTTTGAGAGGCTTGCATGACGACGACGATCACATACCTGAGGCATCCAGAAGGACTGCAGCACAAAAGTGTGCTCATTTGGAATTGTTATTGGGACAAATTGCTAATTATTGTCCTATTATCTCACGCAACACTTTTGTTAAAAACTCAACATCGATAAATGGAATCTGGCAGTCTATCCGTCAACATTTTGGATTCCAAACATCTGGTGCACATTTCCTGGATCTTAACAACATTCGTTTAGAACTTGACGAAAGGCCTGAGGACCTTTTTCAGCGTCTGACTAGTTTTGTTGAGGACAATCTCCTCCGGGTTGATGGATCAGTTCGTCACCATGGTGAAATACCTGATGTTGATGAAGAAATCTCGCCGTCATTGGAAAATTTAGTTGTTCTCATGTGGCTTCGTCTCATTCATACTGACCTACCAGGATTGGTGAAACAACGTTACGGTACAGAATTACGTTCTCAAACTTTGGCGTCACTTAAGCCTGAAATTTCACAAGCTCTTGACAGTTTACTTGAAGAACTCAATTCAACAGCTGAGGCACGCGTCATGCGCACTGCATTCGATAAGGCTAAGACAGCTAGCCGTGCACGTCGTGAGCCAGTAAAGAAATTAAAAGTGTGCATTCTTTGCAAGCAGGCAAACAGACCATACCAACATTTCCTCAGCAGATGCACATTCTTACCTCAAGAAGACCGATTGTTTATGTCACGTTCCAGACATATTACTTCTGTAATGATTCAATCAGAAGATGAAGAGGAAGAAGAGTACACCAGTCCATCTAACGATGTCAGTGCGGATAGTGTAGTACATTCTTCACGCCGTGTGGTAACGAAGCAGTCACCAACTCTTAGGGTCTTCCACAAACATCATCCGCTTGTACTTACCCTAGATACCGGCGCTGAAATCAGCATGATCAAAGCCTCTGTTGCTCACATGATTGGCGCGAAAGTCAATAAGTCCAATCAAACTGCACTCCAAGCAGATGGAGTTACTCCCCTTGAAATAAGGGGTGAGACACACATAACACTATCACGGGACAAGTACACATTGAAACTAGAGGCACTTGTGGTAAGTGACTTAGACGTAGATATACTGGCAGGAATTCCGTTCATGACAGTCATAACATTTCAGTGAGACCTGCTAAGCATCAAATTATCATGGGCGGATCATACTCTGTGACCTACGGTCCAACTGCTCCAGATGTTCCAGAACACCGTGTCCGCAGAACTCAAGCATATGTTCTCAGAGCTGACAGAGTGTCCACAGTTGTATGGCCAGGCTCTTTCATCGAAGTGGACACTCCACCAGAGCTGAAAGACACAACCCTAGCTGTAGAACCTAGATCAGAAAATGGAAAGTCATCTGAGTCATGGATTCACCCACATGTCACTGAATCCATTGGCAGCAAGGTGCGTATAGTTAATGCGTCAAATGAGCCACAGCAAGTGAAAAGATTTGAGCATGTGTGCCAGGTTAGACTTACGGCAGATAACCCATCTCCAGTTTCAGAGTTTCTTGTTCCAGATAGAGAGGCAAGAGTTTCTTTAACGGGAAAAGACCATTCCAGTCTCTACTCGTCAGCCGTCAGTCTCGATCCTGATAATATGTTGCCTTCGACTATTCGTAAACAGTTCAGAGACACTTTACAGGCGTATGATGAGGTATTCTCTCCAAATTACAAGGGTTACAATGGTGCTGTCGGTCATTTTGAGTCAGCGGTAAATATGGGGCCCGTGCAACCTCCACAACGCAAGGGTCGGGTACCGCAGTATGCCAAAGACAAATTATCTGAACTACAAGACAGGTTTGATGAATTGGAAGAGAAAAGTGTTTTCAGAAAACCAGAGGAAGTCGGCGTAAACGTTGAATATTTGAATCCCTCATTCTTGGTCAAGAAACCGTCTGGTGGTTATCGTCTTGTGACAGCTTTCACCGATGTAGCTAAGTATAGCAAACCTCAGCCGTCGCTTATGCCAGATGTCGATGCCACACTACGTAACATAGCACAGTGGAAATACATAATTGTTACTGATCTTACTAGTGCTTTCTACCAAATACCTTTGTCAAAGGACTCTATGAAGTATTGCGGTGTGGTAACACCTTATCGTGGTGTTCGTGTGTATACACGATGCGCAATGGGAATGCCAGGATCTGAGACCGCATTAGAGGAGCTCATGTGTCGTGTTCTTGGAGATCTTGTACAGGAGGGATGTGTCTCGAAGCTTGCAGATGACTTGTATTGCGGTGGCAACACACCTACAGAACTGTTGAGTAATTGGACTCGTGTACTGAAGGCATTACATCAAGCAGGATTGTGTTTATCTCCTCACAAGACAGTTATATGTCCAAAGTCTACAACAATTCTAGGATGGGTTTGGTCCGGTGGAAGCATATCAGCTAGTCCCCACAGAATTTCTGTACTATCCACGTGTCATGTTCCAGATACAGTGCGTGGATTACGCTCCTTTATTGGTGCGTACAAAGTTCTTGGTCGTGTGGTACCCAAATGTTCTCAATACATTTCTCCGCTAGAAGATGCCATCGCCGGACTCGAGTCTAGAGATCCAGTAGAGTGGACAGATCCACTTAGACATTCCTTCAGCAGTGCTCAAAAAGCTCTTTCCAACAACAAAACCATTCTTCTCCCAAGGCGTCAGGATCAGCTATGGATTGTTACTGATGCTTCTGTAACAAAGCATGGCATAGGGGCTACTCTGTATGTTAGGAGAGAAAGTCAATTGCACCTTGCAGGTTTCTTCAGTGCCAAACTTAGAAAACATCAAGTCACGTGGTTGCCATGCGAGGTAGAGGCTCTATCGATCGCGGCAGCCGTCAAGCATTTCAGTCCATTTATCATTCAGTCCAACTTCAACGCACATGTTTTGACAGACAGTAAACCTTGTGTTCAAGCCATTGATAAGTTATGTCGAGGGGAGTTTTCAGCCAGTCCACGAGTGACCTCATTTCTTTCTACCATCAGTAGATATCAAGTCAACGTAAGACACCTGGCCGGATCAGCCAATATTCTTACAGACTTCGCAAGTAGAAATGCTCCCGAATGTAATGAACCGAAATGTCAGGTGTGTGCTTTTATTGTAGAAACAGAGGATTCGGTAGTAAGAGCCACTAGGGTAGCCGATGTTTACAATGATTTGAAGCGCATTCCATTTACGACACGATCTGCTTGGCTCGACGTCCAATCAGAATGCCCAGACCTGCGAAAAACACACGCACACCTGAAGCAAGGTACCCGGCCTTCAAAGAAAATGACAAACGTTAAAGACATCAAACGATATCTTGGCATGGCATCCATTGCAAAGGATGGGTTGTTGGTTGTCCGCAAGCAAGACGCTTTGTCAGCACCTGCAGAGATGATCATATTTCCCCGCATGGCTCTTGATGGTCTTCTCACAGCTCTACACATAAAACTTGATCATCCCTCAAGACATCAACTAGAACTGGTATTTAGAAGAAACTTTTATGCTCTAGATATGACGAAGGCCATGGACCGAATATCGGAATCATGTCACGTGTGTGCGTCGCTTAAGAAAGTACCTAATAGTCTCATTGAACATTCCAGCGAGGATCCACCCGAAACAGTGGGATCTACCTTCGCAGCAGACGTCCTTAAAAGTAATCGTCAACTCATTTTGGTTGTTAGAGAGTCTGTCACATCATTTACCACTGCCTGTATAATTGAGACTGAAAAACACACTTCTCTTAGAGACGGTCTCATTCAGCTTCTCGTCGGTATATATCCACTTGATGGTCCTCCGGCAGTGATTCGAGTGGATCCTGCCCCTGGATTCTGTACTTTACGAGACGATGAAATATTGCGCAGGTACAACATCATCATCGACATTGGAAGAACCAAAAATGTTAACAAAAACCCGGTAGCAGAAAAGGCCATTGCAGAATTGGAAGATGAAATTTTACGCCAGAATCCAAATGGTGGTCCCGTTTCAATGCTTACTCTTTCTGTAGCTGTTGCAAGACTAAACTCACGATTGCGCGTCACAGGTCTTTCGGCGCGTGAACTTTTTACCCAGAGAGATCAGTTTACAAACGAACAACTGCCTTTAAATGACAGAGACGTCATATTGTCTAAACATCAACAGCGAACTGAAAATCATCCGTATAGTATGAAATCTAAACTCCGATCAAAAGTTATCCGCAAACGACCGAACGTCAAAACGGGAGATTTAGTGTACCTTTATTCGGACAAAAATAAGTCACAGGCAAGGAGCAGATATCTTGTTGTCTCAATTGATAACGAATGGTGTTACATCAAGAGGTTCACTGGGAACCAACTGCGTTCCAACTCTTACAAGGTTAAGTTAGATGAGTGTTTTCTCGTTCCCCTGGATGCGGGATTGGTTGACAAGCGTGACATTCCTCATAGTCCTTCACAAGACGAAGAGGAAGAAGAAGTAAAAGAGATGCAGATGACGAACGAGGCACATAAGACTGAATCTTCGTATAAAGACAATTCTCCATCTATTCCGGACAATGGTGTTGATTTACCCATTAATGTTGACAATACAAACACCGACATGTCGCCTGAGTGTGTGGTTGCTAGTGACATTAATGGTGGTGCTTTTTGTCAATCTCCAGTGACACCTCCAGAGATAATAGGCAGTTCTCGTCCAAGGCGCACTAGAGATCCCCCTAAATACCTCAGGGACTATGTGTGTGATTAAATGTTGATATGCGTTTTTTTTTTTCAGTTAACCGACTCGTGTGCACAGTTTCTTAAAGTTAGTTATTGTTAAATGTATGTTTATGTATGATTTCACGAACTACTGAGGTGTATTGAAGTGTTTAGTGTTCCTACTTCAGGATAGCTTTTATTTTAGAAAAAAGAAAGAAGGATAGCGCCATTGTATTGGTTGTATGTACAGAAGTAGATAAGTGTTACAAGAAGGTTATCTCCCTTGTTCAGTTGGCTATTGTTTTGGGTTTTGACCTCGTGGTGAATTACAGCATTGTTCCGTACGATTTTAGTTTGTTGTACGTTTATTTCCATACTGGCGAACATAGATTACATGTACGGAGGGCGGGGGGCGCGGATTATTACAACCGCCACACAGCACAGGTAACTGTTGTAATCATGAATAGGGAAATATGACAAAGTCCTATGAGCATTGCAACATATACCAAAATTTGGACAGGCACTGCTCAAAGGTATTCACATGCAAACTAAATGTAAAATTGATAACAATTATTTGATGAGTCATTAAACAAAAAGAGCAAACCCAACAGATATTGCCTGGATGTTTAAACCGGTTTTATCAAGCTCTAAATGTCGTACTTCCTTTGAGGCTTTGAATGAGAAGGGGGGGGGGGGGGGGGGGGGGGGCGTTCTGAAATGCAAAAGAATATATGACAAAGTCCTATGAGTATTGCAACATATACCAAACTCCGAAAAGGCACAGAACAAAGGTATTTCACATGCAAGCCAAGCGAAAAGTAAAAACAAATTTGTGATTAGTCATTTAAGGAAAAGAGCAAACCCGACAGTTACCGCCTTGGAACGGTCAGTCGGCAATATGGACCGACTGGGGTGCTTAAACCGGTTTTACCGAGCTCTAACCTCGCACTTCCTGACGAGTTTCTCAAATGCAAGCAACAAAAAGAAACACGATCTATTTGAAAACAAAATGTCCATGCGCTGATATTTTCTATACGTTATGACGAAAGTAGTGACGTCATCGAAAAATAACGTGGACATAGTGTTCAGAAAAGGAATATGGTAGTATTTCGAAGCATTGAAACGGAAACCAATCTATTTTAATGAAAATGCCCAAACGCTGACGTTTCAGATAAGTTTTGACGCTGTTAAAACAAAGTAGTGACATAATTCAAAATTAATATCCACGTGGTATTTACAAAACTCCCAATGTATTGTAAATTGACTATTGTGTAATTGTATTAACCTCTGCTCATTGAATTGATTGTATAGCATTGGTTCTTTTGTGGTGCAGTTTGTTTCAGAGTGATCTATGTGTTTATGCCTAATAAAACACTGTACAATCGACTTGATGATTTGCGATATTTTAATCCTGGACATATTTTGTTGCCTAGGGACGGGATGCCTGCAGAGCTGGACAAACTACTCCAGCAGCTGCTATCTGTTCCCGGCAGGACTTGGGGACCCCTGGAGTCTGCTTAACTGGCAGGATGCCAAAACCAAGTGTGCCACCGTCCTACAGGGAACCTCAGCCGCCGGTATGACGTCACACCTGTTGTTCCTGGAGACCCAGGATGAAGTGGTAGGTAGTAGGTACCACACCTATGTATATTTACGTATAATAAAACAATATTAGACATATATTATTTTACCTTTGCGAAATCAATTCTCATACTTGTACGCTTTGCTCCAGTAACCACTGTCGTCTCAAAAAGTGGAGATGACGCGAGTATTCATCGATATCACACTCCACAAACTGGTAGTTTCGCTGTGATGCAGTAACCACAATCGTGTTGAAAAGCACGTGACCACACTGACGATCACGCATTTGCTCCTCGGTTTATTGTAAAAATGTTCTATACATTTATATACATGTCTTTATATAAATCTCGTTCGGTATGTCCATCGACGAGTTTTCTTCTTGATAATAGACGTTACTTTTTACTGAAAGGATCACTGATGCTCACTTAGGTTGTGTTTCTTTAGGACTAATTGAGCCGATGTCAAAGTAGTGCGGACTAGAATTGTATGATATCACGGTGATATCACGGTGAATTCTTAAGTACCGTCTCATTACGAATAGACACATGATAGGTGTACCTTTAAAGATCACACACACTTTACTTACCAGGTACCACACAGGTCAAGAACAAAGAGACACAAATTTAGTTCGGCTGTTACTTAAAATACGGAACTAGTTTTCCTATGCAGTGATGTGATGATGTAAGAAATAATTATTGCATCAGAAATAGTTTGTGAGCACATCAGTGTGTCATACTAACAAACATTTCAGAATTACGTACACAGTCAGCTCCCATTGGTGTCGTTGACGTCACAAATTTGGTGGATTGGAATGGGTGACGTAACGACAGAGGGGCGTTTTGTTTGGACAGATGGCCGAGCCGTTAGCAACAGTATTGTGTAAGTATCTTCCAAACCTTCACTTCATTTATAGGGTTTTAACTCTTTATAACCCTGTTCAAGATAGCGATTTTTAAAGATATAATTTCACAAAAAATAAATTTGGCTTATAATTTAAGAATGCGATCAAAACATGTCCGATGTACAGTATGGTTTTACTACAACACCAACAAGACCATACCAAGTTCATTGTTATAAACTTAGGTAATCATTGTTTTAAAATCATCAGTCTTCCTTTCGTATCAGCCCTAGATGCAATGGCAGGAACACAGACGTTAATTTTATCCACTATGAGAGAGCTTATACAGTAAATGTGCCAGTCTTGAGCTAAACTCGTGTCTTAACGTTTGCGTTACGATAGGCCAATCTTGTAAAGTGAATATCCAATTTATTAGATCTTATTTCCAGGACGTGGGCCCAAGAGCCGGATAATCTCGGAGGCATGGAGAAATGTGCAGCCATCAACAGAAATGGAACCTTCCTTGACTTGAACTGTAACCGAACTGAGAACTTCCTCTGTATCAAGGGGCAAGGTGAGAGGCGGTAGGCCTCGGGAGGAAACTGAGAACTTCCTCTGTATCAAGGGGCAAGGTGAGAGGCGGTAGGCCTCGGGAGGAAACTGAGAACTTCCTCTGTATCAAGGGGCAAGGTGAGAGGCGGTAGGCCTCGGGAGGAAACTGAGAACTTCCTCTGTATCAAGGGGCAAGGTGAGAGGCGGTAGGCCTCGGGAGGAAACTGAGAACTTCCTCTGTATCAAGGGGCAAGGTGAGAGGCGGTAGGCCTCGGGAGGAAACTGAGAACTTCCTCTGTATCAAGGGGCAAGGTGAGAGGCGGTAGGCCTCGGGAGGAAACTGAGAACTTCCTCTGTATCAAGGGGCAAGGTGAGAGGCGGTAGGCCTCGGGAGGAAACTGAGAACTTCCTCTGTATCAAGGGGCAAGGTGAGAGGCGGTAGGCCTCGGGAGGAAACTGAGAACTTCCTCTGTATCAAGGGGCAAGGTGAGAGGCGGTAGGCCTCGGGAGGAAACTGAGAACTTCCTCTGTATCAAGGGGCAAGGTGAGAGGCGGTAGGCCTCGGGAGGAAACTGAGAACTTCCTCTGTATCAAGGGGCAAGGTGAGAGGCGGTAGGCCTCGGGAGGAAACTGAGAACTTCCTCTGTATCAAGGGGCAAGGTGAGAGGCGGTAGGCTTCGGGAGGAAACTGAGAACTTCCTCTGTATCAAGGGGCAAGGTGAGAGGCGGTAGGCCTCGGGAGGAAACTGAGAACTTCCTCTGTATCAAGGGGCAAGGTGAGAGGCGGTAGGCCTCGGGAGGAAACTGAGAACTCCCTCTGTATCAAGGGGCAAGGTGAGAGGCGGTAGGCCTCGGGAGGAAACTGAGAACTTCCTCTGTATCAAGGGGCAAGGTGAGAGGCGGTAGGCCTCGGGAGGAAACTGAGAACTTCCTTTGTATCAAGGGGCAAGGTGAGAGGCGGTAGGCCTCGGGAGGAAACTGAGAACTTCCTCTGTATCAAGGGGCAAGGTGAGAGGCGGTAGGCCTCGGGAGGAAACTGAGAACTTCCTCTGTATCAAGGGGCAAGGTGAGAGGCGGTAGGCCTCGGGAGGAAACTGAGAACTTCCTCTGTATCAAGGGGCAAGGTGAGAGGCGGTAGGCCTCGCGGGGAGAAAGTTATTGGTCGCGTCAGATTCTCATTCCTTGCTCACTGCTAAAGTGAATCCTATATCAGTTTCCTTCAATAGATGATTGACGAGGTTTAAGAAAAAACACAACTTAAATTGATTTACCGTCATTAAAATTTTTCCCCAGACATGTTATTACAAGGGAATAAGTGTTGTATTGTGATAAGAGCACGATGTAATCTCACAAAACTATGTTTTTAAAATGAACAGAACAGAATAATTAAAATGAGATAATGATCCCATAATAAATATAGAAACTGTAACTTGTCTCGATCTAATTGCTTCTGTTGTGCCAGGTGACATGGGGTCCACGGCCGCCCTTGGCTGTGCGCCGGGTTGGACCAGGGCTGGGCGCTACTGCTATCTGCTTGAGACCCACTCTCAGAAGTCCTGGCCAGACGCCAAAGTTGCCTGTCAGAACAAGGCTGCCCGTCTGGTCAAGGTGGACACCCTAGATAAAAAGGTTGGTGAAGGGTGCAGTCAGACGTGTTCTATGTCCGTGAGTCTCTCATTGTGTCCATGTAGCATTGTGAAAACTTTATGATCATGTTTGGGAATATGTATTATCTACTTTATCAATAGGGCATACTTTAAAGATGAGCCTTTTAGATAACCAATGCATACTGTGAAAATATATGTCAAACACGCACAACTTTCTAATGACATTGTTTTTAACATTTCTACTTTTAGACGTGGATTGAGAGCCAGAACTCGATGTTTGAAGGTGGACTGTGGTACTGGACAGGCCTTAACAGACAGGATAACTCTCGCTGGGTTTGGGCAGATAACTCGCCGGCCAACATGACCCTTGTGTAAGTGTAGACGGATGGGGTTACTCTCCCTGGGTATGGGCAGATAACTTCCCCGCCAACATTACCGCTGTGTTATTGTATATTGGCTATGTAACTCTTGCTGGGTGTGAGTTGATGACTCCCTGGCATGATCCTAACATAGGTATAGGCGGGCAAATTAATTACGCATAGGCCAACATGACTATCGTCAAAGTATGGGTGGGTGAGGTAACTACGTTTAGTTTAAGCAGACAGGCCAACATGACTCTCACCTACGTGTGAGTGGTTGGGGTAGTTTTCGTTGGCAATGAACTGATAATTTCCAGCTAACATGACCCTCGTGTGGGTGGGTTGGGAAATTCTAGCTGGCCATGAGCATATTTCATCGGACAACATGATCCTTGTGTAATGTGCGGTGGTTGGGGTAACTCTAGCATAGAATGGGCAGATTGCTTCGCGTCTAACATAAAAGTTGTATAGGTCTAGGCGGGCGGGGTAAGTCTAGCTTGGTATGAACATATATATTCCAGGCCAACATGAATGTCTTGTAAGTGTAGGCGGGTGGGTAACTTTAGCTGTGTATGGACAGAAAACTTCCCGACCAACAGGACTCTCTTGTAAATGTAGGCGGGCGTGTAACTTTAAATGGGTATGCTAATTGAAGGTGGGTGGGGTAACTCTAGCAGTGTATGAACATATGCGTTCCTGGTCATTTTGACTCATTATGTCATTTAATTCATCCTATAAGGATTGTTACGTGTATTTCCTTTGATGGACACTGAACTTTGGTTCTTAAATTCCATCTTCACATGAACAGGATGCTACAATCATTTATTCGTCTCTGGTCATGTTTGTTCATGATTCAGAAAGTTAATTTTATTTGTGGTCAACCTTTTTTGTGTTGTTTTTCAAATCGAAATAATACCATATTCCTTTTCTGAACACTATGTGGACATAGTTTTTCGATGACGTCACTACTTTCGTCATAACGTATAGAAAATATCAGCGCATGGATATTTTGTTTTCAAATAGATCGTTTTTCTTTTCGTTACTTGCATTTGAGAAACTCGTCAGGAAGTGCGAGGTTAGAGCTCTGTAAAACCGGTTTAAGCACCCCAGTCGGTCCATATTGCCGACTGACCGTTCCAAGGCGGTAACTGTCGGGTTTGCTCTTTTCCTTAAATGACTCATCACAAATTTGTTCTTACTTTTCGCTTGGCTTGCATGTGAAATACCTTTGTTCTGTGCCTTTTCGCAGTTTGGTATATGTTGCAATACTCATAGGACTTTGTCATATATTCTATTGTACGTGGATGAGGGTGGAGTAACTCTAGCTGGGTATGAACATATTAATTCCCAACCACCATGATTCTCTTGTAATTGAAGGCGGGCGAGTAAGGTTAGCTGGGTATGCTAATTGAAGGTTGGTGGGGTAACTACAGCAGAGTATGCACATATACATTACCAGCCATCATAATTCTCTTAAAGGGATAGTTTCACTAAATTCCGACCGGGAGTAGAATGTGTGACATGGACTTTTTCTTTTTAGTAACAGTCTGTTGCTCTGTTTTGGCATTAAATTTCCTATTTTGAAGATAATCTTAATCTTTGTCAAAAAGAAGCTTAAACCATGTAGAATTAAAAGAAAGCAAAAGTCTTGAATACCTATGCACAATAATTGGGCTGATCCACTTTTACAAGAATTACATATTTTATTGAAATTTGGGGGTTATCGACTGGCAATTTGGCGGTATGTGCATTCTATGAAGCAGAACCTTCTTACAAGTTGCAAAGTTGGCTTATTTTTGGGTCTTTCTGATAGACAATAAATAGCTCATTTCACCTATATATGTTGGTCATGGTGCAATTTGTTTCCAACTTTTCTCGATTTACTAGAGAATATAGGACAAACTTATTTAGTGGCGTCTAACCTTGTAAGTGAAGGTGGGTGGGTAACTCTTGCAGGGCATGAACAGATAAATTGCTGGTCACAAGGACTCTCTTGTATGTGAAGTATTGTCGGGAAACACACGCTGGGTATGAACAGATAAAATTCCTAGACAACTTGTCTCTCTTTCTCGTAAGTATAGGAGGGTGAGGCCACTCTTGCAGGGTATGAACATAGGAACTTTGAAATAAATATTATCAAACGTCCGATTTCGCTAAATTTAGTTTCCGGTTTCATCATTCTGTGATCAATCATATCGTCGCGCACAAACACTTCTCCACCACCCCTTGACGCGGTTACGTAACACATGCGCTATCTATCTCTACCAAGCTATGTTATGTGCCAATCATTCGTGTTCCTTCTTCTAGTAGTTTTCATTGAACACTGCGATATCGATCATCGATATTTTTCTGGCCCGCGATTTTCCGCTCGATGTTTTTCGAAAGTCTCTAAAGTCTGTTTTTTTCCTATTTCTAAATTTGGATTAATTTATGAATTTATTTGTGTTTTTTTTTTCAAATTATATTTCCAAATTCCACAACATTAATCCGAAACAGGTATTACTTTCCATCAAATTTTATGCTATTTACGCAAGGAACAGCCAGCAGTTAACATATATTTAAATTTCTGTAGTTTGTTATTTTGCACAGATTTTCGATGCACAGAGTTTCGATTTAGTAGCACGACATCTGTGCCTTTTGACGCCGTAATTTTTTCACCTGACTATTTTCGCGACATTGCCCCCACGTATCGTCCACACAGTTCAAACCCCTGTAGAACATCAATGTCTCATTTTTCATTTACACGTTAAATTCTTAATATAACAATACAGTGTAATAAAACAACGGTTCTGATCATTTTATATCGCTGTAAAAATGTATATATGCAGCCGTAACATCCGGTTAACCGCATACTATCCGGATAGTGTTCACGGTTACCCGGATAGCAAAAATGGTATTTACGAAGAATAATACATTGGGCAGATAGTAATATTTATCCGTTCATCTGAACCCGAGGGAACGTTTATAATAAAAACTGTAAAATTACTGTAGTTCTTCTGCACTTGAACTATAATTTGAATATACAATGATATTTTATTTTTAGATATTACTTCTGAGCCGGCATAGCACGACATGCGCAGGTTAATGCAAATAGTCCAGATCAAGATCCAGACCCCGCTGTCTGATCTTCACGTTTTGCATCGTAGTCTATATTAACGTTGAACCCTTAAATTAATTTCCTTACTAAATAATCACGAATTTCGTATAAGTCCATCGCGTGTTGGATCATCAGACAAACACAGATGATTGCAGTTTTATTGGTAAAGTTTTAATATACTGTTGTTTTTTTTTTTGTTCTTGAAATTCATTTTTTAACTACTGCCCGCCATTTACCTCTGTTCCTACATTGAAGATGACTCTTCCTCTACGACCTGTTGGAGCTGTCTACCTCTGTATTACGTTTGAGGCTGTCACTTCCCCTATACTATAATTGCAGCTGTCTATACCTCTGTATGACGACTGAAGCTGCCACTCCCCCCCCCCCTCCCCCCATACGACCGTTGGAGCTGTCTCTACCTCTGTATGACTTCTGAAGCTGCCACTCCCCACGTACGACCGTTGGAGCTGTCTCTACCTCTGTATGACTTCTGAAGCTGCCACTCCCCACGTACGACCGTTGGAGCTGTCTCTACCTCTGTATGACTTCTGAAGCTGCCACTCCCCCCCCCCCATACGACCGTTGGAGCTGTCTCTACCTCTGTATGACTTCTGAAGCTGCCACTCCCCACGTACGACCGTTGGAGCTGTCTCTACCTCTGTATGACTTCTGAAGCTGCCACTCCCCACGTACGACCGTTGGAGCTGTCTCTACCTCTGTATGACTTCTGAAGCTGCCACTCCCCACGTACGACCGTTGGAGCTGTCTCTACCTCTGTATGACTTCTGAAGCTGCCACTCCCCCCCCCCCCCATACGACCGTTGGAGCTGTCTCTACATCTTTATGACTATTGAGGCTGTCTCTTTCTCTGCATGATCATTGGAGCTGTCTCTGCCTTTGTATGACCATTTATGCTGCCTCTGTCTCTGTAAGACCATTGGTGCTGCCTATGCCTCTGTATGACATTTGAAGCTGTCTCTTCAACCGTGTGACCATTGCAGCAGTCTCTGTCTGGCTATGACAATTGAAGCTGTCTCTGTGTGGCTATGACCACTGAAGCTGTCTCTGTGTGGCTATGACCACTGAAGCTGTCTATGTGTGGCTATGACAATTGAAGCTGTCTCTGCCTCTGTATGACCATTGAAGCTGTCTCTGCCTCTGTATGACCACTGAAGCTGTCTCTGTGTGGCTATGACCACTGAAGCTGTCTCTGTGTGGCTATGACAATTGAAGCTGTCTCTGCCTCTGTATGACAATCGAAGCTGTCTCTGCCTCTGAATGACCATTGAAGCTGTCTCTGCCTCTGTGTGACCATTGAAGCTGTCTCTGCCTCTGTATGACCATTGAAGCTGTCTCTGCCTCTGTATGACCATTGAAGCTGTCTCTGCCTCTGTATGACCACTGAAGCTGTCTCTGTGTGGCTATGACAATTGAAGCTGTCTCTGCCTCTGTATGACCATTGAAGCTGTCGCTGCCTCTATATGACAATTGAAGCTGTCTCTGCCTCTGTATGACCATTGAAGCTGTCTCTGCCTCTGTATGACCATTGAAGCTGTCGCTGCCGCTGTATGACCATTGAAGCTGTCGCTGCCTCTGTATGACAATTGTAGTAGCTGTCTCTGCCTCTGTATGACCATTGAAGCTGTCGATGCCTCTATATGACAATTGTAGTAGCTGTCTCTGCCTCTGTATGACCATTGAAGCTGTCGCTGCCTCTATATGACAATTGTAGTAGCTGTCTCTGCCTCTGTATGACCATTGAAGCTGTCTCTGCCTCTGTATGACAATTGAAGCTGTCTCTGCCTCTGTATGACCATTGAAGCTGTCTCTGCCTCTGTGTGACAATTGAAGCTGTCTCTGCCTCTGTATGACCAGTGAAGCTGTCTCTGCCTCTATATGACCATTGAAGCTGTCTCTGCCTCTGTATGACTATTGAAGCTGTCTCTGCCTCTATATGACCATTGAAGCTGTCTCTGCCTCTATATGACCAGTGAAGCTGTCTCTGCCTCTATATGACAATTGAAGCTGTCTCTGCCTCTGTATGACCAGTGAAGCTGTCTCTGCCTCTATATGACCAGTGAAGCTGTCTCTGCCTCTATATGACCATTGAAGCTGTCTCTGCCTCTGTATGACAATTGAAGCTGTCTCTGCCTCTGTATGACAATTGAAGCTGTCTCTGCCTCTATATGACCATTGAAGCTGTCTGTGCCTCTATATGACCATTGAAGCTGTCTCTGCCTCTGTATGACCATTGAAGCTGTCTCTGCCTCTGTATGACAATTGAAGCTGTCGCTGCCTCTGTATGACAATTGACCCTGTCTCTGCCTCTGTTTGACAATTGAAGCTGTCTCTGCCTCTGTATGACCATTGAAGCTGTCTCTGCCTTTGTATGACAATTGAAGCTGTCTCTGCCTCTGTATGACAATTGAAGCTGTCTCTGCCTCTGTATGACTATTGAAACTGTCTCTGCCTCTGTATGACCATTGAAGCAAGCTGTCTCTGCCTCTGTATGACAATTGAAGCTGTCTCTGCCTCTGTATGACCATTGAATCTGTCTCTGCCTCTGAATGACAATTGAAGCTGTCTCTGCCTCTGTATGACCATTGAAGCTGTCGCTGGCTCTATATGACAATTGAAGCTGTCTCTGCCTCTGTATGACCATTGAAGCTGTCTCTGCCTCTGTATGACCATTGAAGCTGTCGCTGCCGCTGTATGACCATTGAAGCTGTCGCTCCCTCTATATGACAATTGTAGTAGCTGTCTCTGCCTCTGTATGACAACTGAAGCTGTCGCTGCCTCTATATGACAATTGTAGTAGTTGTCTCTGCCTCTGTATGACCATTGAAGCTGTCGCTGCCTCTATATGACAATTGTAGTAGCTGTCTCTGCCTCTGTATGACCATTGAAGCTGTCTCTGCCTCTGTATGACAATTGAAGCTGAAGCTGTCTCTGCCTCTGTATGACCTTTGAAGCTGTCTCTGCCTTTATATGACCATTGAAGCTGTCTCTGCCTCTGTATGACTATTGAAGCTGTCTCTGTCTGGCTATGACCATTGAAGCTGTCTCTGCCTCTGTATGACCATTGAAGCTGCCGCTGCCTCTATATGACCATTGAAGCTGTCTCTGCCTCTGTATGACCATTGAAACTGTCTCTGCCTTTGTATGACAATTGAATCTGTCTCTGCCTCTGTATGACCATTGAAGCTGTCTCTGCCTCTGTGTGACAATTGA
This sequence comes from Sinonovacula constricta, assembly GCA_007844125.1. Lineage (NCBI taxonomy): Eukaryota > Metazoa > Mollusca > Bivalvia > Cardiida > Solecurtidae > Sinonovacula > Sinonovacula constricta. The sequence goes on along the minus strand of CM017569.1, from coordinate 15,932,937 downwards.
AGCTGTCTCTGCCTCTGTGTGACAATTGAAGCTGTCTCTGCCTCTGTATGACCATTGAAGCTGTCGCTGCCTCTATATGACCATTGAAGCTGTCTGTGCCTCTATATGACCATTGAAGCTGTCTGTGCCTCTATATGACCATTGAAGCTGTCTCTGCCTCTGTATGACAATCGAAGCTGTCTCTGCTTCTGTATGACAATCGAAGCTGTCTCTGCCTCTGTATGACAATCGAAGCTGTCTCTGCCTCTGTATGACCATTGAAGCTGTCTCTGCCTCTGTATGACCATTGAAGCTGTCTCTGCCTCTGTATGACCACTGAATCTGTCTCTGCCTCTGTATGACCATTGAAGCTGTCGCTGCCTCTATATGACAATTGTAGTAGCTGTCTCTGCCTCTGTATGACCATTGAAGCTGTCTCTGCCTCTGTATGACCATTGAAGCTGTCTCTGCCTCTGTAGGACAATTGAAGCTGTCGCTGCCTCTGGATGACAATTGACCCTGTCTCTGCCTCTGTTTGACAATTGAAGCTGTCTCTGCCTCTGTATGACCATTGAAGCTGTCTTTGCCTCTGTATGACTATTGTAGCTGTATCTGCCTCTGTATGACAATTAAAGCTGTCTCTGCCTTTGTATGACCATTGAATCTGTCTCTGCCTCTAAATGACAATTGAAGCTGTCTCTGCCTCTGTATGACCATTGGAGCTGTCGCTGCTTCTATATGACAATTGAAGCTGTCTCTGTCTCTGTATGACCATTGAAGCTGTCTCTGCCTCTGCATGACCATTGAAGCTGTCGCTGCCTCTGTATGACCATTGAAGCTGTCGCTGCCTCTATATGACAATTGTAGTAGCTGTCTCTGCCTCTGTATGACCATTGAAGCGGTCGCTGCCTCTATATGACAATTGTAGTATTTGTCTCTGCCTCTGTATGACCATTGAAGCTGTCGCTGCCTCTATATGTCAATTGTAGTAGCTGCCTCTGCCTCTGTATGACCATTGAAGCTGTCTCTGCCTCTGTATGACAATTGAAGCTGTCTCTGCTTCTGTATGACCATTGAAGCTGTCTCTGCCTCTGTATGACAATTGAAGCTGTCTCTGCCTCTGTATGACAATTGATGCTGTCTCTGCCTCTGTATGACAATTGAAGCTGTCTCTGCCTCTGTATGACCACTGAAGCTGTCTCTGTCTGACTATGACCATTGAAGCTGTCTCTGCCTCTGTATGACAATTGAAGCTGTCTCTGCCTCTGTATGACCACTGAAGCTGTCTCTGTCTGGCTATGACCATTGAAGCTGTCTCTGCCTCTGTATGACCACTGAAGCTGTCTCTGCCTCTGAATGACCATTGAAGCTATATCTGCCTCTGTATGACCATTGAAGCTATCTCTGCCTCTGTATGACCATTGAAGCTGTCTCTGCCTCTGTATGACTATTGAAGCTGTCTCTGCCTCTGTATGACAATTGAAGCTGTCTTTGCCTCTGTATGACCATTGAAGCTGTCTCTGCCTCTGTGTGACAATTGAAGCTGTCTCTGCCTCTGTATGACCATTGAAGCTGTCGCTGCCTCTATATGACAAGTGTAGTAGCTGTCTCTGCCTCTGCCTCTGTATGACAATTGAAGCTGTCTCTGCCTCTATATGACCACTGAAGCTGTCTCTGCCTCTATATGACCATTGAAACTGTCTCTGCCTCTGCATTTCAGTAAGTGGAACAAGGAGCCCAACAATTATAAGGGAGAGGAGAACTGTGCCGTTATTTTTCAGAATGGTGCCTTCAACGATGTGTCTTGTACCTCATTGTCTACCGGCTATATCTGCGAAGCCAACACAGAAGGTAAGTCCATTGTCACAGGTATTTATGCAATCTGGCCTAAATTACATAGAACATATTTGTAGATTTTCCAGGCGTAAGATCTGTAACATTTTGTCAAGTGGACAGCAAAATGCAATTTTAATCTCACACAAAAAACAACATATACTAGTATTCTATTCATTTGAAGTCCAGAACTTTCCAATAGATAAATAAGATTGTTTAAATCTCCATAAAAATGTAGTTCATAGTTCATTAGATTTACTTATTCAATTATTCTTTAAATTAAACAAACGAATATATCGCGACGTGTAAACGTGAAATGTGATTAAAGTAGTGGACATGTGGAGGGTAATAAAGTGGCGAAATACAACATAATATTTCGTGCTGTATACAAGTACAATTGGTTAAGATTAACGCCATTTTTTGTCGTCATCTAAAAAGAAAAAAAACAACAAAAACACAGCGATTTAAAGATGCATAATAGCAAAAAGAGTGATAATTGATTAATACAGTTTTCGGTTAAAGTGTTGTTTTTATTGGCGTAGCTTATTGGATGGACATGATGAAAAATACCATTTTTATGTTAGTGATAAATCCTTAGATTTCACAAATAAAACTCCATTATTCGTAGCCATCGAAGTTTCGAGTCAAATGGCAGACTCATTATTTTTTCTTTTCAAAATAGGAATCGATAAGTTATTGTTTTCGACAGATGTGGACTTTGGCATTGAAGATACCACATGCACATTTACCCTGTAATCTTACCCTGTGGATTCAAATTCCTTCAAGTTAAACTGCAAATCTAATTATTGACCGCGCACTGATTGCACCGCGATGCTTAGACCATTTCAGTGACTGAACAAGAAAAAGCGACACAAAAAGTGGAAGAGGTAAATAATTAAAGCAATAAGTGAGCAAGTAACAAAGACATTAAAAACGTTATGGTTTTTGTTTGAAAGTTCTCAGTATACTCTAAATTCCGAGGAAAAGTATGTATAACTTATATTCCTGAGGCCATAGAATGGTTAAAGACAAAATAAAACGCAAAACCCGACACCATTTTATAGGTTTTCATATTTAACATATTCATATAAAAGTTGCAAATTTATTATAATGAACTATAAAACTTAAGTGTACAAGCAGAAAGTGCACATGTGCATCAGCTTCACATTACACAAATAAGTATTTTTGCGATAATATTTTTCTCGAACGTACTATGTTGTTGCTTTCTCTGAATCTTATTGTTTATTTTCAAAGTTACATTAATCGTGGCACATGACTATGCTTCAGATGCCGCCATAGTCTTGTTCTTATGATCCTTATCTTTTAGTAGATTTCTCATCGGCGGTTCTCAGAGTTTAGCTTCACTCTATATTTTGTGTGGCTCGTAAGTACCACGCTCAATCTATATTTCCAGACAGTCCGTGTCCGAACGGCTGGTTGACCCGGAACGATCCGGACCAGAGTTCCTGCTACTTTCTTAGCAACGACACTGCCACCTATGACGAGTCCAAGGCCAAGTGCACGCAGATGACCTTCCCGCTTGCGTCCTACCTGCTGGCGATAAACTCACAGAATGAGCTAGTGAGTGAGATAGCTGATGTTGTTGTTGCTTTGATATATAGACGATCTGACACGCGTTGTCATTTAATACAAACATTTCTTTTCCCTGGGCGAGTTTTATAAATGTTTGTATTAAATAACAACGAATGCCAGATTGCTTTTATCACATGATTTTAATCGCAAATATGCGATTTTACTAAACTTTAACAACAATATTTGGTGAAATAGTAGTATAAACATTATGATGACGTCAACGACCTATCTATAAAATAGTTGTGCCCTTTAGTATTTTTTTCACAAAATTAATTTTTAACTGTTTGCAAGTCAAGAAATCGAAGGGCACACACTCTTTTAAATACCTGGGTTTTACAATCAGCCAAATTAAAAAGAAATCTCTTTGCCAATAAACTCGTGATATCATTTTCGTCACGTGGGCTTGTCACGTGACTTTATTGAATTGATTGACAACTCCTCGATCAGATAAGAATGCGCTTAGACAGCCTAACGGCACAAAAGGGTAATTAAGCATTCGTGTTGCACAACGATCTGTCGATCATTAGCAACTGATTATATGCCAGTGGCTTATAAAATCTGTCAGTTGGCTGATTATAATATTCCTTTGAAACACATATAATTTGCCTTCAGATATTCAAGTACATATATTTTTTTTTTTTTAACAAAATTAAACTAACAATAACAAGTATATTTATATATATATATATATATATATTCGTTTTAATAAAATCGATAAAACTTATTTTAGTCGAAGTAAGTTTGAATACGCTCAAACACTGAAAGTTAACAAACAAAGGATAAGATATTTGAAATGCATTCTGCTTTATCATAGACATATTGTTCTGTGCATTGTCGTCCGAGAAAAATCAAAATTCATTGAAAATGAAGACAAAGCTTGCGCCTCATGTCTTCAGTTAATGGTATACTCTCGTACAAAAATCATTCTTCTCTTCTTTCCCCCTTCTCTTCCTTATCATCATCCTCCTTCTTCTCACGTTGCTTCTTGACCAGTTTCCTTTTTACTCACGTTGCTTCTCGTCCAGTTTCCCCTCTACTCACGTTGCTTCTCGTCCATTTCCCCCCTCTACTCACGTTGCTTCTCGTCCAGTTTCCCTTCTACTCACGTTGCTTCTCGTCCATTTTCCCTTCTACTCACGTTGCTTCTTGTCCAGTTTCCCTTCTTCTCACGTTGCTTCTCGTCCATTTTCCCCTCTACTCACGTTGCTTCTCGTCCAGTTTCCCCTCTACTCACGTTGCTTCTCGTCCATTTTCCCCTCTACTCACGTTGCTTCTCGTCCATTTTCCCCTTTACTCACGTTGCTTCTCGTCCATTTTCCCTTCTACTCACGTTGCTTCTTGTCCAGTTTCCCTTCTTCTCACGTTGCTTCTCGTCCAGTTTCCCTTTTACTCACGTTGCTTTTCGTCCATTTTCCCTTCTACTCACGTTGCTTCTCGTCCATTTTCCCTTCTACTCACGTTGCTTCTCGTCCATTTTCCCTTCTACTCACGTTGCTTCTTGTCCAGTTTCCCTTCTTCTCACGTTGCTTCTCGTCCAGTTTCCCTTTTACTCACGTTGCTTCTCGTCCAGTTTCCCTTCTACTCACGTTGCTTCTTGTCCAGTTTCCCTTCTACTCACGTTGCTTCTTGTCCAGTTTCCCTTTTACTCACGTTGCTTCTTGTCCATTTTCCCTTCTTCTCACGTTGCTTCTCGTCCATTTTCCCTTCTTCTCACGTTGCTTCTCGTCCATTTTCCCTTCTTCTCACGTTGCTTCTCGTCCATTTTCCCTTCTTCTCACGTTGCTTCTCGTCCAGTTTTCTTTCTACTCACCTTGCTTCTTGTCCATTTTCCCTTCTTCTCACGTTGCTTCTTGTCCAGTTTCCCTTTTACTCACGTTGCTTCTGGTCCATTTTCCCTTCTTCTCACGTTGCTTCTCGTCCATTTTCCCTTCTACTCACGTTGCTTCTCGTCCATTTTCCTTTCTACTCACGTTGCTTCTTGTCCAGTTTCCCTTCTACTCACGTTGCTTCTCGTCCAGTTTCCTTTCTACTCACGTTGCTTCTTGTCCAGTTATTCTTCTACATACTTTTCCTTGCATTCCCAACTTGTCTGTAAACTAGAGGCGATAACAAGGTGTAAACAATGTTGCTATCACTGACAACCTATGGCTGAAAGCCTGCAGCGGAATGAAGTCAACCGCTCGTTCTAACTGTAATCAAGTAAATCCTTATTAATATATTGACTGTTTTGCTTAAATGGATTGTGCTAATGAAGACTCGTCAGAGTTTTTCCCTGTCAACATTAGTTACGTACTTAAGTCAGATTATTTGATTATTAAATGAAATACATATATAAATATATATATATATATATATATATATATATATATATATATATATATATATATATATATATATATATATATATATATATATATATATATATGAAAATAATATTGCATTAAAATATCGAAATTAATTTTTAATATTACCAAAATAATTTTCATTACCGATATGGTCAATTGTTGATAAGAAGCATAATATACGCCATATAACACAATTACGAATTTGTTTACTGTCAGTTTGATAATGAAAATTCAATCCATACAAAATATAACGGAATGCTACTTGAGCTTTATTGCAAATTATACAATTTTACATAAATTCAACCGCGATAATAGTGAGATATGGGCATTATGTGGTCTATCAGCTAAAAACGCAGATAAATCAGGAAACACACAACATTTAATTCCTGTATGCCATTTATCTAAGCTCACTGTAATATACTTAATGAGATACTATGATGTTATGTCATGCCATCATTAAAAAAACGGATATTACTGACATCCAACCCACTTTTTGTTGGCATTGACTTTCGAACGGTATCATGAAACCTAAATCGCTAAATGTCTATTTTATATTTTAAGTGGTCGCTTAAAAGACAGCTGCTACAGTACGTTAATACAAATACACATGTGGCTTTAGATAAAATTTCTTACTTATCGATACTTTAAAATTGTTTAATCTTAGATTCTTTCTATATTTTCAACAAAGGACTAGCTATTGCTATTGATCTCCAGAATCATGCCGTCAAAATTAAAACAGAAGCCATATGGAAATACACAACTATTTTCAACAAGATATTATACATTTCTCGACTATAATCTTTTGAACGCATTGACATATGTTTTCAAGTAAAATGAGTATGCTTTTAAGTCGATTTATCCTACTGCACTCAGCAGTCTCGAATTTCCTTAATTTGCAGTTTGTATTTTTGTTTCGATGGTATTTAACTAAAATTTAACGTACCATATCTGTGTCCAATGTGAAACAAAATGGCCGATGTTCAGTCTGATAATTGTTTTGAAATATGACACATAGTTTACAGAACCATGAGAGAGAGAAGTAGAGACTGTAGGTACAGAATGCAGAAAGTTTATTTCTCGTATAGAGGCCCCTGGCCCAAAATACAAATAAACATGTAAAAATATAAAATTCAAGAGTTGCAATTCTCTAACAAGTTATCTTTATCCATAAATACAGATAGATATACCATTGTCAATAAGATATATTGACACACAAGTCAAACGTCTGATGTGATTTTTGAATTTGTCTCAAGCAGAGTAGATCACAGCATATAAAACCCTGTTATTTTAAACTTTTTTCTATTACCTGAAACATTTTATGAATATACAATGAAATTTGCTTAATACTGATTTTATTTTCAGACTTCATGATATTTATAAAATCTATCTTTTCGGTTCTACCATTATACCAGCTAAAACTATACCTTTCTCTTATATCAGAAAATTTTGGACAGACAAAAAATACATGAAATTCATCTTCCAAAACTTGAACATTGTTATTATTTGAACAATAATTGCAAAACCTTAATTCTCGTGGTATTCCTTGGTGTCTTTCTATTTCAATTTTAAGTTTGTGACTTGAACATCTAAATCTTGCTAGGGCTTTTCTTTGATGGAATGGTATGTCTATGGAAATATACTTCTCTGGGTTTAAATTTGATTTGAACAATTTATATGTGTCACATCTAGTAGAGTCTGTAATTGCTGATATCCACTTTTGACTTAAGCAGTCCTTTATACGTTGTTTAAAAATATAAAAAAATGAGTTAACATTACCAACTTCCTGTGCCATCCATGCATAACCAAGACCATATCTGAATAAAATCTCTTTGATATACGTAGCCCAATTTCTACGTCCAAAACAATCTAATGAATACAGCATTTTATAGCATTTTTTTGGATATCTTGTATAAGGCATATACAGAAGAGTACACCAGTATTTAATGCATTTAACAAAATATATAGAATACAATGGTAGACGGCAGCATTCGCATAAAATCACAGAATTACTCACTGATGTGTTAGCACCTAAGAAGTACCTACAAAAGTCCGTTTGCACCCTTTCAATTTCTACAGAATAACTAAACCCCCAAATTTCAGATCCAAAAGTCAATATTGGAACTACCATAGAATAAAAAAGCTTAAACATTTCATGTTGGCTAAAATGAAACATGGAGCACGTCTTTTGGGCTGTAGGTACATGAAACGTGGAAAGACGGAGCACGTCTTTTGGGCTGTAGGTACATGAAACATGGAAAGACGGAGCACGTCTTTTGGGCTGTAGGTACATAAAACATGGAAAGACGGAGCACGTCTTTTGGGCTGTAGGTACATGAAACATGGAAAGACGGAGCACGTCTTTTGGGCTGTAGGTACATGAAACATGGAAAGACGGAGCACGTCTTTTGGGCTGTAGGTACATGAAACATGGAAAGACGGAGCACGTCTTTTGGGCTGTAGGTACATGAAACATGGAAAGACGGAGCACGTCCTTTGGGCTGTAGGTACATGAAACATGGAAAGACGGAGCACGTCTTTTGGGCTGTAGGTACATGAAACATGGAAAGACGGAGCACGTCTTTTGGGCTGTAAGTACATGAAACATGGAAAGACGGAGCACGTCTTTTGGGCTGTAGGTACATGAAACATGGAAAGACGGAGCACGTCTTTTGAGCTGTAGGTACATAAAACATGAAAACACAGAGCACGTCCTTTGGGCTGTAGGTACATGAAACATGAAAACACGGAGCACGTCTTTTGGGCTGTAGGTACATGAAACATATGAAAACACGAGCACGTCCTTTAAGCTGTAGGTACATGAAACATATGGAAACACGGAGGACGTCTGTTCGGGTGTAGTTTCATGAAACATATGAAACACGAAGCACGTCTATTGTGGTGTAGGTACAACTTTACCACGTGTGCTTATTTTATTTTCGTTTATAATCAACAATTTTGTCTTGTCCTTTTATTCGAAATAAAACCACTCTCTATCTCCTTTTAAAACACTATGTGGGCATTATTTTTCAATGACGTCACTACTTTCGTCATAACTTATCAAAGAAACGATCAGCGCTTGGATATTTTTATTCAATTAGATCGGTTTTCTTCATTGCTAACATTTGAGAAACCCACCATGATGTGCAAGGTTAGAGCTCTGTAAAACAGGTTTAAGCACCCCAGTCGGTTCATATTGTCGACTGACTGTTCCAAGGCGGTAACTGTTGGGTTTGCTCTTTTTGCTAAATGACTAATCACAGATTTGTCTTAGTTTTAGGCTACGTTTGGCTTGCTTGTGAATACCTCTAACCTGTGCCTTTTTAAATGTTGCTATATGTTGCAATGCTCATAGGACTTTGTCATATATTCTTATTTGTCGAACTGACTTGAATATGAAATAGTAAAAGCCATGGTAATGGCACAAAACGTATCAAAACAAGATGTTTTGGACACAGAAGACTGGCCAAAGCAATCACAGTTGGTTCTTCATTGGGGCCGACTTTAATTCAAATAAAATGATATGCGCACGCTAAAACCAGTCAAAATCATAGCATTATATTAGGTTTTGATGTAAATGTTTATATCGGTCCGCTCGAAATGTACAATAACAGTATAAAAAAACAAATTATTATGTACTAAGCCTCAGTGGCACAGTCAGTACAGCGCTGTACGGTCATGCAAGAGGTCCCGGATTTGAATGTTTCAAATAACCTGCATTTTTTTCATTTTTCATATAACAGTTCCTAAATTTTATGAAGGCATTTGTTATAATAGCTCTATTAGTTGTTTTAACCTCAGACCATTTAAACTGTTTTGCATATTATAATAACGTGCCTTCCAGCGGTATTATGGCTTTAAAACCAGTTCGGTGCATATGTTATACACTGTGTCGCCAAACACTTTTCACAACGAAAACAAAACACATCAGGTTGTCTAGAAATCGAGAATGTTTTGATAAAATTTTACTTCAATGTTGTGTTTAAATTTAAACATGTCTTCTTCAAAATCATGCAAATTTATTGGAATATGATAAAAGTGATTTAACGAAAATAATAATAAACCTGTCAATGCAATATTCATGAATATACTTCTTAAGACTTTGAATATACACGATGCATAAATAAATACGTGAATGTTTAGTCCTCCTTCAACATTGTGTTACAGACATTTATCCAAAAGACTGTCAAGTCGACCACTGGCTCAGTCACGTCGTGGTTTACCGGGCTAGTGGACATCGATCATGAGGGATATTGGACCTACGACACATCGTTTAACAACCCCCCTCCCGCTAATCTCATGTAAGTAGGGTGGTGCCGACCAATCTGACTGTATAAATGTTAGTTAGGTGACTTGTATAAAATTTTGTGAAAGCAGGTTGACTCCTGTCCAGCAAGTGTATCCTGATATACGTAAGATGGCTCCACCCAATCAGAGTGTCCTCATATAAGCATAGTTGCTGGCTCTTTCTTGTCTGTGGTCTGTTATCATATGGGCAGGGTAGCTCTGTTGTCACATGTAATGAGGGTGGCTTCGCTTAACCAGTGTGTCCTCTTGTAAACAGGTTGACTCCCACGCCGTGGAGTGCCGCCACGTAAGTAGGGTGCCTTCCGACGTCATGGAGTGTCATCATGTAAGTAGGGTAGGTCCGCCCACCCATAGTGTCCTCTTGTAAGTAGAGTGACTCCCGACGACCCGGAGTGTCCTCATATAAGTAGAGTGACTCCCAGTCATCCGGGGTGTCCACGTGTAATTAAAGGGACTCCCAACCATCCGGGAGTCCTCGTGAAATTAGCGTGACTCCCAAACACCAGGAGTGTCCTCATATTAGTAAAGTGACTTCCAACTAATCGCAGTGTTCTCATATAAGTAGGGTGACTCCCGACCACCCGAAGTGTTCTCATATAAGTAGCATGACTCCCGACCACCCGGAGTGTCCTCTTGTAAGTAGGGTGACTCCCTGTCACCCGTAGTGTGCTTATTTAAGTACGGTGAGTCCGTCCAACTGGAGTGTGCTTATGTAAGTTAGACGGCATAACATGACCTCATGTCAAAGTTCCTATGTAAGTTGGGTGATCCATGCCTAACCTGAGTTTTCAATGTAGGTAGAGTGACGTTTGACCAATCTAAAAAGGGCTGACCACTAAACTGGATATAAGGCTCATGACCAAATTTGCACAGCAGTGTGACTAACTCTCAATGTTATAAATAAGGAGGATACTTTCTGGCCAATTTTATTTTCGTAAGGTAATTTCTGCCAAACTTGTCATCACGTCAGAAGATGGGTGGTCCAATGAAAATAGGGCGACTCGCCAATCATTATGAAGGTACGGGTAACAAAGGCCTTAACCCATGTACGTAGATTGAATTCTGAAAAACTTTGTGTAAACTACGCCAGAGCTTTTTTTTAATTAAGTGGTTTCGCCCAATCTTTATTAGGTTACTCCTTAATTCGCCTAAGTAAGTAAAGATGCTCCTTGCCAACCACGCATCAAAAGATTGACTACCACCTAAAATCACGTAAGTAGGGAGATATTTGTCCAACCTCACGTCAGTATGATGACTCCTTGCTTTTACATCATGTAGATAGAATGTAAGTAGGATGAATCCCATCAACAGCATAACGCATGTTGACGGGTGACCCCTGCTCAACTCCATTTATTCTCCTGTAACCTCATGAAGGCAAGGTGACTCTCTCTCTCTCTCTCTCACACTCTCTCTCTCTCTCTCTCTCTCTCTCCTTCTCTCTCTCTCGCTCGTTATCTCTCACTCTCTCTTTTCTCTCTCTCAACATCAAATAGGATATGTGTATCAACCTTATATATAGGTGAATACCGCTTGAGCTCGTATAAATCGGTGTGTGGGGCCCTCCTAAGCTTATGTAAGTAAGGTGGCTTCCTGCTAACTTCGTGTAAGTAAGCTGACTGCCGACCGATGTCACGTAATACGGGTATCTATCGAGAACCTCGTCGCAGACCTCATTAAAGGAGACTGTTTCTCGGCCCACCTAATGTCAGTATGCTATTCCCCGCCTGTCTCAAGTAAACAAGGTGTCATGCACCTGGCCTCATTTAAATAAGGTGGCTTCTGATTCACATCATGATATTATGGCGGTGCTCGGCCGAACCCATGTAAGGTGGTTCCAAGACGACTACTGTGTTAGTAAGGTGGCTCCCAGCTAACCATATGTTATGGCTTCTGGATGACTTTGTGTAAGTATTATCGGTCCACGTAGTTAACTTTCTTCATAAATTTTCTTTATGTTTTAAGTATCAACCTGCATATTTTGTCACTACACTCTGTTAAGAGCATTTTAATGGGCAAAGTAGATGCAGAGTATAATAACACCAAGAGAAATCTTACTGTTTGTTTAAATTTTACATTGTAAAACAAAGTATCAACCAGAAGCACAAACAGCCTATTGTAGCTTTAAACCGTCATCAGAGTGCGTATTCCTATCATATGCATATGAGATATAAATATAGTTTAGCAAAAACCATGCTGGAATAGACCAATGATATGTCAGGAAACATCACTCAAAACTTTTATTTAGACTTGTTTTTAGCATTTTTGTATCACACAAGAAGTGAAGTTCAACGAACGATTCTGAGTGTATGTTTTGTTGCAGTTTTTTGTCTTAAACATTTAGATCATCAATTATGTATACAAGTCTATAGATGACTTTTAAATTAATAAAGAAATTTTGTCTGTTTTATTCTTTCATAGTACTTGTACTTATCTTGTCACGCGTTATAGTATGTATAAATAATGTATTGTTTCAGGTGTAAATTTGTTCCGATAGTTATTATGTCGTGTCATGTTATTGTTGCCATTGTGAATATAATTGAATGCAAATATGATAAAAATAATTAGCTACATGTTTTGCCATTGTATTGTACGTATTTGTAATGTTAGCTGTTATATTGCTCTTCACAAAAAATGACTAAACTTATGCAAATACGATAAATCCAGATTGATAGATACTTGGAGCCGTCTAATTAGAAACGGGTTAGGTCGGGACACGAAAAAAGTTATCAATATCCAAATCTAGATGAGTACAAATTCATTAGCTACATGTTTAGAAGGTTGTCGATAGCGAATCTTGGATAAATAACTTTATTTCGGTAGAACAATATTCTACACGTTCGTTTTGTCCGGCTGTGTTGTACAGGTATGCATCTACATTGAAAAATAGCTTGTGAGTATATTGCAAAAATAACTATAAGTACATGGAACGGTGTATTGCACCTTAGTTGGCACACTAAACGATTCTTGTACACACTTATATTTATGTATGTTTGTCCGTGTTCAGACCCTGGGTGTCAATGCCGACCTTTGTGGACGGTGACGAGAACTGTGTGGCCATACTGTTCGCCGGCGAGTACATCAACACAAAATGCACACAGATTAAACCGTTCATCTGCGAGAAGCTGGCCTATGGACTGTGTAAGTATGCTTTATAAATACATCGTACAAAATGTGCGACTTCCAGTTACTGCGGTGGAGGAAGATCACAGACCCCTGTCTGGCTGCTACCACCAGCGCACAGCAGTCCAGCTAAAGACCCTCCCCACATAGATACTTCGCCCAACCCAGTCCCCGAGCCCGCACAGTGACATTGAAACTTTCAAAGATGCGAGGGTTGCGGTTCAATGTTAAAGCCAAATTTAGTAAGAGGAAAATGTGACGAAGGAAAAGCAAGAGATTGAGTGTAAATAAATGGGTAAGTGTAGGCAGATAGAAAGTGAGGAGTCTTTTTAAGAACACATCGAAAACTAGATAGGTGTTAAATAACGAAGATCTTTTCAAACGACGCTGAGAATGATCTTAATCGTGAGGTTTGTCGTCCTATAACAACAACAAACAACAACACATCAACAGATGGTCTGTTAAAAATTCTGATCTCGCGTATTTGTTTTCAGCTAACGGAGGTTCCAGAGTTCTTACAGCCAAGTTTTCGGCCTCCTCTGTTCTCGTGCTGCTCATGTATTTCCTGGTATATGGTCTGGCGCTTCACTACATCCTCCATCTGACCATCGTTCTCTATCCCATCAGTTCTTGAACATAACTGACACACCAGACAGGCAATCGGACACTGAGGGACTGCAAAAGCAGCTAGCAATAGAAGAGTTTAGGAATGTCAACATTATACAAAGGTTCGCCGTTACATTTAAAGGACATGACATAGTTTTTTCATAGCTAGGATCATTTTTACATAGCATGTTATGTATTTATCTGTGTTTATATCTTGAATATTGATTTCAGCTGTCAACTACAGATGATTGCTTCTTTTAATGTTATTTCTTTTAAGTTAAATGATGCCAAGAAATTTGGAGAAAACATTGATCAACTACTTTAAAACTGTTGACTGTACATTTACACTGTTTTATATGTTTGTTAATGTTTTGGAATAAATAAGAAAATAAAAAAAGACATTTTGATTTTGTTTTGTTGCAGCACTGTTTAGTTATAACATAATCCTTAGCCTCCTGGTAAACGCTGACGACCTCATTAGCACCTGGTACAGGGTAAACGCTGAAATCGTCATTAGCTCCTCGTACAGGGTAAAAGCTGAAATCGTCATTAGCAAATGGTACAGTGTAAACGCTGAAATCGTCATTAGCTCCTGGTACATGGTAAACGCTGAAATCGTCATTAGCTCCGGGTACTAGGTAAACGCTGAAATCGTCATTAGCACCTGGTAAAGGGTAAAAGCTGAAATCGTCATTAGCTCCGGGTACAGGGTAAACGCTGAAATCGTCATTAGCACCTGGTACAGGGTAAACGCTGAAATCGTCATTAGCTCCTGGTACAGGGTAAAAGCTGAAGTCGTCATTAGCACCTGGTACAGGGTAAAAGCTGAAATCGTCATTAGCTCCTGGTACAGGGTAAAAGCTGAAATCGTCATTAGCTCCTGGTACAGGGTAAAAGCTGAAATCGTCATTAGCACCTGGTACAGGGTAAACGCTGAAATCGGCATTAGCTCCTGGTACAAGGTAAAAGCTAAAATCGTCATTATCTCCTGGTACAGGGTAAACGCTGAAATCGTCATTAGCTCCTGGTACAGGGTAAAAGCTGAAATCGTCATTAGCTCCTGGTACAGGGTAAACGCTAAAATCGTCATTAGCACCTGGTACAGGGTAAACGCTGAAATCGTCATTAGCTCCTGGTACAGGGTAAACGCTGAAATCGTCATTAGCACCTGGTACAGGGTAAACGCTGAAATCGTCATTAGCTCCTGGTACAGGGTAAAAGCTGAAATCGTCATTAGCACATGGTACAGGGTAAAAGCTGAAATCGTCATTAGCTCCTGGTACAAGGTAAAAGCTAAAATCGTCATTATCTCATGGTACAGGGTAGAAGCTGAAATCGTCATTAGCTCCTGGTACAGGGTAAAAGCTGAAATCGTCATTAGCTCCTGGTACAGGGTAAAAGCTGAAATCGTCATTAGCACCTGGTACAGGGTAAAAGCTGAAATCGTCATTAGCTCCTGGTACAAGGTAAACGCTGAAATCGTCATAAGCTCCTGGTACAGGGTAAAAGCTGAAATCGTCATTAGCACCTGGTACAGGGTAAAAGCTGAAATCGTCATTAGCACCTGGTACAGGGTAAAAGCTGAAATCGTCATTAGCTCCTGGTACAGGGTAAAAGCTGAAATCGTCATTAGCACCTGGTACAGGGTAAAAGCTGAAATCGTCACTAGCTCCTGGTACTGGGTAAACGCTGAAATCGTCATTAGCTCCTGGTACAAGGTAAACGCTGAAATCGTCATTAGCTCCTGGTACTGGGTAAACGCTGAAATCGTCATTAGCTCCTAGTACAAGGTAAACGCTGAAATCGTCATTAGCTCCTGGTACTGGGTAAACGCTGAAATCGTCATTTGCTCCGGGTACAGAGTAAACGCTGAAATCGTCATTAGCTCCTTGTACTGGGTAAACGCTGAAATCGTCATTAGCTCCTGGTACAAGGTAAAAGCTAAAATCGTCATTATCTCCTGGTACAGGGTAGAAGCTGAAATCGTCATTAGCTCCTGGTACAGGGTAAAAGCTGAAATCGTCATTAGCTCCTGGTACTGGGTAAAAGCTGAAATCGTCATTAGCTCCTGATACAGGGTAAACGCTGAAATCGTCATTAGCACCTGATACAGGGTAAAAGCTGAAATCGTCATTAGCTCCTGGTACAGGGTAAAAGCTGAAATCGTCATTAGCTCCTGGTACAGGGTAAACGCTGAAATCGTCATTATCTCCTGGTACAGGGTAAACGCTGAAATCGTCATTAGCTCCTGGTACAGGGTAAACGCTGAAATCGTCATTAGCACCTGATACAGGGTAAACGCTGAAATCGTCATTAGCTCCCGGTACTGGATAAACGCTGAAATCGTCATTAGCTCCGGGTACTGGGTAAACGCTGAAATCGTCATTAGCACCTGGTACAGGGTAAAAGCTGAAATCGTCATTAGCTCCGGGTACAGGGTAAACGCTGAAATCGTCATTAGCTTCTGGTACAAGGCAAACGCTGAAATCGTCATTAGCTCCTGGTACAGGGTAAAAGCTGAAATCGTCATTAGCTCCGGGTACTGGGTAAACGCTGAAATCGTCATTAGCACCTGGTACAGGGTAAAAGCTGAAATCGTCATTAGCTCCGGGTACAGGGTAAACGCTGAAATCGTCATTAGCTTCTGGTACAAGGCAAACGCTGAAATCGTCATTAGCTCCTGGTACAGGGTAAAAGCTGAAATCGTCATTAGCTCCGGGTACTGGGTAAACGCTGAAATCGTCATTAGCACCTGGTACAGGGTAAAAGCTGAAATCGTCATTAGCTCCGGGTACAGGGTAAACGCTGAAATCGTCATTAGCTCCTGATACAGGGTAAACGCTGAAATCGTCATTAGCACCTGATACAGGGTAAAAGCTGAAATCGTCATTAGCTCCTGGTACAGGGTAAAAGCTGAAATCGTCATTAGCTCCTGGTACAGGGTAAACGCTGAAATCGTCATTATCTCCTGGTACAGGGTAAACGCTGAAATCGTCATTAGCTCCTGGTACAGGGTAAACGCTGAAATCGTCATTAGCACCTGATACAGGGTAAACGCTGAAATCGTCATTAGCTCCCGGTACTGGGTAAACGCTGAAATCGTCATTAGCTCCGGGTACTGGGTAAACGCTGAAATCGTCATTAGCACCTGGTACAGGGTAAAAGCTGAAATCGTCATTAGCTCCGGGTACAGGGTAAACGCTGAAATCGTCATTAGCTTCTAGTACAAGGCAAACGCTGAAATCGTCATTAGCTCTTGGCACAGAGAACGTTGAGCAGCATTTCTGTAACTAGCATCATTTTTAGTCGCTTAGAGAACGTTGAGCAGCATTTCTGTAACTAGCATCATTTTTAGTCGCTTAGAGAACGTTGAGCAGCATTTCTGTAACCAGCATCATTTTTAGTCGCTTAGAGAACGTTGAGCAGCATTCCTGTAACCAGCATCATTTTCAGTCGCTTAGAGAACGTTGAGCAGCATTCCTGTTACTGGTGTGAGTGTAAGTCGCGAAGTGGGCGTTGGATGCATTTTTGTATCTAGGGTGTATAATGGTATAACAAAGATAGGGTCGCATTTATCGATTTTATAAGTAGGTCTAACTCTTGTTGTCAAAAACGCTAGAATCAAAACTTTGTACAAGGTAAATCAAACTGAAAACTGAAACTCTGGTCAATATGCTTTCGTTTATGCTTGAAATAGTGAGGCAACATATATCTATATGTAGAAACTTTTACATTTACACCGACAGACTACTTCTGTATATGATCCTTTCATTTCCATTTCAAAATATATCTTGTAGGAAAATGTATGTTTTTTTAAAGAACTAGAGAAAACATATTGTCACCGAGTTCCTATTTTTTCTAAATGATGTTTATCATGCCACTTAACAGTAATTTTACATAGTTGGCATTAATCTATCATATCAGAGTATAAGCGTTTGTGAAAAAATGTAAAACAATCTGCTGAAATAAATGAATAACGTGCAAGAAAATCTCAAGATTTTTCAAAAGAATGTTGACTATTGTAGAACCAAATAGTATTTATAAGAGTAAGAAAACACCTGTATAACCGGGCTTGTTTTTAGGGTTGCTTAATGCTGGAAGATCTTGTTATGGTGTACCCTTGAAGATTTAAAGTGTTTATAATTTATCAACCAAAGGTTACACCTTGAAATCGTTTTTGTTCTAGACAAGAAACAATGTACAATAGCAACATAATGAAGATACTAAACAATGTCACATACTGCGTCTATAGTGCACGGTTATTGTGCGGAGGAACATAGTGCATCCAAGTGAATCTGCCGAAAGAAAACACAAGTCGTTTAAAATGTGGAGTATATTTGTGAGTATAGAATATTTTTAATGTTGGATAGATGATCTTTAAAGGTTGTGAATATGAACAGTATTCAGCTGCACCTTGTTAAATCACGTCTTATTCACCGTTTTCAATTTCATACAATACACAAACTGCCAACGAAACCGCATTTTTATATGCTTACAAGGATCAAAGAATACAGAATCCTGACGACTTAAAATTGATCATTCAAACTTTTTTCCTCATTGATTATGATAACTATAATATAGATTTTAAGTAAATATATTATGACAAAACAACCACTTTATCAAAAATAACAAACACTAAGAAACTTGTAATGATTTCCATAGCGGGAATTCAACTCACAACTGTTTTAACATTGTGAACATGGAAGTGTATCTTGCTCTAGTTTGAGCCGTTCCAGACTCGCTAAAAGCCACATTGTTGTTATGACAATAATGATTACTTCAGACTTGCCTTTTACTTTTTTACAATCCTGTGACCAATTTATACTCAACTTGCTGTCGTATAGTACATGTGTTCTGTAAATCTCGATTTCTCATTTTTAATGCAAACTTCCTTATGGATATACCTTTGTGCGTGAGTGACACATCTGTTCGTGTATACAGCCAGTCACGATTACGACAATTGTCTCTAATTGGACCCGAGCTGCCTCACAGCCAATGAAAATATAACATTTCCAGGAAACATATTGTCTCAACGGTTTTGTATTTCTTAGATTAATGTTAAAAGATCAGGTTTGCATTATACAGCAGATCCAAGTACTATGATCGGACCGGACCTGGTAGTGCAATTGGTAGAGCGTCGGCTCCAGGTACGGGAGGCCCCGGGTTCGATCCCCGGCCGCGACATACCAAAGTCGTTAAAAATGGTAGTGATATAGCTCCCTTGCTAACGCTCAAGCAAATATAAGGGTAGTTCCACGACTGGGTGGCCAGGTGTCAGGATAATGTGACTGGTTGTGGTATCATGCCAGGTGTTCACTACATGCTATACACAGTGAAGGCAGCACTATATCTGCTTCAAGTGGACACCGTCTCCAGATAACTGAAATACTGTTGGTGGGACGATAAACCCAATAAACAAACAAACTATGATCGAATGACTGTTATACGACAATATTTAGTTCTTTTGTATTGAAATCCCGAAATATTACACGCTAACCTGTACGATCGTCAGATTTTACAATATTTGGTAAGTAGCCTTTAACCTTAAATGCAAAATACACAAGGTTAATTTTTACAGGACTGCCCGACAAAAAACCTGACCATTCTATACGTAGACAGTGTCGTCACTACATTTTATTCAACTCTTTACTATTACACTCTCCCAATTTCATGTATCGTAATCAGGCAGGTAGGTATGGTTAACGCCCTCTCCTCTGCTTATAACTTTTCCAAAAGAAGTATAAAACTGGTGCTCAATTAAACGTTATTGAATGGCCATTATGGCCATGTGTCAATTATGCAAATTAGCACTAATGAATGTTTATCAATTTTCATGAGAATCTAAAAATAGACTTGAAAGTTGATTAGATTCTTTTTATTTAAAGGCAATATTCAAACAAACTCAACAGTTTCTAAAATTATATACACACCACTACTTGTCTAACACATGTTGGTCTAAGTTTTATATGATTTTGTTAATTTTACGATTATCATGATTTTGTTTATTTTCATCTAAATTTTGCTCGTTAAACTTTATACACAATTTGGCTAGCCGTCTGCTAAAAACTAACCATAACAAAGAGTTATAATGTGTGTGTGGTTCCTTAAGTGGAGGCTATCACTAAACTTAAATTTGCAATAATAAATTATTCAAATTAGCCAATATAACAATTTTTATATCTTAATGGGAATCTTATTTTAATTTTTGAAAAGTTGATTAGGTTCTTTTTTATTTAAAAGCAACTTTCAAAGTTATATACATACCCCTTCTAGTCTAACGCATGTTGGTCTCAGTTTCATGTGTCTAAAAGTTAAAAAGACACCTCTCTAATCTGACACTGTGGATTGGATTTAATTTGTGTATCTTTGTGTAGAGCGTCCCATTGTCTGCATTTTTTTAAGGTTGTTCTTGGTCAATAAACCTTTGTGTGCCTTTTAGTGACAACACAGCAACACAATTATGGCCAAAAAAGCGACGTCCTCCCATTTTAAAGAAGGAATGCAACAGATAAATGTCTGGGTAGAGCAACCTTCGCCCCGGAGGGTAGCTGGGAGACGTTACCAAAGTAAATCCTCCGCACCGACCGTGACTTGAACTGGCGCGGTGAGAGTCTGAAGAGTTACAAGTCGCTGGGCGCTTTCACATAGGCCATTAAAGACGTTCAGGTTTACAGTAGCACTATTGACTTTCCATGCTTTTGATCATGATAAAAGGGAGCCCTATACAAGTATCAGCATAATAATAATGACGGCATACCAGCGGACATACCTTATTAAGAGGCATTCGTCGTAAAAGAAAAATGAGACAAACCGAAAAGAACCTTAGTATTGTAAGTCATAGCTTCAAACCTCTTGCAAGGGGCTGAGGGGTGTTAAGATATAGCCTTAAACTCTCCGACCAGGGTCTGAGGGGTGTAAGTTATATCCTTAGCCCTTCCGACAAACAGCTGAGGGGTGTAAGTTATAGCCTAAAATATACCGGCAAGGTGACGAAGGTGTATGTTATGGCCTTAAACCTACCGACAAGGGGCTAAGGGGCGTTAGTTATTATCAAACCGCACGGGAAGGGGCTGAGGGGTGTAAGTCATAGCCTTAAACCTTCCGACAGGGGGCTAAAGGGTGTAAGTTATAGCTTTAAACCTTCCCGAAAGGGATTGAGAGGTGTAAAGTCATAGCATAAAACTTTCCGACATGGGGCTGCGGGTGTAAGTTATAGCTTTAAACCTTCCGACATGGGGCTGAGGGAGTAAGTTGTAGCTTGAAACCTTCCCGAAAGGGGTTGAGAGGTGTAAGTCATAGCCTTAAACCATCTGGTATGGGGCTGAGGGTTTAAGTAATATCCTTAAACCTTCTGACATGGGGCTGAGGGTGTAAGTCATAGCCTTAAACTTTTTGACATGGGGCTGAGAGGTGTAAGTCATAGCCTTAAACCTTCTGGTATGGGGATGAGGGGTGTAAGTCATTGCCGTAAACCTTCTGGCATGGGGCTAAGGGGTGTAAGTCATAGCCTTAAACCTTTTGGCATGTGACTGATGGGTGTAAGTCATAGCCTTAAACCTTCTGGTATGGGGCTGAGGGTGTAAGTCATACCCTTAAACCTTCTGGTATGGGACTGATGGGTGTAAATCATAGCCTTAAACCATCTGGCATGGGACTGAGGGGTGTAAGTCATAGCCTTAAACCTTCTGGTATGGGACTGAGGGTGTAAGTCATACCCTTAAACCTTCTGGTATGGGACTGAGGGTGTAAGTCATACCCTTAAACTTTCTGGTATGGGGCTGAGGGGTGTAAGTTATAGCCTTAAACCTTCTGGCATGGGGCTGAGGGTGTAAGTCATAGCCTTAAACCTTCTGGTATGGGGCTGATGAGTGTAAGTCATAACCTTAAACCTTCTGGCATGGGACTGAGGGTGTAAGGCATAACCTTAAACCTTCTGGTATGGGACTGAGGGGTGTAAGTCATAGCCTTAAACCTTCTGGTATGGGGCTGAGGGGTGTAAGTCATAGCCTTAAACCTTCTGACATGGGGCTGAGGAGTGTAAGTCATAGCCTTAAACCTTCTGGTATGGGACTGAGGGTGTAAGTCATAGCCTTAAACCTTCTGGTATGGGGCTGAGGGTGTAAGTCATAGCCTTAAAACATTCAGGTATGGGGCTGAGGATGTACGTCATAGCCTTAAACCTTCGGGTATGGGGCTGAGGGATGTAAGTCATAGCCTTAAACCTTCTGACATGGGGCTGAGGATGTACGT
Organism: Sinonovacula constricta; assembly: GCA_007844125.1. Classification (NCBI taxonomy): domain Eukaryota; kingdom Metazoa; phylum Mollusca; class Bivalvia; order Cardiida; family Solecurtidae; genus Sinonovacula; species Sinonovacula constricta. The sequence continues at coordinate 15,910,906 of CM017569.1, read as the reverse complement.
CATAGCCCTAAACCATCTGGCATGGGACTGAGGGGTGTAAGTCATAGCCTTAAACCTTCTGGTATGGGACTGAGGGTGTAAGTCATACCCTTAAACCTTCTGGTATGGGACTGAGGGTGTAAGTCATACCCTTAAACTTTCTGGTATGGGGCTGAGGGGTGTAAGTTATAGCCTTAAACCTTCTGGTATGGGGCTGAGGGTGTAAGTCATAGCCTTAAACCTTCTGGTATGGGGCTGATGAGTGTAAGTCATAACCTTAAACCTTCTGGCATGGGACTGAGGGTGTAAGGCATAACCTTAAATCTTCTGGTATGGGACTGAGGGGTGTAAGTCATAGCCTTAAACCTTCTGGTATGGGGCTGAGGGGTGTAAGTCATAGCCTTAAACCTTCTGACATGGGGCTGAGGAGTGTAAGTCATAGCCTTAAACCTTCTGGTATGGGACTGAGGGTGTAAGTCATAGCCTTAAACCTTCTGGTATGGGGCTGAGGGTGTAAGTCATAGCCTTAAAACATTCAGGTATGGGGCTGAGGATGTACGTCATAGCCTTAAACCTTTTGGTATGGGGCTGAGGGATGTAAGTCATAGCCTTAAACCTTCTGGTATGGGGCTGAGGGATGTAAATCATAGCCTTAAACCTTCTGACATGGGGCTGAGGATGTACGTCATAGCCCTAAACCTTCTGGTATGGGGTTGAGGGGTGTAAGTCATAGCCTTAAACCTTCTGACATGGGGCTGAGGGGTGTAAGTCATAGCCTTAAACCTTCTGGTATGGGGCTGAGGGTGTAAGTCATAGCCTTAAACCGTCTGACATGGGGCTGAGGAGTGTAAGTCATAGCCTTAAACCTTCTGACATGGGACTGAGGAGTGTAAGTCATAGCCTTAAACCTTCTGGCATGGGGCTGAGGAGTGTAAGTCATAGCCTTAAACCATCTGGTATGGGACTGAGGATGTAAGTCATAGCCTTAAACCTTCTGGCATGGGACTGAGGATGTAAGTCATAGCCTTAAACCTTCTGGCATGGGACTGAGGATGTAAGTCATAACCTTAAACCTTCTGGCATGGGACTGAGGATGTAAGTCATAGCCTTAAACCTTCTGGCATGGGACTGAGGATGTAAGTCATAGCCTTAAACCTTCTGACATGGGGCTGAGGAGTGTAAGTCATAGCCTTAAACCTTCGGGCATGGGGCTGAGGGATGTAAGTCATAGCCTTAAACCTTCTGGTATGGGACTGAGGGGTGTAAGTCATAGCCTTAAACCTTCTGGTATGGGACTGAGGGTGTAAGTCATAGCCTTAAACTTTTTGACATGGGGCTGAGAGGTGTAAGTCATAGCCTTAAACCTTCTGGTATGGGGCTGAGGGGTGTAAGTCATAGCCTTAAACCTTCGGGCATGGGGCTGAGGGGTGTAAGTCATAGCCTTAAACCTTCTGGTATGGGACTGAGGGGTGTAGTCATAGCCTTAAACCTTCTGGCATGGGACTGAGGATGTAAGTCATAGCCTTAAACGTTCTGGCATGGGACTGAGGATGTAAGTCAAAGCCTTAAACCTTCGGGCATGGGGCTGAGGGGTGTAAGTCATAGCCTAAAACCTTCTGGTATGGGACTGAGGGGTGTAAGTCATAGCCTTTAACCTTCTGGTATGGGACTGAGGGTGTAAGTCATAGCCTTAAACTTTTTGACATGGGGCTGAGAGGTGTAAGTCATAGCCTTAAACCTTCTGGTATGGGGCTGAGGGGTGTAAGTCATAGCCTTAAACCTTCTGGTATGGGACTGAGGGTGTAAGTCATAGCCTTAAACCTTCTGGTATGGGACTGAGGGGTGTAAGTCATAGCCTTAAACCTTCTGGTATGGGACTGAGGGTGTAAGTCATAGCCTTAAACTTTTTGACATGGGGCTGAGAGGTGTAAGTCATAGCCTTAAACCTTCTGGTAGGGGGCTGAGGGGTGTAAGTCATAGCCTTAAACCTTCTGGTATGGGACTGAGGGTGTAAGTCATAGCCTTAAACCTTCTGGTATGGGACTGAGGATGTAAGTCATAGCCTTAAACCTTCTGGTATGGGACTGAGGATGTAAGTCATAGCCTTAAACCTTCGGGTATGGGACTGAGGATGTAAGTCATAGCCTTAAACCTTCTGGTATGGGGCTAAGGGGTGTAAGTCATAGCCTTAAACCTTCTGACATGAGGCTGAGGAGTTTAAGTCATAGCCTTAAACCTTCTGGTATGGGACTGAGGGTGTAAGTCATAACCTTAAACCATCTGGTATGGGACTGAGGATGTACGTCATAGCCCTAAACCTTCTGACATGGGGCTGAGGGGTGTAAGCCATAGCCTTAAACCTTCTGACATGGGGCTAAGGATGTACGTCATAGCCCTAAACCTTCTGACATGGGGCTGAGGGGTGTAAGCCATAGCCTTAAACCTTCTGGCATGGGACTGAGGGGTGTAAGTCATAGCCTTAAACCGTCTGACATGGGGCTGAGGAGTGTAAGTCATAGCCTTAAACAATCTGGTATGGGACTGAGGATGTAAGTCATAGCCTTAAACCTTCTGGCATGGGACTGAGGATGTAAGTCATAGCCTTAAACCTTCTGGCATGGGACTGAGGATGTAAGTCATAGCCTTAAACCTCCTGGCATGGGACTGAGGATGTAAGTCATAGCCTTAAACCTTCTGGCATGGGACTGAGGATGTAAGTCATAGCCTTAAACCTTCGGGCATGGGGCTGAGGGGTGTAAGTCATAGCCTTAAACCTTCTGGTATGGGACTGAGGGGTGTAAGTCATAGCCTTAAACCTTCTGGTATGGGACTGAGGGTGTAAGTCATAGCCTTAAACTTTTTGACATGGGGCTGAGAGGTGTAAGTCATAGCCTTAAACCTTCTGGTATGGGGCTGAGGGGTGTAAGTCATAGCCTTAAACCTTCGGGCATGGGGCTGAGGATGTAAGCCATAGCCTTAAACTTTCTGGCATGGGACTGAGGATGTAAGTCATAGCCTTAAACCTTCTGGTATGGGACTGAGGGGTGTAGTCATAGCCTTAAACCTTCTGGCATGGGACTGAGGATGTAAGTCATAGCCTTAAACCTTCTTGCATAGGACTGAGGATGTAAGTCATAACCTTAAACTTTCGGGCATGGGGCTGAGGGGTGTAAGTCATAGCCTTAAACCTTCTGGTATGGGACTGAGGGGTGTAAGTCATAGCCTTAAACCTTCTGGTATGGGACTGAGGGTGTAAGTCATAGCCTTAAACCTTCTGGTATGGGACTGAGGGTGTAAGTCATAGCCTTAAACGTTTTGACATGGGGCTGAGAGGTGTAAGTCATAGCCTTAAACCTTCTGGTATGGGGCTGAGGGGTGTAAGTCATAGCCTTAAACCTTCTGGTATGGGACTGAGGGTGTAAGTCATAGCCTTAAACCTTCTGGTATGGGACTGAGGATGTAAGTCATAGCCTTAAACCTTCTGACATGGGGCTGAGGATGTACGTTATAGCCCTAAACCTTCTGGTATGGGGCTGAGGGGTGTAAGCCATAGCCTTAAACCTTCTGACATGGGGCTAAGGATGTACGTCATAGCCCTAAACCTTCTGACATGGGGCTGAGGGGTGTAAGCCATAGCCTTAAACCTTCTGGCATGGGACTGAGGGGTGTAAGTCATAGCCTTAAACCGTCTGACATGGGGCTGAGGAGTGTAAGTCATAGCCTTAAACAATCTGGTATGGGACTGAGGATGTAAGGCATAGCCTTAAACCTTCTGGCATTGGACTGAGGATGTAAGTCATAGCCTTAAACCTTCTGGCATGGGACTGAGGATGTAAGTCATAGCCTTAAACCTTCTGGCATGGGACTGAGGATGTAAGTCATAGCCTTAAACCTTCTGGCATGGGACTGAGGATGTAAGTCATAGCCTTAAACCTTCTGACATGGGGCTGAGGAGTGTAAGTCATAGCCTTAAACCTTCGGGCATGGGGCTGAGGGGTGTAAGTCATAGCCTTAAACCTTCTGGTATGGGACTGAGGGGGTGTAAGTCATAGCCTTAAACCTTCTGGTATGGGACTGAGGGTGTAAGTCATAGCCTTAAACTTTTTGACATGGGGCTGAGAGGTGTAAGTCATAGCCTTAAACTTTTTGACATGGGGCTGAGAGGTGTAAGTCATAGCCTTAAACCTTCTGGCATGGGGCTGAGGGGTGTAAGTCATAGCCTTAAACCTTCGGGCATGGGGCTGAGGGGTGTAAGTCATAGCCTTAAACCTTCTGGTATGGGACTGAGGGGTGTAGTCATAGCCTTAAACCTTCTGGCATGGGACTGAGGATGTAAGTCATAGCCTTAAACCTTCTTGCATAGGACTGAGGATGTAAGTCATAGCCTTAAACCTTCGGGCATGGGGCTGAGGGGTGTAAGTCATAGCCTTAAACCTTCTGGTATGGGACTTAGGGGTGTAAGTCATAGCCTTAAACCTTCTGGTATGGGACTGAGGGTGTAAGTCATAGCCTTAAACCTTCTGGTATGGGACTGAGGGTGTAAGTCATAGCCTTAAACGTTTTGACATGGGGCTGAGAGGTGTAAGTCATAGCCTTAAACCTTCTGGTATGGGGCTGAGGGGTGTAAGTCATAGCCTTAAACCTTCTGGTATGGGACTGAGGGTGTAAGTCATAGCCTTAAACCTTCTGGTATGGGACTGAGGATGTAAGTCATAGCCTTAAACCTTCTGGTATGGGACTGAGGATGTAAGTCATAGCCTTAAACCTTCTGGTATGGGACTGAGGATGTAAGTCATAGCCTTAAACCTTCTGGTATGGGGCTAAGGGGTGTAAGTCATAGCCTTAAACCTTCTGACATGAGGCTGAGGAGTGTAAGTCATAGCCTTAAACCTTCTGGTATGGGACTGAGGGTGTAAGTCATAACCTTAAACCATCTGGTATGGGACTGAGGGTGTAAGTCATAGCCTTAAACCTTCTGGTATTGGACTGAGGGGTGTAAGTCATAGTCTTAAACCTTCTGGTATGGGGCTGAGGATGTACGTCATAGCCCTAAACCTTCTGACATGGGGCTGAGGATGTAAACCATAGCCTTAAACCTTCTGACATGGGGCTGAGGATGTACGTCATAGCCCTAAACCTTCTGGTATGGGGCTGAGGGGTGTAAGCCATAGCCTTAAACCTTCTGACATGGGGCTGAGGATGTACGTCATAGCCCTAAACCTTCTGACATGGGGCTGAGGGGTGTAAGCCATAGCCTTAAACCTTCTGACATGGGGCTGAGGATGTACGTCTTAGCCCTAAACCTTCTGACATGGGGCTGAGGATGTACGTCATAGCCTTAAACCTTCTGACATGGGGCTGAGGATGTACGTCATAGCCCTAAACCTTCTGACATGGGGCTGAGGATCTAAGCCATAGCCTTAAACCTTCTGACATGGGGCTGAGGGGTGTAAGTCATAGCCTTAAACCTTCTGGCATGGGGCTGAGGATGTAAGCCATAGCCTTAAACTTTCTGGCATGGGACTGAGGATGTAAGTCATAGCCTTAAACCTTCTGGCATGGGGCTGAGGGGTGTAAGTCATAACCTTAAACCTTCTGACATGGGGCTGAGGAGTGTAAGTCGTAACCTTAAACCTTCTGACATGGGACTAAGGGGTGTAAGTCATTCTTACGCCAAGGGGCAGAGGGATGAAATTTATAGCCTCAACCCAATTTAATTTTCATGTAGTGCTTCTTTCCTTTTCGACGGCGTGTTGAACCTGAATATATGTAAACGAATATTTTATGGATGCACAAATACTAATATTGACATATTCGTAGGCACTCACAGACCTCAAGGTGATTTCCAGGGAAGGATGATGTTTCTATGTCTGACAACAGTGGATCAATAATTTCTTATGCACAAAAACAATTAAAATAATAAGCCGCACCGGAAGCTGATGAATCTACATATACAAATGACACTTTTATTTCTGCTTTATTAAATGCTTTTTATAGGGAGCGTTACTTAACACTTGTTTATTTCCGTGGAACTCTGTGTACTGTACATGAGTGCTCTGCAGAGACACTGCCTGGCGTAAACTACATTTAACATGAGACTGTAAGAGGAAGCACAGTTTTTCAATGAAGTTAGCCGCCGTTTTTTATTAAACAGTATATTTTAATCATTATGAGTAAATAAAAAAAATACATTGTTTTCAAATGCGTAACACAGTGCTCGGCTCACTGCGTAGATACTCCATAACATTTGATAGCACAATGTCTAAAATGTCTAGTTTATCTTCAACAGTCAATGTGAAAAAATGTTAAACTTTAATGCGATTTTCTGTATTTGTACATGCCTACTTTAAATTACAATGACGCCAACACCGCACGCCAACGTATTCCCAAGAAAGCCAAGTGTGTTAGCACAGGCAGTAAGAGAATAACAGGGCTACACTTGCAATAAATATTGCATACAAAAAGGAAAGTATTGTTTCTATTCAAAATAAAATTCGGAATAATAAAATGCACTCTTAGTCACTTTATATATATATATATATATATATATATATATATATATATATATATATATATATATATATATATATATATATATATATATATATATATATATATATATATATATATACCTTTCCTCGAGGGCTGTTAATGATAAGAGTTATGAGGCAAATATGATCGATTGCACAATTTGCAGTCATTATGACAATATATATATTGTCATAATGACTGCAAAAGGAAAGGTTCACATTCCCAGCTGAAAACGCATTTTTGTCCTTTCTTGCAAGGTATAACCACCACATATTCTGGTAGCACAATCTTTGGTTGGACATATAATTTTATTTCACATCTAAGTCATTTATCTTCTCTACCATCACCTATCCATATTTTATTATAGCCGGTCTATGTGAATGGTACTGATTGCTACAGGTGTCGCAACACCCCATTGTGGTACATAAAAGAAAACAACATAGAGTGCACTGAACCTGTTACGGATAGTTATACACGAAAACGACATGACGTAGGGCTTGTTGTTTTATTGGAACGAGGACAAAGTACAAATCCTTGTATTGTTCTGTATATTTTACTTCCTGAAAAAAAACAACTCATTATTGACCGTGTAACGCTGGAAAATGTTTATGGCAAATATGCAATCTATTATCGTAACTTCATGACGGTGCATGTAGTTGTTGAGAATGTAACTTCATTCATTGCATTATTAAGAAAAGTGAAAAAAAATCAAATTAGAGTTTTAATGAAAATTGAGTACATGTTGCTGATTGGCTGCTTAAGATACCACATTTTCCTAAGAGACTTTTAAAATAAAAATGTAGGAAATAATCATTATATGCTATATATATATATATATATATATATATATATATATATATATATATATATATATATATCTATCTATCTATCTATCTATCTTATCTATCTTATCTATCTATCTATCTATCTATCTATCTATCTATCTATCTATCTATCTATCCATCCATCCATCCATCCATCCATCCATCCATCCATCCATCCATCCATCCATCCATCCATCCATCCATCCATCTATCTATCTATCTATCTATCTATCTATCTATCTATCTATCTATCTATCTATCTATCTATACATAGAAAACACACACACACACACACGCACGCACGCACGCACGCACGCACACACACACACACACACGCACGCACGCACGCACGCACGCACACACGCACACACACACACACGTGTGTGTGTGTGTGTGTGTGTGCGTGCGTGCGTGCGTGCGTGCGTGCGTGCGTGCGTGTGTGTGTGTGTGTAGGTGTGTGTGTGTGTGTGTGTGTGTGTGTGTGTGTGTGTTTTCTATGTAGAAATGAATTAAAATGTGGAAATGATAACTTATCGATAGTAGGTAATAATCTGAGTATAAGTACATACTGTGTCATAAAAATACGATGGCGTTGGAAGATCAAACCAAGCGGGATATTGGTTTTCCTTTTGACAAAAGTTATAGATACGACGCGCAATTATATGGTTATTACCGAGCCTGCAATATACTGTAACTCGAAGAAAGATTAGGTAGACAAAGCACTTAACACATCGGAACATTAAGGTTTTGTAGAAAGTTTTAAATCTTTATATGAAGAAGTACTTTGTGGTCTGGGTTAAAGTATACTAGCGTTGCAAATTCATTGCCTCTGAGACATAGCGTGCAAGTATATAAAAATAAGGCCGCATTTACCGCGTTGAAACCCTTAATATAACATATTTTCTATAGAAAAACATCATCATAATCGTGAAACGTTTATAAAAGAACGACGTGATCAACATTGTATTTGCTGAAGAAGAAAGCACAGTTTATAATTGTTGGAAGAGAAGATGTCAATGAAGATGATTGTTTTGAAGTCAGTGGTATGTTTGATATTAATGTCTACATATCACACCAGTGAAGAACAATGACATCTTTCCAATCGAATACGTGACTATGAGATTATTGTTAGTGCTTAAGTAGATCAAAAAGAACTGTTTCACCTCTGATAGAACTTATGTTCAAGTCGATTAGTTAATGTAGTATAGATACAGAACCATTTACCTTTATGATTGTGTATTGTTTTTTTAAGTAGTGTATTTTTCGATTGACATACAAGTGATTGTGTCTACGTATGGTAATGAGACTCATTATTTGGCAATTGGCCGACTGACATAGATTGACCCTCTCTGTACGGCATTTTAACCAGGTGTGATGAGTCAGCAATGCCATGATAGTATTTTATCTGCCACGTCGACCACAGTTTAGAATAAAGGCTTTGTTTAATTGAAATAAAAAAAATAATATGACATAGCAGAAAACTGTCTTCATGATCAGTTTTTTCTACTTAAAATTATGTCCTTACTTCAATCTTTCTGCCTGTGCGCAGCATAATATTTGCAAAATATTATGTCCTTTACAGTTCAGCTAAGGAGGAATGTTGCAAACACGCGAAGTAAGGAGTGAATGACTGACTTCGCTGAGAAGATAATTCCTCCAGAGATATGGAGTCAGATCGCGGCAAAATGGAGTGGCGTAATGTTCACTGTAGATAGGCAAATCTGAGTTATATTCAGTTGTAAAGAGATTTTAAATAACAGTCGGATACAAAACCTCATGGACATTTCCCCTCCCGCTATTTTGATAGGTTCTGGCAAAACCACTCTAATTATTTTTCCTTCCCGGTAAAAATCCATCCCGACAGTTTGTCTCACTGAACCCAGAGGAACTTTATTAAAATATCACATGTTTGTCTCGAAAAAGGGCCAAATTAAAACAGCACAATGTAAATCATCTTGCTACAAGTATGATGTAGAAACATCAATACTACCACTACTACTACTGCTACTGCTACTGCTACTGCTACTACTACTACAACTACCATAACCACTACTACTACTACTACTACTACTACTACTACTACTACTAGTAGTAGCCGTAGCAGTAGTGGTGGTAGTAGTAGAAGTAGCAGAAGCAGGAGTAGCATCAACAGAAGAAGTAGTAGTAGTGGTAGTTCATACGTTCATTTCCTCCTCTTTCTAGAGATATGTGTACAACGTGTTTCATATAACAACAAGGTTGATGTAATGGAAAAATCGGCATCTACTATAAACAAACTTTTTGCACAGAAATAGTGTTGTCTCAAATCCTAGTTGAAAAAACAAAATTATGTTTCAAGGGCTATCAATAGTTCCATTTAATGGTATCAGGTAGTGGTATCAACGGTTAGCCGGTTAAGCGGATATCACCTGTGTATCCGGATAGCAATTTGATACCCGGTTAACCGTATATAATGCACATTACATTGAACTAAATATTATCAAACGTCCGACTTATCTTAATATGGTTTCCGACTCCATCATTCTGTGGTCGATTATATCGCCGCGCACAACCACTTCTCCCTTCACCCCTTTTCCGTTTTGACACGGATGATTGTTTTTGTAATTACGTAGTCCACTTAAGTAAGACAGTCACTGTCTATCTCTACAAAGTTGTGGTATGTGTCAATCATGCGCGTATATTATGCAACCGTTCAATTAAGCATAGTGTTTAATACAGTTAATCAGAATTTGTTATTTTCAAATTACCGACGTAATCATTATTTTAACAAGAATACGGTCAGCTTCTTTCATTGATCTTCATTGCCTTCCTTCTTCGCTCGTAGTTTTCATTGATAACTGCGATATCGACATTTTTGGCCGGCGATTTCCCGCTAGATGTTTTTTTTCGAGTTTCTAAAGTCTATTTGATTTTTTCCATAATGCTAGCGAACTCACTTAACGTCACGTCACGAGATGACATCAAGCAAAGAGACTATACCTTCGATCAGAGCAGTTTCGATTTAGTAGCACGACATTTGTGACTTTTTACGTTGTGACTTTTTCACCTGACTGTTCTGAGTAGCCGTGAGTTTAAAAATCCAATTTGTTGAGATAATTGCCTATGTTTTGAACCTTTTATGTAGCCTTGTGACTAGTAGCCCTGCAGTTCTATATTGAAGTACGTTTTCGTGTTACTGTGCACAATTCTGCACACATAACAGACAATTAGCGTAGCAGTTCACATCGAGTCGACTTGCAATCTGATATTCTATTCTGCCTGATGTAATGAATCAATGTACCAATGGGAACTGACATTAAAAACACATCCATGTTGTACATTTAACACTGACACGCGGTTAAAGAAAGTTTGTCTTGTCATGGCTTTTTCATTGTCCTTCGCACTGACATAACATGTGTTTGAGTTCTATGCGAAACGAGTGTCAACAGAAGCGAGTTGTGGTAATAGTAGTAGAAGTAGTAGTAGTCGTGTTTGTAGTAGTAGTAGTTAGCAATAATAGTACTAAAAGTAGTACTGAAGTAGTAGTTTTTTTTCGATAACATGATATTTGCCCATTTTGTATTGATTACACTTTTCGAAAATTATTTATGTCCCTTTCTAAAATCTACAGACGTTGCGCACAGAACCTAACACATAAAATAAAGAAGTTTACACATTTATCTATATGTAGTATGTTAACTAAATTGTTATCTTTTCTGCCGAGAACATATCGAATATGTTTTCGCCTTGGTACCGAACTGATGAAAACGGACGTCTGTCTGGTTACCAACTTTACACTGTTTAGACAGACATATAGATATGTAGTACACTTAAACACTCTAAGGTGTTCGATGGAACATTGGTATCTACAGAATGGACATTCGGTTGAAGATGTGACTAGCTTCATCAGGGGCAAAAACTATCAGGTCGGATTCTGGCATTTCTATGGATGACGTCTGTAATTGTAACTGAACTTCCCGGAACACTTTGAAGTCTGCGTCAGAGACAGGCGTTTTCTCGTCCGTACACAGCCGCCTCCGCAGAGTCGCCTCGCTTCCTTACAACTAGTCAGGGAACGTGACCTCAGCTATTTGCCACAGAAATCGTTGAAGGGCGTATTTATACAGAACGCACGATATCCGGAATAAAGTCTCAATCTTCTCTATTACAGTATCTGAACTGAAGGAGACGTTGTAGTTACAGCTGACTTGCAAAATATGAGCTGCAGCAACAGCAGCTTTTGTAGTACTATGTGGAAGTACACGAAGTACAAACATCTTTAAATTTTCAATAAGAAATGATCTCTCCTTTTGGGGTTCGAGTATATTCTTATTTTTACCATATCCTATTTATTTGCCTACAAATTCTTAAACAAATTTAGGAAAAAAGATAACCACTTACACAACGTTTTAAATATGATGAAACTGCATCCATACACTCCATTTCTTATATTCTTTTTTCTTTCCGCACCACCACATAGTTGTCAGTGATTGACAAGATGGCAAACCCATGTTGAACACTGACGTTTAAATGCACACACCACACCATATGCTGGTCCTTGTCGATGGCATGCTTATCGATAAATAAGCATGAATGACCAGCTAAACGACAGGACTTTGTTCCCAATGACTCTGTCATTATTGGTGTATCCAATGACTCTGTCTTTATTGGTGTTTCCAATGACTCTGTCTTTATTCGAAAGGATTATAGTCAGGCTCGCCAATTTTCCATTAGGAGCTAAGTGTATAGATGAATGCTAATGATGCATTCAGCGACAGCTTGTATCAGTATCTCTATTCTTTGTGTAATATGTACTTATACTGGATGAATAAGAAAAAGAGATATGCATAGCAACAGCCAGTCGTTTGGAATAGATACATGTGCAAATAAAATATTTTCTTAAAGTTCCTAAGCCTTGACACATCTCTGATATGTTTTGTTTAAGTTTCTTTGATTGCATGACATGTTTTAATTTTAAGAATTCTCACGCAGTAGTGAACGCAATTTTGCACAGCAAACTCGTAACCGGAAGTAAATTTGTACGTTGATTATAAGTAACCACTTTTTGAAAATGCTGATATTCCATCAAATAGGTAAGGATATCGCTATTTTGTATGTAGAAAGAAATCACAATGAAATGTAGAACCGCAAGGTAGCTAGAAAATCCTCCTCACGTGAAAGTTCTCGCCCGACCACGGCTCGAATCCATTCGGCGAGAGGTTGAGGAGTTACAAGCCAGTGACTCTAACCCCTCTGCCATAAGTGTCCTGCAACAAAAGTCTGTATGTGTTATTACAACATTATTGTCTTTTAAAATTACTTTATTTGATAATTCTAAATTGTGTTTACAAGCACATCATTATTTAACACATCATGTTCGGCTTTGGGATTAACATAACAGCATTTTAAATGTTATTTCATTTGTCATAAACAATGCAACATACGGATTTAATTCGTAATGTATTATATTACATCTTATTTATACTTATACTTAGAAATGTAAAGTTTTAAATACTTATAATGGGCGGAGAGGGGATGAACGGGAGTGGAATGAGGGACTGGCAGACTAATCAAGGCTTTGTTGAATCACAACGAATGGTGATATTAAACATAAGTTTTAATGACAATATAATACGTGAACACCCTGTCCATCAAGACTGCATTTCCTTACGGTTGAGAGGTTAAAAAGCGTCGAGACTCTTTTCAAATATTTTAATTTATTTTTCAAATGTTTTAAGCCCAGCAGCAAAGTTTACACCCTACTGCACATGTGATAAAGCATATATTAACTATATACGTCATTCATTAACAGAGTTATTTTCTTTATTACTGTAACGGGTCCGAGAGCACAAAGATGGCCAGTTCACAAGGATAGGAATGGTGCATCAAACTTGAAAAACCCTTATCCATAAGTTGTATTTTTTGCACTGAATGCATACACTGTAGAATATATAAATTGTATTTTTAATAATATTTTTTTGTTATAAAGATGTTACAATTTGTTAAGATTTAAAATTTCTAGATTCGGAGAACAGGGAGGGGCGGATTTGATTTTGGTATGTTTTCTATTTATTTAGTATTTGGTTCTGGAGAAAATTGTCCTGTTCAAGAACAAAAAATACAATTTTCAGAATGAAAGCATGAAACATCGTCAGTTAAATTAAATAATGCAAACATTTAATTCTCTTTTAATTTAAGCCAAATAACTACTGTTTTAACATGCTTTATGGCAGTGTCAAATAAATGCCATGAAGTAATTTCAATTGATTTTCGCACTACTAAGGGTGTCACAAATCATTAGGAAGGGAACTATATTATGAGACTTTGTCATATAACTACTGCCATGATATATATCGGAGTTAGCCTGCCATTGAAAAGCAAGCACACCAGATGAAATAGTTTCTCTTGTGTCTGGAGCATAAAAGAATAAATTGTTGCTACCTGCATAGTTATAAAGTGTAACATTTTAAATGAAATAGATTTCATTGATAAAATCAAGAAAATTGGCCTAAGAATGGAACCTTGAAGAACACTTTTAGTTAACTAAGCCCAGTTGCTGACCATTCCGCCGATTTGTGTTGCCTTCTTTGCAATAAGTAGGCTGATAAAAGGATCAAGAGTCTTGTTGAAGAAAATTTGGTAAACATGATTTTGAGATGCGAACAAATAAATGCAATGAATAAACCTATAAATACGCTGTTACGAAGTGAATATTGCGTTGCACACGACCATCGGCGTTTTTAGAAAGGTTGTTTGTCGTCCATGAAAGTAACCATATTTTGAAAGTAATTTGACAGCTGAAAGGAGAGGGGTTTCATAATGTTTTAAAAGAATTGGTGCAATACAACCTACAATAAACTTACACATTGGGGTTCTTTGCCCTTCTTTTATCATGTTTGGAAGAACTCCTGGTTCAGTTGAGATATATACAATACTTATAACAATATGGAGTGCACAGTCGTAAGTGATCTACCTCATTTGATTGTTTGTTTATATTTAAACAACCAACGTGGACTTTTTGATATTCAAAACTTATATTATCAAAAAGTATACATTTCTCATTAACGTTCGAGAATTCAAAACAGTTTTAGTAGATGTTTTATCCTTTTTATTTAACATAAATATGGTTTTCCTTTAATTTATCCTTATATGTTTTTGGATTTTAATCACAGTATTTCGCCAATATAATGCATCAAGTTTATAAAGAAAGAATAAAATGTATTTGCTTCTTGTTCAGCGATCAAAACAATGGGTGGTGAAAGACTGTTAAATAAAGTTATTGTTTTATTTTTTCGAATTTGTACATTTTTGTAATTTGTGGTATACCATTTTCTTATTACATATGACCTGTCTGCGAGTTATGTTTAATTATAAAGCGAATGTGATCAGGTATGGTATAATATATTAGAATGTATGCCTATGTCACACAATGCCATACTTCAAGGGTCACAATGGAAATTTGAGTTTTTCTAATTCTTTTTTAGATATCCTCGATCTGTACTTATTAATGCCGTGACATGTTTATTTAATAAATGCATGTTTTTTTCTTGTTTTAAGAACATGTATGTTTTGTTTAAATACAATGTTTGCTATATCTGTCCTCCTATAATAAAGGACAATTGGTTTTGTTTTCTACAGCCCTGATCAGTGGCGCATTCTCCTCTATTACTGACATTAAATCAAGTTTGGTCTATCCTGGGTTTAATGTGTTCTTAATAGAGACCAAAGTTTAATTATGTATGTTGAGAGAATTTTGGGATAAAATTTATATTCTTAAAGTTCTCTTTTGATAAGAAGTTGTAGTATTTATGACAGAAGTGATCATACTGTGACAGCCACATACACCTGTTGAACAGTTATGTATTTTACAACAGGGATTTATTCATATAATAGGAATAATCAGAAATAAATCAAGATAAGCTGGACAGTTTATCATGAAACTTGTCGATTCTTTAAAAGATTGTTGTGGTTAAAAAGTTCGCAGGAACTTAAAAGCGGTCTGCCTTTAGTTGTTTGACAACGAAGTAATAAGTTCAGTTATGACTTAATTGGCTTAACTAGCCATACTCATAGACACAAACGTCAACTTTATTTTATGCAGAAGTTTCCTTGTTCGTGACCTTTGTCCTTTCTAAACCAAGGCATGATTGTCCCAGGTGTCAAGTATTTGAGCTAAGCTGTTGCACATCTAGGAAAATATTCGTTTCAGGAAACATTTTGCTAAAGCGTTATTGCTATTACTCCGTGTAGTATATATTTCTAAAATGATGTTTGGATTGTCACAAAGAAAAATGCTGTATATAACACATTTTAGGATTTCTGGCTGACCCACTGATATTTGAAAAATATACGTTATCGCAATACGTCCAACACCCTAAAATGTGTTTAAAAATAAGTCTCCAGTTAATAACAAAAAATTAAAAATCATTGGCGCTGTTATCCTTCCACAAATTGAACACTATAGTTTAAATGTTACTGTGCAAGAGCATACTATTTGCTACATTACCTGTACAAGATTTCCAATTTACTAGGATATCACGTTCTTGGTTAGGAAGGATCAATAGAAGATTATGCTAACTAGAGTTTTCTTATTAAGGAGACGGTAGAAAATATAACCATTTTTAACAGAAGAGAACTGAGAACGTCTTCATTGGCTATGTGCTGTAATAAAAAACAAAACAAACTTTATTTGTGTTTAATTTCTTTTTATCTTTTTTAGAGACGCGTATTTTTTTTTCGCAATTATTTGTAGACAGATAGTTTTGCCTCTTGTTTTAAGTAAGAACAGTCTGTTACTGACCTATCGGAATATTGTCAAGAAATCATACCAATCTACAAAAGTTCCGTCTATGCGATGTCTTATTAAAGAGTTATAATAAAATAATACAATGGTTCTGTATTTTAAATTGTTTAAATAGCATAGTAACAATATATCAACAATAAGTTTACATTTGATTGATATATGAATAGAGTTAATGTTTCAATTGTCAAAAAGCAAGACAACTTGTAGACGGAACGGAACTTATGTCGAATCCTAGAGATAAGGAAACTAAATTTTTTATGTAGACGAAATGGGAATTTCAAGGCGGACCAAATGGTTGTAGACATAATGGGGCTAAACCAGTATTACATTTTAAATTATTTATCTTTTCATAACATTTTATGGTACAAAGTTGAGACTGAACTAAACAATTGTCTGTCTGGCTGTCTGTCCGTCCGCCGACCCGCCTGCCTGCCTGCTTCAAGGTATGATGGCTTCATTTACGCTCGTATTTAAATAACATATCTATGCGCTTTAGTATGTACGTTTGTTATTAAACTGAGACTCGTCCGAAAAATGTTAGAATGTTGTCATGAACATCTTCTGATGGCTCACGAACATACTGTTTAACATTGGTCACATTGGTAATTTAATCAGAAAAACGCCAAGCAGAGCTGTTATTTGCGTGTGGAAAATAAAATTCTGACCATTGAATTGTTTTCATCAACGTTTGCAAATATGTAAAGAGGACAATTGTTTGTGTTTTACTATTGAAAAAGGCAGTTTGTCGAACATGTGTGAGCGGTTCAAGAAAAAATAAATAAAAACAACAACATCTTTCTCTAAAAGAATGATGCTTAAAGTTGACTAAAATGTTCAAGAAGGTAAAATAGTTTACGGGGTCATTGTGATGTATGTTATGTTGTTACATTCGGTACAAGTCATACTGGAAACGCAAGCCGAACAACCGCATCAAGATGAAATGTTCCGGTGCAACATTAACCTAAATCCTCTTTGGTATTAATCATTATGATATGCTGATACTGTTGAGAAATAAGTGACCTGTTATTATAGCTTTTGATGTCAGTGTCGGATACGCTTGTCCAGATGTCAAACAAACAAACAAACACAATGTGGCTAGTATTTGACTAGCATAATAATGTTAATTCCGACAAATAAACACGTTAACCAGTATACCATAGAAAATATCACATCTCAACAGGAAACACTAACTACAATCGTGTCATTTTCGATTCAACTAAATGAGGTAAAAATGTGAATGAAACAGGGAGTACAGTTTACTGTGCTTTAAAATAGAAGCAATACAATACATTGTCCAGAAACGATTGACAATTTCAGTATTTAAAGTATTAATGTTTCTACTATTGAAAAGGTTTTACTTTATTGATCTCTGTGTGCTTCTTCCTTATTTGACAATTTCAGAAACTTCAATAGTCTGACCATCCATTACGTGCGCCTCTCACTCAGATGCGACATTAGTAAAATGTATTGGCAATGCAAAAACGTATTGGCATCTGCTACATCTATTACCATTTACATATACAACTAGCTTTTCTGACATGTTTAATCAGTTTCTTCCTTCTACTACTGATTGTTTTTATGTGGTCGACTGCTATTCAGTCTGATTTTTAGTTCAAAACAGAGCTGACTTCTTTCCATTTCTGTTTCGTGTTAAACCTTTGTATTGTCTTAAAGGTTGAAGGTCGCAATGGTGTGTTGCTGCGACACATTTGCATACATACATTCTGTCCAGTCTTATTAAAAAGACGATTCCTTCTAGCTGTGCTCAAAGTTTCAAAGCCGTTCAATTTTGTGTTAATTTACCTTCTCATCGGTAAATTAAGTACGGCATCATTTAAGCGTAAACAAATTTTATCAAGGTAATATACGTTTTTTTATGATTGGATTCTATGATGATGAGAAAATTAACAGAATACTGTAGACTTATGTTCCTTTGGTTATTTCTTTTGTTTACTGACTTTTGATAACACGCCTTATAGTAATTATGGCTCTTGTCAATGCATACCTGTGGTAATAAACCTCTATGACCAGCTCGGCGACCGGATATTGTTTCCCGGTAGTTTATGTCGTATTAATAAATTGGTAGGATTGTATTCAGTCTTGTTCATTTACCATAAGGAATCGATTTTCTGGAAAATGCGAAGATAACGATGATTACAAATGGAAAAGCCGATTTCTAATGGTGCATTGGATGAGATAACTTGCTTCATAGGCTTAATTAAGAATTCACATTTTCTAACTTCAGTATTCGGCTCGAGAGAATAAACCTACAATTTTATACGGATGTCGATTTTTGTAGTCACTCAGACCATAAAAATAGTGTATGATCTTCATTTTATCATACCTTTTCTCCATCTGGTTAAAAGGTAAGCTACCAATTACTCCGCTGATTGGCCAATAACTTGTCTATGCGAATGCTACGTGTAAGACATTGCTACATAATTGCATTAAACACAAACAGCGTTACGACAACTCAGTTTGGCTGAGATTTCATTCAATTACAAAACAAAATCCGTGTGTAATGTACAATTTTTTTTTCTGCGAAAGAAGATACAAAAGTCAAATTGCAAATACTTTGCTGTGAAAAACGTTTATATGTGATTTATAATATTTTTTTATTCTGCAAACGCAAGTATGAAGAGGTGATTAAAGACTTTCAATGTCTACATGTGAGAACATTGTCACGTGTTGTCCTTTTGTTGTCATGAAAGTTGTAGAATTTACAATCATAAATTTGGCCTTACGATAATTTATTAAAATATATTTTTATAGAAGATTTTTTTCTGTTACATGCAGACAACAAGATCTTCTGTGTAAATGGACTACTTTGGTGCAGCAATAACCTAATCTTAATTTACCATAACCAGTTTCTTCAATGGAAACACTAGTACTCTGGGTTGCAAATTTAGTCTAAAATAGTTAAAATGTTGTAAAACCGTTGACAATACAAAAAATAATAATATATTTTTATCGTTGTATTATCATTATAGGTTTTATAAAGTGCTGAGTAAGAATACTGAGAAGCTGAAGTGCAGTAAGTGTTTGGCTTGTTTAAAAATAAAAGCATGTTTGTTATAGAGACAATAAAACTAATATATACGAAAATACTGTGTGTGAGAAGCTAGCACCATGGGGGGTTAGTTGTTTTTGTTGTGTTGAAGGTATTCATCCTGAAGTGCCAATGCACTTCAAAGATATGACCACATGGGGTTCTTTTATTTACATCAATTTTCGCCTTAGATCTATTTATGAATAGTAAGTAATTGTGAAATGTGTTGTTTGGCTTCATGTTCTATTTGTGGTACAAACATTTGAATATTAACATCTTGAAAAATGAATGACTACATCTTCAAGGTGAATAGGACAATACTTGCAGTACATTGGTGATATCAACGAGCATGAACGACTGTCAGAATAAAAAATACATATAAAATTTGGTCCATGGTACTTTAAATATATATATTTATTAGGCATGAACAATTGATGATCACGTCAAGACAGACATAGTATCAAAAATATATAGTCAGTAGTCTTACGTTTATCTAACATTGGACCTATGTGTCTTTTTTCTGTAAGTTACAACAACCACAATACTCATTCATTTTTGGCTGTCTTGCAGTCTACAAGACGTTCTAGAAAATAATACTTGATATTTTACTGATTGCTATGACTTTATCAGGTTCTACATCTATCTAAGAGCTCAAACATTTCTAAAAAGTGCAGTAGCCTCAGTACAGGCATCGATTGTCATTAGTTGTTGACGTTCCGGCGGCTGGGTAACTTTCTGCCAGCACCTGCCAGGACAATATATACATATATATCTATATATCCCATGTATATCTCATGTATATCCCATGTATATCTCATGTATATCCCATGTATATCCCATGTTTATTACATGCTTAAAGTTGTTGTGTAACATTATAGTCGTTAAGGTGTTTGTTATTATTGATGTTATTATGTTATAATTTCTGTTGACAGTTCATTATTTAGTGCTTGTTATACATACCCCTAGTGTTCCCGCGTATTCCAACGGTTTATATCGATTATGAACTAATTCGTGTAAGTATTTGGTCTTTGATACCTTAGCTGGTTATGTCCACGATGTTTTCTCTTTGTGATATTAAACATTGCAATATTATAGAATTGTTGAGGTACAATCGATCTGCTATGGGAAACAAGTTGACAGGTTTTATGTTCGTGACATGTTTGATTTAAATAGCCAGATACCATATTAATGAATCAGCAAATGCGTCTGCTGCAAGCGAAAAAACATACTGTCTTTGGAGAAAATAGAAAGCATGTTAGCTCCAGCAAATAAAAACAATAAACATCTTAAATGGCTTATTGTCGAGCAAGTCTTTTCATTGTGGTAACTGAACCAAACAAATACCTGCTGTGCTTGAAGTGAAATCAAGTCTTTAGAAGACATTTATGTCATGTTGTTTTGTTCTTAAATTATTATTAACAACAAACTATGAACACATCTTATTGCTATTTTTAGAAAGTTAGTACTGTAATGGCTGCCCCCTGCCGTGTTAGTTTAGTTTCATTATCGGACGATTTACAGGAATGAAAATAGATACAACCCCCAGCATCGCGTCGTATTTATATGTGATATGAGGCAAAACAATACATGAAGATGCCAAAATATGAATGCCTGCAGTCTCTGTGTTCATTTACATTTTCTGATTTTAGTTCACATTAGCATATGCCCAGGATGAACTTTGCGGGCGCTCGGCAACCGCCAGTTGTTTAAACGACTCTTTTATAAAACCGCTTTACCTAACTCAACTTATGTAACATGAGCAGGAAGTGGGTGGGTGGGGTAAAAGAGTCTTCAAAGAATGTTGAATAGTCAAAAGGAATTTAACGGGAAAGGGGCGAGGTGGTGGTGGAGGGCTCAATTTTTATAAACAGCTATATAGTTCAGTTGAAAACCTTGTCCTAGTACTTCAAGGTTTAGAGTCTTGAACTTGAGTATTCAGGTTTCTTTGATGACCATCTACCGAGATTGTTAAAACACGTATGATCGTTCAAACCATCATCGCAGGGGGCGTGACCATTTCCGACCTTTTGCACTAGTTTATCATAAAACTAAGTTGTTGTCAGAAACCCAGACAGCTGAAGTTCTCAGAGTTGGGATGCTTCTCAATGAACAGCCTACTACCAAGGCTTGTGTTAATTCTTCACATTTGTATTTATATTTTACCTTTGCTAATCTTCTGGAGAGACCAATACTCCTAGGTCAAAGAATGATGCTGACTGTCAAAATGATGCTTGTTTTTTACTTGGCTCTCAACAATGTTATATTTATTCTAGTATGTTAAAACATTGCTGATATCCCGTTATGACTGTTACTGTAAGCGATCCACAACTCACAAAGTAAATAATTGAAAACCTTAACACCATCCTAAGAGCCGCATTTATTAAAGACAAACTGTATACTTCTTTATATCCTAAACAACGTTCATAATATACACTATCATAATCTACACCGCTAGAAATCGAGACACGTTAGTATTAAAAGTCTAAACAAAATTGACCGACAAATTCCTCTAAGTCAAGTTAAACTAACACAGCTTATACACAGCCGAAACATAACATTCGTTTTACAGTCTTAAAGCCTCCATAAAGATGTTATAAGTATTGAAACATTGTATATGTGGACTACAAAATCGATTTTTGCTTTAACAAAGATTCTAGAAGCGACTTTTAATAATGTGGCTATGTCACAAGCATCTATCGTACAAGTATTGATAAATAGAAATTCCTTAAAGCAAAATGGATAATATAATGATAAAGTTTAATAAACGTACAATTGTATTCAGAAGGGTTTTAAAAATGCTGAAATAAAGAAAGTTTTCTCGTTCGTCAAGCATATACTAATTTTTCTTCTTGGCGGCCGGGGTTACGGACATTATACCGGACATAATACCGTTTTATTTGCATGAGACATTATATGCATGGAGTTGCTGAGCAACACATGTATGGTCTGTTTGGTTCAGGATCTGCTTTGTAAGTTAACACCACTTATTTATAAGGTGACTGTGTCGTCGTAAATCGGGACCTAAAGCCGAACATTGCAGTAAGACGCATTTTGGTTATAATTATACGAAAATCCTTCTATATTGACCTCCTTAGCGTGTCTACGTTCTTAATTTGATACTTAATGGCAATTGAAAGAAATAGATTGACTCCCTATATTGCCGCGTTTCTCCGTGCGGTGTGAGAAAAACCTGTACCACCAAGTGTCTCCAAACTGTATGAGGACCTCTGTATCGCCGCGTATCTCCTTGCTGTATGAGAACCCCTGTATTGCCGCGTATCCCCGTGCTGTGTGAGGACCCCATGTATCGCCGCGCATCCCCGTACTGTGTAAGGACCCCCTGTATCGCCGCGTATCTCGGTGCATAGTTACAACCCCCTGTATCGCCGTGTATCTACGTGCCTTGTGAGAACCTCCATCCGTCGCCGTGTATCTCCGTGCGTTGTAAGAGCACCCATTGTGTCGCTGTGTATCTCCGTGTGTTGTGAGAGCCCCCATGTGTCGCCGTGTATCTCCGTGCGTTGTGAGAACCCCCATGTGTCGCCGTGTATCTCCGTGCGTTGTGAGAGTCCCCATGTGTCGCCGTGTATCTCCATGTGTTGTGATAACCTTCATGTGTCGCCGTGTCTCTCCGTGTGTTGTGAGAACCTTCATGCGTCGCAGTGTATATCCGTGGGTTGTGAGAGCCCCCATGTGTCGCCGTGTATCTGCGTGGGTTGTGAGAACCTTCATGCGTCGCCGTGTATCTCCGTGGGTTGTGAGAACCTTCATGTGTCGCCGTGTATCTCCGTGGGTTGTGAGAACCTTCATGCGTCGCCGTGTATCTGCGTGGGTTGTGAGAACCTTCATGCGTCGCCGTGTATCTCCGTTGGTTGTGAGAGCCTTCATGCGTCGCCGTGTATCTCCGTGGGTTGTTAGAACCTTCATGCGTCGCCGTGTATCTCCGTGGGTTGTGAGAACCTTCATGCGTCGCCGTGTATCTGCGTGGGTTGTGAGAGCCCCCATGTGTCGCCGTGTATTTCCGTGTGTCTGAAAGCCCCCATGCGTCGCCGTGTATCTGCGTGGGTTGTGAGAGCCCCCATGTGTCGCCGTGTATCTCCGTGTGTCTGAAAGCCCCTATCTGTCGCCGTGTATCTCCGTGGGTTGTGAGACCCTTCATGCGTCGCCGTGTATCTCCGTGGGTTGTGAGAGCCCCCATGTGTCACCGTGTATCTCCGTGAGTTGTGAGAACCTTCATGCGTCGCCGTGTATTTCTGTGCGTTGTGACAGCCCCCATGTGTCGCCGTGTATTTCCATGCGTTGTGAGAGCCCCCATGTATCGCCGTGTATCTCCGTGCATTGTGAGAACCTTCATGCCTCGCCGTGTATCTCCGTGTGCTGTGAGAACCTTCATGCATCGCCGTGTATCTCCGTGTGTTGTGAGAACCTTCATACGTAGCCGTGTCTCTCCGTGTGATATGAGAACCTTCATGCGTCGTTGTGTTTCTCCATGTGTTGTGAGAGCCCCCATGTGTCACTGTGAAACTCCGTGAGTTGTGAGAGCCCCCATGTGTCGGTGTGTATCTCCGTGCGTTGTGAGAACCTCCATGTGTCGCCGTGTATCTCAATGTGTTGTGAGAGCCCCCATGTGTCGCTGTGTATCTCCGAGCGTTGTGAGAACCTCCATGTGTCGCCGTGTATCTCCATGGGTTGTAAGAGCCCCCATGTGTCGCTGTGAAACTCCGTGAGTTGTGAGAACCCCCATGTGTCGCTGTGTATCTCCGTGTATTGTGAGAGCCTCATGTGTCGCCGTGTATCTCCATGTGTTGTGAGAACCTTCATTTGTCGCTGTGTATCTCTGTGTTGTGAGAGCCTTCATGTGTTGCCGTGTATCTCCATGGGTTGTGAGAGCCCCCATGTGTCGCCGTGTATCTCCGTGTGTTGTGAGAGCCCCCATGTGTCGCCGTGTATCTCCGTGTGTTGTGAGAACCTCCATGTGTCGCCGTGTATCTCCGTGTGTTGTGAGAGCCCCCATGTGTCGCCGTGTATCTCCGTGTGTTGTGAGAACCTCCATGTGTCGCCGTGTATCTCCATGTGTTGTGAGAGCCTTCATGTGTCGCCGTGTATCTCCATGGGTTGTGAGAGCCCCCATGTGTCGCCGTGTATCTCCGTGTGTTGTGAGAACCTCCATGTGTCGCCGTGTATCTCCATGTGTTGTGAGAACCTTCATTTGTCGCTGTGTATCTCTGTGTTGTGAGAGCCTTCATGTGTTGCCGTGTATCTTCTTGCGTTGTGAGAGCCTCCATGTGTCGCTGTGTATCTTCGTGCGTTGTGAGAGCCCCCATGTGTCGCTGTGTATCTCCGTGCGTTGTGAGAGCCCCCATGTGTCGCCTTGTATCTTCGTGTGTTGAGAGAACCTTCATGTGTCGCCGTGTATCTTCGTGTTATGTAAGAACACTATGTACACCGTGATATCTGAGTGGTGTAATAACCGCCCCCACCCCGCATCGTCGTGCATTTCCGAATGTTTTTTCAACATCATTACCCCATTTGTTGAGATTGTGTTCGTATTGTCCTGCTCTCATGTTTAGTTACTATGAAATTTTCCTTACTTAGAGTAGCTAAAGGCCACCTTATGTCTCTGCGACATAATTATGTAATATCACTGTCTCTACCGTTTCCAGAAACCTGACACACACGCACACGCGCACATACATCATTTTGACTATTTCAACGGCATGTAGATAGTTTTACAAGGGGCCAGGTTGACGATCGGATATTGTTTCCTTATCCGTTATTGATACGTTTACAGTCAACTGGATGCACTATTTAGAATGAGTATCCTGGTTAATGCTGGAGAACGATGCTTGTAGGTTGTATAAAAGTCTGCTAATGACGTGTCTATTGCTATAATTTGTATCATACTCGCAATCGGATATGCCGTTTCCTTAATTGTTTTTGTAATAGGTAGTTACTTATTAGTAATTACTCTCAGATAAAAGATCATGTCGGTCGATAAGTTTTCATGTAGTTTAATACTTGTTTAAAAGTATCAAAAAGTCAAATGTATGTAAAAAGATGTTCCAACTGTTTCATAAAACAAAATAATCGTTTTTTTTAATATCGACCTTCCATTTTTGTTCGTAAAAATTAGGGGATAGAATGTAAAAAAGTTTAGTCAATGAAAGATATATTTAAAGTTCACAGCTTCTCGTCGTTCTGTTTCCGATAAGCAAAGTAAATAGTAAGTCGTATATGTTTTAAATAGTAAAAATGAATAGATATGCTGTCAAAACAGACTAATTGTGAAATAAAAGAAAATAAGGTAAAGTACAAGAGATTAGGACGGTTTGTTTGCGTACAATTACAGTTTTATAACAAGATATCATAAGATTCTAAAAGAATCATAGAATATATCAAAGCATGAACTAGCTGCAGACAGATATGCATGTTTTAAAAATGGCAACATTTCACAATTTTTGAGACCAGACATTACAAAAGTACAGAAAACAATCAGAAGTTCCGAATAACATTATTCACAAAAATACAACTGCTTATACAGTGTACATTCACAAACGTATGAAATAACAATAAATTGGCGACTCGACAATTTAAACAAAGCATCTCCAGCATATGCAATAAGATTCCAACGTTCGTCCATTGAATAATTGACCTGTTGTCAGGATTATTGATCTCAACTGGTTTTCTACAGTGCCTATATATCAATAGAAAGTTGTATGGTTTTGGATGGCGTCTATAGTTATGAGAAAGTGGAATTTCGGAAGCAGGAAGGATTCACCCTGCATGACCATGACCATTACTATCCGCGGCCGGGGGGAAAGTAGTGCGTGTACAGTAACAATTATGTATGTCGATGGAGATGCGTTTATTATGTCCACGCATGCCTCACATGTTAACTTTAATATTATAATCTGCTTAAAGTAGATCTTAATTGAGTATAGTGTGTAATGCTGGTATACATAAAGTACAGATATATGAATGATCAACGTCACGCAATAGTAACACTTAGCGACTCAAGTGGCGAAGGGAAAGAACATTTTGTTAAAACGAGTTTCTCCTGGCTATGCGGCTCTATACCACGTTTGTAATCGGGATTTGGATTAAGATCACATTTGTGTAGATTTAGATAGTTCATTATTCCATTTGTTAGGTCCAGACATGCAAACATCATATCCTTCAAACATATTATATGTGAGAATGATCAAAGCAAATTACTAAAATTTAGTAAGTTTTTTTAATATTGTTATGCAGACTGTCAGTAATTCACCTGGCTTACAACTTACAACTTCCAATGTTACTTTGAAATTTCTTTCAAATATACGCTTATTGTTCTAAAAACATTTGAGAATTCCTAGATGTATGTAGCTCGCCAATCCATTTTTGTTGTTGTTGTATTGAGTTATATGTCTTTGTCGATATCAATATTGTACTGTCTTATTTTGTCATCATTAAACAGCCTGCTTCAATTACTTGTCTTACTTTTGTACCTTACATCACATTTCTATATGTGTTAAGTGTATAAATAAACTTGTTAAAACTTTTCAAACCTGTAGTGTTGCCAATTTAAATAATATTGAAAAGTTCTGTATGTTCGATATAATTGGTTCTGTAATCGGATGGTAGTTACCTTTTTGTAGCTTTTGTCCCAAGGTATAATTCATTTTAGGAAGAGGTGGTTGTTTTGCAGCTAAATGCTACCATGCCTTCCAATGCGATGTACAGTCGATTTTACCACGGAATTAATTAAAGTGACTATTATTTGCATACCTTTAATCACCTATAAGATAAACTTGCGCCGCCCTAGCGACACCTTGATTAATGCTGCCTACTACCTACCAATTCTTTCTCACTGTGTCTTAGCAACTGTTAAATAGAGTTGTCCAATCGGAATTCCTCGGACAATTCTGTCCTAAATATCACAGCTAAGATGTATTGGGTGCAATGATATCTACAGAATCACCTTTTGTTCGTAGGAAGAAGAATACGTTTGTGTAGTTAATAGCTATATTGTCCTTTGGACTTCTATTTATCAATAAACATTTCTTATTTTGCTACATATACATAAAACTGTTACGGCATGTATAGAGATAACAAAATTAATTATTTTATTGAGTACAGTTATTGGTCAGTGTGGGTCATTTTGGATAAACTTAGCTTCTTACGTCTATCCTGTTTTCTGACATTGAGAGAATGTCTAGAAATGGAAAGGTACCATTAGACATAATTGGTGATGCTGGTAGGCCCAAGTGCCAAACTTTTGTTGCTGTCTCTAAACTGAAGATATATTGTTACGATTATAACTTTTAACAGTTCCACAGCATTCTTTTATTTTTATTTCTTATAAAGCCGTATCTATACGTGCGTTTGCAAACGGTGACACCACGTCATGTAAAGCAAATCTCGCTTCAGTCTATTTATCGACGAGTACTGTATCTAAATGGAAATGGAAATAAGCCTTAGAATTTTCTGCATTCCCACCATAGGCCCTAATATATCTACCAATGCTCTCGATTTGTTTTATCCTATTCATTCTCATAATCCGGTAAATTTTGCAAGGGAATGAGTTCTGCAAGCATACACTGCACACTTTCCTCTCGTGTATCAGCATTTACAACTGTAGCTTTTCATTTATCAGCTAGAATAATGCATTTGTATGGTCTCTTTCAGTGCAAAAAAAAACAAACAAAAAAAACAAGCCATGCTTCGTTTGGACAGATTTGAAGTAATGAGTTTTGCCTTAATTGTAGGATGCTTGTAACTTTCGCCTTGTGCAGATCTGCCTCGGTTCTACCCGTTAGTAATAAACACGCTTATTCTATAGGTACTGCAAAATCTTTCATCGGCATTCGGTGTATCTGCAATATTAAGGCAGCAAGTTTGGTTTGGTAAGTTAATTTACCAACTTAGGTCACCTGAATTCTGACAGGTGAGCTTCCTCTCCATTAGATCGTTGCCCTTTTTTGACCTGTTGGTGACAATGCAGGTAGGTACATATGGTTGTTCTGTTGTAGGTCTATACACTTGGGTGGGTGTCAATGTAGTTCTGTACATATGGTTGGTGCCAATGTAGTTCTGTGTACTTGGTTAGTGCCAGTGTAGTTCTGTGCATTTGGTTGGTGCCAATGTAGCTCTGTACACTTAGTGGGTGCCAATGTAGTTCTGTACATATAGTGGTGCCAATGTAGTTCTGTACACTTTGTTGGGTGCCAAAATAGGTTGGGGTCAATGTAGTTTTGTATATAAGGTGGTGTCAATGTAGTTCTATACATGTGGCTGGTGCCATTAAAGTTCTGTACATATGGTGGGTGTCAGTATAATTCTGTACGTATGGTTGGTGTCAGTGTAGTTGTGCACATATGGTTGGTGCCAATGTAGTTCTGTACATATGGTTGGTGCCAATGTAGTTCTGTACATATGGTGGGTGGCAATGTAGTTCTGTTTATATGGTGGGTGGCAATGTAGTTCTGTACATATGGTTGGTGCCAATGTAGTTCTGTACGTATGGTTGGTGCCAATGTAGTACTGTACATATGGTGGGTGGCAATGTAGTTCTGTACATATGGTTGGTGCCAATGTAGTTCTGTACATATGGTGGGTGGCAATGTTGTTCTGTACATATGGTTGGTGCCAATGTCGTTCTGTACATATGGATGGTGCCAATGATTTTCTGTACGTATGGTTGGTGCCAATGCAGTTCTGTACATATGGTTGGTGCCAATGTAGTTCTATACATATGGTTGGTGCCAATGTAGTTCTGTACGTATGGTTGGTGCCAATGTTGTTCTGTACGTATGGTTGGTGCCAATGTAGTTCTGTACATATGGTTGGTGCCAATGTAGTTCTGTACGTATGGTTGGTGCCAATGTAGTTCTGTACATATGGTTGGTGCCAATGTTGTTCTGTACGTATGGTTGGTGCCAATGTAGTTCTGTACATATGGTTGGTGCCAATGCAGTTCTGTACATATGGCTGGTGCCAATGTAGTTCTGTACATATGGTTGGTGCCAATGTAGTTCTGTACATATGGTTAGTGCCAATGTTGTTCTGTACGTAAGGTTGGTGCCAATGAAGTTCTGTACATATGGTTGGTGCCAATGTTGTTCTGTACGTATGGTTGGTGCCAATGTAGTTCTGTACATATGGTTGGTGCCAATGTAGTTCTGTACGTATGACTGGTGGTAATGTAGTTCTGAACATATGGTTGGTGCCACTGTAGTTCTGTACATATGGTGGGTGGCAATGTAGTTCTGTACATATTGTTGGTGCCAATTTAGTTCTGTACATATGGTTGGTGCCAATTTAGTTCTGTACATATGACTGGTGCCAATGTAGTTCTGTACATATGTTGTGTGGCAATGTAGTTCTGTACATATTGTTGTTGACAAGGTAGATCTGTAAATATGGTTGGTGCCAATGTAGTTCTGTACATGTGGTTGGTGCCAATGTTGTTCTGCACATATTGTTGGTGCCAAGGTAGATCTGTACATATGGTGGATGACGACGATGTAGTTCTGTACATTTGGTTGATGACAATGTAGTTCTGTACATATGGTGGATGGCAATGTAGTTCTGTACATATGGTGGGTGGCAATGTAGTTCTGTACATATGGTGGGTGGCAATGTAGTTCTGTACATATGGTGGGTGGCAATGTAGTTCTGTACATATGGTGGGTGACAATGTAGTTCTGTACATATGGTGGGTGGCAATGTAGTTCTGTACATATGGTGGGGGACAATGTAGTTCTGTACATATGGTGGGTGACAATGTAGTTCTGTACATATGGTGGGTGACAATGTAGGTCTGTACATATGGTGGGTGGCAATGTAGTTCAGTACATATGGGTGGTGACAATGTAGTTATGTGCATATGGTGGGTGGCAATGTAGTTCTGTAAATATGGTGGGTGGCAATGTAGTTCTGTACATATGGTGGGTGGCAATGTAGTTATGTGCATATGGTGGGTGGCAATGTAGTTCTGTACATATGGTGGGTGGCAATGTAGTTCTGTTCATATGGTGGGGGCAATGTAGTTCTGTACATATGGTGGGTGGCAATGTAGTTCTGTACATATGGTGGGTGACAATGTAGTTCTGTACATATGGTGGGTGGCAATGTAGTTCTGTACATATGGTGGGTGACAATGTAGTTCTGTACATATGGTGGGTGGCAATGTAGTTCTGGACATATGGTGGGTGACAATGTAGTTCTGTACATATGTTGGGTGGCAATGTAGTTCAGTACATATGGTGGGTGACAATGTAGTTATGTTCATATGGTGGGTGGCAATGTAGTTCTGTAAATATGGTGGGTGGCAATGTAGTTCTGTACATATGGTGGGTGGCAATGTAGTTCTGTACATATGGTGGGTGACAATGTAGTTCTGTTCATATGGTAGGTGGCAATGTAGTTCTGTATATATGGTGGGTGACGATGTAGTTCTGTACATATGGTGGGTGGCAGTGTAGTTCTGTACATATGTTGGGTGGCAATGTAGTTCAGTACATATGGTCGGTGACAATGTAGTTATGTTCATATGGTGGGTGGCAATGTAGTTCTGTAAATATGGTGGGTGGCAATGTAGTTCTGTACATATGGTGGGTGGCGATGTAGTTCTGTACATATGGTGGGTGCCAATGTAGGTCTGTACACTTGGTGGGTGGCAATGTAGTTCTGTACATGTGGTTGGTGCCAATGCAGTTCTGCACATATTGTTGATGCCAAGGTAGATCTGTATAAATGGTGGGTTGCAATGTAGTTCTGTACATATGGTGGGTGACAATGTAGTTCTGTTCATTTGATGGGTGGCAATGTAGTTCTGTTCAAATGGTGGGTGGCAATGTAGATCTGTACATATGGTGGGTGGCAATGTAGTTCTGTTCATATGGTGGGTGGCAATGTGGTTCTGTATAAATGGTGGGTGGCAATGTAGTTCTGTACATATGGTGGGTGACAATGTAGTTTTGTTCATATGGTGGGTGGCAATGTAGTTCTGTATATATGGTGGGTGACGATGTAGTTCTGTACATATGGTGGGTGGCAGTGTAGCTCTGTACATATGGTGGGTGGCGATGTAGTTCTGTACATATGGTTGGTGCCAATGTTGTTCTGTGCGTATGGTGGGTAGCAATGTAGCTCTGTACATATGGTAGATGGCATTGTAGTTCTGCATATATGGTGGGTGGCAATGTAGCTCTGTTTATATGATGGGTGGCAATGTAGTTCTGTTCATATGCTGGGTGGCAATGTAGTTCTGTTCATATGGTGGGTGGCAATGTAGTTCTGTACATATGGTGGGTGGCAATGTAGTTCTGTTCATATGGTGGGTGGCAATGTAGTTCTGTACATATGGTGGGTGGCAATGTAGTTCTGTACATATGGTGGGTGGCAATGTAGTTCTGTACATATGGTGAGTGGCAATGTTGTTCTGTACATATGGTGGATGGCAATGTAGTTCTGTTCATATGGTGGGGGCAATGTAGTTCTGTATATATGGTGGGTGGCAACGTAGTTCTTTATAAATGGTGGGTGGCAATGTAGTTCTGTACATATGGTGGGTGACAATGTAGTTTTGTTCATATGTTGGGTGGCAATGTAGTTCTGTATATATTGTGGGTGACGATGTAGTTCTGTACATATGGTGGGTGGCAGTGTAGCTCTGTACATATGGTGGGTGGCGATGTAGTTCTGTACATATGGTTGGTGCCAATGTTGTTCTGTGCGTATGGTGGGTAGCAATGTAGCTCTGTACATATGGTAGATGGCATTGTAGTTCTGCATATATGGTGGGTGGCAATGTAGCTCTGTTTATATGATGGGTGGCAATGTAGTTCTGTTCATATGCTGGGTGGCAATGTAGTTCTGTACATATGGTGGGTGGCAATGTAGTTCTGTACATATGGTGGGTGGCAATGTAGTTCTGTACATATGGTGAGTGGCAATGTTGTTCTGTACATATGGTGGATGGCAATGTAGTTCTGTTCATATGGTGGGGGCAATGTAGTTCTGTATATATGGTGGGTGGCAATGTAGTTCTGTACATATGGTGTGTGGGAATGTAGTTCTGTCCATATGGTGGGTAGCAATGTAGCTCTGTACATATGGTGGATGGTAATGTAGTTCTGCATAGATGGTGGGTGGCAATGTAGTTCTGTTCATATGATGGGTGGCAATGTAGTTCTGTTCATATGGTTGGTGCCAATGTAGTTCTGTACATATGGTGGGTGGCAATGTAGTTCTGTACATATGGTGGGTGGCAATGTAGTTCTGTTCATATGATGGGTGGCAATGTAGCTCTGTACATATGGTGGGTGGCAATGTAGTTCTGTACATTTGGTGGGTGGCAATGTAGTTCAGTACATATGGTGGGTGACAATGTAGTTATGTTCATATGGTGGGTGGCAATGTAGTTCTGTAAATATGGTGGGTGGCAATGTAGTTCTGTACATATGGTGGGTGGCAATGTAGTTCTGTACATATGGTGGGTGGCAATGTAGGTCTGTACATATGGTGGGTGGCGATGTAGGTCTGTACATATGGTGGGTGGCAATGTAGTTCTGTACATATGGTGGGTGACAATGTAGTTCTGTACATATGGTGGGAGGCAATGTAGTTCTGTACATATGGTGGGTGACAATGTAGTTCTGTACATATGGTGGGTGACAATGTAGTTCTGTACATATGGTGGGTGGCAATGTAGGTCTGTACATATGGTGGGTGGCAATGTAGTTCTGTACATATGGTGGGTGACAATGTAGTTCTGTACATATGGTGGGTGGCAATGTAGTTCTGTACATATGGTGGGTGACAATGTAGTTCTGTACATATGGTGGGTGACAATGTAGTTCTGTACATATGGTGGGTGGCGATGTAGGTCTGTACATATGGTGGGTGGCAATGTAGTTCTGTACATATGGTGGGTGACAATGTAGTTCTGTACATATGGTGGGTGGCAATGTAGTTCTGTACATATGGTGGGTGACAATGTAGTTCTGTACATATGGTGGGTGACAATGTAGTTCTGTACATATGGTGGGTGGCAATGTAGGTCTGTACATATGGTGGGTGGCAATGTAGTTCTGTACATATGGTGGGTGACAATGTAGTTCTGTACATATGGTGGGAGGCAATGTAGTTCTGTACATATGGTGGGTGGCAATGTAGTTCTGTTCATATGATGGGTGGCAATGTAGTTCTGTTCATATGCTGGGTGGCAATGTAGTTCTGTTCATATGGTGGGTGGCAATGTAGTTCTGTACATATGGTGGGTGGCAATGTAGTTCTGTTCATATGATGGATGTCAATGTTGTTCTGTTCATATGGTGGATGGCAATGTAGTTCTGTTAATATGATGGGTGGCAATGTAGCTCTGTACATATGGTGGGTGGCAATGTAGTTCTGTTCATATGATGGGTGGCAATGTAGTTCTGTACATATGGTGGGTGGCAATGTAGTTCTGTTCATATGATGGGTGGCAATGTAGCTCTGTACATATGGTGGGTGGCAATGTAGTTCTGTTCATATGATGGGTGGCAATGTAGTTCTGTACATATGGTGGGTGGCAATGTAGTTCTGTTCATATGATGGGTGGCAATGTAGCTCTGTACATATGGTGGGTGGCAATGTAGTTCTGTTCATATGATGGGTGGCAATGTTGTTCTGTTCATATGGTGGGTGGCAATGTAGTTCTGTTCATATGATGGGTGGCAATGTAGCTCTGTACATATGGTGGGTGGCAATGTAGTTCTATTCATATGATGGGTGGCAATGTTGTTCTGTTCATATGGTGGGTGGCAATGTAGTTCTGTTCATATGATGGGTGGCAATGTAGTTCTGTACATATGGTGGGTGGCAATGTAGTTCTGTTCATATGATGGGTGGCAATGTAGCTCTGTACATATGGTGGGTGGCAATGTAGTTCTGTTCATATGGTGGGTGGCAATGTAGCTCTGTACATATGGTGGGTGGCAATGTTGTTATGTACATATGGTGGGTGGCAATGTTGTTCTGTTCATATGTGGATGGCAATGTAGCTCTGTACATATGGTGGGTGGCAATGTAGTTCTGTTCATATGATGGGTGGCAATGTAGTTCTGTTCATATGGTGGGTGCCAATGTAGTTTTGTATATATGGTGGGTGGCAATGTAGTTCTGTTCATATGGTGGGTGGCAATGTAGTTCTGTACATATGGTGGGTGGCAATGTTGTTCCGCATATATGGTGGGTGGCAATGTAGTTCTCTATATATTTATTTCTAACAATATAGTTCTATATATATGAATGTGCCAATGTAGTTCTGTATGCATGGTTGGTGGCAATGTAGTTCTGTACATGTGGGTTGGTGCCAGTGTAGGTCTGCAAACATGGTTGGTAACAGAGTAGTTCTGTACAAATGGCTTGTGCCAATAAAGCTCTGTACATATGGTTGGTGCTAATGTGTGTCCGAACATATATGGTTGGTGACAATGTCATTCAGTATAAAAAGTTGGTTACAAAGCACTTCACAGCATATGGTTGGTGTCAATTTATGTCTATACATACGGTTGGCGACAAAGTTATTTCCGTACATGGTTGGTGAGTTATGCACATATCGTATATGCAAATAAAGTTCTGTTCATATGGTTGGTAACAATGTAGTTCTGTACACATGGTTAATGGAAATGTATTGCTTTTCATAATTTGCTGACAATTAAGTTCTGTATAAAAGTGGGTTACAAATTAGTTCTGAAGATATGGTTGGTACCAATGTAGATCTATACATTCGGTTGGTACCAATGTTGATCTATACATGCGGTTGGTACCAATGTAGATCTATACATGCGGTTAGTACCAATGTAGATCTATACATGCGATTGGTACCAATGTAGATCTATAAATGCGGTTGGTACCAATGTAGATCTATACATGCGATTGGTACCAATGTAGATCTTTACATGCGGTTGGTACCAATGTAGATCTATACATGCGATTGGTACCAATGTAGATCTTTACTTGTGGTTGGTACCAATGTAGATCTATACATGCGGTTGGTACCAATGTAGATCTATACATGCGGTTAGTACCAATGTAGATCTATACATGCGATTGGTACCAATGTAGATCTATAAATGCGGTTGGTACCAATGTAGATCTATACATGTGATTGGTACCAATGTAGATCTTTACATGCGGTTGGTACCAATGTAGATCTATACATGCGATTGGTACCAATGTAGATCTATACATGCCATTGGTACCAATGTAGATCTATACATGCGATTGGTACCAATGTAGATCTATACATGCCATTGGTACCAATGTAGATCTATACATGCGGTTGGTACCAATGTAGATCTATACATGCGATTGGTACCAATGTAGATCTATACATGCGGTTGGTACCAATGTAGATCTATACATGCGATTGGTACCAATGTAGATCTATACTTGCGATTGGTACCAATGAAGATCTATACATGCGGTTGGTACCAATGTAGATCTATACTTGCAGTTGGTACCAATGTAGACCTATACATGCGGTTGGTACCAATGTAGATCTATACATGCGATTGGTACCAATGTAGATCTATACATGTGGTTGGTACCAATGTAGATCTATACATGCAGTTGGTACCAATGTAGATCTATACATGCGGTTGGTACCAATGTAGATCTATACATGCGGTTGGTACCAATGTAGATCTATACGTGCAGTTGGTACCAATGTAGATCTATACATGTGGTTGGTACCAATGTAGATCTATACATGCGATTGGTACCAATGTAGATCTATAAATGCAGTTGGTACCAATGTCGATCTATACATGCGGTTGGTACCAATGAAGTTCTGTACATATGATAGTTGCTATTCATTGTTAGTGGCACCTTTAGAAAAATACGTAATGCATGTACTTATAATCATTCGTGGCATGTACTGTAGACATGCACCAATAAAAGTCGATTCATATTTACACGTCTCTACTTTTTCCTCAAACTGTATGAAACGGTTCAAATGTTATTCGTATATTTTGATCTCTTATGTCTGACAGCCCTACCCCACTTTAATCCTTAATGACCCAACCCTTTTTCATTTAACTGCATACATCCTGATTTAACCGAAGTAATCCGAACTGGCAAAATTCTGTACACCGTATTGAATTCGAACGAACGACCTCCTTAGTAATCAGGTGCATTGTCATCCGAATGCGAATGATATACTAGTTCTTCTGGAAACGTCCGATAAGCATATTAAATTGGATTGGAGGTACTTTTAGAAAACAAAGACCTTATATTGTGAAATTGCTTGCAGAATTTGAAGATATACATTAATAGCTACTTTTGGCAAAATATAAGATCTTTTGAGAGACATTTACTATTCCGTTCTTTTTTTTTTAACTTAATGACATATATATTTATGGGGTACCGTCCCCTAGCGTCTGAATGTTGTACATTATTAATTTGTGACTTGAGAATTGTGACTTTGAAATTTTTAACTTGTAAATTGTCTGCGAAATAAAAAATTGTGACTTGATAATTGTGACTTAAGATTTGTAATTTCCAAATTAAATACGAGAAATGTGAATAAGATGCATGTAAAAACGAAAGTGTTTATGCAAACAAATAGAAAATCTAAGCATTGCGGTGGTGCAATTAGCAAAAATAAGAAACTGAATCCACGTCCATATATCTTTACTTTGCATGTAACTCAATACATGTTATAGTCAGTACTCAAACGTGTAAAATTAAAATTGTTTGTATATAATTAGACATCTTTATGATTGAAAAGTTGACAGATAACCTTACAAACACAAAGTGGGGAAATTTTTCACTTTATGCAACTTTTAAAACGAAAGAAAATTTAAATTGACCTTTCGCATTTCATATTGTCAAATGTTACACCAGTACAATATTGGCACATTTGAATGATTTAATACTTATGTATGCTTTCTCTTTTAAGGACACTCTTTATATTATTTATCGAAAAAATAGTAGTCCTATTCTCATTTAACAAAAGGGTGTGTTTGTGCGTTTTTATAACAGTTATATAAAATGCTTACGGAGTTTTGGTGGAGGTGGTGTGCTTATGCTGATTTATCTGTATCCCTATTATCTCGCTTGTGACACCTAACATTTTAAACAAGCATTTTTGTCTACATGTAACAAAGATAAGCCAGTTCACTTACAGCTCTGGTGAAATTCTAATCTATCATCAAAATACAGGTCAATAAACAGGCTTAACTTTTCTTTTCTTCTTCTGTGTAATAATACATAGCTCAAAGTTTTAGATTTGAACATCTCTACATTCTCGTTTTCATCACAAAAAGAACCACCAGTCTACTCTGTAGCAGTTGAAAACTAATCGACTGCAGGTAATCGTCTGAAAGGAAGTCGAGGTTGTGTGATATTTAATACGATGGCGCAGTAAGATATGACCTAGCGGGAAATCGGCTTTGCTTTTACATAAGTTCTAGACGAGCCAGTATTGTACAATAATTATCAGAGATTTTACACACCAAGCAATTAAAACATCGGAACATAGACGTAAACTAGAACGGTTTAACTGAAAACAGTTATATAACCGCTGTTTTATATACAGTCACATGAATTCCATTTTTATACCAATTAAGGTTATAAGGGAACAGGTGGCAAATATTTCCGATATGGCAACGAGTAATATTAAATAAAAACTTATTTATAGCTACCTGACAAAACACAGAGGGAGCTAGATGATAAGACAAGACACAGAGGGGGCTAGATGATTAGACAAAACACAGAGAGAGCTAGATGATTAGACAAAACACAGAGGAAGCTAGATGATAAGACAAAACACAGAGGGAGCTAGATGATAAGACAAAACACAGAGGAAGCTAGATGATAAGACAAAACACAGAGGAAGCTAGATGATTAGACAAAACACAGAGAAAGCTAGATGATAAGACAAAACACAGAGGGAGCTAGATGATAAGACAAAACACAGAGGAAGCTAGATGATTAGACAAAACACAGAGGGAGCTAGATGATTAGACAAAACACAGAGGAAGCTAGATGATTAGACAAAACACAAAGGGAGCTAGATGATAAGACAAAACACAGAGGAAGCTAGATGATTAGACAAAACACAGAGGGAGCTAGATGATTAGACAAAACACAGAGGGAGCTAGATGATTAGACAAAACACAGAGGAAGCTAGATGATTAGACAAAACACAGAGGGAGCTAGATGATTAGACAAAACACAGAGGGAGCTAGATGATTAGACAAAACACAGAGGGAGCTAGATGATAAGACAAAACACAGAGGGAGCTAGATGATTAGACAAAACACAGAGGAAGCTAGATGATAAGACAAAACACAGAGGGAGCTAGATGATTAGACAAAACACAGAGGGTGCTAGATGATAAGACAAAACACAGAGGGAGCTAGATGATAAAACAAAACACAGAGAAAGCTAGATGATTAGACAAAACACAGAGGGAGCTAGATGATAAAACAAAACACAGAGAAAGCTAGATGATTAGACAAAACACAGAGGGAGCTAGATGATTACACAAAACACAGAGGGAGCTAGATGATAAGACAAAACGCAAAGGGAGCTAGATGATTAGACAAAACACAGAGGAAGCTAGATGATAAGATAAAACACAGAGGAAGCTAGATGATTAGACAAAACACAGAGGGAGCTAGATAGTAAGACAACACCCAGCAGGTGCTAACTGATTAGACAACACCTAGCGGGAGGTAGCTGATAATACAATACCCAGTGAGAGCTAGCTGAGTAGACAACACCTAGCGGGAGCTAACTGACAAGATGAATCACAGTGAGAGCTATGTGATTAGACAACACCTAGCGGGAGCTAGCTGATAATACAATACCCAGTGAGAGCTAGCTGATTAGCCAACACCTAGCGGAAGCTAACTGACAAGATGAAACACAGTGAGAGCTATGTGATTAGCCAACACCTAGCGGGAGCTAGCTGATAATACAATACCAAGTGAGAGCTAGCTGAGTAGACAACACCTAGCGGGAGCTAACTGATAAGATGAATCACAGTGAGAGCTAGCTGAGTAGACAACACATAGCGGGAGCTAACTGATAAGATGAAACACAGTGAGAGCTATGTGATTAGCCAACACCCGGCGGGAGCTAACCGATAATACAATACCCAGTAAGAGCTATGTGATTAGACAACACCTAGCGGGAGCTAGCTGATAATACAATACCCAATGAGAGCTATGTGATTAGACAAGA
The DNA here is from genome assembly GCA_007844125.1 of Sinonovacula constricta. NCBI lineage: Eukaryota > Metazoa > Mollusca > Bivalvia > Cardiida > Solecurtidae > Sinonovacula > Sinonovacula constricta. The sequence continues at coordinate 15,871,518 of CM017569.1, read as the reverse complement.
CCTAGCGGGAGCTAGCTGATAATACAATACCCAATGAGAGCTAGCTGATTAGCCAACACCTAGCGGGAGCTAGCTGATAAGATGAAACACAGTGAGAGCTATGTGATTAGCCAACACCTAGCGGGAGCTAGCTGATAAGATGAAACACAGTGAGAGCTATGTGATTAGCCAACACCTAGCGGGAGCTAGCTGATAATACAATACCCAATGAGAGCTATGTGATAAGACAAGACCTAGCGGGAGCTAACTGATAATACAATACCCAGTGAGAGCTAGCTGATTAGCCAACACCTAGCGGGAGCTAGCTGATAAGATGAAACACAGTGAGAGCTATGTGATTAGCCAACACCTAGCGGGGGCTAGCTGATAAGATGAAACACAGTGAGAGCTATGTGATTAGCCAACACCTAGCGGGAGCTAGCTGATAAGATGAAACACAGTGAGAGCTATGTGATTAGACAACACCTAGCGGGAGCTAGCTGATAATACAATACCCAATGAGAGCTATGTGATTAGACAACACCTAGCGGGAGCTGGCTGATAATGCAATACCCAATGAGAGCTATGTGATTAGAAACACCCAGTGGGAGATAGCTGATAATACAATACCCAGTGAGAGCTATGTGATTAGAAACACCCAGTGGGAGATAGCTGATAATACAATATCCAGTGAGAGCTATGTGATTAGACAACACCCAACGAAGCTAGCTGATAATACAACACCCGACGGGAGATATCCGATTAGACAATACCCAGCAGATGATAGCTGAAAGAAAAAACCCAGAGGGAGCTGATTTGCATCTGCACGTTTTATCCCAGCCTGATACATTCGTGCATAGTATATTAGAAATACTAATGATCTCACCTTGGCCCATCTTTGTAGTTTATATCACTTTGCCGGTCGTGTTAACTACCAGTAATAAAAACATGGTTTAATCATTTTGCAATGTTTAAGCTCACGATCTTCCGTGCCATTTGCAATTTTAAAGGAATTGGAACTGAAAAAAGAATGTTTCCTGGATAATATTTTAATCATTATTCATAAAAGGAAACACATTACAGATATAGAACATTAGCATAAAAAAGGCATGGATGTTGAAATCCGGACACCTATTTGCTACCTTGCTTTTTTCCATGTTGTCTGCTAAACCTTTTTGTAATTTCAAACTGCAATGTGAATCTCGGCATCCTCGGTTTCTTTTGTGAAATTAAATCCCACCAAACAGCTGCAAATTCATATAATTAATCTTTGCTAGCGTTTTTTAGTACAAGCTACACTTCATTGCATTGTGAATCTCGGTATACTTGGTGGGTTTTTCTATGTTAAACAAAATCTCGTCAAACATATGTTAATTCCTATAAATGTCTGCTACTTTGTTATAATTGCAAGCTAGTCTTTATTGTTGCAAGCAACCCTACTAAAAGTATTAAAAGCGGAGTCCTTCATTTTCTACGGAAAAAAATGTCTCCTGGAGCGACTGCGATTTCCTGTTTTTGTCAGCTGCACAATCGTCCCCATTAAAATGCATTTCATAAGAAGCACTGCTCTTAGTTATCTCCAAGGGATGACTTACACCATTTGAGACGGTTATCTAAAAGACACAATTTGAAGCAGTTATCATAAAAACCATAATTTTAAACAGTCTTCTAATAGACACCATTTTTAAACAGGGTTTTGATCAATACAATTTGAAAAAGACATCCGATAGACATCAAATGAAACGGTCATCTGACTGACTCTTTCGAAACTTACATCTGACTGAAACCTTTTGAAACGATCATCTGACAGACACTTCTGAAACGGACATTTGACTAAAACAGTTTGAAACGATCATCTGACAGACAACATTTGAAACTATCATCTGACAGACAACATTTGAAACTATCATCTGACAGACACTACTGAAACAAACATCTGACTGAAACCTTTTGAAACGATCATCTGACAGACATTTGAAACGATCATCTGACAGACACTATTGAAACGGACATCTGACTGGCACTTATGAAACGATCATCTGACAAACACTATTGAAACGGTCATCTGACTGGCACTTATGAAACGATCATCTGACAGACACTATTGAAACGGACATCTGACTGGCACTTTTGAAACGGACATCTGACTGAAACATTTTGAAACGATGATCTGACAGACAACATTTGAAAGGTCTGACTGACACTATTGAAAATATTAAATCTAACTGACACAATTAAAACGAACGTCTGACCGACACTTTTGAAACGGATATCTGACTGAAACCTGTAGCGACAGCTGCAACACTAATGTCTAGTTTTAACTCAACAAAATGTTGAATACAACAAGGGAATTTATGCTGAAGCCAACGCTGACCAAAACCGAAATAACTTGTAAGGTCAAAAGATAGAATCACTTCTTTCAATTCAGCTTATTGCGTCAACAGCATAGTAATATTGAATCAGGTGATGTTAAGTAGATAGTTAATGAAATCAGTACCTACATTTATACCACAGTTAACGTGTAAACCAACAGTGGCTTAAATACAAATGTTCCCAATGGGGTCAAGCTAAAAATTAGGTTGAATTAAAAACTATCTGGTCAACGCCGACATCAACGCTAAAAAAAGACAATGTAATAATCAGCGTTAAACTCACAGTAAGGTTTAAGGCTGATGTCAACGCTTAAGTCAAAAGCTGAAATTGTCACTGAAATAATAGGAGCACTATCAGAAAAGAATCAGCGTTCATGTTTACGTTATAATAAACAATGCCAGAACTACATTAGCGATCTGACCTGAGAACAATCAATGAGAAAATAAAACAAAATCACTGCCATGGAAACTAGCTATAAATAATTACTATCATCCAAGTATGTGTCTCGTTGACACGCCTGAATCTGCAAAGTTGACAGAACTGATATAACAATTGTAATAGTGAAATATAAACAGGATTTCTTTTCTTTTTCTGTCCTTATTTTCAGTATGGTGTTACCCTAAAGTAAATAGAAACACCTTGTTATTTTATTATGGTATCTAGGAGAGAAAGTAAATTGTTCATGACAGATACATTTTCAAATATATTCAAAGTTAACTGCGACTGTTTTAAAAAACAAAACAGCAGTTGATGTAGTTTATGCTTGTTTATGATGTTTGTTATTCCAAGTATAAACAAACGTGTATCATTACTTGCTAGGTTTCACAAACAAATAATGTTAAGACAAAGCAAGGAGCAAGACATGTGTTTGAAACCATAACACCTAAGTCACTGAGAACACTCATAGTTAAATATGTTTTATTTTATTGCTCTCGAAGTTTATTTTTTACTTTATTAATAAGTACTTTTTTCTGAATAAAACATTGTTCAATTTTACTACGGCAATTTAAAACACTCGTTTCGTTGTAGATTTACCACAGTTGTTTGCTGCGCTCTTTCAGCGCGCGCGGCAAGTCGACGCAAGTTTAGTTGACCGTCCATGTTGGATTCACTTCCGGTAAGATCTGTCGGCGTGACGACATTACCTCTAATGCAGCTGAATGTCCGCCGGATATGGAACGCAAACTGCCGGCGAATTTTCCGGCGAAGAAGTCCATAAAGAAATGGATTCACAAAGGCACTGCAAAGTGCCAGATGATGGCAGATGTAGTCGGCATAGAAGGACCGCCATAACCGTAATTGGTTGAACAGCGTTCGAATCTGAAACAAGCAGACAGAAGATTCTTGTTTCAGCTAAGTAATAGAACAAGACATACATCTTTGCAGAAAACGTATAAGATGTAAACGTTTTGAATATTTGGGTTGTAAATAAAGTAGATCTTCGACAAAAACATTTATTAATTATTTAATGCACAGTAAAGAAGAACGAATTGCCTATTAACTAAACAAAAGAGTAGGTTCCAAGGGTTCCCAGCTTCCATAAGTGAAACGCGTTACAAGGGGCAGATAATCGTTACTTTAAAAGAAATCTCCAACCTTTTATTAAACCATACAACTAAACAGTTACTAAACGATTTGGTAAATTGTGTTTAATTTCCGCAAATAATGCGTCAAACAGTAGTTTAGAATACGAGTCAATATGACAAAAATGGCAATATCTAGATCTAGCAGTAACGAATTGATTTTGGACGCGGTGGAAGAGGCTTGAATACAAACAACAGAACAGAAAATAATTTTATTTACACATGTTCATAGTACATTGAATGCAGTTTTAACAACTCAGACATATGCGTATGGTACTTGAAACATTTTCAGGTCACATGTGAGGATGCAGCTACATTATAAACTAAATAAAATCTCCAATTTAATTCTGAATTTATCGAGCATGAATAATTAAAGAAATCTCAGCACATGAAAACTCTGCAACATTAATGTAGCAAGACATTCGAATTGGTATCTTTATATCTAGAAAAGTCTTAGTTACAGTCAGAAGCGAGTGAGAAAAAGAAATCGCAAATAAAGTTCTTAGTGAAAACAATTTTTTTCTTATTAATTTCATGGCGAAATGCGAATTAAAATAAATAATTTGCACGAAATTAAGGTTTATTGCAATACTGGGTTTATAGCTATTCTCGTTTCACTGTGCAACAAGTTTTGCAATGACCTTGTTACATTTTTTAGTCTTGAAATTGATATTAATAAATTAGAATTTCATAATGTGACAAATATATTTTATAAACAATGTTTTATCATAATATACGAATAAATATATTTATGTCTCGATTTATTGTAATTTTTGATCACGGTTACCGGCCATAGCGAGTATGGACTTTGAGAAAAGTGATTTTTTTTTACAATTTTACAATTTTAGTCGTTGCAAACAAGTGTTATCTTAGTAACTGCGGAGCGAAACTCGACATAAAACCCTATCATTAAGGCGAAATAAAAGTTTATTAGAATTCTGGCAATAATGCAACTCTCGTTTCACTGTGCAACCAGTTTTACAATAACAGAGTACCAATTTTCTGGCAGTTATTGCAAAACTGGTTGTTACAGAGCTCAGATATATACATGTCCGTTTTTGCTACACTTAGCTTAGTCAAAAGTTTAATGCTCTTTCTTATCATACTATGTGCTAATGGTCCGTCGGTGTGTTTGTATCTCTATGTGACAATGATGTGTATATTAAGTATTGAGAGAAGTGTTTTTTCGCGCACCGAAATTTTACGTATTAAAAGACAATTTGCCACAGTGTTGATCCAGATCTGCCAGCTCCTTAATCGGAGCTGTTTGATCAGGATCTACATTACTTGCTACTGAGTCTCTAGCAGTACGATCAACTGACTGAGCATGATGTAAGCACAGTTTTGTACTGCTTGTAAAGCAAGTCGGCATAGAAAGGGTAATTTATCCATGTGCTAATAGACTGAACTATGACGTGTCACGCACATAGACACTGGCGCACCTGTGGTCTTATAATCGGCGCGGTAAGAAGGGACATCAATGATCATACTGGATTTATAAGCAAATTTAAATCTTAGAAACGTGCTAACTTGCATGCGAAGATAATAAAATATTGATTCACATTCTGCAGCAAATTACTAAGGCTCACCTGGATCTACACTGTTTATTTGACAATTATTTCTGTGCTGAATAGGCTAAGTAGGTGTTCATAGTACGATATCTTTAATTTTTGCTGAATCTACAACTTGGCTTTCGCTTAAGAAGGATGGTGCATAATCACATTTAATCAACTGGCGATAATAAACGTAGTCATGTTTTTACTGCAGTGTGATTGTTCATAGTTACAATCTGTGTTTAAAACATGGCTGACCACTATGACGCCGGGGCCCAGAAAAGTTTGGTGTGTGGGTGGGTATGATTCCAGATCCATTTAGCTTTATCGCACTTATTACTGTATATACATACATAGTTAGGGACCCTTATTTCAACCTAAGCAGTCAACAGACAAAATTTACTTTAAAGACTTTAAATTTTTAGGCTCACCTGTGTGAATATTCACAAATCTGCCCTTTTACCTAGTTGGTGGAGGGGATAGTTTGTGGGATGGGGGGATGCATTCCTGCTTTAACGTATAGTAAGAATGAAGATTTGCTGTACAAATTCATATTTGCTATAGGCTATTTAAGTATACAAGAGAAATACACAAGTAATAAAATTAGTCGAAGATGCTGGTGTAAATGTACTTATCTCCAGTCAATGACATCAGGCACACATTTTGGTCTATATTGTCTTCATGGTATCAGTATTAAAAAGATATTCTTTCTTAATTACTCAGAATATATTGATGCAAATCATGTTACATGAAATAAAATGGTCTATCAAAAAAGAAAAACGTTTATATGTCAATTAGACAATAACTTTCCGGTCATAAAATTTCGATTATAAAAGAAACAGTTCCAACCTTTAGTATTTTTGTTTCCCTGTTGAATAGTTACAGGTGATTTGTTCAAATGTAGGAATGTTGAATTAAACGTTTAAATATGCTTTTACCCGTAATAAGCGAGTAATATCAACGCAAAGTGTTATAACTGTTATATTCAAACAATATATATACTGGGTAATGGATTGGGTGTTAAATACAAGAATAAAAAACAAAATACAAATTTCCGTTCATTTATAACTCACATTTGATTCTCTCATAATCAATAAAATAACTAAAGGGATGCATAGTAATTGCTATCGTAGTTGTTTGAGGTTTTTTTTGCTAAAGAAACCAGCATATACAATTTGGGCTTGTTTTCGCTTGTGTTTGCAACATCTGGGTATTGTTTACAGGTAGCGCGGGCATGAGGTAACAGCACTCATGATCGGGAAACGTAAAAACCAATATAAAACAACACGCTTCAAATATTTTATACAGATTATATTGACATTAATTTTAAATTTTACTCTGCAGTTTGTGTTTACATGTATCATTTCAGTTTCTCTACTTTCATTCAAGGAAAATGGAAAACAAAAAATAATCAGTTGGGTATTAATGTAGAAGGTTGATCCGACACGGCAATTAGACTCATGAAAATGACATTGTAACAACTTGCAAACTTCCGTGTAACATTAATATGCTGTACTGTTTTTCTGATGAGAAATTAAATACCAGTAATTGATTTTTAGTTGGCAACGTTTTATGACAAAATCACACACGGCGCTGCGGGGTTGCTACTTTTTACCGTTAAAATGGTTGACAATGTTTTAGAAATCGTGAAATCGAGATGTCTGCTATGAAAGTGGGATGGGGCCAAAATCTTTTGTTACAATTTAAGACAAAATGCCTAAAGTAAAAACAGTGTATTTTTATGAAAAATTGGATTTTATAAAAAAGAAATTTCGTTTAAAAATAAGAAAAATAACGTTTTCACAACAGTTTTTTTTTTATATAAAAACTCATTACTTAATTTTAAACTGTATTATATTATGTTTGTTATCTTATTTTTATAACTCACTTTGTACTTTTCATTCTAAAATAAAATTAATATTGGTACAGCTGTAGATACTACTAGATAACAAACCTTAAAGTTTGAAGCTAAGAAATGCTAAATCTTGATTAATGTTATGATTTATCTTTTCATAAGTGCCCCTGTGCTATAAGATGATAGAAATGTTGCTGTACAGTATCGGCAAAAATGCCGGCAAATCCCATCCGTAATCCCTCATTTTCAAAACCCTCGTACAGGACTGCCAAAAGTGAAACCTGCTTAAAACCACGTGCTTCGAAGTTGCTAAAATCGGTCCTTTATATATATATATATATAATTTGAAGTGGTACAACTCTGTAACACCTAATATCCACTCGCAACATCTGGGCCATTTTTACGAAGTCGACTTGTCCGGATAACGTCGAGGAGTTATAAAAAGACATGATTACTACAACAACAACATATTCACAAATTTCTAACGCATTGCACATAGGGAGCCGATTGAAGTGTTCCGTTAAAATGTTTAACAGCATCTCTTTAATTAAACAAGTGAAGACTTTAAGATAAGACCATAATGTACTTATACGCACATAGCGTTTATTTTTTTTTTATTTTTATGCACATATGTTTTATAGTGTGTATGCCATTGTACTTATTCTTTCATATTCATTTTTTTTTTGCTTTAAGTTTATAACGTGATTTACAAACAAAATTCAATGTTGTCTGTAATTTGACTAAACACGCATTGCCGAAAAGAAGAGCATTAAAACATGTACAAAAATAAATAAATAAAAAATAAATAGTACACACTAACGCTATTCAGTCCATCAAAGCTAGACATATCAAACATTCCGTAAGTATTCATTCCGTTTTATTATTAACTTTTAATTAATATTACTAGTCATCCCAAACATCTTTTTTATATTTCGTTTTTACAAGAGTAATTAGTCGTGATGAACATCGAGTTTTTCATTTATCAACGGCTCTTAAACAATGTAGACAGGTTTACTTAAATTTCGTTTGTTTAAGTCTAATAGGACGCTTCATAATCTAACACAATGCATATTTTTGAATGCACAATAAATATCTGTATAATAATTATCGGTATATTAGTTATGTAACTGCATTTTTTTCTGTGATCCACTTCTCATTGTAGCCTTTCTTTGTTACTTTGTTTTATTTTTTTTTCTTATATGCAATGCATTGGTAATTATTCCTGTTTTTAACAGTGTACCTCTGTTCTGCTATCATTCACGAGCATTTTTTTATATTAGAACCACATGTATATATTCCTGTCGGTACTATTTTACTCATCTTTGAAAAAAAAGAAAATAAAATGAGAAAAAGAAAAAAAAAGTGAGAAAAGTTTCTTACAAAAACTCACCATGTTAGGCGTTGTAAGGAGGATGACGACGACTATAATGGCCAGCATGAGTCGAGAAAACTCTTTACCAGTTATCGTCATAAGATCCGTGTCGTTTGTGGTCTCATCCCTGTGTCGCGGGCACGACTCCCGGACCCTCTTCTCCATGGCTTTAAGTCCAATAATGACTCCACTGTTGCAGACTAATATCACAGTTATAAGAATAAAATCTTCAGCGATTTGAAACATTTCCACATAATCAACAGTTGCTGTTACTGTTGAATCTCTCCAATGTTTATCGTACTCGAAAACAAGCATCAAATTACCGCAAGTTTTAGTTTTAATCCAAGGCAATATTAAAATAAAATCGTCAAAGAGCAAAATGTCACCATATATATTAATTGCAGCTTTGATGAGCGTGAAAATCACAAGGATGCATTCAACAAGGCAGAAAGCAGAAACTGTGCACGTCCGAACATAGAAAAATGGCGCCTGAACAGAAATGAAGCGTTCAATTGCCATCAAAACAACTGTTAATTTAGACAGATTTAATGAACATGTCACGAAAAACCGAGTCATCATATAAATTGAGAAATATAGCGTGTGAGTGCAGTTGGCTTCATTAAATATCAGAAGCCTAGGAAAAGTGCTGAGAAGTGATGATAGAAGATCGATGAAGGCCAGGACAATGATGAGAAACCGGGGTTGTGATATTCGCTTTTTAACTAGCCAGTTTCTCAGCTCTAGACCGAGCAGACACGAGTTGGAGACTGTAGCCAGCAGAAACGATACAACATCTATAGTAATGTCGACGATTCCTTCACTGAAGATAGCCGGAATAGAGTAATTCATAACTACGTACACATGCAAACGCTCTCGTTAGTTAGCCCGTCAGATCGTCCGTCTGTACAGGTTTGTTTATGTTGTGCTGATAGTTGCCAGACTGGGCAGTCCGATCTTTGTTTAGCATTTTATTGTAATTAATTAACAGAAAATGCTGGATTCACGGGCATACACATGTACCAAGTATGTATATTGCGATAAGCTTCGTTGTAACCTGAGTTCGTTGGACGAAAAAGTATTCACAATGAAATACTAGTCATCTTATAATTAAACACTTCCATCCGACATTGTAGCTGTGATATAATTAATCTGGCTTTATTTGCAAATTAAATAAAATTAAAATTAAAAAATACTATATCGCTAGCAAAGCGTGTATGTCATTGCCTATTGGCATACCATATCTAATGTAATATATCAATATTGAATAAATAGTGTTTAATTGTCACAAAATGCGATTGTTATTCCTATATATAAACTACAATCTTGAGACACTGTTGTTTACTTGTAATGTGAATAAAAAATTACATATGCCACAATACTCATATAGTGGAACCTACTTTTGTAGACACTGTATTGACAATTAAATATGTCACGATAATCATTTAGTGGACCTGCTTTTGGAGACACCGTAGAAACAATTATATTTGTCACAATAATTCTTTACTGGACCTGCTTTTGGAGACAACGTAGAAACAATTACATGTGTCACGATAATCCTTTGGTGGACTCTGCTCCTAGAGACACCATAGAAACAATTACATATGTCACAATAATCCTTTGGTGGACCCTGCTCCTAGAGACACCGTAGAAACAATTATATATGTCACGATAATCCTTTAGTGGACCTGCTCCTCGAGACGCCGTAGAAACAATTACATATGTCACAATAATCCTTTGGTGGACCCTGCTCCTCGAGACGCCGTAGAAACAATTACATATGTCACAATAATCCTTTGGTGGACCCTGCTCCAAGAGACACCGTAGAAACAATTATATATGTCACGATAATCCTTTGGTGGACCCTGCTCCTAGAGACGCCGTAGAAACAATTACATGTGTCACAATAATCCTTTGGTGGACTCTGCTCCTAGAGACACCGTAGAAACAATTATATTTGTCACAATAATCCTTTGGTGGACCCTGCTCCTAGAGACACCATAGAATCAATTACAGATGCGTCGATAAATCCTTAGAGGACACTACATTTGGAGACACTTGCCACACTATCCGTTGGAAAGACATATGAACCTGCCATCCCTATGCCTTCTGTTGCGGCTCAAAGACTGTTTCTGCTGCCGGCTTTATAGGGACAACTCTCCTGTTGGCAGACGGTAACTTCCCCAATAGCTGTTGCTTGACCACATTTCCGATAAAAGACAACACGCGAGCTCTGTCTTTCTGTCTTTAACCCATCCAGCAAATACAACAAAATTGACGTAAAATGTCATAAATGAACATATACACATTGCAATTTTTCTATATTAATTTAACAATGTGACTTTCTTATGTAGTTTATCAAAGCCACACTTTCATATATTATACTTATCATTGCTTTGCTTGACAGCAACTTCAAGTAATGGTTAGTCCTTTATCATTTGTGTTAGGAATTTTATTATCAGTCATAACAAGGCTAGGCGCATAGCTGCATGTACGCAGAATACGCTGCTGAGTACACATTGTCCCCAAACAATAAACATATAAAAAGATAAAATCTGCAATAAAAATCTTACCCTAATAGGGATAAAGTAGATATTTATTGCGATCAACTAGTACCCCTATTTGCATTATGGAAATAGATGTAAAATGGCTTAATCTGGTCGTAGGTCCTGGAATGGGACAGGTTTTGTACTCTTATACTTCAAATCAGAACTTCTCAGGCAAAATATTTATCTTTGTTGTTATGACTTAATAAATCTGAGAGACAGTTCGTGACCATATCGTCCTTGGCTTCTTTCCTTGATTTATATAAATTCAGCTTATTCCACTTAAATCAATTGCCTGTTGCGATTTCTCAAAATGGCTTAAAGGCAATATTCGTTTTCTCCATATCATTACACTTTGCTCGAGGACAAGGTTATAAAAACACCACTGCACTAAAACATGTGATTTGCTTCTTGTATAAATAATTAGGTGGATCAAATTTTACATAAATGGTCAAAAAAGAAATTTAATGCTTGGGTTTGAAAATATTCTCTTATAGAAATAAAGTATGTCATAATTAATACAACTTTTGTTTTTATATTGTATTATATTAAGGGTCTGTAACATTAAAGTTTACTTAAATCTACTCACGACAAAAACCTCCACAGAAGGCACCACATACTTTGTAAAAAAAACTATTTTCCGAGGGAACATGCCCCCGGACTCCACTACCACCCAACCCACCAAGCGACCATGCGTACACATATCATGCCTTGCAACGCCCCTGAAGGCGGTAACTGTTGTTTTTTGTTTTGTGTGTAATGTATCGTCTCTTTGTTTTTTTCTCTTTTACATTTACTTTGTACGCATTTGTCTTGTGGTAGTCCAAATTGTAAGGTGCCTGTTAATTCTCATATGGCCTTTTTTGATAAAGTCTCTAAAATAGTATATTTGTCGGACTGGTATACTATAAAATATACTGAGTGTTGAGTAGTCAGCACTAGCTCTTTTACATTCTTTCAGCAATTGACAAACAAAAACAGATGTTGCAAAGAATGAATATCAAGACCGAATCAAAAGAGGAAAAAATGTCCTTCACTGTTCTGGATTCCTTAGCCTCACAAAACACCATACAAGTGACGATTCATTGCCAATTCCAGCCCTGGCACCACAACTAACATCTCTTAGCGTCCAACTAAATCACGTTACTAAACATTGTGAAAAAACAGTATGAAAATACAGGAATAATTCTTTTGGAAACAGATTTGCGCTATTGACTGTAGAATTGCTTGAATACAGCTTTAAACACAGGTGCTTGCTGTTATTTGTCTCACTCTGATGGAATATTTCTATTTATACTATTTGTGAGAAAAACCTTTAGGAAATGCGAGGCTAGATCGCTCTACAAATTAGCTTGAAGCCCTCTGTCGGTCGTTTTTCCAAGGCGGTAACATTTGTTTTTTTCTTTTTGTGAGCAAAGAATAAAAAAAAACTGTAATAAAACCTTATCCTGATAACTGTAATGTGCATATTTTTGCGATCAACTAATATTAATTGCACAACGAACAAATATGTTCATTTTTCCAATCGAATCGGAAACTTATATGTTGCCGTGGTAACTTATATATAGTCCAACTTATTAGGTATGGGACGAGATTTTACTCCAATCAGAAATTATGTCCTCTGGACGATCATATATGTATCTGGTGGAGATATATGTTCAGAATTGTTTCAATAAATATACAAATGTTACTGCATTTAGTTGACGAACACAACATTGTTTCTTTGTTGTTAGAATACACGCTAGTCGCTACGTCAAATGCATTGACATTTATATAGCCATGGTGCTTACTGACATAAATCCAAAAGACAATTCGTACCGAAAGTATCATTGGCCAACCTATTACTTCATATTAATTCGACTTATTCCAATTGAACCATAAGTCTGTTGCGATTTCTCAGCAAGGCTTAAATGCAATCTTCGTTTTCTCCATATCATGGCGTTTTGCTTGAAGACACGGTGATAAATATGCGTACATATCACATAGCATATCAACGCCCCTGCACAATGACAATATCTGTATGAAAATCTAAGAGAGATAATATAATATATAATACTTATATATTGCGAACTACCAATATTTTTTGATGGCGATTCACCTCGATCTGCCTCCTATGGTATTTGCTTATCACAACTTACAAGGTCTGCACAAGTTTTTACGGAAGGCGTTTTCAAAGTTCTTTCTCCGTAAATACTTTATTGTGTCCATATTTAATAGCATAAGCAGTAGGAAAGTACTGATTGAGCAAGCCATAAGCCATCCTGCAGGATGACTAGAGAGGTCTACATGAAGAATAAGAGCCATAGTTTGGACTGTCACTGTTGGAATTCTGTCTCTTCTTTCAAGACGTGCCCTATGTAGGTGATACAATCTGAGCATGCGCTATGCTATTTACGCGAGATTGCCCAACTTAGGTTTAGCTTTGGGATCTTGCTTGCCTTTATTATTGTACATGACATTTGCGGACAAATACTCGGCTCGTTATATTTATTTGGGTTTTACAGCAAATCGACACTTAACAGGTCATACGGCGCCGAAGGCTTGTTATAATATTACTGTTGGATCTTGTTACCTTTAATCCCTTGCTAACGCTCATGCAAATATAAGGGTAGTTCCACGACTGGTTAGCCCGGTGTCAGGATAATGTGACTGGGTGTGGTATCATTCCAGGTGTTCACGGCATGCTATACACAGTGAAGACAGCACTATAACTGCTTCAAAAGGACACCGTCTCCAGATAACTGAAATACTGTTGGTGGGACGATAAACCCAATAAACAAACAAACAAACATTCTGTTTTGTTGGTTTGGATTGTTTTCTGAAATTCGATATTTTCCTTCGTGTTTTTATTAAATGCACATTTTTATTTTGACATATGCCGCCACTGAATGTTTTCGTATGACGTCATTCACTTTGTTGATAAAACGTCATCGCTAAGTCGGCTGTTCAAACTATGCCTTCGGAGAAACTTTTTATGTGCCGAGGCTTTTATCTCCTGTACATATGTTAGGTCCGTGAAGTTGGCAGCCTAGAAGCCTAGCAGCCTGAAGCTGGCAGCCTAGCAGCCTGAAGTTGGCAGCCTAGCAGCCTGAGGTTGGCAGCCTAGCAGCCTAGCAGCCTAAACTTGTCGATTGATTTAAGAAATTTCGAAACGGCCCGAAATGCATGATAATCACTTTTTAAGGACACTAGATTTAAGCTCATTTGCCATGAAATCAACCTAATTTGCAACCGATTTTTTTTTCGCTTGTGAAATTTGAAGAAATTCTGAAACGGTCTGAAATGCATTATAATCACTTTCTAACGACAATACAAGCAAGATATCAAACGAACCTAAAATCTTAAAAATTCACATAATGTCTAGGCTGCTGGAATGTGAAGCTAGCAACCTGGCAGCCTAGCAGCATAGCAGCCTAAACCAACCAATTGATGTTAAAAGAAATCAAAATGAGACAAATGGGACCTCGAATATCTAACCAAAACAAAAACAAACACATTTGTGCGACAAATGTGCTACGAGAAACGTTTTTAAGGGACAAGAAAGTACATTTGTCTCATGTAATTTTAAATGAATACAAGCACATTTGTCACATATTTAAGGTTCGTTTAGTATCTTATAAGCTAGTTTTGTCGTAAGAAAGTGATTACAATGCATTTCAGACCGTTTCAGAATTTCTTCAAATTTCACAAGCGAAAAAAAATCGGATGCAAATAAGCCATATGAGCTTCTAGTGTCCTTAAAAATGAGCGTTTCGAAACTGCTTACATCAATCGGTAAGTTTAGGCTGCTAGACTGCCAACTTCAGGCTGCTAGGCTGCTAGGCTGCCAACTTCAGGCTGCTAGGCTGCTAGGCTGCCAGACTGCCAGGCTGCCAACTTCAGGCTGCTAGGCTGCCAACTTCAGGCTGCTAGGCTGCCAACTTCAGGCTGCTAGGCTGATAGGCTGCTAGGCTGCTAGGCTGCCAACTTCAGGCTGCTAGGCTGCCAACTTCAGGCTGCTAGGCTGCTAGGCTGCTAGGCTGCTAGGCTGCTAGGCTGCCAACTTCAGGCTGCTAGGCTACCAACTTCAGGCTGCTAGGCTGCCAACTTCTTGCTGCTAGGCTGCCAACTTTAGGCTGCTAGGTTGCTAGGCTGCCAATTTCAGGCTGCTAGGCTGCTAGGCTGTCAAATTCAGGCTGCTAGGCTGCTAGGCTGCTAGGCTGCCAACTTTACGGACATACATATGTTGATAGTTAATCATAATTAACGTTATTTTGTATGTCAGTAGTATAGTTTTGCAATTTTCAACACCCTGAGCAGGTGCTTACTGTTAGTAGTCTTACTGTCTTGGAAAAAAAATATTTACACCGGACCTGGTAGCGCAATCGGTAGAGCGTCGGCTCCAGGTACGGGAGGCCTCAGGTTCGATTCCGGGCCGTGACATACCAAAGTCGTTAAAAAGGGTAGTCCTTGCTAACTCCAAAGCAAATGAAAGGTATAATGTGACTGGGTGTGGTATCATGCCAGGTGTTCACGGCATGCTATATATATTGAAGGCAGCAATATATCAGCATCAAGTGGACACCGTCTCCAGATAACTGAAGTACTGTTGGTGGGACGATAAACCCAATAAACAAACATTATTTACATTGTTTGTCTCAGGTCCTATCTCCTAATGACCGTTCAAGGCGGTCATTTTCGATTTTAAGGTGTAGCTGTAATCTCGCTTTTTTAAACTTTCTTTTTCTTTCAACATATCATTACAAAACATGGTGATTTAGACATAAAGGCATGAAAGGTTCTGTAAATAAAAATTATGAGAAAAACAAAACAAAACAACCCTTTGCAATCAGCATACCTAGTTATAGTGACATGTTATACAATAATACTATATAGTTATAGTAACATGTTATACACTCATCATACCTAGTTATAGTGACATGTTATACAATAATCATATATAGTTATAGTGACATGTTATACACTCATCATACCTAGTTATAGTGACATGTTATACAATAATCATATATAGTTATAGTGATATGTTATACAATAATCATACCTAGTTATAGTGACATGTTATACAATAATAATATATAGTTAAATTGACATGTTATACAATAATCATATAAAGTTATATTGATATGTTATGCAATATTCACATATATAGTTATAGTGATATGTTATACACTCATCATATGTAGTTATAGTGATATGTTATACACTCATCATATATAGTTATAATAAAATGTTATACAAGCATCCTATCTAGTTATAGTGATATGTTATACAATCATCATATATAGTTATAGTGATATGTTTTACAATCTTCATATATAGTTATAGTGATATGTTATGCAATTATCATATCTAGTTATAGTGAAAAGTTATACAATCATCATATATAGTTATAGTGATATGTTTTTCAATCTTCATATATAGTTATAGTGATATGTTATGCAATCATCCTATCTAGTTATAGTGATATGTTATACAATCATCACATATACAGTTATTGTGATATGTTATACAATCATCATATGTAGTTATAGTGATTAGTTATACAATCTTCATATATATTTATTGTAATATGTTATAGAATCTTCATATGTAGTTATAGTGATAAGTTATACAATCTTCATATATATTTATTGTAATATGTTATAGAATCTTCATATGTAGTTATAGTGATAAGTTTTACAATCTTCATATATATTTATTGTAATATGTTATAGAATCTTCATATGTAGTTATAGTGATATGTTGTACAATCATCATATGTAGTTATAGTGATAAGTTATACAATCTTCATATACATTTATTGTTATATGTTATAGAATCTTCATATGTAGTTATAGTGATAAGGTATACAATCTTCATTTTATTTATTGTGATATATTATAGAATCTTCATTTAAAGTCATAGTGATATGTATGTGACATTTTACACCGAAACTTCACCTCTGTTTACAGCTGTGTCATCATTTAGCAGATGATTATTTTAAGAAATAGGTTTTTTAGTGTATGAGGAATGAGAATGTTTAGTCCGGCAGTTGGATATGGTTACCGCGCACTCCCACCCACGACTTTTTTTCATGGGTACCAAAATGTTCGTTAGGGAGTCTAGAAACAGAATCTCCAATGTACTCAAAAATAAACTCATTTGGGCTATATGAGAATTAATGGTTTCCATGGCAACCATAATGAAATTGTGATAGAAGAGTATGTTAAGAAAAATGTTAGTAACTTTTCTAAAAATGGTGATAGAAGTATAAAACTGGTACTCAATAAAAGGTTATTGAATGGCCACTATGGTCATATGTCAGTTATGCAAATTAACACTTATGAATATTCATAAATTTTAATGAGAATCTAAAAATATACTTTTAAAAAAAAAAAGTTGATTAGATTCTTTTCATTTAAAAGCAATTTTCAAACAAACTCAAGTTATATACATACCACTACTTACCTAACAGATGTTGGTCTAAGTTTCATATTATTTGGTTCATTTTGTGATTTTTAAAGATTTTGAAACAAATATTTTCGTCTTTTATTTAACTTAGACATGATTGGTCTCTGCCATGGTTTTTAAACATTTTTGTTCTGGAGTTATTAACCTTATTTATCTACATGTTGAAAACATGAAACATAATATAGTTTATTTTTTTAACAATTTTGGCAATGTATAATTAAATCAAGTCCAAATATCGGTATAATTGATAAAAAAGTTGTTTATTATTACTTCATGTCATTATACTACTTACTAAATTTGTTAATGGTTTCCTGCATTCATTATTTGTTGTTTGTGTCATATTTTTAAATATGTCAACAATGGCTTTTTTAATAGTTTCTTTTGCTTTAAATATGTAATATTTAGCTTTCTTACTTACAAATGCAGACGCAAGGTCAACCCGAATGAATATTAAAGTGACTCTTAATGGTAGAAATTCGTGATAACTCCATATACCGTATCGTTTCTATTTAACGACTCCGAATTGCGCCGCATATCTTTCTATATATATGTTGTTTATTTTTGTGTGTAATGTCTCGTCTCTGTTTTTGGGTCAGCCGTTTCATAGACTTTGTATTTAAAAAAATATATTCATTCTTTCGCGAAGAATATTGGTTTAATGAAAACTCCATCAACGGCAAGAAACAAGTATACCCAGGTTCGTTTTATGAAATTTAACCATGTATACTATAATTTCGCCTTCCGATTTCTTTAAAATGATAATCAAAAAGTACGCGGCTAGAAACTTGTGTTTAGAAATAATCATCTTTTATACATTTTGCGTTGTTTAATTAGATACATTGATCTTTCCATTGGTGGTTACACCCGTACAGCAGGGAGATTAGTGCTGCCGAACATTCCTTTCGCCGTCCGCAATAGTAATCTCCCTTGTGAATAAGCTGGCGTTTAGTCGACGCGCGATATTTGAAACGAACATATTTCATTGCATTTCTCAAATACTGACAAGGCAAGTAAATTAATTGATAATTAATAATATCATAGTATGACAAAGTTAATACAAATACAATTAAGTCTTACAATGGTCTAATGGATAAGGGTAGACAAATTTTTAAGAACTGAAAGTATTAAGCACTGATTAAGTAGCAACGAGCATTTTTATAACTAGGAATCCATTAAAACTATGTTAAGGTAAATAGCAAAATTATGTAAAACCCAGCCAAGAGCATTATTTTTATAACTAGCCATCCATTAAGTTAATGGTTAAGTGGCTAATATGAAGTAACGCATATCGCCTTCTATTGTCCTTGTTTGTATTTTGTAAAAAGGGTTTCATTAGAACGAACACATGTTTAAAAGTTATCATAAAAATACCGGACAAGATTGGACGACTGCCATTAGAAACTACTATCACTTTACTGAATAATACAAGCATCAGCTCTTGCAAGGAAGATGCTGTAGAAATGCAGCGTATTAAGTCGTGAATTTTAAAACTTTAAAAATAATTTAAAAAAAAAAAAAAGATTTTTTAGGAATCGAACCAGTAAAATAATATTTCAAGGATAAATGCCTAACCACCACCTGCGACTGTATTATTCTGTGTGTCCAACAGTACCATCAGGTTTTGTATGTTGTTGCCTTACCTGGCTCACCTATTCAGCAATTATTAATGCACGCCAAATTTTGTAAACAACTGTTAAACTATCGTGTTTTACCTAAGGTAAGAATCAGAGTACGCACACACACACAAAAATAAATATAGAAGTTTAATCACGGGACTTGTACGAGATGCTGTTAATTATAATAGCAATTGTACAACCGCTGATTTTAAAGAAACTTTAAAACTTTAAAACTTGTATAGTATGAGTCTAGGTGCTTAATTAAACACAAAACCTCGGCTAGGAGAAAGTTTATCAGAAGGTCTACGTCGATAAAAAATTGACCTAACATTTCTATAACATTAAACAACACGCTTATAATATATTGTTCGGCAATACTGACATGGCCCCTTATTAGTTTGAGTAAAGATTCACCGTCTAACTGGCTGGATGAAACAGATAACTTTCCGTTTTATCTCTGTAGCACAATGACTAGAATTACACTAAAAGGGCATCGATATCGCTATTAAGCAGTTTACTTGAACTCTGTTGTCGGAATGATGCTAACATATTCAGAAATTGTAACAACAGCTAGCTTTTCTCTGGAATATAAATGTTATTGTTATTTTTTCTATATATTTACTTGGAAAGCAATAGGAGTGATTATGCTCTCGATATATAACAGGGTTGAGTATAAATACATATACACAATCAGACCAAGTGTTCGACACGATCTCCAATGGAAAATAATTTCTACAGTGAGTATATTGAGCAAATAATAAAAGAGTAAAGCCGAATTTGAACCTACAAACGTCCAGAAACGTAAGGCAGTGGCACAATTACCTCAACGCCACATTAGTTTCTTACTTTCCACGTTTTCATAAGATACATGTGCGATATTTATCGATATGTAGTTTTACGACTTCTCCCTTATCGTTCTCATGCAGTAAACGGTCTGTATTCGACTATTCATTTTGTGCAATTTCAAAGTTGCAAAATAATATCGTACCGTATGTCGTGCGATGATTTGTGGTTATGCGCCAGTGGTCCAAGTGCATCCGTCTTCAGCATGCGTTCTACAGACCGAGTGTCTAGTTGTTGGAAAGACTTTTTGTTAGGCTTGATTGATGTCAACCCGGAAAAAGTGCTGTTAAATGAAGCGACAGTCGTTCAATCTTCCTTTAATACGACAACTGCAAGATATGTGGCACAACATGTTTTATGGCCATATCTATTATATGATATTTTTTCTTATTAACTCATTTACATTTTGTGTGGCCAGAATGATATGAGTTTCACTTCAGGTCCATATGAACCGTTAAATTAGATAAAGATAAAAAAAAGGCTGTTGCATTATAAATTTTACAGTGTAACAGAAGAGGACAACAAATAATTGAAGGTGCAACGGGCTGTTGTGGTCTTGCAAACCTGGTCAGTAAATAGACTGGCACTCCATACAGCGAGTTAGTCAGGCTGTCGCGATGAGGGGTCTTGCGTGTGCTATCGTGGTGTCACTTCTGGCATTTGTCTCTGGAAAACCGGAGTTCCACACTTTGATTCCAAACGGACAAAATGTTCCGAACCCGTGTGCGGAGGGAGGCATATGGTTGGCCGTAGGTCATAGGACCCCAGACAAACACACGAAGGAAGAGAACCCATTCGGCAAGGTAAGATGGGAAAGGGCATTCGCTGGTATTTATGACGTTGTAATTAGAGTGGCGATCCAGTATATAGTTAATCGTTATTGGATTTTTTCAGTTAATTGCTTTTTAACGCATTATCTTAGCATATCCATATCTACAATCCAGTATTCATACTTTCATAGTATTCATAGTTGATGAGATGCTAAAACAAATTTCAACCAAATCATAAGTCTATGTTAAAAGTTGTACTGGTATGCATGTAAATAAAGTGTCTACCCTCACTTATTTACGTTGATTTGTTAACTTTCATTTGCTTACGCGCATTTATTTACGTCCATGTGTTTACGTACAGCTGCTTACGACCAGTTCTTTACGTTCATGTTTTTACTTTCATGTGTTTACGTTCATTTATTTAAGCTTATGTGTTTACGTTTCTTTATTTATGCTAATGTTTTTTCGTTCCTTTTTTTCTACTTTCATTTATTATAAAATAGTTTTTCAAAAAGCGATAGGTATAGTTTAAAGGATTATTTTATCCTATAAACTTTCAATTATCAGTCTAACGGTTTACATCTCGTTAGATACTGCATTTTCAGTAGACATAACAATAGATTTATCTTTGTTGTTTTGCCGGCGTCATAGGCACCGACATGTTTATTTTCGCGGGGTTTTCCAGTCATACATCGAGAGATGATTCTTTGATTATCCGAGGTCTTTGATTGTCCGAGGCGTTCCGATTGTTCTCTCTCTCTCTCTCTCTCTCTCTCTCTCTCTCTCTCTCTCTGGTGTGTGTGTGTGTGTGTGTGTGTTTGTGTGTCCAAAATGCAGTAAGCCAAGTAAATAAAAAAAAACGTTTATTGTTCTAAATTAAATATGGCATGTGAAACACCTAGGCAAATTAAAAAGGACAAATGGAAAGACAAAAAATCGCCCTGCTGGAATTCTATAGTTTCATCCATAGTTTTGAACGTAACTGACCTACCCTAGTAGCCTATATCCAAGTTGTTTGAATGGTATTGAAAGTGCTCCATTGCTGCTTTGAAGGAACGCGATTTGGAGCCTAACACTCTTCTAAATGCTTCTGAGTCACGCATCTATTTTTAAACTAAGAAAACTACGTGACCCTTAGCCTAATATAATCATTCGGGTAATCCGCTCTGACGTCGATGTCTATTTTTAGCAAAAATCACTATCCTGCTTATTTATAGTTTTGGACATAATGGGCATGTAGTGTGATTTAGGTCACGATTTCTACTGTCTTACAATTTAGACAATGGTCCAAATCGTCTTTTGTCAGACTTAGTTCTGATCTTTTACAGAAATTCTGCCTTGGGCCAATACGACTGCTCTCAGACAAATAACAAGGCCAAAAAACACTTATTTATTAACATATAGGAAACCAAGACCCGACGACAGGTAATAGGTTAAACTTTTATTGGACCTAAAATGGCATTACTATAAATGCTCTTTACAATGATACCAAGAATTTAATTTGCTAAAGTGTCGATAGGTACTATCGGATAGTAAAGGGAGTTAAATGAACTAGTCATTTAAATACGATTTGAAATTTTGTTTCTCTTGCCGTGTCTCGATGTTACATGCATCTCCCTTTACTATGTTGTTGTAAAGATTTTAAAAGATATATCATCATTAGCAGCAGCACCATCAGCAGTAGTAGTAACAGCAACAACAACATTATCATCAACATGGTCATGAACTCACACTTTTGATGTTACAATCACTGTCATGATGATGATGATGATGATATTGATGATGATGACGATGATAATGACACCTATGATAATGCTTATGATAATGCTTCTGCTGCCGCTGCTGTTTCTGCTGCTGATAATAAATAATGTTTGCATATCAATATCATTCGACTGGAGGTTCAATGTTAGCCCCCTAAGCCCTGAATAAAAATGAAAAGAAATGTTAAAGTTATTGCGCATTTTAAATATACACACGCATATAGTACGCTCACATATGGTCGAACAAAATAAGCTGAAACGCACGTACGAACAAGCACCGATCCCTGCAGAGTATACATTAAAAACCATCGATACTACAAACAAACCATAAAAAACAACTTCTATTTGACAAAACAGATTGTTGTACCAGTAGGCGATCTTACTTTTCTTCCCGCATCATTCATCAAATCCTACATGTGGTTTGATGTACGGAGATGGGTTTTGTTCGCAGGTGAATTTGCAACAAAGAATCATCCATCATCCTGATATATATTTAATAATGATTGATCCCCAAAAGTCTGGGCTCATAGAGGAAAGAAGACACAACTATTGACCGCGTATTTCATAATATTTCATAGAATATTGTAACCACAAGTATATGTCGATCTTAAACCTCAAAACAATGGCAGTTTAACCACAAAGTTTAGTTTCGTGGAAATTCGAACCAATGTCTTTCGCTGAAACACTACAGTTGAGGTCTTCTTAAACAAGTATTTTGGTCTGACGTATCCGCTGCACATTTTAAAAATCATTACAGTTTAGTTGTGACTTCAAGAATATCATGAAATGGAAAAAATGCCATTGAACATGGAACAATGCAGTGCAAAACGATATTTGCCAATGACTAACATGTCGTGCTAGGCTTAGATAACGAAACTAGAGGAACTGGTTTACGACCTAAACCTGTAAATATGTATACTGAATGACCTTATTATCGCAAATAATGCTTTACACATATGGTCAAACTGACCGTTGATTTAGTTCTGCATACACGTGGGTACAAGTATTTTAGCTATCCGTACACAGTTGTATTACGTATCAGAAGTATTGTATAATTGTAAAACCTTTGTTGATTTTTATTACTGATACATTGAGAAACAATGGTTATATTGAGACTATTGACAACAAACTTATTTTGTTAGGCTCAGAAAATAGTCCATATGAATATGATTAATTATTTTAAGAATATAAAATATATTTATTTTTGTAAAAGAAAGATCATTAGCCCTACAATTACTTGACTAGTATCACATTTCCATTTCTCAGTTAATACACATAAAGGAACAAAAACTGACAATTCATTCAGACAAAACTGGGCAACTGTGCAACTTTTTACTAATTAATAATGTATACCGATGTTGTTTCTGCTCCAGATACACATATGCAAAATACCATGTACACTTCTATGTACCCTTATCTCTCTCTATATATACCTATGATATGATTCTTTCTCTGTCTTTTGAGAGCATGTCATAATGAAAAAAGAAAAAAACACTTTTATACTCATGCATATTTCACCTTACATTATAAAATGTTCTAATACAAATTTATTACTGATATTTATTGTAAGGTGGATACCAGGATGGGTCCCCGACCTGCCTCTACCTAGGATGGGAATAATAAAAGTTTTTTTTTTTTAAAGTATCAAAAGTACAAGACTATGTGTTTGCTGGGAGAAATGTTTATTAAGCCTTTGTGAAGCGTTCAATCTCTTAACAGACCTTTAACGGCAACAGGCTTTTTTCCGGTCTGGAACACTGCTGATCACGTGTCAGAGTGGCAGAACTTTAGATCTCATTTCCAATATCTGTTTTATGGCAAAGAAAACATTTTGGGGGACAGTATGCAGTGCAGCCCACACAGCGAAACTGTCATTTAACCATCTGTCTGCTTAGCACGCAAATTTGATATGCATGACGTTGTAGTGCAAAAATGATATTGTATTGTATGATTCAGTATTGGCAATTAACAACATGATAACATGATAAGGAATATATCAGAAAACTGTGTTCTCTACTTATGTGCGTAGGCTTTCAAGGCGGCCAACTTGACGTGGACGGTGGAGCTGTGTCGAGCCGATAGTGACGGGGACGGGCTGTCCAACGGTGTTGAGCTGGGAGATCCGAGCTGCACGTGGGCACCGGGAGACGCGCCCAAGGGCACACCCAAGGGACACCCAGGTAACTAGTAGAGTATGTAGACTGTCCGGGACGAAAAGACTTAGGTTTGATGGAAACATATTAAAGCCGACACTGGGCCCTGGCGTTTGTTTATTAATACTGGTGTGTTGTAGTATATCAAGTCTCATATTAACTGTCTCACTGAGGCTGCTTACACTAAAAGAAATGATGCCTCTCTGTGTTTAATGATGGTAAATATTAAGTGTTTTGCACTCGTACATAAGATCAATAAACAACTATAGAAAAGACACGTTTCGAGGTACATCCGCTTACATTGGTGCCTGTCCTTTTGTGCATGTATGCACTGTCAATTATTGATATGATTGCTATTATTTTCAAGGAGTGTGTGAGGATCAAGGTTCTAAGCCATGCCCTGCTGACTCGTTTAAGTGTTCAGATGTGAAGCCGGAACCCGGCACTCCGGTTTAAACTTTCAACAAATATACCTGCCCGACCAACACCATCGCACAGGATTCAGCCAACATCCCCGACAGTCCATAGTGGGCTCCAGACCAGCATGGGCACCAATACGTTGTTTTGTTCATTATACACGACAAAACTTGTTGCTGAAAAGTACAAGTATAGTTTTTATTCAACAAAAGACACATTGAGAAACATGCTTACCATGTAGCTGTTACCGTTTTATTTAATTTCCTCAGTCTTATAGTGGTCATGTTTTAAGTCTTAAACATGTAATGACAATATGTAGTCTTTAAACATCAAAGGAAGTAACTTGTCATTTTTCTACATATGAAGTCAATGAGCCTAACTGATAATGTCACTTGTTCTTGTTCTATAAATCAAACTAAATAAAATTAAAACAAATTATACTTTCCTGAAGCTTCTACCTCCTTCCAGTGTTACAATTAATTTAATTTAGCTGGTATGCCCGTATTTGTTCATTCTACAAAAGGATATTTACAATAGATTTATATTATGTACGTTAAGTTCTATTAAACGCAATCATATACGAGCATGTGTTGTTGTTGTTTTGTTGTTGCTGCTGTTTTGTTGTTGTTTTAAACAACCTTAAGCACAACAAACTAGAAGCGGGAATTAAAGTGTATCGTGAATTTTATGGAACAAAAAGCCACGATAAAATTGGTCAACATTGTATAACAACGCTTATTGGCATAAGAAATTGTTCTTGAATTTCCGTATTTATCTTTATAATTCTACTTTGACATCGCATAATGATATAACATTCCGATTGGTTTCATAGTAAAGATTAAATTAAATATTTAGCGTGGCCTGCATATGTATGTTATTTAGGTTGTTGAAAAAAACCGTTAAATTTTACAAATTTAAGAAAAAGGGAAAACAAGTGTTAAAGGACTATTGTAGCTTTTGTTTTGAGTGATGCAAATTATATGGGATTTATTACTGGTTCCATGAGAAAGCTTAAGCCAAAATGTATGCGTAAGGCTTTGGTGCCTGAACTAACGTTAGAAGTCGCTTTGCATTTGTAGCCAATCAGAAGCAATAAACATTCAAATTCTTCAGCGATATATTTCAATAGAACTCCTTTCTATTTTCTATTTTAAAATAAACAAAACAGATCGATCTATTTTACTAAATGGTTTTATTTTCAACTGCGCATGTTCAACAAACCACGCATTTTGGATTGACTCCTCCCCTTGTGACGACACGTCAAGACGATTGACAGTTTGAGTGACAGTTTAATGGGGCGGATTACATGTCATTTTGGTAGAACAGTTGAAAATGAGGCAAGGAATTTCAAGTCGGATAGAATCTATTAAAACGTTTACATAGAAGATAGAAGCCTACACTCGCTGTCCTTGTTTCGGCTTCTATTTTCTATAGAAACGTCTTAATTGACTCTGTCCTAATCATAGAGCGGAACCTTCAACCACAAAGATATTCTAACAGAGAATTTAATAACATAAGTAACTTTAAGTAGAAATATCTTGGTGTTAATAACTGTCATTACTTGATCTTGATTATTTGATTTGTCAACCAAATTGCAAGGTTTTGTGTAAGAAAGAACAGTAAATGGCTGTTTATGCCGTCTGGTAAACATGTTGGCTTTATTTTATTTATGGTTTTAGAATGCCTAAATCGTAAGCTACTACTACTACTATAACTACTTCTGCTGCAACTACTACTACTACTACTACTACTACTACTACTACAACAACTACTACTACTACTACTACTACTACTACTACTACTACTACTACTACTGCTGCTACTACTACTACTACTACTACTACTACTACTACTACTACTATTTCCACTACTACTACTGTTACTTCTACTACTACTGTTGCTGCTGCTGCTTCGTCTGCCAATACTACTACTACTTCTACCACTTCTACCACTACTACTACCATTACTGCTGCTGCTACTACTATTTTTACTACAACTAACACTTCTACAACAACTTTTTTTACGTCTGCTAACACGTCTGCTACATTGATTACTTATACCTCTATTACAACTGCCGCAGCTTACAGACAGCAACACTGCAGATAAAACACGCGTGCCTGTCTGATCACAATAACATCCGCCTCCAAAATGGAAAATCATTAATGAGCTTGACGAATATTTTGGTATATTTTAAGTATTATTCCATTATAGTTTTAATCTAACGAAAAAGTCGTAGTAAATGTTAACATTTACAAAATAATTGTTTAGATTTTTTAAAAATAAAAATCGTATGGAACATTTTTACGTCGACTGCGATATTGATGCACATAAGCCAAATTCCTTCGCAGTGTTTATTGGCTGCGCAATCACTGCCGGGTTGAGTTATCAGGTGACCATAGTGCTTACCACAGTAACCGAATAGTGTCAAATGTTTACATTCTATCAGCATGGTGTTGGACTGTGGAAACGCCTTCTAGACCTGTAAAATTAAACTACTTTATGTAGCTGCTGACGATATTTTACCATAAGTGGGACAACAAATTTAAAGTTGGTTGTGAACGTAGGATTAATCACGAATGTATTCACAAGAGATGTGTGATGATGCAGACGGCAGCTGTCAAAATCAAGTAATACTTCGGTCTTTTTCGCAGAAAATACAAAAGATAGTAGAAAGTAGTAATTGAAATTCATTGGAAACATTATAATTCTTTATTTTATTTAACATAGTCGATTGTTAAATCTAAAAATAATTTTAATTTATGCGACATCGCTAGTAGAGCTATCGATAATGGCAGAAATGCCGGAATGAGATGAAGGGAGATCACTGCGAAGGTGTCACTATATGGTCACGTGCTTTTCAAGACGAAAGTGATAACTGTAGCACAGCGAATTGTTTTGATTGTTAGGAGTGTAAGCATAAACATATATAATTTATTTTGTCATTAAAATTAGCCAAAAAATGTATACGTGACCCTGTTTTAGATGTAGCTCATGCAGGCAGGCAGCCAGTCGTAGAAGCTCTTTGATCTGCACCTTATGCCCCATTGTATCTAGCAGTGAGTCTTTGTACATTTGCACGTCGATGAAAAAAAAAAGATTAAGAAATGAGTTTGGATTTTACAATGTAATATCGGTTATCAACATATATAGGTTATCATGTGTATCCATATGATAACGAACTGGTTTATATTCTTAATAAACACGTGAATAGTATCAATAGGAAAACGAAGAGTAGATAGGATAAATCAAGCGGAAGATAAATGTGCTAAATAGCATTAGATGTCATGTTGGTTTATTTCGCAACACCATCGTCAGGAAGTAAAATGTTTACATTCAATACAACATTGAAAAGATAAACGAAGTATCATTAGATATGTTAAGTTATTAAATTGACTCGACGTTAAGGTTTATCCCTTTAATCTTTTTTGTTTATTTCCTTTCTGCATACAGTTGCTATCCATTTAACTATAAACCTGCTTAGCACAAATTGATCCCGGGCCAATGGTATTCATCCGGATCAGTCAGTTGCCGCCGGGAGCTGTCGTTTAAGAGATGCACTATACTGCAGTCTCTTATTACATACATACTGGCAAACTGTTGTATGCAAAGTGTAAATCTTAAACTCGGAATTATTAAAGACATTTCCTTATTCAAAAGAAATGAAGTTGCTCCAGGGTTATACAAGAAAGAGCTAAGATGTGAGACATCCAAGGCGTCGTAGAGAGCATGCGCTTTAAATAAGAAGATGACTATCATGGGAACTAAATACTTTCTTACACATTGATTAATTACATAAACTTTTGACAGTAACGAACCATAACTCTGATGGGGAGTAGAATATTTGCTACGTTTTCCTTGTTCTCAGCGACATCTGTATTTACAAGCTGCATTGCTAATATCGGTATACTCGGTTTCTTTTGTTTAGTAATTGCAAGCAACACTTTATTGTTGCCATCTACTCTGTTAAAAAAAACCCGGAACACTTGTTTTTTTCCTCAGAAGAGTGTCTCACAGAACACCTGCTACATCGTGTTATTGACTGCTTCATCCATATAAAATGTATTCCATATGAGACACAGCTCTCAAGAGCGGCACCAATTAAAGGCTGTTACAATTTGTGAAATGTCTGCTAGTCTGACATGTGAAACACCTGCTTATCTGAAATGTGAAATGCATACTTATCCGAGCAGTGAAATGTCTAATAATCTGACACATAGAATGCTTGCTTATCTGTCTTGTGAAATGCCTATTAATCCGACCAGGAACAGCCTGCTAATCAAAACAGTAACATGCCTGCTCATCAGAATTCTGAAATATCTGCCAAAGGCTAATATGCCTGCTACTGTAATCTTACCTGTGAAATGCCCGCAAAACCGATCAGTAAAATACCTGCTAACCCTACTTGTAAACTTCCTGCAAGATATGTGACAGGCCTGCTAGTAAATAATTCACGAATGCTCAAGTTTCATCCCATTAAATGCAGTCCTGTTTACTTGACTAACGATAAAGTTTCCAAACCTTAAATGCAATACAGTTCACATAGTTAGTGATCTCTTTTCCTTAATTACAATCCTGTTTAAATGACCAGTGAACATGTTTCAGCCGCTGCTCCTACGCTCATGACCAATGACCAATATTTACTTCAACTCACCTCGGCTACCGTCTGATTAAATCGTATCTTACCACTGAACAATAGGGGGGTATGCTCATTTATCTGTCAATAAAGCGGTCTCGTGATGTTACGGGTTTTCTCACCAGTTAGATATAAATGAAAATCCTCATCATAATGAATCTGTCTGCGTGGCCAAGATGATCACTGATCCTGAAAAGACTTCTTTGCTGCCTACTGCTCGGCCAGGGAACTCATTTCCAAGTGACCCATATGACATCGACCCGCCGGTAAAGGGTCGCCTGTTAGTTCTGTTACCCGTTGTTCTGTTTTACTTTTTTGGCATGAGTATGCAATTCTACATCCTCAGTGAATGGATACAATATTATGTAAAGACCGAGCTCTTCCAGAACGTATCTGCGATGGCGACACAAGACAGTTGCCTGTCCAGTAACCACAGCTCCCCGGGCTATCTGATGTACCAGCAGGTGCAGGAGACCACGGCTTCATGGAACATTTACAAGACTATACCGGCAACACAGTGCTCCCTGCTGGTAGTGACCGTCCTTCCTTCGTACACGGACTCGCTTGGGCGCCGCTTCCTGTTCATTGCCGGTTATATTGGTGGCTTGCTCAGCATATTGCTGTCTGCTGTGGCCATCTATTATCGGTTTAGTCTCTGGCTTATTGTTGCCTCGTCAGTGGTTGACAATCTCCTAGGTTCGTACTACTCTATCAACTCAGCATCCTGTGCGTACATCTCCGACATAACCAGCTCTGCAAAACTCCGTACATTTGGTATCACAATCATCGATGCCGCAATGTTGCTGATGGTGACTGTTTCGGGACTTATTGCTGGTTTCGTGATTCAGACTAAGGGATTTTTCTTTGCTCAAGTTTTGTCGGCAATATTTATGACAAGTGGATTTGTTATATTATTATGTTTCCTTCCGGAAACCCACAAACAAGCAAATCGTTCCAATGTCTATAATTTGTTTTCAAACTTTAAGAGAACATTTTCATTTTACGGAAGTGAACGGTTTCGAGACAAGAGAACTGCGTATCTGCTACTTATAGCTGCGTTTTTCTTCTCAGAACTAACGACCAATCAGCGTACGACGATAGAAATGCTGTACCAATTAGGTATGCCGTTTTGTTGGACCAATGAAATGGTGGGTTTATTTTCGTCCGTGCGCCACGCGGCACAGGGGTTTGCAAACATGCTCCTTGTGGCTCCACTCAAACTTTGTCTCTCCGAAGTTACCATAGCAACCGTCAGCACTATATTCAACGGGGCATCATTCATTCTGGAGGGATTGGCCACCACCGACCTAATGATCTATTTAGGTAAGGATGTCAACGTGATTACACACATTATAAACTGTATTTTTTTTTGACTGATAAAGGGGATTTTAAGTATTGTCAGAAGTTTGTCGACATTGTTAACGTGTTGTTTTTATTTAGCCATTCATGGTGCAACACAAGAAACACTAAATGTACACATCGTCGCATATATGTTCACATGATATCTCCATATAGGTTGTACATTACACAAAACGACAGGGAACGCATATTATCATACAAACACACGCATGCACACAGTCACGCACAACCACACTACCACACCCACACACACCAGTACACACGCGTGCACACGCGCGCACACACAGACCCGCACTCACACACGCACGCACACGCATTTGACTTCTACAAACAGATATATAATGAACATACACAATCGTTCTCCACAAACTAGTATGTCATATGCACACAGTTGGACCTCAGCATACTGATATATGACGTAACACAATCAATCTTTGTCTTTCAATACATCATATACATACAGAAACTAAGTGCTGCTGCAGAATGCTGGCCACTGGAGTGTCGATGCTGCTGCTGCTGCAGCTGCTGCTGAATGCTGGCCACTGGAGTGTCGATGCTGCTGCTGCTGAATGCTGGCCACTGGAGTGTCGATGCTGCTGCTGCTGCTGCTGCTGCTGAATGCTGGCCACTGGAATGTCGATGCTGCTGCCTCTTGCTGCTGCTGCTGAATGCTGGCCACTGGAGTGTCGATGCTGCTGCTGCTGCTGCTGCAGAATGCTGGCCACTGGAGTGTCGATGCTGCTGCTGCTGCTGAATGCTGGCCACTGGAGTGTCGATGCTGCTGCTGCTGCTGAATGCTGGCCACTGGAGTGTCGATGCTGCTGCTGAATGCTGGCCACTGGAGTGTCGATGCTGCTGCTGCTGCTGCTGCTGCTGCTGCTGAATCCTGGCCACTGGAGTGTCGATGCTGCTGCTGCTGCTGAATGCTGGCCACTGGAGTGTCGATGCTGCTGCTGCTGCTGCTGCTGCTGCTGAATGCTGGCCACTGGGAGTGTCGATGCTGCTGCTGCTGCTGCTGCTGAATGCTGGCCACTGGAGTGTCGATGCTGCTGCTGTAGAATGCTGGCCACAGGAGTGTCGATGCTGCTGCTGTAGAATGCTGGCCACAGGAGTGTCGATGCTGCTGCTGCAGAATTCTGTCCACTGGAGTGTCGATGATAGGTTTGAACATGGTTAATTAACGTGATGACTTTTTTCAATGCGTGCTAGTTAGTTTGAAGGACGTTACACCTTTACAAATACCACATTAATCTTATCAATTTTTTATCTGACAATACGGGTAAATATTTTCAGTTTCAGTGCCTGCTTTACTGGGGTTCCTGTCTATACCAATGATCAAGAGCATCATGTCCATCCTAACTCCGAGTGAATCACAAGGTACCAAGAATTGTCATATTTGCATTTATGCAAATTTATTTCCATACGTGTGGATGTTTAGCTCATCCGTCAGATATAACATAATGGTTATAATGTCGCCATTAGACTTGTAAGCATGCCGAATTACACAAAATGGGAGAACAGATTTTAGTTTGAACATGGATGCAGAGAATATCAAAAAAGGTTGACATGGAAAACTTCTCCCTTTCTAAATTTTGATGGGTAAATTCAAGCTGCTGGTCGTCAAAGGAAAGTCCAAGCGAGTCTTATTTTATTAAAACATTTGCATTTCATGATTATATAATTATTTATACATTTTTCAAACGTTACACTTGGTATCACGTGTATTTCATTTATCGTTTTTCTCTTGTCGTTATGTAACAATTCGTTTTTATTCTAGTTCCGGATTTCTTGATTTGGATAATCGTTTTTTTTTAAAAGCGCGTAAGTGTTTATGTTTTTGCTAAATACAGTACTACCGTCAGTATGCGCGTTGCAGGTTCCCTGTTCGCCGGTATCGGGTCAGTGCAGGCCCTGACTGGACTCATCAACGGATTTCTGCTAAACTACGTCTATCTGGCCACCGTGTCTTTCTTCAACGGCTTTATCTTCCTCTTGTTGGCTGGCATCTGTGGTTTTGGCTCGCTTCTTCTTATGTACGTACAGACAATCACTAATCGGCATTATGTTCAGGACGCCCATGGCTGAGCGCTTCATGCGACTGACTTATAACTAGTCAGTCCTTCCCAACCTGTGCTCGAGTCCCAGTCCAGGAATAACTTTTATATAAGTGGGCTTCTCGATTTCTATGGTCTTTTTCCAGACTCGAGGTGCGATGTAATTAGCAAGACAACAAAGCAGTGTGAACAAGATATACTGGAATTTCGGGCGAGTAAGGTTGGAGAAGTGAAACTGGTGGTTGCAGTAGCAGTGGTTGTTGTAGTGGTTGTAGTGGTTGGAAAATATTATTTATGTACTTTTACCATTTATTTCGAATTGAACGCAATCTCGCATACTATTTTAAAGTAGCATACTATTTGTCAATTGC
Source organism: Sinonovacula constricta (assembly GCA_007844125.1). Classification (NCBI taxonomy): domain Eukaryota; kingdom Metazoa; phylum Mollusca; class Bivalvia; order Cardiida; family Solecurtidae; genus Sinonovacula; species Sinonovacula constricta. The sequence continues at coordinate 15,837,834 of CM017569.1, read as the reverse complement.
TTAAACTGGTTCATGTTATTTTAAATGGAGAAAAAAGTAACAGTTTGACAAATGTTTTTCTTTTTCTCTTGCAGAATTTTTGGGACTACACAAAAAGTTGTGCCAGCGCAACCAGTTACTGAGAAAATTGTCAACGTATAGTCATCGTCATCATAGTTATCATTATCATTATAAGTAGCAGCAGCAAAAGCACCACCGGCAGAGGCAGTTCCAGCAGCAACGTCATCATCATTTATTATAAATTAATTAAAATTGTTATATCTCGATGTTGGTTTTAATAGATCTTATTTGTTTTGTTTATGTTGGCATTAAACTAGTCATGCTACGATATGCCCGTTCAAGGGAATAAAAAATAATAAAAAGTGCAAAAATGTTGCAAGAATTGTTGCCGAAATATATTTATACAAATCCTTAAAAATATAAAAACACTTTCTTAACACTCGGTTGGTATAGTTTCATTTTTCTTTTAGTTTAATTAAAAAAGCCAGACTTTACAAGATCACTTTGATTTATAGATTAGACTTTATTAACAGATTTATCAACTCAGCTCTTTTTTTAAAGAGAGTTTTTTTTTCAAAACACGATTGGCCACTTTATGCAGGAAGATTCAAACGCGCTGGAAGACAAACATTTTTGAAAACGACTTTCTCTCAGCCTCAAACTCACTAGGTATTGTTGTACATTATTACATTGCTATGTACATCAAACGACTTAAGACATTAATGGAAGCAGTAGATAATCATCTACTTGACATAGATATACTTTGACTGGTGACTCAGATCTGAGTGAAATAATCACACGCACTCTTACAGTGTCTTCTTGCACTTGATTATACGGACGCGTCTGCAAATAAACAAAAAATATATAATTAAACGGAAATGCAATTCTAATCATACATGTTTGTACAGAAGTCCTGGGTAAAATGTCCTTTCTATGTTTATTAGGTTAGCATTTTGTCAATGTTTGTGTTTTTACAAACCTATGCGTAGGCACTGTGTTTCCCTGGTTTGTGTCAAAAATAAGAAATGCCTGTCTATTTAGATTACAGTTTAAACAGAGTCACAAAAGAAATTGCATGTACACAATTATACATCGAACACCAGAGTAATCCGTGGGACACGTTTCGTTAATTAACATGCTTTATTCAGCTGAAAACAATCGTTTCTTTGGCTGACCTTGATAAAATCCATATATTTTCACTTAGGGTGGTCCAATTTTTATTAAAAGGTATCGGTGTGCTTTCAGTAGTTCTTTCTGTAGGTTATTTTGGATTTCCTCCTATGCTTCAGTGAACTGTCTCAATGTAAACTTCCACATACGCCACTTAAGATTTAAAGAACATTAACAGTATAGACGTTTTCCCATTTCACAATGATTGTCTTTATAGAAAGCGGCTATTTATTTAAGTTGTAAAGTTAAATTTGTGTTCTTATCATAGATCAAAAATCAAGATTTAGTCCTTGTTTAACGATGTCAATGCATTTAGTAGTTAACAGTTATTTTTGTCAACCAAATTACTCGAAATTGTTGACAATGGATTGACCAACGAAATAACGGAGTTCGATATTACTGCATGTATCATATTCTACGTTTTACATTTATCCTTTTAATTTCGGAAATAATTAAGTTGACAAGATACAATGAAAGAACGATATTCGTTTCAAATCAAAATACTAATGACAATGTCGTAGTCTTATTTACCTAGTATCCCTAAAAGCCGATATCCGAAATCGACAAGGTGTGTAGTTTTTCTTCCATATGTGAACTTCTTAAGACTAAATTAGCATTTTTAAACCGGTTTGCGTATTAAGATTCGTAAAAATGTACCAAAGGCACTACCGAGTGATATTTCTTACATGAACATCGCGAACTACCTTGTTATACTTCTTGCTACATATTTTGATAGAGTTGTTCGGTGTACAACATAATCCATATGAGCCATCAAGCTACGATAGACTGTTTGTAGATGGCCGCCCTGTCAGCGTGGATCCCGATGCTGCTTCTACCTCTAGACACTAGGTTACGTCGGAGGTTGGACTGGATGTGTTATCGTGGAACATTCATGGTCTCACTAGAGACAAGTTAGAAGACGGTAGTTTCTTGCAGATGTTTACAAAATATGACATTATATTTTTATATGAATCATGGACTTGTAAAAACTCTAATCTCGATATTTCTGGCTATAAATGTTACAATTTTTATAAAACAAATCAGAAAAAAAAATGCGAAGAGATCAAGTGGTGGTATTGTGGTTTACATTAGAAATAGTATATGTGACGGTATTGAAATAATAAGACGACACTATGATAGTATTGTTTGGCTAAAAGTCAAGAAAACCTTTTTCAATATTACAAATGATATTTTTATTGTAGGTGTGTATATTTTGGTTGAAGGATCTCCCTGTTATACTGCCCTGGAGACAGAAACTGATTTATTTGGTATATTGCAAACAGACATAAATCATTTTCAGCCTCTTGGTAAGTTTATTTTATGTGGCGATTTTAATGCTCGGACTGCGTGTAAACCTGACTATATAGTATGCGATAGTTACAAAAGTCAAACTGATGCAGAGGGTTATGTACCAGATACACCGATTGCACGGACGTCTATGGATAAACGGTCCGTGTATATACCGTCTTTTCATTTTTCATTTTTGCTTTTCTAGTAAGAAAAACGGAAAAGGTACAGTATGTCCTTTTTTTGTTTTTCTATATCGAATTTAAAAAACAAAAAACAAACATATATATTCCAAACCGTTTTCCGAACGTAAAAATGTAGCTGAAAAAAGGACAACTCTAACCGTTTACCGTTTCACAAAACGAAAAACGAAAAACGAGTGGCGCTGCGATCGCTTGGCCTGGCAAGGGAAGTAACTAGCAAGTCAGGATGCACAAGTTTTAATGGCGGCTAGAAACAGTCGTGCGATAATTGATGTTAACTTTATACGCATAATTTGCTTGGCCGTAGAAGAAACTTTCGCAGATTTAGAGGAGCATACATTAATCATTAAACAAACCTAAAGCAGAGTCGTGACAGAATCCTTCGACCAGGATACGGAGTTAGAACTTGGGAGAAGCAGGTTTGTTTATGTTGTTTTTACTTTTACTTATGACTTGTTAATGCAGTAATTCATTTAAACCTACTTATTTTGTTCATTTTACTTATCATTGCATAAGCATGAAAAATCATGTTTATTTGCAACATTGGTCAGACAAATCTTGCCCTTCAGTGAGATGTTGCCCTGGGCTAGCACTGTATTCTGTCTTACTCCTCTGTCCACATCACTTAGATTTAGTTCCGGTCGGGGCAAAATCTTTCATGTCGGGAGATTTTCAGTTGAGACTTTTAAACATGCGGTGTGCAAGTGGGTCTATTATAGCCAGAAAATTGTTTATGTTTTTTTCTCTAGTCTATCAATAATATCTAAAGGCTGATAAAATGTCACTGTGTCACTGCACAGTGTTGCAAAACTTGACCTAGTTTTAAGTTTATGGTCCTATATTTAAATTTGAAATCATGTTCTTATTTGGTTTTGCTTTTTTAATTTAGAAATACATGGCAGAGACCATAATATGGTCATTGTAGCCACGTCTAGCTATGTTGGTGGAAGAAAACCCCTAAAAAGATTGAAGATGAACCACCACCACACAGCAGCTCAGCTGGAAGACATCGCACATTAAGTCCTTTGCCCTGATCAAGACTGGAAACCACATGCTAAGAGGCTGAGAAGTCAAAGGAGTAACAAGTCTATGACACTACCTCTTAACATGCATTTGAAAATATGAATATAGTACACTTTTTGTCCTTTTACATTAAAAATGTATTAAAGTTGGTGTCCAACAGTTTGTCTATATCTGATACATGTAACAACATCTTACCACTGTTCTGGAGAATGCATCATTGCTCAACAAACTTATATGTTAGTTTAAGTAAAGCCTGTTTATAACATAAACTTAATTGTAAGACAGTACAAATTATGAAATATATCGCTTAAAATGTCCATTATTTCCAAATAACTATGATGGGGATTTCAGCTCAATATAGATATCAATGTCAGAGCTGATTACTCGGATATTCATGTAAAGTGATGTCAAAACTAAGTGGTCACATTGTTTTTTTAGTTTAAAAATAGCTAACTGTGCAGCTTGGCTCAGATAGGAAATACCTGTTTGCAATAATAAGTGAGGATTTATGCTTCGTTGTTACGCAGATCTAGGGCACCAATAATCAGCATTTTGTAAGCCCTTTTCAGGTACCAATGTTTTATTTTGTTATATGAGAAAAAATATTTGGTCTGAACTGTCGGATACCACCTTTAACCTGAAAATCAAAGAAGCAGCCAATATGCAATTCCAAATCTAATCAGTGTCTTATTGACAATTGTCTGTTATTATCATTTACTGGCACAGCCAGAACATATAATGTGGACTGGTAGTCTATGTAACAACAGTTGTTAATATAGTAAATCTGGCATACTGCCTTCACTCATTTTTATACTATACTGATAAACTATACCTGACCAGAATAATGTTTTTTGTCTAAATACAGAGTCTTCTGCCAGCTACCTTGCTATATCCAGAGGGTTTCACAAATTTCTCAGGTAGGTCACATCAGATTTGCTTTTGGCCTGTTAGTGCATATATATCAATTCAGTATCCACATTGGTAAACATCAAAGATGACATCATGCATTGATTCATAAATATCAACATTTAACATATTTTTGCAAATTTAAATCAAGAAAATAGTCAAAATATAATATTTGGGCCTTTCTGGTCAAGCTGTAGTTTCTCCTATTTGTAACTCCTCTGACTACAAAGTATCTGTCTGCGTCGGTTTGATTCTTTGTCGGGGCGGAGGACCTACTATGGAAAATGGAATGTTGAACACTGTCGATGGCTATTTTTATTGTATTATGTGCATAAATAAAACAAAAGAATAATCAGGTAAAACTGTTGAAAGATTTCTCCAGCATTTAACGACCATTTATTAACCTTTTTTTCAACTCCACTTATACAGAAATGTTACCTCCCACAGGGCATTCATTATAGAATATCTGGTACTAAAAATTAAATAATTATATCTTTTATTGTTATTTTTTTCATTGATACAATGGTGTGAAAATAAGACAATGTAAAAACAACAACAATACCCTGCCTAAATGTTTGTAAAAAGTCACTGTAAAAGTTAAAACAGCAGAGCAAGTGTAGGTTAAGAGCAAGAGCAATGTAGTTAAATTTGGCAAGATCAACAAAATTCTGTATAATAAGATTTTTATATTAAGCATACTAAGCAGAAAATGGGAAAATAATACTTTTAAACTGGTTGGGTATGTTAACAATGTATTACATATTACAGAGAGTTTAAATCATTCCCATCAAGAAACATGTTTGGTTTCTTGCCTATTGCTATCACTTTCCAACTGATACACAGTAGCAGAGTACTTTTTGTAATGAGGATATGATATAATATTTGGAGTTTCCTTACATTTCTAAAAAAATCTGAAAAGATGCCTTTTCATGTCTGATTGATTTCACGGTCTTACCACATGTAATTTGCATTTTAAATCTATGCATGGCTTTTATTATGTGTAAAATACACATAAAAAGTTTAAGATTATTTATACCCATTTATATTAGAGATAGTGGGAATACTTGGATTACAATATAAACATAAAGTTGTCAAGAAATAAAAATACCCTGACACAACTTGTTTACTTTATTCTGTAATTATATTTGGGTCCATGTATATACCGTCTTTTCATTTTTCATTTTTGCTTTTCTAGTAAGAAAAACAGAAAAGGTACAGTATATCCTTTTTTTGTTTTTCTGTATCGAATTTAAAAAAACAAAAAACAAACATATATATTTCAAACCGTTTTCCTAACGTAAAAATGTAGCTGAAAAAAAAGACAACTGTAACCGTTTATCGTTTACCGTTTCACAAAACGAAAAACGAGTGGTGCTGCGATCGCTTGGCCTGGCAAGGAAAGTAACTAGCATAAAAAGATACACAAGTTTCAATGGCGGCCAGAATAAGTGTGCTCACATTCATCTTTACTGGCGTTGATATTATTTGGTAGGCATTATTTTCTTGGTAAAAATACATTTTCTTTCTGTAATAGACACATTTGCCGATTTAGAACATCACACGTTAATGATTATCCTTTAACAAACGTTTAGCAGACAAAAGCCTTCGGTCACACAGTCGGAAGCAGGTTGGTCTGTGTTGTATTTCTACAGTTGTACATTACCAGGCGCGTATCTGGGATGTTTTTGTTTGAAGTTATGCACAATTACAAGGGAAATAACCTTTGTAGTAATACTTTTGAATCTATTTTCTAATGATTAACAGGTAAAATGCGACACGAGAGGAACTTAATGCAATATATGAACGACTAAAATCCTGATGTGTATAAGTTTAATCACATTAAACCTTTTCAACTTGATTGGTGTGGTAATAAGATTTAATAACATGGAAACTACAGAAATAAAATATATCATTCCTAACCCGGGTTAGGCATCGACTTTCTTAATGTTTTTCCAATTTTGGTAATTTTAGATTTTCGATTTTTCTAACGGATGTTACGCACGTGCGTAAAGTGCGTAGTGGCAGAAACGCGCCTGGTTACTTACGTTCATATCAATTATAATATCCCTTTCTTTCAAACATTTGGTATGTTTTATATACTTCATCAATGTATATACGATCATGCTTTTATATATATAGACTAGAGAGAATATTAAAACATAAACAGACCAGTTCTGAGATGTGTATTCCTAAATTCTGGGAAATAAGGCTAGATCGATAAGAATACAAGGGTATTTCAAGACCAGAGAGGTAAACTGTGGATATGCCACTAATAAGAAAGTGGTCATATAAACTTCAAACCAGGTCAAGTTTCAAAGCACTATGCAGTGACAAAATTATTGGCATTTTCACAACATTTTGATTTTACAGGTAGAATAGAGAAAATCCAAAACAAATTTCTGGGTAGGCCCACCTGCACACAACATGTCAAGAAAACTAAACTGAAAGTTCTTCCGACATGAATATTCTTGCCCTGACTGCAACTAAATTCAAGGGGTATGGAATACCAGTTGATGACTTCAACCCCTTTGCCAGGACAACAACTCACCTAAGGTTAAGATTTCTCAGACCACAATGTTGCAAAGCCAAAATGCAATTCCAACTCTAATTGGTGACTTATTGACTATTGTCTGTTATTATCATTTACTGGTACAGCCACAACAAACAGTGTGGGCTGGGAGGCTATGTAACAACGGTTGGTAATATAGTAAATCTGGTGTACTGCTTTCCTCATGTTAAGTGTCGTATTGTACTGATCAGAATAGTGTTTTTGTCTAAAAACAGACAGCAAGATGAACTGGAATTCTGTTGATGCTGTACCCATTGGTGAAGTGAGACGCATTCCATCAAACAAGATGATCATTGCACAACACAGCTGAATATTGCTATAAATTTTTATTGTTTGCAGTTCAGAAAAATAGTGTGTGTTGGGGTGGGTGGGTGTAAATCTGCAAACAGTCTAAAACTCAAACCGACTCAATTAGGGCAAGTTATCAAACAACTGAGCTAACCTGGCTTCTTACACATTTTCTCCCTATCCTTCAACTACATAGACCCTGGGCAACTTGAAATATCCTCAAACTTCCACAAATAATATTGTACAAGCAGCTCACATGCACTCTTCTAGCACTTGTAACATAACAACCACGATCATGTATGTTGGGGTCTAATAGGGCATATAGAGAAAAATATGCAGCCAGTCATTGACTCAAACCCATGGCCCTTCACTAAAGAGGCCAATGCTTTGCAGACTAAGCTAATTGGGCAGCTAACACTTTAACACATTCTCTCCCTATCAAGTCTGAATACTTGGCTACAATTCAATGAAAATATATCATATACCAGTATTACAGTCTTTGTTGTCTTTTTTCTTCAATTAATTGTTTACATGAATAGAATATTGATCAATCAACTTGTGCAAGAGGGCATAAACAATGCCAAGGCTATCCAGGGGTTGGTGAATTTATTGCTAATCTACTTTCAGCAGCAGACACTTTCACCAAAGGTTGACAACTCTATGAATGCTGCCATCAATATGGTGGATGACCCACCAATGACCAAAACACAACAAACTGTAAGCAGAAATATCTGATAAGAGTAGATTTACATATTACAGTTGCTCAACTTTGGTATGTTGGTAGATATGCAACAACTACTTGCATTTCAGAATCTTAGTTCTTACACAGGTAAGAATGTGATGTGTGTTTTTTATGCAGTAATTGATTGGAGATGTGGTTTTTGAACATTTTTTTATTGTCACATTTGTTAAATTAGCTGTGACCTGACTAAGGTTCAAACCACATAACCCTTCCTCCAGAATTGTGCATTCTACCACTGGACTATCCTGCTCCTAGGATTACTTTATCCATTTCTAATTTTGCCACATAAATTAGTGTACATTATATATATATATATTGCATTGTTGCTTGTTTATCATTCCACCAGCCATATTTCAGTTACTCAGAAATAGTTTTTACTTGAAGCTGGTATTGTGCTGACTTCAATGTGAAAAACTCGCAATGAACACCTATCATGACACCTGGGTGACAAGTTTTGGTATTTTGGTATTTGACAGGAATTAAGGCTTTCCAAATGCCATGGAAAAGACCCCGCATGCATACACAGGGTGCAGCCAGCAACCTTCTACCTGCTACCTCACCATAGATGGCTTAACAATGACAATCCTGATGGATGCATGCATATACAGCTTAAATTAAAGGTAAAACAATGTACAGTAAACACTGAAGTGCTGAAATTAAAAATAAATTGAAAAATATTGTTAATCTGTTGCCTGGAGTGAGATAATTTTATGTCAGCTAGTGTAATTTACTACTACTAGTACCAGTAACTAGTCTGTACAGGGAAGTAGCTTCTAAAATTCACAAGTATGGTTATTTTTTTTATTAAATATTTGCTAAAAAAAGTACCAGTTTGTTTTCAGTGCAGCATTGCCAAATACTTGTCTAAAATATGGTTTCTATAAAATTTAACAAGTGAAAAAAATTATGAGTGTACCTTTCTGGGAAAATGTAAATATAAAGATGGTTGCCCATCAAGCATGTGATTTTAGAGTTCAACATGTCAATGATGATCTTATTTGGCAACATGGAAAAAGCATTAATTGGCCCTTTTGTTTTGCATGGTCATGGATAATTGTACCAAGTCATAGCAGATTTTTGTGTTACCTCACAAGACTACACTTTGTGGTTTATGAAGAGAAACAAAAGACCAGTAACCAGTTTTTGTTTGTTGTTTGCCAACTGATTGGGATAGGTTTGTGAAATATTTTTCCACATATTTTTATGTTATCATTCACCATTATATTATCATACAGATTACATTTACAAAATTGTCTCTTTTAGTCAGGTGCCTAATTAAGTACATTTCTGATAATTAAATTTTAAATATTTTAGTATATTTTAATTTTTATTTTATTTAAATAACAATTTCAGTTGTGCTCCTTGATGACCAGTGTAGTTTTGGCTGCATATTTGCCCAATGATGGTGCTTTACATGACAATTGGTAAGGTATGATTCAAGTTTAATGATTATAACCAGTTAGCAAGTAAGAATAATTACCTCATATATTTCTAAATGAAGAATTTGAACAAACAAATCAAGGCATCTGTGGCTGAGTGGTTAGAGTAGCTGACTTGTAACTCCTCAGCCCCTCACTGCATGGGTTCGAGTTCTGATCGGGGCAAATACTTTCAGGTGGGGAGGTTTTCTGGCTAACCTGTGCTTACCCAGGCATAAGTCTATGGTCTTCCTCCACCAAAAATGAGCGAGGAATCGCCAACATGACAATAATTATGTTGGTGTGATATAACCAAAAAAAAAAACCTCATTAAAACAACAACAGTTCACATGTTTTGAAATATCCTGCATTTTCCTTGATATTTATGAAAAATGTATTGGCAGCCTAGAAAAATGTATTTGTAACACAATCATTTTTGCAGCAGAGAAGACATCTAGTTGGCCATGTCTCCAAAAAAATAAAAAGAGCTTATTCTATACACTAATCTATGTAAAATCAACATTGCCCCTAATATTTAAGTGTCCTGGGTTAAACTCTCAACAATCTTATAGTGTCCTTGGTAAAACTCTCTCTCTCTCTCTCTCTCTCTCTCTCTCTCTCTCTCTCTCTCTCTCTCTCTCTCTCTCTCTCTCTCTCTCTCTCTCTCTCTCTCTCTCTCTCTCTCTCTCTCTCTCTCTCTCTCTCTCTCTCTCTCGATCTCTCTCTCTCTCTTGATGTATGGGTACCCTTTTGATGTATTAATGATTTAACTAGTGAAACTGTAGAGAGACATGTGTGCAGATCCTGTCAACCTAGACATGTTCTATCAGGTCATTTGGTTGTTTATCATGTACTGATAGAACTATCCTTTGAAGTTAATATCTCAGAATTATGAATCTTTAGTGATCTGAACCTGCTAAGTACAAATTGATCAAGCTAAGGTAAATAGTGTAGATCAAGATCAGCCAGCTTCTGTTAGATTGAATTTAAATTGTCTCTGAATTGTGATTATTTTTCTAAAGCAATAATAACTCTTTACTATATCGCTGTATTTCCTTGACATTTTCCTGTTACTTTGTATAATTATTAATTATTATTTATATATTTGTAAAAACCTATATTTTTGACCTAGAAGAATTTTGCACATTTTAATAAGATATTTGATAAGTTTTAATAACATAATAACTTTAAAAACAAGTAAATTATGTCATGTGTGGTGGGCTCCTTTGAAAAGAAAATGGCATTCTTGGTAGTCCTTTTTCAGTTTTCTAACATTGTGTGCACCCCGTTTTTGAGATTGGAAAAATGGTGAGGGGAAACTGCTCAACATAGAAATGATTGGAAAAAATAATTGTCCAGAGTTGTAACATTTATGTATAAAATCTGGCTTAATTAAGAGGGTTTGCACTGTATGATTGGATAATCAATAAACAATTATAAAATATAAAATTTTACAACTGCATTGTCACATGAGAAAGTATAGTGATGCAATCTTTAATGGTAGGTTAATATCAATTTTATCTTCTGTGTTCGGCTCCAGGTACGGGAGGCCCCGGGTTCGATCCCAGGCCGCGACATACCAAAGTCGTTAAAAAAAATGGTAGTGGTATAGCTCCCTTGCTATCGCTCAAGCAAATATAAGGGTAGTTCTACGACTGGTTGGCCCGCTGTCACAATAATGTGACTGGGTGTGGTATCATGCCAGGTGTTCACAGCATGCTATACACAGTGAAGGCAGCACTATATCTGCTTCAAGTGGACACCGTCTCCAGATAACTGACATACTGTTGGTGGGACGATAAGCCCAACAAACAAACAAACATCTTCTTTGTGATTGATAGCAATTAGCAAGAAGGCTGGATAGATGTCAGGCATTAAGGGGTGGTGGTGGGGGTGAACCACTGTTATATTGAATATAAACAGTTTTTAAATAACTTTTTTGGTATTTTCAGCAACTGTGGTCTTCCAAAGTGATCTGAGGTTGTTCAGCCTCACCCTGCCATGTGGTCTCCAAGAATGGGATATATTTGTCCCTTTATTTATCACTGCAAATAAAACATTGCTTGCCGCTTGAGACAGTAAGTTGATAAGACACAGTGTGTCACAGCACCTTCAGCTTAACAGTTTCCTTGTTGTAAACATTTACACAGCATATAAAAATGCTAATTTTAATAACAGCTATCCATGTTCCTGTGGTTAACTCGGACAATGAGCAGAAAAGTTTATTAACAGAATTATACCTTGATGACCAGTTTATACTCTTTAAAAAATTCTCCTTTTACATAATTCTTCTGTGATTTTTTCACAGGAGCTGGCTTGGCAGGTATGACACACCAGTTGTTGTAAAATGCAATGATGATTCTATTAAAACATTATTCTGTGGGGTACCTGTGGCTGAGTGGTAGATTTACTGACAAACTGTTAATCCTCTGACTGCTTAGACTGTCACAGCGTAGGTTCGAGTCCTGATCAGGGCGAAGGACATAATGGGGGAAGGTTTTCCAGTTGACCTGTGGTTATGCAAGTAGATCTACCCAGACATTTGTCTGAAGTCTACCTCCACTTAAAAAACTACTTACTTCTGAGATACTGGATATCACTAAAAATTACCTTAGCTTGTCAATGCAATATATTTAAAAAAACAAAATAATTGTTAATTCATTCGTTTTTATCATAAACTTGTGTTCTTAATACCAAAAGGTATGTCTTTCAAATATGTATACACTGGGTATTCTATACATCATGCTCTCACACATTATTTTACTTTAGAACTATATTCACAATAATTGATTGTGAAGACTTGATTATGTAGGGTTTTGTAATGGTCAGTATCTTTTACATATGTCCATACAAGTTCGATACATATCACTTAGCTATGGTCATTTCTGTGTAGATTCTGTTTGATTTTTTCTTTTAAATTTTAATCAGTTAAATTAACCTATATCATCAGTGTTTTTGTTTTTAAAAAAAATGTATTATTCAAAATTTTTGGCAATGGTCTGTTTTAAAAAAATCTGAAAATTTTAAACAGTATTGTTGTATTTTTAAAGCCATAATAATGCTGCCAGACTCAATGTTTTACCTCCCCTGTAAAAATTTTAAATGGTATTTTGTTTAGAAAAAGTACTAGAAAACTTATTGGTCTACTATTTTAGGAGCTGTAAATATGCTAGCCAAGAAAAAAGGAAGAAAGACTTTCATAAATACATAATAGGTGCAACAATAAAAAAGCATGGTTTTTGTATTATTTAAACCCAAGACCTCGAGTATGTCAGTCCAGTGCTCAACCAAGTGCGCCTTCGTTCTTGTTTTTATATAGTTTTATTCTACATTCTGACTTGCATAGTGTTGATAAACATTCAACATAACCTAAATGATAATAATAACCAGTCAGGCCCTGGAAGGGATAAATCATTTTCTTTCAACTCATATTCTGTGCCATATACCATACTTGTTGTTATGAATTGTTATTGTAACATGGGAGCTAGTAGGATAACAAAATAAGCAACATACATAATCATTCAAGCTTTTACTGATGCGGCAGTATTTGATGTTTTGGCAATTGATATTGTTTTACAATATAAAACATCAATGAAACTTGGCAACTGTCTTAAACACATTTAAGCAAAGAGTATTTTAGCTGTGAGGGATGTCTCAGAAGTTTGTATAATGACACCCTGCTTAAAACATTATATGTATTATATTGTAATTTTTAGCACAGTAGAAAAGTAAATTGTGTAATCTTAAAAATAGAGTAAATATGGTTATGTTTTTTGATGGAAATACCTGTGCTACATATCATTTTATAGCCATGGTAATGCTATACTCTCTGGCTGCATTTATGAACATTTCATTTAACGTTATTAAAGGACTCAAAAGTAAAGAACATTCAAAGTTCAGGAAAACAAAACAAAATGCATATTATATATAATCTTCTTTTTTTAAAAGTTTGATGCCATTTTAGAGGTGCAAGGAATAAATACAAAACAAAATTATTTTAAATCGTGCGTAATCAAAGTTACATCGTTGTGACATCAGTCCAATGTACAGAAGTGTGTGCTGCACTAAGCTTTGAAGCTCATTGTGGAAAGACACCGATAAATGATTAAACAAAAGAGAAATGTTATCATTTTCAAGCACATCTGTTTTTACAACCATATTTAAGGTGATTGGCAGGCACATTGTTTTACCTTCTCCAATAAAATTTTAAATGCTTAGTGTTTTAAAAGAATTAAAAAATAAAAGAATATTGGCAGACACAAAAAAATGCAATAAAGCAACAAAAAATGCTTGTTTTTGTATGATTCCAAGCTAGGACTGTGCCTGGTACCTCTCGTTGCGAAACAGAACCAGTCGGGGAAGATGTTCACTAAACAGCCAATGGACCTAGAGTAGCATAGCCAGTGGACCTAGAGTAGCATAGCCAGTGGACCTAGAGTAACAAAGCCAGTGGACCTAGAGTAGCATAGCCAGTGGACCTAGAGTAGCATAGCCAATGGACCTAGAGTAGCGTAGCCAGTGGACCTAGAGTAGCATAGGCAGGGGCACTGGTAAAACACTCTCGCCGTGCACTTCATTGTTAACCTCAAAATACCCCTCCTCTATCAACTGCAATTCATTAATGTTTTAGGAGTTTTAAGATTTTGGCCACTTTTTGTAATACAACAAAATATCTACACCATTTTTAAAAGTCATTTTGTCTTAGTTCTTGACCCCAACAGATATGTTGACTGTAAGAAATGACCATGATCCATTAGCCAAACATGCTACCAAAATGTATATAAATAAAAACTCTTTTCCTGATTAAAAATAGACTCCAACTTCCATTGATATCATTCAAAATATTTCACATCATATTAAACTGTGCATAAGTATGTTAAGTATTGATATTTATGCATCACTGCATGACATAATCTAATATGGTTACATGGCATTTTTTTTTTAAAACTCCATTGCAGATCTAGAGATTATGGATTGGCTTCTAGCAGAACACTTCAAGCAAACCATATCATGGCTTTTGTGATGCTATTTTTCTCTCACAAAACATTGGTTACCACCTTAAAAAGGTATTCCAACAGAGTTGTTATCACAGAATGATATAAATTATGTGCAAGTTTACAGCTCACAGACTTTTAAGAAAAGAAACTTCTGTTGTATTAGATATTGTATTATTTGTACCATAGGACTCGATTCCTTTTTTAAATGGTTAGCTCAACTGTACATTTGTTCCAAGGCAATAGAACTATGCTGTTAATGAAAAAGTTCTATTTATGATCTTTTGTCTATGGTTTAAGATCCAGTGGCACATTAATAGTCAATATGATGATTTTCAGCTGTTACTATTGGAGGATGACCCCAGACAAATCTAGGTAGCACCTCAGGCACACTGCAGGTCAGCTGGACTACCCCTGTACAAGAAGTTACTGCCTCCGACTAGGACTCATACCAGTGCAGTCAGAAGCTTGGGAATAATTGCATGTTAGTGACTCTAACCACTTGTTTGACCCGGGTAGGCCTTTTCATATGTCAAATGTCAATGTCATATCACTCAGAGCAAACATATATTGGATCTTTAAATAAAGTATTGGATTAAAATGATACTGCATTCTACAATCCTCATAATTTTAGAGTACTTTATGTATTACTTCGAACATTCTATGGTAGTTTCACTGATGATGGCTTGATTGTATGTTTTAATTCTTAATGTTTGTGTAAATTATGTTTGTACTATTGACAAGCACAAACTTTTTCCAGACTTTTAAGAACAGAATATGTCTTTCAAAAGAATGACAGAATAGTTTGTAACTGTAAATGGACAATTTGTTTGTCCTTAAAATTTGTACAAGCAAATTTTCTTCATAACTCACAACGTGTTGAAAATAAAAATTAGAAGACAAAGTCCAAAAACATTTACCATAAGAGAAGCATGAATATATATCATAGAATATAGACTTTCTCTTTTTAGCATTCCACCCCAGTGGCGGTTATTTATGTTTACAG
This sequence comes from Sinonovacula constricta, assembly GCA_007844125.1. Classification (NCBI taxonomy): domain Eukaryota; kingdom Metazoa; phylum Mollusca; class Bivalvia; order Cardiida; family Solecurtidae; genus Sinonovacula; species Sinonovacula constricta. The sequence goes on along the minus strand of CM017569.1, from coordinate 15,822,228 downwards.
AAATATTGCACAGTGACTGGGTGTGGTATCATGCCAGGTGTTCATGGCATGCTATACACAGTGAAGGTAGCACAATATCTGCTTCAAGTGGACACCTTCTCCAGATAACTGAAATACTGTTGGTGGGACGATAAACCCAGTAAACAAACAAACATGTTTCTATGGATAAACTTGTCAGTGAGCACATGATTTCAATATATTGTTTCATTTTTAAGGTAAAAAAAAATTCAGTCTTTAGCTGCCAAATAAAGCTGTGTGGATTCTCGTTGATGAAAATTGCAAAAAAGACTTATTCCTACGTACCAAATTAAGATTTTCCTAGCTTCAGGTTCGCTCAGAAGCAGTTATTCATTGCCATTGTCAAAAGTTTTCAACCAACCTAAATAATTTATTAAATTAATTTTAATATGATCTCCTGTTTACATATAAATATGTTGTCCTTATTCTTTATTCATCAGATTTGGGAAATCAAAAATGCTGGGCTTTTTAAGCTTTATTAGCTGTTAAAAACTCCATAGATGTAGTACAAAATCATAAAATTAGACCAGCTCTTGTTCATATACACAACATGTGTGTACATTAAGTAGTGAAGTGATTAGCCAGGTAATTACACAATGTTTGAATTCAACATGTTTAAGCAAAACACATTTCTTTTGTCATTTCTTTTGAAATGTCATTTCACATTATTTGAAAGTTTATATGTGTCTCATAAGCAACCAAACAATCCTGTGGAACAAGCCTTATAATATAAATATGGATATAAGAAAATGGACATAAAACAGTACATAAAAAGATTAAGAAACATATACCTGTGTGAATATTAAAAATGTTTTTGTTGTTTTTTTCAGTGACAAACATGCCATTGAGAACCAGCCTTGGTGCCTGACAGAGCGGCCAAGGAATTCCTGTGATTCTTCATCTGTCTTTTCTGTGATTATTTCTGGGTGACAGAAATCATAAAAATACAAACATCATTCAAGTTTTTTTAAAGTTAAAAGAATGCCCTTATTTGCAACTTTCATGTGTTACTTTTCAGTTTGTATGTAAACTTCTGGGTTTTTAAATGGTGCATATCAATATTCTGATTGAGTCCTTACACTGTATGCTTCTGTTAAGCTCCTCACAAAAATAAATGCTTCAATTGGAACTCAAACTCTAGGAACTTGAGATCACTTAGCCACGTTCCCTTAGCTACATACATACCACTCAGTCTGGGTTATAAGGAGCAAACACTTTGTTAAACCCCACCTGTTGGTAGAATGGTGTAAATAGTGATTGGGCATATAGTTGTCCCATTTCAGTTCATCCAAGGATGTTTAGTTTTTGATAAATTACGTTTGAGTCTCTAGAAATTTCTGAAAAAAGGCGAATTTCTATTTTGATGAATTTTTTCTAATCAAATCAATGACACTGAATTAATTCAAGATTTTCTGAAATTTGCAATGTTATTATAGGAAACACATAGTGATGTTTTTGCTGATTATGCTAGTTGCCTTGAGTTTCATCTTTTTGCATTGTACAACATTGTTTTCAAAAAATCTTGGTCAAGGCTTGCAAAAATAAGCTGCTTACTTGTAGATAAGTGATTCATTTCTCAGTCCATGTTTCATTACAATCCAATTTGTTGGGTGTATGTTTTCTACATGTCTGATGTATTTGAGTTATTTGAAATGCATGAATGGAATGCAATAATAATAAAAAAGATAAACCTTATTTCGTGTTTCACGTTATTATCAATACCATTTTTATTTTATTTTGTTGAATGTTATATAATCATGATTAAAGGAATGTTATCAAATTATAATGTACTTATTAGTCCCCTACTGGTGTTTACACCGGAGGGGACTATAGGTTTACCCTCCGTCCGTCAGTCTGTCTGTCTGTCCGCTAAAAATCTGGATCCTATGATAACTTAAAAACTATTAAAGCTAGGCGCATGAAACTTGGTATGTTAATAGGTAGCAATGTGTACAATATGCACGCGCAAAATTTGGGTTGCTACCTTGAAGGTCAAGGTCACAGCATGACCTTGCAGCAAAATCGTGTCCGGCCCATAACTTTGTTATTTGAAGTCGGATTTTACAACTATTTCACAGAAATGATCACCATATTGAGATGACGTGTCGCGCACAACATTGGATAGCGCATTCAGGTGCACTTACCTTAAATGATAGTGCATTAAGGTGCTCATACCTTAAATAAAGGCCAAAAATAAATGTCATGATAAGTTAACAATTATTTAGGCCAGGTGAATTAAAAAACATTATGTAACCCCCAACTACTGTTTGGGTGGGAGGAGACTATAGATTTGTCCTGTCTGTCTGTCCATTTGTCCAACAAAAAATCTGGATCCTGTGATTACTAAAATTACCTCAAATTAATTATAAATGGCAATAAACAGGAGCGTATGATAATTAAAGAACTTTTTGAGGGACCGGTAGGGGACTACTGTATTGCCCGCAATACTATTAAATGCTTGTTTAAAGTTGGACCTTCACAAACATTAAATAAATATATTCATTCACGACTAACAGTAACATTGAACAGAAGCTAATGTTTTTTACCGAAGTAAATATATAACCATGTAATGATTCAATTAGGAATGCAAAGGTGAATCTACAAACAGACAATTAGGTGAACTACTGTTATAAGTACATACATTGAGAAGGTAAAATTCATAACATTTCCTGTAATGATAACGCACTATCTACGAGTTATTAAAATACGTAAGCAAATGGTAATTTAATATAGTAAAACAATATCCATTGTACAACAATATCCATTGTACATATTTCCAATTATAATTAGAACCATAACAAGTTTTTGTCACATTTACATTTAACCTGTTTGCCTTTGTCTACAGGAAGATTAAATTTAAAATATCTGTGGAAATTTTGATAGGACCTTTTCTTACTAACTTAGTAAATGCCTCGTAGAAAAATGCCGTATAGGCACACTGCATTTAGAGGTTCGATCGATATATACATATACAGTTGTTATGTCTACCATATAAGCATGGCACAGAAATATAAATTAAAAGTAATTTTACATGTATACATTAAATATAAAATGTCTTCTTTAATTTTTATTCTATTTATAACACTGGTTTATTGTTATCTCATACATATTTTGGAACTGTATTAAATTTACATATCTATGATAGAAGTAAAGATCTGCTGATTTTATTGTCAATGTCCTTATTTTTAATGCCGCTTTAATGCAATGCATAATACATTAAAGCTAACCTTATGAAATTTATGAAATAAAATACTGTATTAAAGTAAATATGTTTTATTCCAAAGACTGAAGTGTGACATTTTAAGATCGCGGAAAATCAATCGCATTTATGTTATACTGAAGCATGATAACCAGGTAATGGATATATATAATATATAAACGTATAAATCCAGTAGCTGAAGTTGTTCATCCACCAGATCGTCGTTGCGCCGGTGTGTCACCCAGACATGTGTTCTCTCTGTCTCTCTCTCTCCTTCTCTCTGTCTGTCTCTCTCTCTCTCTGTCTCTCTGTCTCTCTCTGTCTCTCTCTGTCTCTGTCTCTCTCTCTCTTTTGTTGTTTTCACTTTGTGTAGCATGCCATAAACACCCTGCATTATGTCATACCCAGTCTAAAATATGTCTATAAGAGCAAACAGTATATAAAAGTCCATACGCAGACATTCAATAACAATGATTCAATAACATGCATCAAACAACATATACGAAATATAAAATTAATTAACTTAGAATAAAATGCCAAATGGCTTGAACTAATCTGATAAATTGACTGTCAAGTAGCCCTATGTACAAAAGAAAGTGTTTTATTTTCTAATGAAAAAATTCTCGTTTGTCATTTCTCATTAAGTTTTCACTTCAGGTTTCTCAATTAGTTTCCAATTTTCATGTTTCTATCATATATTTTCCAATTATGTTTTTATTTCTCATTTATTTGTACGTTTTATGTTTTTCGTCTGCCCTATACTTGAATATATACAGAATGCTAACAGAGCTCGTGCATAGAGTTTGCGGAATCAAGCACGATTGTTTAGTAGGGGGTAATTATAAAGCCTATAATTATGGCGTCACTGGAGCCTAACCATGTGGAGGTGAGAGAAATGATTGAACGACATGGTTGGACACACATTGGGGTGTCTACATTTCTTTTAACTAATTACAAGGAACAACGAGGGTTTTCAGAAGGTACGTTTTGGAAGTTCTGGGCTGAAAATGGTTTTCGCAGAGGAGGGCCTCTAGTCCAGGATGAAGCATTGGGACCTGCTTTGCAATCGGCAGTGGAAAATGTGATAATCTGTAATATTTTAAAAGTGTCGTATCACATATACATTTTAAATACACGATGTTTGCAAATACACATGTGTTTCAAATGTTCTGTGTCATCTGTATTAGGGAGAGTGCTGCCAATAATATGTTTAGTGTTTTTATAACGATACAATTATACAATAAATGTCATTATTCTCATGCATAATGCAATGTCCAACATAAGTGTAACGTCAACTCTAGATTTAGATATGTGAACGATATATTTTCTTGAAGTATCATTTGCTGGAGACATCAGTTTCGCACTGCGTATCATCATGTACTATTTTGGAGACTTCGGACAACATGCAGACTTTGCAGCGTCATCCTAAAGAAGATCTGAAACAGTTTTAAAATGACAAAACATTTTTGGATGTAAATTTTATTTGCATACAGTCGTTTGTTCTTTTAGTTGAATAAAAAATCCAGAAAATAACATTAAAATACCTAAAACCATAATCTTTTTTATCAAGGTGAATATTTCATTAGTGTGACGCATTTTTGTATGTTTGAGATAAGTTAAGATTAGCTTTTCACCTAATGTTTTAATATTTGTTTAAGGCTGATCCTTCATACGAAAGAAAATAAGTCTGGTGTCAAAGCAATAAACGTGGCAGAGGTGAAAGTTGGTAGGGGAATTCACGAGGCACACACACCCTACAATGAAGCAAGGCAACAAGTAAGCATTTTATTTATTTTTAACTTCACGTTAATTTTCACTGTTTCTATGATAAATATTCCACTTCGTGTTTTTCATTTATATTCTACTTTTCATGTTTTTGTTTCTATCAGACCTATACTTTATTTACAGAAAGATGTGAGAGCTGACATGGAGCGTGTGGAGTTTTGAAGCACAATCACATTGTTAAACTACATGTCGTAACGCGACTTTTACGACAATCGTTCGATAGTAATTGGATAGCCTATAATGGCGTCACTAGAACCGTACCATGCGGAGGTGAGACAAATGATTGAGCAGCATGGTTGGACACACCTTGAGGTGTCAACATTTCTAAAAACTAATTACGGAGAACAACGAGGTTTTTCAGAACGTTCAGTACGGAAGTTCTGTGCTGACAATGATGTTCGCAGAGGAGGGCCTTTGGTACTGGATGCAGTTTTGGGAAATGCTTTGCAATCGGCAGTGGAAAAGGTGATTGTAATATCCTGGTTTGACCTCAATTTGACGTTTAAGCATACTTATTTTCGGCACTTCTAAAAACACTTTAGAGTCAAAATGATGAAGTACTTCAGTAACAACCTCTAGCTTCTAACCACTAAACAGAAAAAAATCTTTAAACTTGTGAAATATTGACTAATTGAGTAAGAGTTTTAAAAACCATACTGCTGAATTTTAAGAAAGCTTCAAACTTTGGTAACTTGACGATATTGTTTAGATATTTATTTATTTCAGGCCTTTGACCTATGATTGTATTGGCAATAAAACCAAATCAGCATAAAATATGTCAGTACTATTGAACAACTTTGTCAAACCTAAATAATGTTTTAGTTTTACACTAATTGTTTAAGGTTGGCCCTTCATTTGGAAGAAAAATGATGACAGGATATCTGGCATCAGAAGGAATGAGGGTGTCAGAGGTGAGAGTTGGTAGGGCACTTCAAGAGGCACACAAACCCTACCATGAAGCAAGGCAACAAGTATGCATTTATATTGCTTAAAAAACTATATAAAAGACTGTCTAATGAACCAGACTATAGTATATACCCTGGGATGTAAATCCATACAATGAGGATGTAAATTAGCCTAACCCAGAAAATACACTTGGGATGTAAATAATCCTTGGCCAGACAATACACCAGAAATGTTTGTTATTCGAAGCCAAACTATATCCTGAAATCTAATTTAGCCTAGACCAGACCATACACTGAGATGCAACTTACACTAGGCCAGACTAAACTGTGGGATGTAAATAATCAGAGTCCAGACTATACCCTGGTATGTAAATTAGTCTGGGCCAGACTATATCCTGGTATGTAAATAAGCCTAGGCAAGACTATACCCAGGTACATAAGTAAGCATAGGTCAGACAATACATTGGTCTGTCAGCCTATGACTCACCCCAGGATTTGTTGATAAGTCAAGGCCAGTCTGAAGCTTGGGATGTTAATAAGTCTAGGTCAGACTGAACCCTATGATATAAATAAGTCTAGGTCAGACTGAACCCTTGGATATAAGTAAGTCTCTGTCAGCTTGATCCCTGGGATATAAATAAGTCTAAGTCAGTCTGAACCCTGGCATACAAATAAGTCTACGTCAGATTGAACCTGGGGATATAAATAAATCTAGGCCAGACTGAACCCTTGGATATAGAAGTAAAGGCCAGACTAAACCCTGGGATGTAATTGGCCTAGTCCATAATATACCAAGGGATGTAAGTATGCCTATAGTTATACCTTACCCAAGTCACCTTTAAACCTTGCACAAACTTTTAACAGTTTCACTGGGACTGTCAAGCTTGATTCAGTGTAATACTGCACTACCAGGGCTAGTCCTTTTATAAACATGTAATATTGTGTTGTTGTTTTTTCACTGCATTATCCTTAAAGAAAACGTGTTTATACATAGCACTCTATGTCCTTAAATTTGAATTAACAATTACTGTCAATAACCACAAATACATTTAAGTTATACATTCTTTTGTTTACTATAACTTACCTATTTGACAACTTCATGTATACCAGCATCCTAGATTATTAAATCCTAATACATATAACATATTTTCAGGGAGCCAGAAACCTAAACCCGATTCCATACTTTGCTGAGCGTTTTGGTCACAAGTTGCACATGGATCAAAATGAAAAACTTGCCATGTTTGGTGTGACACATGTACTGGCAATTGATGGATATAGCAGTCAAATTGTAGGGTTCAAATGTATGCCCATCAAGAACAACTTGGTCATTTATGACAGTGTCTATCGGTATGTGAATTTTGCAACACCTATTATTGTAATGTATGTTTACAAATTTTGTTATAATAGTATGTCATAATATGTCTGACAGGCACATGTATTGCTATATTTCTCAATCACAGTTTTAATTGGGTGATAGTTAAAAGATAGAACACATACTAGAAAGCTTATTTTTTGATAAATTTAGGAGCAGTAAATATGCTAGACAGTAAATATGGAAGAAGACACAAATGTGATAAAAGCAAAAATAAAAACCAGTTAAATGTTATACTAACTGGGCCACTGAGTGTTGGTGCATGCTTTTTTATGTATCTATAGTGTTTTTAAACATTGCAAATGGCATTATTTTTACAAACACATTTCAACATAACCTCTTAGGCTATGTTATGATTTTGATGGTTTCAAATGGCGCTGATCAGTTTATTTGGATTAAATTCACCCACAAGAAGGAGTCTGTATTGTTTGGATATGTATTCAGTGCCATACACTTTTTGTTTTAAATTGTTTTATATGGATTGCATTTTTTCAGTGGAGTTGGTATGCATTTAAATTAGAATATGTTATGATAATGTTTTCTGTGTGTAACATAAAAAAAACAGATGTATGTTTGACTTTAGTCATATACTATATACTGACAAATACCAGCAGTTGTCAATTCAACAAAAATGTGGATTTCTAGAGCAACAATGGATGATTGGCGTTCCATGACCAAATCAGAGATGGTATTGTTGAAACTAGACTACTTTGCAGTTAGTGCTGTCAGTCTTGTTTTATCGCTTTAGATTCAAATATATTTAATCATGCAAATACATACCAAAAAGCTAATATTCAATCCTGTCCAACCTATCTAAACTCAGAACTCGTACTATTTTTTTATATTTGCATATTACTTAATTCTTAATATACTGAATATATTCTGTAGAGAAGCTGTTTTGAAATATGGCATGTGGGACCAGGTTCGTGTGGACCATGGAACAGAATTCTACCTGTGCCTGTATATGCAGGAGAGAAATAGTCATCTGAGACACAATACAAGCAGACAACCATACATGCAGACACAGTCAAAAAGGGTAAGTAGTGGAGTTCATTTTTAGTTAATTTAGTGTATTTCATGTTTACAATGTCTAATTATTTCAAAGACAAGAATCTGTTCTGGCTAAGCATCACCTGCTAAAAGTTTTAAACAAGGTGCTGGTTCAGAAGAAAACAATATTTCTTTTTGTGAAAGGCCATCCATACTGAGTGTTCATTCAATATTCTGAAAAGGAGCATGTGTATGTAGAAAATATTAAAATGAAAAAACTCAATTGTTTTAAACTTGCTAGAAATTATCTATAGAACTTTACATAGTTACACAGTAAAAATCTCAAAAAAGTAAATATATTATAGGATTTGTTGATACTATCAGCATTTTTGGAACACTAGTAGTCTCTTGACATGGTAAATATGTCAGGCATTGTGATTGGTTAAATTTTTAATACCTTTTTGTGTCAAAGTTCAGATTTAGTTTAAAATACTGTATTCTGGCCCTTACTTTCTCTTACTTAAACTCTGTCACTCTTTAACTCAGTGTGGAATTAGCTCTTATATATATGTCACAATCTCCTAAAAAAATTATTTATAATTTGCCATTAAGCATTACCAACTGTTATTATGTAGAGATTATAGAATCATACATACATGCATTGTCTAATGAAAATTGTAAATATGTTTTATTATATTATTCATTCTAAAAATAAAAAAAACAACAGAAATTGTGTTAATAATTATTTGATTTTTAGGGTCTTTATATACCTACCCACATAATCTTTTCACTATAATGTCTAACTAGTTCAGTAGGAAATACAGACAATTCCATCATTTTCCATCAAACGACAGTAATGATATCATTGCAGGAACACTAGCATTATGTATATACATATTCTATGTGTCATTTCATTTTTAAAAATTACATAGTATATTTAAAATTTGCAGCACAAGATTAAACTTACAGCATATTCCACTGTAAAACATCGACAAAGTAAACAGAACATACTGGTGAATAAAAACATAAACATTTATGTTAGCGGTATATAGACACTTTAACAGATTATAATATTTAATCGTATACACTAGAAGTCACTTTGTCAGTCTGTCCCAAATAGTAGTTAATTGCTGCCTAATAGCAATTTGGGTTCTGGCGTTATATTTTATAAGAGCATCATACTCATGACCATACCAACAAAAAATGTGCATCATGGATCAAGTCTGTTACACAAATAATTTATTTAATCAAAGGTAAATGAACTAAAGGTAAATATATATACACAGACATTTCAAGCCACTTAATTAATATTTGTTTATGAAGGTTTGCTCAGGTAATAGATACTGTCAATCAAAAAGAACAAAGGCTGAACATTAATACTATTGCTGCCATAAGAAAAGGCAAAACCTTATTTTCATGAGTGTGTGTTTTATTATTAATATCATAACATAATTATGTATTTACTGTTTACTAACAAAATGACAATGGTTCTTGTATTTCCTTATGTCAGTCTGAAGTCTGGCAAGTCTTGCTATCAGCTGACAAATAAAAGTGTACAAACTTCTTAATACACCTGAGAATACTGATCCTGTTTAGACTTGTGTTCTAATGTCATGTTATAAAGCATTGTGTTTTATATACATGAACATATTTACTTCTACATTTTTTCAGAATCACAAAATTGAGAGAATGTGGCCAGAGGTGAATCAGAGGGTTAATTACCCAATTAAAACAGCACTAGTCACATTGGTCAATAGTGATCAACTGGACATAGATGACCAGTTGGTAAAATTTTGTGTGTCAAACTTGTGCGTCCAGTTGGCAGATCTTGGACTAAATAGAGTTGTCAACTCATGGAACTCCCATCGCATACCAGGTTTTTATTTTTATATTAAAGTTATAAATTTGGCTTAGGTTTGGAATGTGCACATACATAAATTATTTCTTTGTAATTTAAATAACATATGTTGTGTACATATAAATGTATTGTATATGAGTAGAAGAATAATGGTAAATTAATGGGGAAAAAACATTTCTGTTCACAAGGGTGATTACATGAACAGTTTTTTAAAAGTTTTTTATATACCAGTCCAACCCTTAGCATGATATGTTTGTTAATAATGTGTATTAAATTCTTAGATTTTGGCTAACAACCGTCTACAAACAAGACTCACTTGCACATTGTGCAGATCCTAAACAGACTCTCCCAGCAAGATTTACACTCTGCAGTTATACAGTTCTTGGACTGTTTGTAATAAACTCTATGAACTGAGTGGACACCCGTCCACAGGAGTTTAGCCCCTTATAACTAAACTCCCTCAGGATGGCAGAGCAGCAGTCATGATTGGGCACTGTCTGTTTATGATGTCTGCCACACTGAGTCATTACATCATAGCCAGAGCCAAAGACACACCTTAGCAGCTTTGCAAATAGCCTGGACTGCATCTTTCTTGACAATTCAATGATGTCCAAAGGTCCTAGCATTCTCCAGAGAGACGGGGTAAGGAAACACTTACACCCAACCTCAAATGGGAAGACTCCTCCAAAGACACACTGAGCTCCACCAATATCATCTTGGGGATTTAGACCAGCGCACCATGTCTTGTGAGAGGGATGTTTGAAACACTTTAGGAAATCCCAGTTTCTTCTCCAGGTCTACCTGCATTGCCAATTAACATGATTTGCCTAAGATAAATTGTGTGCTTATCAAGATAAGAGCTAATATTACCATACAGGTTGCGTCAAGAACATGAGCACAAGAGTAATGATCACATATTTCTTTGTTTAAAATGGCTGTTAAAGAACAGTTTAAAACAATGCTTTTTGATTTCTGTAGACATAAATGTACTAGTAGTTTGTTTCAAATTAATTGTGTATCTTGACTGTGTAACTATTTTAATGAATTGGGTCAAATGTTTTGATAAAGAAATTTACTTTGTTTCTAATACATTGTTATGACCGACCTTATATTGTCTAGACTAATGTCGCCACAGTTTTTACCGATGTTAACATAGTTGAAAAGTAACAAAGCACAGTTGATGTAGATCTAAACAGTTTTCACATTAAGATCGAATGGCAGTGTCTATATCATGCTTAAAAAAAAATGTGCCACTTGTTTACCTTAAAAAAATCCCAACAGTATTTAGTGGGGTGATAATTAGAGTGTATAATGTCTACAACATTAGTTATAGTCGGGCTTCACACATTCAGTATACATCGATTTATCATATTATGTTGTAGTAACAATAATACACCTTTAATAGTTAAACCTGATCAAAATGACAAACAAGTTGGAAAGAACATCTTAATTTGTTCTTTATTTTCAGGGCATGGCATACCAAACAACTTAGCAATAGGACCCATAGTAGCACCAGTCACAGTGGAGGCATTTCCACCGGCCAGCGTTGCTGCTCAAATGTACCAGGAAGAATTGGGTTCTGCTTTGACTGAAGAACCCCTATTTGGCCAAAGTCCTTTCAACCAAGATGAGGTCAGGCAACAGTGTGAAGAACACTTTTACCATGAAGTCCCTGACCTCACACATTTGTTAAACAGGACAGTAAACCTGGATTACCAGCCTTTGCAAGAAGCTGTACTCAAGCTTATTGATCTCACTAGGAGATATGTTGCCTAGGCACATTTCTCTATTCATGTCACCACATGTAATGTCATTGTATAATTCAAAATGATGCTTGCTTAATCAAGCTGCTTTTGGCAATAAGTAGTTTATGAATGATAAAAATAATACATAAATGATTTCCCCATGAATTAAGATTACACTTGGTATACACACCTTTGAAATAATCTTATCTAAAAATATTGTATATAATTAAAGTATGAGCTAATATGACACATAAGTGTTAATGCCTGAACAGTTATGTGATAATACTAGCTTATTAATCTTATGGCTAAAGAATGCTTAAAAGTGTCACAATGCATTTGATTCTTCCAATGTAGAGACAACAGTCTTCTAAAGGACAACATGTTCACATCTAGTGATCAGAGGTACTGTTTTAGTCCTTAAGTCATTATGTTCAACAAAAATTGGATTTTTTTTAACACAAATTAAAAACATATGCAAATTTGACAAACTATGACCAAGTTGTTTTTTAGTAGTGTATGACTTATAGGTATTACTTCAATATTACAAGGGTTGTTTTTTGGTTATGAGTGTTTCTTTTTTTACATTGCACACTTTGAAAAGCACACTGTTATTAAATACTTTATTATATCTCTTACAATAAAGTTTGCGAGGGGTATACTGAAATCAGAATGTCAGTCCATGAACACAGTTTTGTTCAGGTTACTTTTTCTACAGTTCTGCTTCAATTTTAATGAAACATCACAAATATCTATTGTACTATGGGAAACTGTGCACCTGCTGTTTTTATCGTGATCAGATGAAAATTACAGAAATTATTGCCCTTTTAAATGTTGAGGTAAATGATGTATAAACAGGGAGTGTGGGGGGTAATTGTTAGCCATCAGATTAAAATTTTTAGTATCTTAATACCTTTTTTTGCCAACATTCTGTATTTTCAGAAGACGTTCAGATTATTGCATTATGACATCAATTTTGGTGCTTACTTTCATAATATGACAATTCTCAACTTGCAAAGCACATAATATGTGGCCAGTAAGTGTCTTTATACTCATTATTTTATTGCTTCCTTTCTACAAGTTGTCAACAATGTACACATCTTGTGCATAAATATCAGCTTTTAGAAAATTGCACTAACTTCCATAAACTGTACATAGCAGTAATGTGGTTATTTAATGGCTTTTTTAAGGCGTGCTTAAAAGATACTGACACAGAATGTGTTACTCATATGTGTGGCAAGAAAAAGAGACACGTTGACTGGATGACAGTGGTAATTATCTGACATTGAAACTAAGACACAAAGCCAATAGACATATAAATGTTTATTATTTATTCAGAGATAAGTGAAGACATTGTTAACAACAATATTCCATTTAACAAATAAATGCTGTATGAAAATTGTTGACATTTCAAGATACAGCATTATTACAGATCAGCTACATTTAGAATACTGACATCAGTTTATTGTTTGTATTTCTAAACAAAAACATATTTATGATAAAAGTGGTTCAAAATAATGTGTATTTAGATAGGTGAATTATGTTTTATTTAAGTACCATAGACAGTAATTTTTATACAAGAATCCTGAGTTTAACATATTATTGTAAAAAAATTAATGATATATATGTTGTTGTTTTTTCCAATTTCATTAACACCATACTGGTGTAAGGTTATTATATAACTTTTCAGTTTATTGAAACAGAAGAAACCATTCAACATAAACATGAAGTATTTAAATGGTTTTTAATAATAAAGATGCAAAATGACAACATGATGCAGGAGAAATCATCAGAAAACTGATTATCATTATTAGATACTAGTTAATGGAATAAATAATATGTCTTAGACTTTAACATGACTATATTTTAATATAACTTGCACTAAATTGTGACATTTACGTTAGTGTATGATGTACTTGTGAATGGAGACTTATTTGACAAGTGATATAAGCTACATTTATTGATGTACTGTATACAATATATTTCACTTGAAAGATGCTAATTACTTTTTTGTTACAAATAAAATTATCATGCAGCATAAAGAAAATGGAACATGTGCATGTTATAGTTGTAAAAATGCCAGTCAAGTAGTATACTCTTAATATGTCTACCTGTATTGTATAATTGGATTATGAACAAGGAACACATAAAAGTGAACAAGAAATATAACGTCTTCAATATTACCAAAGAACCATTCAACTGATAAATGCATGGTCAAAAAAGATAAATGATAATTCTTGTTCAAGATAATTTTGTTTATAATGGTACATGATTGTCTTAAAACACTGAACACTTTGCGCTCAATGCCAAATGAAATGCTGATAACCATTATCACTTATCAATCTGCTCTGGGTAAGCACATTACTTCTGATTTGTAGAAAATTATTTTGTTCCATACAGTTGCAGTGTAATATCCTATTGTTAACAGAAGTGTGGCCTATTGTTTGGGAAAATAAATGATTGAACAAACATGGAACAGTAATCTGGTAGAGTGATAAAGGCAATGTCTATGTGACCGGTAAATACCCACTATGATGATACCCCTGTAAAATTTGAACAGGTTAACAAATACCCTGTCAACACACATGGCATTGAGGACAAATACCTCCCAGCCTAAAAAAAGTTACTTGAAAGTATATGTAATAATAAATTTATAACACGTGGAAAAACAGATATAGGGACAAATGTTGCAAAGCACTATGAAGTGATTTTGTTAACAGGCTTAATCCTGCAAATAGCAACATTAATCACATTTGTATGTCAAATAAAAAAATAATTGAAGAGGCAAGAGTTCACATTTTGGTAGGTTATCAGTCTTACATTTAACATTCTGTCAGATTAACTAAGTTTAGTCAAATAAATATAACCATTTGACATTGTTGGACCTTTTGTAAGGGCTGGTTCATAAAGAAACTGAGTACCCTAAAGCATTTCTCATTATAAGTAACAAACTTAATTGCAATTAATAAATTTCCAGTAAACTGTCTGTTATGCACTTGATAATGGAATATTTTCAAGTGTCACCTCATTAACACTTTGTGGGGGTAGGGGTATTTGTCTTAGATTTGACAGCAAGACAAACTCACAGCATTACACACTCCCTTCACTAGTGAACATACATAGATGATAAAGGGTGCATTCACTGCAACATTTAACAAACACTACTCAAGTTTCACTTAATATCAAAATCAACAATGTTAATTTTAGGACAACACAAATAGACAAAACTTAACTGAAAAGGTGATTCAAAATTAAAACTCTTTTCTCATTGACTAGAAATGTGTTGCTTAAAATATATTTTCTTCAGCAATCTGACAGTGTACAACAGATGTTTATATGTGTTTCTCAATTTGTAAAAACTAATTTACAATAAAACACTCCCTTAAAGCCATACTCTCTACAATGAAGACATATTACTACATTTTATGTAACTATTGCCAATAGTATATTACTTTACTACATAATTTATTTAGACTATCAATGAAAAGTTGGCTTTTAAAACATAGCCAGTGGTAAGACTATTTTGGTCAATGCCTGGTAACAACCAACTGATTCGGTCAACTACACCAATGCTCAAGCGAGCATGCTTAATAGAAAAAACCAATGACAACAGGGAGTGTGTAAATTACAAGGTTATGGTAAATTGGAAGCATTTAAATATAACACATAATGAACTATCTTAAAAAACAGAAAGGCAGGAATGTATAACCCTATGGTCAAAATGTCATAGTCCCATATCATTCTTAGCATTCATCACCGGGTGGATATCAGTGTTTCTCAATGCTTAAAAATATCAGTGGGTGCCCATGGAATAGCAGTATTAGTCGCTGTCTTGTATTCCTTAGCCTCTAAGGTGTGAGTTCGAGTAATGGTATGGGTGAGAACTTTAATGTGGGGCGGTTTTCCTGCTGACCTACAGTGGCTGGTGAGTCTACCCAGATATACAACTGAGGTCTTCCTCCACCAGTAATTAGCTGGACGTCACCAATATGACATAATTGTTCTGTGCAATGTAACAAAAATTACAAATTTGAACAGTCTGTTAAAATTTGGACGGCTTATCACAGGTTGGTTTGACAGGTTTGGAATCTGTTTGGATTAAAGTAGGTCCAATGAGGAATCAATATATTTTTTTGGTCATTGTTCTGTGTCATATACTTCCTGTTTTGAATTGTTTGGTACTAATAAGATTATTTCCTGAGAGCATGGCTTTAAAGGTGGTATCCAACAGTTTGGACAAAGTTCTTTTTTTTCTCAAACAACAAAATAAACTATTGCTACCAATAATGATCTAGCAAAATGCTGTTAATAAATGTCCCACATCTATGTGAGTAGTGAAGCAAAACACCTGACATGTCAATACAAAAAATTTTTTGCTATCTAAGCCACACTTCTTAGCTTTTTTTAACAAAGAAAATTGTGTTACCACTAATTTTAAAGACCACATAATTTCGTTATCCAGGTCATCTGCTCTGACATCGATATCAGAAATCCAATGAATGTTTAAAGCAATTCTTTTCACTATTTGTCTAACAATTGTGGAAGTGTTAAAAATATTCTTAACTTAGACTAAAGTATGAGCAAAAAACTTTAACTTATTCATTCATTAGCAATTATGTGGTGCAGTGCCTGGATGCCTTCACTTAGGCCTGCTATATCAAATCTTTGCGCCTCTGTGCTTCTGCATTTTGGGCACATTGGACTGGTATTATACCAGATGTCCAGGCACTCCTTGCAGGCTATAACAGTTTTACAGCACGCTGCAAATTGTGGCTGGTTCATAGGACCTAAACAAAAAAAGAGAAAGAGACAATGCCATTAGACCTTGAAACATTTAGGAGACATTTTCTTAAATGTGTTTTCTTTATGCTTTCATAAATTAATAACACAGTGACCAGTCATTATAAAAATATAACCTAACTTTTACTATTTTTTGCTTATTTTACTTCCAAAAGTGAAGGTAACATAGAAATAACAGTGTCATGTTATTATTTGGCAGAAGGATTGAGCCAATATTATGCTTTGTATCAACTTGACTTTCGCCATCCCCCTTAGCTGATGTAGGTATAAATAAAGGTCCACACCAGCTGTCCGGGATGATGTTTATTTTATTTTGTTAAATAAATGTTTGTTATGAGGTTTAATTAAAAAAAAACTAATTAATTTAGTCTGGCGAGTGCAGGGCAAAAAACAACATCAAACGTTACGGCGTGCTTGAAACCTTAAGAAAGCATTCATAGGCATTTAGCACCTTTTCTACCTGCAAACACTGGGACCTATATATAGGGCGGTTGTCTCCGTCTAGGTGTCAAACCATATATATAATAAACATAATATTCTGCAACTGTTTGTCTTCTGTGCTTGCAGGTTTGTTCTCTCTATTTTTACTACCTTGTTTACATTTTTCTTGCTATCTTGTAGCTTATGCAAAAATTTACTTTACACATGTAAATATATACTAAATTACTACTCACAGATGTTGTTTTATTAAGCTTTAGACAAATTTTAATTTCTTTAAACAATTTTACTTATTTTTAGACATCAGACGTTTTAGTAAATGCTACAGAAGGTGATGTACCTTTACATATGGTGCAGGAGAATGCATCTTGAACTGCCTGCCTTTGGTTCCCTGACAAAGCAAACAAAACAGGTCCCAGCTCTGCCTGCAACTTCAGAGCCTGCATCTGTTGCTCTACAGAGCGAGCTGCTTCAAGCACACTACCAAGTGTGTCGCGGCACTCTGCGAGGTCGTGGGCTACGTCGCTAGACCCAGACGCTTGGTCTCGGCGCCTAGTCAATAAAATAGCAGCATAAAAATTGTGCACTAGTCAGTAATGTCTAAAGTAAAATCTGGAATATAGAGCCATTATAAAATATTAATAAAGTGATATGGCTGTTGAGATTACAACCTGTACAACATTTTTCACAAGTCTCTTGACATATTTACAAACAATGCAGTTTGGTTAAAATAATGTTTTTTGAATGTCAATTTATGGAATGAAATACCTATTATAAAATAAAGTAAACAAGTGAATACATAATTGGTCCAGTTTTTTCAGGTTTTTTTTCTCCAGTTTTTATTGAACCTCTAGTACATGTTGTATTGTGCAAACGCAATGGTATTGCACATGCATACCACCTACAATTGACAGATCAATTGGTCATAACAAGTATATCGTGTGATACCTCATTTGCATAACAAAATGGGGTTCACTGTTTCAAAGCAGTTAGTCCTCAGTCCCTCACTGCGTAGGTTTGAGTTGGGTCGAGACTTTCATATCAGAAGGTCTTTCAGCTGACCTGCAGTGTGCTGGCAGTTCTTCCAAGACATTTCTCTGGGTTTTTTTTTCCAGCAATAATTAGCTAGTTTCCACCAATAGGACCGTAATTAATCTCAAAGTATCCCCATTGGGGAAGGGAAAAGACATTTTTTTCCATTTATTATGATTATTTTTCCTTAGGGGAAATTTCCAGACAATATTTTACATCTTCAAATATATTAGTACTCTTTAAAGACACCTTCTACACTTGCCCAACCTTTAAACCACTGGACTATAAGAAAAAATAAACATCAATCTAATATAAATGGGTATGAATAATATAAAAGTTGTAATTTTTTATGTTTCTTACACGTAATAAATGCCATGTACAGATTTGAAATGCCAATTAGATATGGTAAGGTCGTAAAACACTTAGAGTGAAATCAATCTAAAATACAAACATGAAAAGGCATCTTTTCAAAAATCTAGAAATGTAAGAAAAATCCAAATATAATATCATATCCTCAATACAAAAGTGTTCCGCTTTAGAGTATCAATTGGAAACAAATAAAAGCAGTAGGCAAAGAAACCAAACATGTTACTTCGAGGGTTTGATTTAAACTCTGTAATATGTAATAATTTGTCAACATACCCAGCCTGTTTTCCCATGTTCTGCTTAGTATGCTCAATATAAAAATTGTCTTGTGCTAGAAAATCTTGTGCTAGACAGTCATAATTTATTTTTCCTACATTTTACAGAACAATTTCTACACAGTATTTTGGTTGATCTTGCCAAATTTAGTTACTTTTACTGCATCGCTCTCTGTAGACATTGAATATACGAGGTACCCAATTTGTTATCAAATTTAGCACAAATTAGTCAATAAAATTATTTAAGTAAGATAAATCTTAAAAATCTGGCATGAGTGATGGAGAATATTTGTCAAAAAAAAGACAAATAGAAAGACAAGGTTGACCCGATGTGCCCATACTAGGATTCGAAGCTACAACCCCAGTTTCAAGACCCATTTTGGATACTATTCAACTGAAAGAGCATTGCACTTGTTCTAATGTTTCTTTTTACAATGATTTTCTACAAGTTGATATGCCTGTAAACCAGGGGTTGATTTTCTTTTATATTGTCCTTATTATTTAACACCATTGTATCAATGTAAAATATTACAATACAAGATGTAATTCTATGAAAATTTTACTATCAGATATTCTATGATAAATGCCCCGTGGGAGTTTATATTTCGGTGTAAGTGGTGTTGGAAAAAAGTTAAATAAATCTATGTTAAATATCTCAGTCTATTAGTTAAAATACTACATCAGAACATCCTTCTACATAACCTTGTCATTTATATTCATTATATTGATTAATGTTTACCTCTTATTACTACGGCGGCCAGTCCAAAACTCCTTGTGTGCCGACTCAGTCATACAATAAATTTTTCTGGTCTGGGGTTTCCAGAAATCAGCACCTTAAAATATATTGGGACACTTTATTACAAGTACAGAGATGTTAAACAGATCAACTTAGATAAAACAAAAATGATATGTAACACTTTAATTACTATGGCCAATTACATGGACATATCAGAAACAAATCTTAAACAACATTATACTTGTCACATTGAGATTAGGCAATAAAATCTACATATATGTGGAGTTTTCATCTGTGATACTTGATATTTATTCAATAGTGCACTAAAAAGTTAAAGGCAGAGAAATTATTGGATAGTCTGAAGACTAATGTAAAAGATAGCAATTAATAAGAGAAAGATAAAGTGAAAGGTTCCCCAGCTGATTTCATACTTTCAGGGAAAGACCAATCTAGCTGCTGTGGTACCAGATTGTGAAACGCCGCTGACTCAACTCAAACCTATGTTTAATACATTGTTTATTGATATTCTTGATATATGCCATCACTGGTCGTCTTATATATAGATATATTTCAAAGTTAGTTAATTTGTAAATGTACATGTCATATCTACATGACTAAAGTAATGAGAGTCCACCATTCTATCAGACATATCGAACATACTGACCAACATTTTTTTTTATAAAGAGATCTTTGTTGTTGTTTTGGCAAATTGGTTCTTTAGGGTAAAGCAAGTGTACTAGAAAATATAAAGAATTTGAAAATAAACACAATTTATGTGTTGTAAACATAATGTATGCCACATTTTGAGAAACCAATATAAATTGATTTCACATGGTTTTGATTCTTTGTAGACTTTGATTATACCAGGTTGCGAATTTTAATCAAATTTATCAAAAATCATACAATTAAAATTCATTTCTAAAATAACAAAATAAAAACTACACATGTTTCTTAATCTGGTAGAGTGATGCAGAATAAACTGTCAAAATGAAAAAATAGGAAGAAAAATTAGAACCCTCAACTTCGTTTTGAAGCATTTTAGCACAAATTAGGATACTCTTTAACTGGAAGTGCAGCATTACATTTGCTCAACAACAAAGCATATTTTAAGTATGTGACAATTGTATTTAGGTTGTTTTATAGAAGTTGTACTTATATGTATACGGTCTTTAAAAAACATGTGCTCTATTAAAAATGCATGTTGTTTATTACCAAATTCTATGACTAATTTGTTTTTTTTAAAAAGGTGCTGAAATGTACCATAGTGAATGTGATTTTTAACTAGTTTTCTTGTCAGTGGACAGCCTACATGCAGGAATTGGAAGGATTACTTAATTTGTCATAAAGTAATCATTTTCAAGAGTAATTTCTGACAAAGCACGTGCTTATTAACCTTCATTTAGTATGCCATATTGCATAAAAGAAGAATGGTGTAAATCGTTTGTTCATCTTTGCTTAGTAGGGTACCTGTAAAATATGTTTAATCTTACATAGAGAATAAAATAATTAAAAATAAGGACGTTACAAACTATCAAATAAAAAATTAGAATACATTAAATAAGGCATTATTCTTACATAAAAATCATGCAATAGCACTTTAATATTAAATTTAAAGTTTAAAAAATACATTTGGAATCATGCCTCTGATTTATACAAAACTGGTTAGATACACAATTTTTGTACATTAATTATAATACCTCTGATAACAACATACATTCAACTGATGATTATGTAAGTTAAAAGAAAATAATATGTTCCGTCTAAACTTGAGGCAGAGTCACGCAATTGGAGCTGATAATGGGGGCTGAGAAGGTAATAAACCACTAGTAATACGCTACACATCACATTGTTATCACAGGTGATCATAGGAAGTAGTGGTTGCATTGTACACCTGTTGATCTCACATGTATGTTGAGGTAGCTGAGCGAAAATGGCCATTATGAAAATCTTGAAACGACTAATGTAATCGGAAAATCGTAATCGATTAATTCTTAATCTAACGATCATGAAATTAATCGGTCCCATCAAGAGTTACAAGAGCTAATAGTCAATCAACAAATAAGTACCGTTTGTACCCTCTCCGTCGTGTATTTCGAGACCCTTGGTGTCACATATTATTATTTGTTCCTCTGCATTAAGTTGCTCTTGCACTTTTTCCGACACTAATCTAACATTAGCCTCTTCTTCTGTAAGACGCAGGTAAACAGTCTGCACTGGTGTTAATGTAGCCCCATGTGCTTCAACAAGGCTCACGCAGCTGTAATAATAATAATAATAATAATAATAATAATAATAATAATAATAATAAATATAATTTTTTTTATTTAAATTATATATATTCTTCGACATAAAGTTCAAAAGCTGTTTTTATCCAGCATTTTGGTAAGAAAATAATGTTGGTATTATAGAGAGATAATAACCGATGCGATAATTACGCATAAACGAGATTCATAACGCTCATACATAGCAGGTTCATAATAGAACATTTGCGATCATAATAAAACATGAATTAAAATCCTTAAATTTACAACACTGTTCACTTAGTAGTGAAACTGAGATTAAGGTATTACATGATTGTATTGTGGTAAATTTCAAATACCGTTGAAAACTCCTTGTTAGGGGTCGTCGGAATGCCGGCGTGTTCCCTCTGACGGTAAACCCGAATCTGACGGGAGTCAAAGGAGATGCCCCTGGAAGAGATGATGCAGAAGGAAGGGTCTGGGGTGAGGAGGCAGTAACAGTACACGACTCACCGTGCACTTCATAGTGAGAAGTAGCAACAACATCGAAAAGGCCACCCTCATCTGGAAACACCGCAGTGTTGTTGTCATCACTTAGGTATAGAGTGTCCTCTATAACCTGCAATTCAAAATATATTTTATGAAATTTTTAGTTTATTAATGCAATAGTTGCAGTTTCTCTTTAGAATGACACTGACGAATCCGAAGGTCAAAATTATGAAAGGCTTGTGGATGATACAGACAGAAAAAGGCCATGTTTATTCAAGCATATTTATCAAGGATTATTGTTTCTTTAACTAAAATTAAGGCTTAACAAGAGTTTAAACTGTTTAAATGTTAAAATGTGTATATGTTGAACAAACAATGCAAATTTGATTCTTTTTTGCATTAAGGGGCAAAAAATTGGGACACTTGCATGTAGCTACATGTTTTTTCATTGTAAAGGTAGACATGCCCATAGGTGATTAAATCTATATGTGCTTACAATGTGTCATAAATTAATTTTAATATTATTGCTTTAAATGGGGTATTGGTCCAAACTGTCGGATACCACCTTTAACTATAACCGGGTTTCACCTGGTAGGTGATTTATCTTTCAACCGTTTAAAACCTGATGAGTATCACTGTGCCAGACATAATTCTTTAAACAGTTGTATCTGCTTAGGGGTTTAACATCTACTTGTTTTGTTTTATTTATGTATTTAATACAGTGAAATATCTGTATACAATGTTCAATACTTCATTGTAAGCTGGAAAATCTTCCCATAGGCGATCCTTCGCCACGATCAAGATTCGAACCCATGAGGAGAGATGTTTTTCAGAAAGTGGAGTTTCAAATCGGAGAACCTTCCACTCGAACAAGACGCCCCTATATATATATATATATATATATATATATATATATATATATATATATATATATATATATATATATATATATATATATATATATGTTCTTTAATTATGCAAAAATATGTTCAATTTTGGATATTTATTTATCAGGGCATGACGTCATCAGGCATGTTTACATGGCGCATCTTATACAAAATTGTGGAAATTGAATGGATTTATATGCACTAATATGCCAAATGCAAATCTGAACCTACCTGAAAAATTCGGGAAACCCTCCGGATCTGCAAATCTTCCGGCCGGAGATTCAGGCGTTTGTTTCCTCGAAAAACAACGATCGACATTTCAAAATTGTAGAATGAATACAACTTTACATAACACGTGGTCATCGATCGAAGCGCCACGCGATTTTAACACGTCATCCTGGATCGCAGCGCCACTCGTTTTTCGTTTTTCGTTTTGTGAAACGGTAAACGGTAAACGGTTAGAGTTGTCCTTTTTTCAGCTACATTTTTACGTTCGGAAAACGGTTTGGAATATATATGTTTGTTTTTTGTTTTTTAAATTCGATATAGAAAAACAAAAAAAGGACATACTGTACCTTTTCCGTTTTTCTTACTAGAAAAGCAAAAATGAAAAATGAAAAGACGGTATATACACGGACCATAAACACAGTAATTCACATGGGGTAAAGTTATTAGATCTGTGTAAAGCTACAGCGATACGTATCTGCAACGGGAGAATTGGTAGTGATCGGTCTGTTGGCAGTTACACGTTTGTTAATCATTTGGGAAGTAGTGTCATCGATTATGTTTTAACACGACAATATGACTTCTCGTGCATCAGTGATTTTGTAGTATTACCCTTTTGCGAATGGTCCGACCACGCCCCCCTATCGTTTAAGTGTGTGTGTATACGTAACACGACTGTGGGTTGTACAAGTCCTGCTGTTGCTAAAGTCACGTGGGATACGTCTAAACGTGACCAGTTTAGATCCGGGTTAATTGCTAAACTTCCAGAGCTGAACCGTTCTGTCGATAGTATAGATACGTCCGACCTCTCCACAATTGATTCAGTAGTAGAAAAATTTTCTTCCGTTTTTCGCGAGATTGCAAATCCTTTATTCCGTAAATTAAGACCTAACACTAAGATGTCTTTGTCCAGTGCTGCCAGCAGAAGGGTGTGTAATAAGGCTGACTGGTTTGATAAGGAGTGTGTATTAGCCAAGCGGTCTTACTTAAGTGCAACGTGGAATTATAATAGCCATAAAAGTGATGAGAACAGAATTCGCATGTGCGATCTTAAACAAATCTACAAGAAATTAATCAAAAGGAAGAAAAGGAAATTTGAACAAAACAAAATAAAAGAATTAGAAAAATTAAGAAGTAGTAAACCGAAGGATTTTTGGAAATTATTTACACAATCTAAAAATAAAGATTTCAATATTACAGTTGATGAATTTCTTAAATTCTTTTCCTCGCTACAAATAAAAGGCCACGAAGGTGCGGATGATGAAAGTGAACGTTTTGTTGCTAACCACGTTTTTTCGACAGAAGAATTTGCCTTAGATGAACTTAATACGCCTATTACAATAATGGAAATAGAAGCTGCCATAAAGTCATTAAAAACAAATAAAGCACATGCGGGCGATACTCTAATCAATGAATACTTTATCGAATCGTTTGATATATTATCATCTCATCTTGTTGATGTGTTTAATGCAATATTTGACAGTGGATACTTTCCTAGTAAATGGAGCGAGGGCATTATAGTTCCGTTACACAAGAAAAACGATATAAATGACGTTAATAATTACAGAGGCATAACACTGGTCAGCTGCTTTTCAAAACTATTTACTTCAATACTAAACAAAAGATTAAATACGTGGGCCGAAAGAAACAAAAAAAGAATTGACTCACAATTTGGTTTTCGTGAAAAAAGGTCAACAGTTGACGCAATCTTTATATTAAATGCGTTGATACAGAAGACTCTTAATAAGGGCGAACGTTTGTTTTGTGCATTTGTTGACTTGAAAAAGGCTTTTGACAGTGTTTATTTAAATGGCCTATTGTTTAAATTGTACAAATTGGGGATCAATTCGAAAATGCCAAAAATAATAAAAAGTATGTATAATGATGTTAAATGTTGTGTAAAAGGGTCACCATATAATTCGATTTTTTTTGACTGTGCTGTTGGCTTAAAACAAGGTGAAGTACTTTCCCCAATATTGTTTTCGTTCTTTATCGATGATGTTGTCAAATTTCTCAATGGTGATAATTCCGATCTTACCACTGAAGACATGTCTTCCATGGTTTTACTTTTTGCAGATGACATGTGCATTATGGGTAAGAGTCCTGAAGATCTTCAAAACAAATTAAATCAACTATCATTGTATTGCAAAAAATGGCAACTAGAAGTTAACACTGCAAAAACTAAGATTGTCGTATTTAGGAAGCGTGGCGGCTTAAAAGACGGTGAATCATGGACTTATGAAGGCTGTACTCTTGAAGTCGTTAATGATTTTAATTATCTTGGGACTGTGTTTAACTACACGGGTACCTTTCTATTAAATCAATCTTCATTAATAGGAAAAGGGTTGAAAGCAGTTAACTTATTATGCTACAAAGTTAAGACATACCCTCTCAGTTCCAAAGTTCTCCTTCAGTTATTTGATGCATTTGTTGGTAGTATAATAAGCTATTCTTGTGAGGTCTGGGGCTTTGGCAAATCAAAACAAATAGAAAGAATTCACCTCAAGTTTTTAAAGAGTATCATCCGGGTCAAATCATCTACTCCAAGTATCTGTATATACGGCGAGTTTGGGCGCTATCCATTGTTTGTTCTCAGGTATGTCCGTATCATAAAATACTGGTGTAATCTTATTAATACTGATAATGTCTTACTATCTACGATCTATAGAAACATGGTACTTGACAGTGAAAATTATGGACAAACGAATTGGGCTACACAAGTAAAAACCATTCTCGATAGTTATGGATTTTCGTTTGTATGGGAAAATCCTTATTCTGTCAATTTAAAGTCATTTTACACCCAGTTCAAAGCTAGGGCAATCAATACATTTGTACAGCAATGGCAGCACCAACTGAACAGCAGTAATTCATTGTTATTGTATAAATATTTTAAGCCAACGTTTGGGCTAGAGTGTTACTTAAATACTCTACCAAAGTCCTTCAGAAGCATTTTAGCCAAATTCCGTCTATCTTCTCATGACCTACGAATAGTTACTGGCAGGTTTGGTAGGGAAGAAAGTCATCTGCGGATTTGCACTCTTTGTAACAGAAATGAGATTGAAGACGAATACCACTTATTATTGGTATGTCCTGTATATCTCGACTACCGTAAATTATATATAAATAAGTACTATTATAATAGACCATCAACATTTAAATTTACCGAACTGTTAAAAATAGAAAACACGCCAAAATTGATTAAGCTATGTAAATTAATCAAGGAATCATTTATACGACGCAAATCGTTACTTACTCACTAGTAATGTGACACTTAAAACAACGTGTATATCTATGCTTACATTTTACAATTGCATTTTTGCTTGTTTTATTTCCCATGTTGTTATTTACATACTTTAGTATTAGATGTGATGTATTATTCTGGAGTTTCAACCTCCATAAATATGCTATCTTTTATAGTCATATATGTACATGACTAACCCAGGATTACGTGACTAACACCTCTATAACTGTAAATGTATTATGACGGCGAGAGACTGAACACAGTCTAAGCCTAAATAAAATCTGTTCTGTTCTGTTCTGTTCATCAAACCATCCCTCGATGCCATAAGAACTATGTTACAAATCTATCAGATATACAATTACATATGAATAAATATGTTTTATACTATGTGATAACATAAAGTACATAATATACATGCATAAAACGAATTTCTTTTTTGAATGTATAAATAATGTATATAATTAAACATTAAAATGTTAGCGTAGGGTTTATTTCCATGAACTTGGCGGTTTGCTATGTCCTGTCCATATGAAAATAATCATGCATACATCCTTATCTCAGATATTATCAGCGAACTGCCCAGAAATCACGGTCTTCAATTTTCTAGCGCATAGTTAGCTCCTGTCGATGGCCTTTTTATTGTCCTTTCGTGTCTGGGTTTACACGGCCTTTTAAGGACACCACCTATGATCAAATTGATTACTTGGAACAAGATCAACCAGACACAATTCCAAATTCCACGCTTTATGGACAGCGATTGAGGGTGCGACATTGTCATTATGAGAAAATAAATCAACATTGATCATCGTTATATTTATTTTCATTCTAGTTGTTTGTTACACTATTGTTTATAAATGTACAAGACAAGAGACTAAGAAAGCAATGTACCCTCATTGGCGAGTGGTGGGTTTGCTTGGGGTTAAGTAGACGACTACAAAGGCCCAATAGATAAACGAGTGATATGCCAGCATAATATAGAAGCACGCGATATGGGCTGTCATAAATAAATGACTGTTTAGGGGTCAAACAGACAACAAATACCGTTTGTATTACGTATTTTAAGTACGTGTATGTTAAAACTGTGCAATCGAAATTATATAAAACTCTCGGTAATTGTATATTATAGTGATTCCGGCGAACAAAGGGCCTTTAAAACGGTAGATGTCAACCTTTCTCGTCATATAACAGTGCATGGAAAATGACAAGTGCTATTTAACTGCAATCGGAAAGTAATGAATATTAATGAATGCGCATGATGTCACGTCCGCAACGACCCCTCATCCAAGAGGGCACTTTCAACGATAGCCGAGCTTGTCTTCTAGACATCAATTATCGCTGATAAAGGTTTGTTTCTGCACGTCCAGGTCAGTCGAACTACGTCTTCCAGCAGTAACAAACATGAGAACTCTTCTGCTGGCTGTAAGCTGTATGTCGGTGGTGCTGGGCCACCCTCACTATAGGGATTTGTTTCCAAACGGCTACAGTGTGCCGAACCCATGTGGAGGGGGATTCTGGGAGGCTGTAGGACACTATGATCCACATCATCACACAATCGACAAGAACGACTATGGAAGGGTAGGTACCACAGGATTTGCGAGGTTAAAAATCTGTAAAACCGGTTTAAGCACCCAAGTCGGTCTCTTTTGCCGACTGACCGTTCCAAGGCGGTATCTGTTGGGTTTGCTCGTTACTCATGTGACTCATCACAGATTTGTTTTTACTTAAACTTTTGGCTTGCATTTGAATTCCTTTGTTCTGTGCCTTTTCCAATTTTGGTATATGTTGCAATTCTCATAGGACTCATAGGATGAAATATGTGCTAGGGTAGTGTAAGAGTAGTGTATAATTTTTGTTTCTCTACACTCTTTGCTCAATGGTGTACGGACTTTGTTAAATATGTATGCGCCGCTGACAATCCAGTTTGAAGTCTTGCCGTGTGTTTTGTTGCAGGCCTTCTCTGCTGCGGGACATATGTGGACGGTGGCCCTGTGCCAGGCGGACAGTGACGGGGATGGTGTGAGTAACGGGGCCGAGTTGGGAGATCCAGGATGTACCTGGGCCGTCGGGTCAGCACCCTCTGGGAGCGCAACTGGGCATCCAGGTGAGCATCAAGTCCTAAATAACTCGATTCTTTGGGTAACGGTGCTCATAATGCATAGTACCTTGTCAGATACCACAAACTATCCAAATAGAGAATAAATCTCTAATGTTAGTTTGAGTCCCTAAAAAGTGCTTACATACGTATTTAATAAACTAAAATGTTTACATGTTTGATGATTATTTTTCATTTGATTATTATAATGTATATATCACAGATCACAGCCATTAAAGATGAATGACCTACTAGCATTCAAAGAGTATATGTGGATAGTAAACAGTTATGTATGTCATTCAAACTATATATGTGAATGTGATTACAAGTATATTTCTTTTTCTTTATCCTGTATTTGCTTGTCACAATGTGAAACAAACACAATCATAGCCATCATATACAAAATGTACACACAGAAATTATTATGTTGACTCATCATCTCTTTAATGCTATATATTAAAGTGAGCCTTTCTAGCGCGGCCCTGAAAGACTTATATGTGACTTTTTATTGTGTAACTTCTTTATTATTGTGCCGAAAGTAGCCAGTTTTATCGGACTACATAACACAAAAATAACAGCGAAAATGTCACCACAAACCAGGTTTAAGCACCCAAGTCGGTCCTTTTGCCGACTGACCGATCCAAGGTGGTAAATGTTTTTTCTTTTTGTGTGTTATGTCTCGTCTCTTTGCTTTTGTCGCATTTACATTTACCATGTTTGCCTTTGTCTGGAGGTAGATTAAATTTAAATATCTGCAGAAATTTTGATAGGACCTTTTCTTATTTACCTATTACGATATGAATGAAACTAAACACTTTTCTGGTATAGGTCTGGCATGTTCACGTTTTTTCCGGAATAGGGCTTAACGTAGTCAGAAGAAAATTCAAATAACATTGTTTAGAAAATGTAATGTCTTATATCAACATGTTCCGTCATTATTATTCAATTTCAAACTCAGAATAAGACTTTAATAGACATTTTATGAAAAATAGCATGGGCGCCTAAGTAGCCTCATGCATGTACTCTATAAAGATAGAGGACTTTCAAACTATTAACCTTTAGTCAACTGAACGTACATAAATACGATACACCCGATGTTTTCAGGTATCTGTGAGCCGGTCGGGAGCACCCAGTGCAGTCATCAGGCATTTACATGTGGTTGTCACGGCCATAACTGTGTCGGCAAATAAACCTTGCCATGTGACGTCCTGTCTAGAACCAAAGTGCTTGTTATCGACTCACCAATGTGAAATGATCTTAATATTTGAAAACAGTATAGTGACAACCTTGCGATAAATAGACGATTAATAAACATTTATCATTATCAAAATATGTTATGCTGAGTTCCAAAATTATGAATAAAATCAAGCAGGTTAATATTCAAAGTAATGTGCATTTAAATTCCCTAAATTCAGGTATCATCATCTTGAGTTAATTATACAGAGCGTGGAGAATATTGTTTAATGATTGTCTTGTGCTCTTTGATTAAATCGCTGAAAAAGGAAAATAATACTCTACAACAACATTCCTTCACCAAATTGTTTATTTATAAAAAGTGACATCACAATCCGTGGAGTTCTTCGTGAGACACGACTTTTAACCTTGGCCTGGATGAGTCCTGGAGTTCTCTATAATCGGTATTGATTGTATAGTTTACCCACGACTTATGTTAAAATATATAGTTGTAGAGTTTGTTCTGTTTTATTTTTAAAATTTGTCTTAACCGGGATCATAAATATGTGACGAACGTATCAAGAAGAGTCGCGCTTGTGAGGGGTTGCGAATAGTAAAGATGTGACATTCACAAAACAAAAACACTGAAATGATAATGTCTTAGAGTTTATTATTTTGTTAGAACAATTCACATAATATATCAAGTAGAAACATTCAAGTACAAACTGATTATTTTTCACCAATGTTTGAACATATATTTTCAATCCATTTGAAATGTTATTCTTAAGAAAAAATTATACACTTTTTGACGAAGTTTAATGAATTCACAGTCTCTACTTAGTGTCAGAAAATCCAACACAAAAATAACATACTGAACTCACGATGTCCTAGCTTGAGTCCTTACGTATTCCACGGGAGTCATACACTGGACTTATCTTTATACACAATTGCTGTCGTCGTCGAATGGTTTTTGTTTACCCTCGCCTTTCACCCCTGGGCATATGGCGAGCACTATAGGACTCTCCTGCCGATGACGCCGTAATGTAACATTGTAGCCCTTTAGTGATTGGTTGAACTTAATTATGTCACATATGTCTTAAGTTACAGCCATTTATTTGCACGGGGATATGTAGTTACTATACTGCTATCCTCAAGATTCCAAAGATTTCGCAACCTTTTTTACAGAATCGATCTAAAACTAAAAATAAACGCTTGCCTATGCAAAAAGTATATACCTACACATCTTGCACAAAACGTGCGAGAAAAATACAGTGTGTGTGTGTGTGTGTGTGTGTGTGTGTGTGTGTGTGTGTGTGTGTGTGTGCGTGCGTGCGTGCGTGCGAGTGTGTGTGTGTATGTATGTATGTATGTATGCATGCATGTATGCATGCATGCATGTATGTATTCAACTACATAGAATCATTATCATTATTATAGAATCATTTACGATTATCGTTATAGAGAATGAACAAAGCTAAAATGGAGTGTTTGTTAGCCTGAGCTTGAACGCCGGAGGAAGAAGAGAGCATGAAGTCGTGTTTATATATCCTCTAGTTGAAAGCACAGTACGATTAGGTCTAGTGCTATGGCTGAACTTTTTTTTTGTCTTTGTATACTGAAATGATTCTAAAAAACATAATTATAGACAACGTTGCCATTCGTCACAACGTCAAAACGACTGCATTATGAATGATTTATGGTAAGACGATGATTGTATGTATGATTTCAACGAGATGCTAGGGAAAGTAGACAGTAAATGGATTTTACAAATATAGAAAATATATGTTAATGGAATTGTCATTTAATCATCTGTAACTGACTTGAACAAGTGGGTGATCTTTAGTAAGGACTATCTGAATGGTGTGAAAACCAACCAGAGCAACAACAAAAAATGAGAAAAACAATAAAAACAATCCTATATGCTACTTTTAGACTTTCCTTAAAATCACTATCTTTTAGGGTTGTAATGATAGAGCATACACACTGAAAATTGAGAAGAGCCATCTAAATTTGATCAAGAGACGAGATTCGAAGTGATGGACAAAGAGCAAGTGGCAATGTTTCGGATGATGTGCCAGCAAAGGAACTACATATACTTTGCATTGATCATTAAAGATTTGACACAAAGATAAATCGTTAAAGTCCCCATTAAATATGAAACGAACTAGCACCGAGTGAAACAGAAAAGAAAACAAGACTTTAAGTTAGAGCTAGAACCTAATTAAAACCTTTTAAAACAAGCGTGTAGTCAATTTCTTTGTTCTTACCAAGATCAATAAACCAATGAAGTGTTTAAAATGGTTACGAAGAGTCTTTAAACAATAAAACCATCTTGTCTTTTTTTGTTGAAAACGATACTTTATGTGGATAAACATGCGAAATCACCATGGTGTAGCGGAAAAGATATTAAGAAACAGAAAGTAAATGTCAAAGTTCAGTTTCCAAAACTATTAAACAGTTGGGTAGCTGCAAGTAAGATACATGAAAAATAAGAAGGATCAATATGTAAAAATTCATGACAGTGAAAACAACCATTACATCTTACAAGTTTACAAGGCATCTGCAATTTCAACTTTCGTTGATTCTTATAAGTTCTTTGAGAGAGGTAGGGTTTTCCGTTATGCAGACATATTTTGTTAATACTGCATTCATATGCGTAGGGGATATTTTAAACAACTTTTAAACAACGCGAATTGATTGGATAGAAACGCCGACTTGAGCTATAAATATGTATTTGTAACACCATTGTGCATATCATTAAAATGCCATGAACGTAAATCGTGTATAAAACAGCTGCTGTAAAATATAGAGACTCAACGGTATGCTTGACACTTCATTTTAAACGTGTTATATCACAACACAGACATCTGATTCATTATGTTTGGCTGTGAAATGAAACGTTCGTTAGTTCAATGTTGACTTCAGAGATTTCATACAGTTTGCAGTAATCGAGAGATGTGGTGTTTTCGTCAAATGAGAATACAAGTTGCAACAACACAGGGATAAACATGAAATAACCGTTAAAATATAGAAAATTATCTCTGATCTGGTCAATTAAGTTTCAATCTGAATGCTCAAAAGTACTCATGCAAATGGCTTACTAGTAATGAGGTGTCTTTAAAAAATGCGGAGTTGATTAAAGCAGTGCTGACTGTAGACAAGCGAAACGTGAACTGAAAAGAAATGATAAAAATACTATAAATAAAAGGTACGTCACAACATTTTTGGAGCACAAACAGCTTGAAAGCCGAAACATTATAATTCCACATCAAATAAAGAATTAAAGGAAAAAAATGCAAAGAAAAAAAGCTAGAAAGAGTACACAGAAACGTAATAACTCCATCAAAAAGGGTGTACACAAATCTACAAGAAAAGTAAAGCGAAGTACTTTTGCAAAGGCTTCTAAAAAGACAGACTCCAACAGTTTCTTATTGGGGCATATTCAACAAAATGTCTTATTACACAAAAGACTTTTTTTCGGATGGAGTACCAGAGAGTTTGTGGCTTTTTAATTTACATTTAAACAAGTGGCTATTGTATTACACAAGAAAGGTGCTTAATGCCAAGCATCAAAGGTGGCGCAAAAAATATTGCACTTGCCTTTTAGTGCTGACTCTTTAACGGTTTAACAAATGGGTTCCATTCGTAAGGCCGAGAATATATAAATGCCTTCTTTTCGTGTTATTAAAATTAAAATTTAAATTAAAATAAAATAAAAAAGATTGGCAAATAATAAAATCAGACCTAGTCACACCTCCAAACGGTGCCAGTAGGTAACAATGGATTGTCGAGTAAATATACATACATACCATTAACCTTTTAGGAACATCTAGGTCATATGAAATGAGCATCACACACAATGCTTAAACTTTAACAATATGGAAAAGTAAATAAGAATAAGACACAATAACGTAAAAGTTAGTAATATTAAACACAGGATGGACACGATATTTTTAAATATTTCAACAGTTTATCAGCTGAAAAGATTCCAGTTAATAAAACTTGTTACTTTATTTGCATCAGTTATTACTATTTTTATTGTATACCAATGGTCAGAGTATAGTAAGTAACTTAACACACATAGGTAAGGAATAAAATCCAATAACATTGTATTCAAATACTAACATGTATTATATTAAATCAAAATACCACTGTTTTCCTAAGTAAGTGTTTACTGACGCTTCTATAAATATTAAATAAGTTAAACATTTCTTAGAGATGGCTTGATAACATGTTGGAATGAGGAAAAAATCTGACTGGCCCGGTACAAAGAAAACAACGGACATAATTTCATACTATTTATAGCATATTAAACTTGATAGCAAAAAAATATGATTGTTGCTAAATTGATAACATATTGAAAAACTTTATATTTTTCTTTGGTGTAAGTTTTTTACTTGAGGATAGCATCTGCATGCATGTGCCCAAATAATGCACACGTTTTGAAGAGTACAAAACATGTAACATTTGAACATTTGGTCCATAAACTTTAAACAATTTTTCTGTTTACTTATAGTATTAAATTTATAAACATATTGAAGTTAAGCGAACAACACGCCATTAAATAATGTAATATTATTACCGACTTACTGTAAAGTATAATAACCGACGGTTTCCGATTGATTTGTTGGTCTCACATAAACACTAACGGTTGCTTTGGAAACATCCGAATTTATGTTTAGAATCAGCTTTTAGATATTTCATACATTGAAAAAGTTATTTCAAAAGAGGCACCGCTTTCCAGAGCAGCTCCAATGATACATCGACATTGTATAACTCCAATGTACCGCCATAGTGTAAGATCTACACAACACAAACCTATCCACCCATACCCCAAATCCGCCTCGGGAAAAAGTCGATAGCTTCGAATGCATACATGAATGAATTGAATATCCTTGCGCGTTTTGTTGCATAAAACAGTAAAATAATGACACGTATTTTGTTCTTAGTGCAAATGATAGCACGCAAACAAATCAGATAAAGACCATATATGTACTAATTACAGTAGGCCGACTTCAGCAATGCTAGGAGTTTGTCAGCATTTTTTGTAGCAGTAGCGAAGACGATAAACGCAACGTGTGTCGCTGACAATGTATACTGCGAAATTATGATAATTAAGTATAGTTCTATCGTAATGAATACAATCAAAGCGCTCAAGAAGCACTATTTGGACGGCTTCAGTTTGACCCTTTACGCAGTTACAGGTGTGCCAACAATGGTCAAAAATATTCCGTGGTTAATCAAATGAACTACGCAATGGAAATGGTAAAGCTGGCAAGTCATCAGCAGCAAATAAACACTTCTTCTAAAATATAGATTATACATTGGGGCACAAGTTACATCAGAGTCACTAACATCCAAATAGAAACCATATAATTACATTCAAAACTTTCTATATGATTTTGCATTTTAACTAAAGTTAGGTCTTAAATAAATCCTCATACATGCTACCGGATTCGACCAAAATAAACTGAGCTTGAAATTAACTACAACCACTTACACCCCTTTGATCTGAATGTAAAAATCCCAAATGCTCCATTCCTCTATAAACGTGTTTAGACAGAGATGCTGAGATGGTACGAATATAATAAACTTCCAGTTGAAACAGATAACAATATTTGTGTTAACAAATGAAGCATGCTTGGCAAAATCAATTGACGCGTCTAGTCTCCTTAGACATAGAAATGTGTTCTGTCTGCGCACTACTTCTTCCCAGGCATGAAAACTGACAGCCTGAAGTCATTGTCATGCACGGTCAATCCTGTGTGCTTATGAAATCCAGCTTTCTCATAACTCGCAAGCGACACCTCCCAAAAACGTTAAGTCAAGTGAGGGTTTAAAAGATAAATACAATATAAAGTGATATTTTTCTGCCAATGAGTGTTGCTTTCATATAAATTCAGACTGAGTTTGCGACAGCATTTGAAAGTGTGTCAAAAGTAAGGTTCGAAAAATAGACCTGTGGCCTGAATTTCGAATAGTTGATAATTTTTACCTCGGCTATCAGATATGGTATTTTCAGACAACAGGTAAGGAACTGAACAAGACGGACATCTGTCCATTTTTCCTAGAGTACAAAACGATTGTGCAGTTTATAAATGTTCTAGAATTGAGATGTGCGCTGATTGTAGACACAGCCGGATGTTACATTGGCGCCTCTACGTTTGATGCAAGGTGGCTTTTGTAACAGTTAGCCGCCTCTGATCTTAGGTTGATGCTAAGTGTTTTACTGTAAGTGGTCAAGAAGTGACCATATTCTGGCTAAGCTGAAATAGCAGAAAAAGACTTAACACACTGTGTTTGTCTGCTGTGTATTGGTGCAGTTTGCAATTAACAATCTCCATTAATAGATAGCTTGTGAGTATAGCAACAGTAACTAAGAACTCGAAACGGTGTATCTTTCGACCTCATGAATTTTAACTTACTAAGACTTACCGTACCAATGTATCACCAAGTTTAAACATCCAAGTGTAGTGTTAAGTCCATGGCCGCAGTGATAAAACAGCCCGCCATGTGTGTGGAAGCTGTCATATCCGTATTGGTACCAGTATTTCGTGTTAACAGCGGTCGTTTGTAACACACACCCGGCGACTGTAACGAATAGACATATCTTAAACGCCACACAACTTTGCGCGAACTTCTCCATTATGCCCGCCATGATTAAATACTTACTTCTAGTAGCTGGCAAATGTGGATATATGTGATCTATAAATAGCATGGACATACGGAAAGGAATATGTGTTGTGGCACATGGAGCAATGTATTCAGCAGATTCTGATACGATAAACAATATGAACTGGGCATGTTGTTAATTTATACTATATTAATATTCATTTCAAAACTTCTGGATCAACATGCACCTTTACAATTGGGTGATAATAATTATGACCATAAACAGGTAAAACGTGTATTGTGCGCAGCGCGTGGTGCTTTGTAAGTATAAAAGGTCGTGTCCATCAGTTTGTCTTTAAGATTCCCACATTCGCAAAATTAAAAAAATAGCTCTTTTTTCCATAACAGCACTCGGGCTTATTATATCACTTCACCACACAAGACAACAGCTGCTACTCTCTGTCGCACATGAATAAATTTTGTTAAACATGGTTTTCAAATAAAGCCCCAGTCATTACAGTTGAATGATCAATGATATGTATTTTCTCGTAAAGCCTCAGTCATTTCAGTTGAATGAACAGTGATATAACTTTTCTCGTAAAGCCTATGCCATTACAGTTGAATGAACAGTGATATGTATTTTCTCGTAAAGCCTCAGCCATTTCAAGTGAATGAACAGTGATATGTACTTTTTTATTGTAAAGCCTATTCCATTACAGTTGAATGAACAGTGATATAAATTTTCTCGTAAAGCCTCAGCCATTTCAGTTAATAAACAGTGATTTGTATTTTCTCGTAAAGCCTCAGGCATTTCAGTTAATGAACAGTGATATGTATTTTCTCATAAAGCCTCAGCCATTTCAGTTGAATGAACAGTGATGTGTATTTTCTCATAAAGCCTCAGCCATTACAGTTAAATGAACAGTGACGTGTATTTTCTCGTAAAGCCTCAGCCATTTCACTTGAATGAACAGTGACATGTATTTTCTCATAAAGCCTCAGCCATTTCAGTTAATGAACAGTGATATGTATTTTCTCATAAAACCTCAGCCATTTCAGTTGAATAAACAGTGATACGTATTTACTCATAAAGCCTCAGCCATTTCAGTTAATGAACAGTGATATGTATTTTCTCGTAAAGCCTCAGTCATTTCAGTTAATAAACAGTGATATGTATTTTCTCATAAAGCCTCGGCCATTTCAGTTAATGAACAGTGATGTGTATTTTCTCATAAAGCCTCAGCCATTTCAGTTAATGAACAGTGACATATATTTTCTCATAAAGCCTCAGCCATTTCAGTTAATGAACAGTGATATGTATTTTCTCATAAAGCCTCAGCCATTTCAAGTGAATAAACAGTGACATATATTTTCTCGTAAAGCCTCAGTCATTTCAGTTGAATAAACAGTGATATGTATTTTCTCGTAAAGCCTCAGTCATTTCAGTTAATAAACAGTGATATGTATTTTCTCATAAAGCCTCGGCCATTTCAGTTAATGAACAGTGATGTGTATTTTCTCATAAAGCCTCAGCCATTTCAAGTGAATGAACAGTGACATATATTTTCTCGTAAAGCCTCGGCCATTTCAAGTGAATGAACAGTGATATGTATTTTCTCGTAAAGCCTCAGCCATTTCAGTTAATAAACAGTGATATGTATTTTCTCATAAAGCCTCAGCCATTTCAGTTAATGAACAGTGACATGTATTTTCTCGTAAAGCCACGGCCATTTCAGTTAATAAACAGTGATATGTATTTTCTCGTAAAGCCACGGCCATTTCAAGTGAATGAACAGTGACATATACTTTAAAAGTTTCAGACACTTGATGGTTCTTACCTGAAATAATTTGTTGTTAATATAAAAATGTCCATTCTAAGTATTGAATTCGTTAAAATCAGTGTGCGGTATACACTGTTTTCTGAAGGTTTTAAACATTTTTTTAAATTTAAAACAAACATATTTTGTTTCTTGTTCTGCATTTGAAATTTGCCCTTTTGAAATGTGTATTCTGTTTAAGTTTGTTTTGTTTTTCCGTATTATACTTGTTGTTTATAAGTAGATGTTACTTGTAAGACACTTCTATCTATTTGGTAATAGTTTAACCAGTTTCATATCATTTCTGTCAATGTTTCAATGTAACACTGTGAAAGCGATGATTTGATATTATTAAAGAAATATCATTTCATTTTCGTGATTTAGGTTAAAGATTTGTTTGACACGATACCACGATTTGATTTGTCCATCGAAATGAGCAAAGCATTAAATATTTAGTAATATTTTTCTAAAAACAATGCATTCCCCTTTCCGCATTCATAAATCATATCTTCGTCGATCCTATAGTACCAAATATAAATCCTAAAATACATCAGTCACTATGCTTATATATTTTGAACCATCTGCTTGTCGAAAACTCAGGTTTTCCTGTCATCAAACAACCGATTTTCATTGCAATGTGTTTGCATCAATTTATTGTTTTTTTATTTGTGTAATTTTACATTTAAACTATTTTGCGTTTGACACTCCAGTAACCAATAACTCAGCCCCAACAACCGCCAACCCAACCACATGCATTTTGATACACTGTACCTAGATTGTGCCAAGTGTTCGAATAAATGACGTTCCTTTATTTGCCACACGGCTGTTAATGTACCTTGTCTATGGCGTGGATAGCAATAAAAAGACAAGGAAATCCGAGGGTTTACATATATAATTAAATTAACACAAGTAGTCACTATTACAAAGAGTGTTTTCGTAGAGCTAGAAGGCTCTCACAGATGTGTAAATAAAAAACAAACACAAATGCTGAATATGCCAAACGCCAAATAAGTGGAACTTCCTTACACTGTTGTTGGCACTGATCAGACAGCTGGGCAACAGTCTGTTTACAGCAACCAGCTCTCACAAGGCTCCAGTCTGTGGATTAATGAAACCACAAGCCTCCATAATAGCAATCTACAGGTTGATTATTATTTACATTTACTTTACATAAACTTGCATAAAAATAACTTAACACAACTTTACAGCAAATCAATAATGGAAAAGTATGATAAAATAAATGTTGCAGACTTGTTCTCAGACCATCTCAACAATTCAAAAGGTTTTACTCTAAAAGTTATCCTTATAACAATGCCACTTTAAGTATGCAGTGTAAGTCACTTGTGCTATAGAATTTAACCAAATATTATACCATTGACAAGATGAATTTTAAAATAATAAGTGGTCTCTATGGTACACACAGTAATAAAAATATAGGTTATCTTACCAACTTGTGGAATTAACTGTCTGCCAAAGACACAAGACACAACACGGTCATCACTCACACCCGTCTGTTCTACTGTGATGGTTAGAAGCTGACTAGCTACTGTCTATAGACTAGATTAAATGGTTTTAAATAAACTGAAAAATATCTGACTACATAGAGTGTCGAACAAGATGGCTTGTATATAAAAAACTGAATTTTGCGGGAGTTTGATCACATGATGGCCAAACACAATTAACGGAAAGGATTCAGAAGTAATGAAAAGAACCAAAGGGACAAAATCAAGTTAAAACATTAAAACACAAGTTGTTGTAGAAAATATACACTTGGTTACATTAACATCAGTATACTTTTCGACCAATGCGAACTGAACATTTAATGGAAGCTTTCATCTCATTCACTACAATCACGAGGTATTTATTTTCTTCCAATCTGCTAAAGTAGACTTGCTCACTTTGAAACCGTCCTGAGTGTATCGGTTTGGTGACGTTGTCATTGATTGGCGCCGCTCTGGAGCGGAGCCTCTTTTGCAATGCATTTTTATGGGGACAAAAGGGTATGCAGCAGTTCTGTGTGAGCTTTTTCAGAGGATAGAACTAAATATTTCGTTTTTAACGTAGCGTGCAACAATAATGTGTAGCTTCCAATTATAAAAGATAGCAGGCATTTATACGAATTCGCAGCTGTTTGGCTAAAGTATTGTTTAACAAACGAAACCAAGTATACAGATGTTAGCAATGCAGCTTATAAATACAGATGTAGCAGAGAACGCAGAAAACAAATAAAGCAGCAAATACTGTACTTCACACCAGAGTTATGGTTCTTTGCTGTAAAATGTTAACATAATTAATCTTCAGTGTAAGAGATTGTTCAGTTCCTAGAATAGTCATCTTCTTGTTTAAAGCGCATGCTCTCTAAGGTGTCGTGGATGTCTCACATCCTTGCTCTTTCTTGTCTCAGTTAGAATGTACTTGCGGTGACCGATGATTCTACCCCGACATTTTGTTTGTTTCTTTAACTTTAACTCAGATTAAACACTTCCCGTGGAATACAATTACAACAATATACATGGCAGGAAAGAGATTATAAAAATTGAAAAAAGAAATATTGCGTATTTGACAGTGTAGTTCTTGCTGTTGAAATTTAGTTTGGGATAGAAGTAAAGGAAGACTAATAAGGAAATGAAGACTAATAATGTAAACAATTAACACGTCTAGCGAGGTAATTAGTAAAGGCGATATTCGACTATACTCAAAATTTGTTAAAGAGGGTCAAAATAAATAAAGATGATAATGGAGGAAAAGGAGATACTGTCAGATACAGAAAGCAAGAAGGAACATATATAGAGAGGGGGGAGAAGAAGAGATTTGAAGAGAAGGTTAAGTATATTATCTAACTGGTTGGTCGTGAACTTTTTAAGGTTCCTCATAACGCTTCGAATACTTACTGAATGAACTGTCAAAATCTTTCCGCTTTGAAAATGCACCTTATCTCAGTATCTAGACAAGAGAGTAAATATCGACCGCAACCTTAGGTGTGTAATCTACGTTATGTTTAACATTACATGTGTGTTCTTGATGCTGCTTGTTATGGTATAAAATAAATGCTCATAAGATCTACCGGACGCGACCAAAGGACACTAAGTTCAAAATTAAACTCCCAATAATTTATTTCGCCAACACAACACCTTTGGGATCAAACGGCCGCAATAGCTCATGTGGTAGTGCGTCGGCTTGCGGATTGGGAGGTCGCGGGTTCGAACCCCGGCCGGGTCAAACCAAAGACTTTAAAGTTGGCAGTAGTGGCTTCCTTCTAACGCCCGAGTCTAAGGGGACAGCATTACGCCTGACTCGTCGGTGTCAGTATAATGGACCGGCCGAGTTCAGTCCCTGGGCACCTCATAAGTGCCCCTGTGCTATAATGATAGAACTTTCGCTGCACAGTATCTGCAAAAATGCCGGCAAATCCCAATCCCTTGGGATCCATATCTAAATCATGACTGCAAATCTGGTGTAGAGTTGCAGAAGGCAATAGGGCCCTGCACAGGATATAATGCGTAGTCAGTGAAACACCCACTCTTATAACATTTGCCCCATTTCGTCTAGTTACCATGTGTTATTTCTGCGCGGCGTCATACATTACAAATGTGCGGATTTTAAGTGTACTTTGCATTTTATAATTTATTTATTTTTTTTACTTTTCATCTTGCATGCGCTGACATTTTCCAAACTAGGTATCCCGGTTGAAACATGACTGCGCGACAAAGACAATCCTCACTTTTATCAAAACTGGTACTAATAACATCTCTGTTGTCTGCATTTGCTTTGGCCACAACACGCATGATGTGGATATTCAAGATATACTTGGACATTCATTGCTCCTAACGTTTCATGACAATGTGACACGTTACAATGTACTCATTCATAGTCATACACCGCCATATGGTTTTATATAAAACATTCTAGAAGTATTCATCTTCATTCCCTATGAAACATCGACATCAACACATTACCATCATCATTTGGTTATGCTTATCGTCAGTGGTAATGGCTCATTGAATCCTGGGCCTGTGAAGAACCCGTGCGAAGGGTATGCTCGACCAAAAGCCAAGATCCACCGAGCACCTTTTTTGCTAAACATATAAAATAAAATGACAAATAACATGCGCCCATATCCAACGACAGGATTTTACAACCATTGTAAATAAGAACTAGTCATGGATCTCCTCACAATGCGAAGATGTCAATTTTTCGGATATAGAACTTTCTTACCTTACCGATGCCAGTGATCATGGTGTTTTCTTAGACCTTAGAAATTGTAGAAAAGATCATCTAAGGAAATTAGTTGTTGCCTACCCGAATATAAATAGCCTTAAGTCGACAGTTTAAGAAATTCACGAACTACTGCATGACAAAATAGCTTACCTATTCGACCTTAGACCGGAATAAACATGGCGGTGATCTTGCAGGGTCTGAACGCCTAGACATCCAACCCAGAAGAACTCATCTGCTACAATGCCAATTATAAAATATAGACATTGACGTGCATTGAAGTGACATTCAACGAAGTAGGTGGTGTTTCTTTCATGCGTTTCGACTACCAAGTGCAGGTTGTTCTGAGAACATGGAGAAATGCTGAAATATTTCACATGTTCCAAGCGTAAAAACAAC
The DNA here is from genome assembly GCA_007844125.1 of Sinonovacula constricta. NCBI lineage: Eukaryota > Metazoa > Mollusca > Bivalvia > Cardiida > Solecurtidae > Sinonovacula > Sinonovacula constricta. The sequence goes on along the minus strand of CM017569.1, from coordinate 15,779,322 downwards.
ACCTTACGAACAAAGATAATTCAACTTTCCTGCACCAGTTCTGCGGAATTCACTCCCAGAAAGTGCTAGACAGTGCACATGATTTAATACGTTCAGTAAGAATATATGACAAGGTCCTATGAGCGTCGGTGACAAGTCATTTAACAAAAAAGCCTTGGAATAGTCAGTCGGCCATATGGATCGACTGGGGTGCTTAAACCGGTTTTACAGAACTCTAACCTCGCACTTCCTGCTGAGTTTCTCTCAAATGCAAGCAATGAAGAATCCATGTGAATAAGAAAAAAAGTGCTGACGTTTTCTTTGATACGTTATGACGAAAGTAGTGATATCAAATGTTTCATTTGTCTGCATAATTATGTCTTCAGATTTGTTGAAAATGATTTAAAGAATGCGTTTTGGTTATGGTTGTTGAAATAAAAGAGTTTAAATAGATTGATAATGGTTATGGTTAAATTGTCTTTTTAATATCTGAATCTGTCTCTTGTAAAAGCTCATGTTACTTGTTGAAATCTTACTGACTCAAAATAAATGTTATTTATTTAATATATCTATGTATCTAGTAAATGCGACGGAAACATTAAAGCAGGTTAACGGAATAAAGCAAAAAGGTAGCAAGTAACAAAGACATTTTTAAAAAGTTAAAGTTTTTATTTGAAGGTTTTCATTTACTTTCCAGTATAATATGTATATTAATACGTATCAGTATGTATATTCCTGAGACTACAGAACGGTATACAACAAAAGCAAAATTTGAGTTCACGTATTAATACCGAATTTCGACCTAAAAGTCTCCTTTACTACCAATAGGAACCGAAATGACAGAAAGTGGTTGTATAGATTGATTTTGTCTCATTAGGTTTAAATAAAAGTGTCACAAGGGTAATAAACACTGGTCCCTAAAAAAAGACTTAAATGTACATGTATAAGCAAGCACTCTGAGTCATTTTTGAGAAAAAAAAATACGAGCCTTAAAATCTTCATGGTGGTGTATTTTCTGATGGTAGTTACAGTGTATAGGTGGGATTATGCAGATGACCCATAACGTGTGAGATAATTTAGAACTGATAAAACCGCATTTTCCTTTTATTCTAACAACGTATTTTTAATGTTTCAGTAGCTTTAAAATACTTAAAGGGAGCACTTTTCACCTTTTTGTATATCTCTTCGATTAGTTTTCATGCTACTTCATCGATGTTATGGTTTGGAGGCGGGATTATGCAAATATACATGAACTGAATGAGCTATAAAGGGACTTTTAACGTGTTTTAAAAGCTGCTTCTATACTTTATGGTTGAGAAAACAACGACTTGATTATTTTGTGAAAAACTGGATTCGAATTGTGATTCTGTATGCAATTAAATTGAATTATTTTTAATCTGACATTCAACCTATAGCGCGTAACAAGTACGTAGTTGTGTGGATTGATTGTTGGTAGCTCAAGTTTCCAAACAAAATGGCAATATCTGAACCGGCGTCTGTCATTGTACTTGACATTTTGCAGACAATTGTTTACAAATAAAATTCGGTACCAAATATATGTTAAGTACTCAGAATGGTTCATTGCGTACAAAAATACACACGGCAATTATTGGCATTTTATTCAATTCCCAATTTGACAATTATACAAGCATTTTGTAAGCAGACTTTCTATTCAGATATAGCCAACTGTGTTTCATTCAGTTATAAAAACAGACACGCGACCAGGATGAGCCAACCAGATTCAAAGAAAACACACATGTTGTAATTATAGAAAGATAAGTGAAAAAGAAATATGAAACCATAATTGAGGTTGATTAGAAAGTTTTCAAGATCCCTACAACAGAGATTTAATTGTGTTTATTGTCTTCCCCGCATTTTCTTTGTATTTTTTTTACGATCGTGCTTTAAATGCCTTGTTTATGTGCAGCCTTCGGCTTCGGCACTGAGCCTGCATGAAATATCATTTAATATGAAAAAAATGTTTTGAAATATTCCTTTCATGAATTTGTCGATAACCTTTGTCCCAGCAGTATGAACGATTGTCATGCATGTTTTTAGTTCGTGGAGTTGCAACACACATCCTTATCTCATATATTATCCACACAAAAAAAAATCACGATCTTCCAATATCTAGTGCATAGTTATCTTCTGTCGTCATGACCTCTTTACTGGCGATTCACATCTACGTTACAAGGCCAATGCGTACGCTACCTATGAACCTTATGAATGAAGATATACATTTTGGAGTATTTTCAACGAAATAAACACAGTTCTGCGCTTGACGCGATGCGGAGATTGCCGATAGGATCAGCTGCAATGACTTGTTGTTGTTCCTCTGGCAATGCTCTTCATAAACATCCTGTCAGCTGAGGATTTATTCCAACATTAACCACATAGGCGGACCCAGGGATCTTCTTTAAGGATTGGGCGTGAATTTCCCTTCAAATGGTAGATAAACTAATCCTATCAGGATTGTGACGTCTTTGAAGTAAATAAACGTCCAATTCCATCTAAACATGAACAGAATGTTGCACTCGTTTACAATTCATCTCTAGTGCTTTTTGTCTCTCATTCGAATTAATATTTTAACAATCTTGAATTTTGCGTAAATGTGCTAATAACAGTTATAATTTTCCACGCACCAAAATACAATGTGGACAAGTTTTATAACGTTTTATTAACGGATCGTTCCAAGATGGTAACTGTTGGGTTTGCTCTAATTTTTGTCCTCACTGCGTTAGCCCCCCTGATGCGCCCCTCCCTTAAATCCGCTAGTGAGCTTATCGTCTCTCCTCTGCAACCATTGTCAATGATAATATTTAAAGGCCCGTTTCTGCACGCCCAGGTCAGTCGAACTACGTCTTCCAGCAGTAACAAACATGAGAACTCTTCTGCTGGCTGTAAGCTGTATGTCCGTGGTGCTGGGCCACCCTCACTATAGGGATTTGTTTCCAAACGGCTACAGTGTGCCGAACCCATGTGGAGGGGGATTCTGGGAGGCTGTAGGACACTATGATCCACTTCATCACACAATCGACAAGAACGTCTACGGAAGGGTAGGTGAAGTCAGAGGCAACTTTGGAATTGTTTTAAGTGTAAATAAATCCAATGTGGTCAGTTTTAGAAATGAAAGATTTTCACACAAAAAATAATAATAATAAATAAACTACACAGGCTGATTGTTTAAAGATAACCTGAATATTTTCTCAACAGTCTGTAAACTCCAAGGGGAGAACAGCGAAATATCCAGGTTATAAGAAAAGTGGATGATTATAAAAGAATGCATTTGCATCGACTGAAAATAAATGTCGATTTAAAATACATCTGTTGACTAGAGATATGACGACCCATACCAGTTATAATTAGTTTTGTCTGAATTATGAATTCATTGCTGATAAAAAATAAAAAGAGAACTCTTTCTTAGAGCCATAAAATCTCCAGATAAACATATTTATTGATACATAACCATATATAACGAGAAGTACATGTATATAGTACAGACGGCTGGCGGGAACAATGGTATTTGGTCCTTCTTTCATGACTTAGCGGAGCAGTAAATAGAGCATAGGGTTTGGTTTAACTATGTCGGTGTAAATATGGTATGTCGAGGAAATGTGATTTGCCGAGATAAGTGTGCTATGTCGCGATGATTGTGATATGTCGTAGTGAGTGTGGTATGCCGCGGTAAGTGTGATATGTCGATGTGAGTGTAATATGTCGCAGTGGATGTGATATGTCGCAGTGAATGCGGTATGTCGACGTAAGTGTAATATGTCGCAATGGGTGTGATATGACGATGTGAGTGTGATATGTTGAGGTAAGTGTAATATGTCGCAGTGGGTGTGGTATGTCACAGTAAGTGTGAAGTGTCGCGGTAAGTGTAACATGTCGCAGTGGGTGTGATATGTCGCGGTAAGTGTAACATGTCGCAGTGGGTGTGATATGTCGAGGTGAGTGTGATATGTCGAGTCAGTGTAATATGTCGCGGTAAGTGTAACATGTCGCAGTGGGTGTGATATGTCACAGTAAGTGTGAAGTGTCGCGGTAAGTGTAACATGTCGCAGTGGGTGTGATATGTCGCGGTAAGTGTAACATGTCGCAGTGGGTGTGATATGTCGAGGTGAGTGTGATATGTCGAGTAAGTGTAATATGTCGCGGTAAGTGTAACATGTCGCAGTGGGTGTGATATGTCACAGTAAGTGTGAAGTGTCACGGTAAGTGTAATATGTCGCAGTGGGTGTGATATGTCGATGAAAGTGTAACATGTCGCAGTGGGTGTGATATGTCGCGGTAAGTGTGATATGTCGAGGTAAGTGTAACATGTCGCAGTGGGTGTGATATGTCGAGGTAAATGTGATATGTCGCGGTAAGTGTGATATGTCGAGGAAAGTGTAACATGTCGCAGTGGGTGTGATATGTCGAGGTAAGTGTAATTTGTCGCAGTGGGTGTGATATGTCGCTGTGAGTGCGGTATGTCGAGATAAGTGTAATATGTCGCAGTCGGTGTGATATGTCGAGGTGAGTGTGATATGTCGAAGTAAGTGTAATATGTCGCAGTGAGTGTGTGGTATGTCGCGGTAAGTGTGATATGTCGCAGTGAGTGTGTGGTATGTCGCAGTCGGTGTGATATGTCGAGGTGAGTGTGATATGTCGAAGTAAGTGTAATATGTCGCAGTGAGTGTGTGGTATATCGAGGTAAGTGTAATATGTCGCAGTGAGTGTGTGGTATGTCGCTGTAAGTGTGATATGTCGCAGTGAGTGTGGTATTATGAGGTAAGTGTAATGTATCGCAGTGGGTGTGATATGTCGCAGTGAATGTGGTATTTCGAGGTTAGTGTAATATGTCGAGGTAAGTGTAATATGTCGCAGTGTGTGTGATATGTCGAGGTGAGTGTGATGTGCCGAGCTGAACGTGACGTGTAGATTAGTGTGTGGTATGTTCACAGGAGTGTTATATGTCGAGGGAAGTGCATTAGGTCAAGTCGAGTGTGATATGTCGTGGGGACTGTGATTGGCCGAGTTAAGTGTGCTTTGCTGACTTGAATGTAATGTCTCAAGGGGAATGTGGTATGTCGATGTTAGTGCGGCATGTCTATGTGAATGTGATATGTCGATGGGAGTGTGATATGTCGATGGGAGTGTGATATGCTGAGGCGAGTGTAATATGTCGAGGCGAGTGTGATATGCCGTAGTGTGTTTAATAAGTGTATTTAGCTGAAATTTCTATTGCATCTAAAGATAAATACAAATAATACCAGTCAGTTTGAGCATTTCATTTAAACCATCTTACCATTTTTGTCGTAATAAAAATCGTTTTAACTAAAGCAGTGCATACCTCTGGTCAGTTTTCATTCCCTAACAACCAAAGTTAATGTTCTTGTTTCGTGTAGTCGCCAAATCTGATACCGTAGACAACTACATGTGGTTTCAGGCTCTTGGACAGAGTAAGTCTTATTAACTAACGTACTAAGTCCTAAGTCCTAGAATATGTAATATGCAAAGCTGTATTCTTTTCCTGGGTTATATTATAGATGGGTATCATTATAGAATGGGATTTAAAACCTTACAATGAAATCAGCCTTGCTGTTTGTTACATTGAAGGCCTTCTCTGCTGCGGGACACATGTGGACGGTGGCCCTGTGCCAGGCGGATAGTGACGGTGATGGTGTGAGTAACGGGGTCGAGCTAGGGGATCCAGGATGTACCTGGACCGTTGGGTCAGCACCCACAGGGACCGCAACCGGACATCCAGGTAAGGTCCGGGGTGCCTGGGAACAGCAGTCATAAATACGCATTATACAAAACGGCCTTGTCAGAAACCAATGAAAATCTTAATACTGAATTGGTCAGTAATTTTATTTGCAATCACTCCAAGTTCTTGCAGGGATATGGTTATAGCCAAGACTATTGGCGATTTTGTTCCATTAATTTAATATTTACCATGTTATTATAAGTCAGCAAAAACCTACTTACAGTTAAGGAGTACATAACAGTGTATTTGGCTTGTCAAATATCGTGCTTCAGGCAAGCGGGATTTACGCCGGGTTGTTTTTATCTTTGCCCTATTGCAATCTTAAAAAAAACATTTTAATACGGTCAATAATGTAATATACTTGTCTACGCATAAGGACGTTTTTAACCAGTGTATTTAATCTTTAACTTCATACATTTCTATTTTCCTCCTTTAAATAGTATATACCATTACTCGATACTTTCAGGCATCTGTGAGCCAGTAGGGAGCGCTACGTGCAGCCATCAGGCATTTAGCTGCGGTTGCCACGGCCATAACTGCATCGGAAAGTAATCGAGTCACGTGACGGCCTGCTCAAAATTAAAGTGCTAAATGTCCACATATGTAAAATTATATTTTATTTGGTTACGTTTACTAATAAATTTTATTGTGCTTTCATAAAATAATTTCATGGTTTCTGATTTTGTTTTAGTGAAATCGGAGTAATCAAAGTTAATTTTGGAAAATAAATTGCGTAGTTTTCATGGAAAGAAAATAGTTTTATTTGCAAGTAACCCGTTTGGGAGCTATTCTGAATATGGTTATGCTTAAATCGCAGTAAATAAATATAAATCGGCGACGCAATTCAAAAACCTCTTTCATATCTTCCGTATATATCTAGTAGAAATATTTTTACTTGCCAAAAGATCACAACAAACATCTGTTTACAGATATATGAAAGCCATCTTTTATGTTTGGCAGACACCAGAAATAATGTCTTTGATTGGTTTAGTTTATTTGTAGCCTCATACTGAGGTTTTTGTCTGAATTTATCATTAAAACATCTTGTTCGCCTAGTTACAGAATGTCATCAAAAATTTCAATGACAGAATGATTCCTTTATCTGTAAATACAACTCAATGAATAAATGAGTGTATCCGTGATGTCAATCATAGTTAGTAACTATCTTTCATTATTATGACATAATTCTTCGCTCTTGTTTGACGATAAAGGCAAATTTACTTCTCTCAAGCCGTAAAATAAACACGTTTTCTAAAATTTCAAAGAGGAAAATTGGTATATAAAACATTTTTTACAAACTTTCACATCCCTCTTTGGTACAATGGACATTTTTTTTATAAATAACAGCCTCTGTACATGGAATATTAGTTCACACAACAATCATGGCTATTGACCTGCAGTCATTTTCATCCTAACGACAACATGTAAAGGTTGTTAAGGAAAGAGATTTTAAGTTGGCGTGATCTAACTCCCAATATATCACGGTTTCGAGTTCATATGCGTATTAATTTAGTCACGAATGCCGAAGGGTAAAGTTTTAGGCGAATGTGAACGAAAAGAATAACTTATCACAATATGTCAGTGTGGTCTGCAATACGAAAATGGGTAGGGAACGTAAACGGAACAGCTATTCTAATGCAGTAAAATAGTTCCGCTTTATTCCGTGATTAATCGTTTATTTTATCACGGCAGAATTCTTCTTTGTTTATAGACGTAAAATATTGATAGCGTTAGAATTCATGTGAAATACCATCATGTGAAATGCCATTGAAATAAAAGTTAAATCAAAGCTATGATTTCTGCATTAAAGGAAATAAATAAAAAATGGAAGGGACATGCTCGTTTAATGGCGTCTAACTTGGAATATCTGACAATCAACGTTATCACACTAATAACATATTACTGATTGTTGACAAACGTAAATGTGCAACGAAATCGTCACAGAAAGTTGCGTCATTGATTTGAACAGAAAATGACGTCGAAATAGGTAAGCATCAAAAAGGTCACTCGACGATATAAGAAATGAGCGGAGCCTCAGCTGTCAGTCAGCTGTCAATAAAATGTGACAATAAATGTTATTGTAAAACATATGTGAACGTTTGGTACGAACGAACACGCGCTTTCCGTTTGTCATTATGTTTGTGAACACGTGTCCTTTGAATAGTGAACAGTGGGGACAGAAATCCGATCACAACCCGGAGCTGTCGAATCGATTATGTGCTAATTTCACGAAATGCTTACTTATGCATTCCTGATAGTGACAAATACAAATAGTAACCGAAAGCTAGCGCGGTTTTATTAATTTAAATCATGAAATAAAATATAGACGGGTTGTGGTTAAAAAGCTCCTCTTAGTCAATCAATAAGAACAGCAACTGTAAATAACAAAACACCACACGGTTGTAAGGGTTACTTCCCTTATTACACCCGCCTCTTTTGGAACACGGACGTTCCTTGCAAGATACAAGTATAACCGTCAGATGTACATTAATGCTTAGAAATTTAAAAAGTTAAAATACCTCGTTTGCGTGGAAGTTACAAACAAAGAATAAATACAAATAAATATAAAAAGAACACCATTTACCGAATTAGACCCGTATGTTGTGAACGTGTAAATCGCGAAACTTTCGAAATTCGGAACACCTCGCCCATTTTCGCTCGCCAATTCTCTAGCGGGAACGAGAATGGCCGAGGAGATCCGCTCGCAAGTGCAATTTTATAGATTCGCCAATTGCTGATCAGTGATCCTAATCAGAAATAAAAATAATTAACATTTGTTATTGATCAATATTTTTGTCTGTTTAAATGTTTCGTTCGTTATATTTATTGCAAAAACAAAGAACAAAAAGGTCACAGAAAAAAACCCAACTTTGATTGTGAAACGATTCGATCTTTGGAGACCGATAGCATCAGAACAAGTTCATAACCACTGCGCTATTCCACGACTGTCGTCTGTTTCTGAGTAAAATTGATATTTTCTTTAACGTGCCACTACAGACGCTATCGATCTATTTTTTAGAAATAGAGAAAATAGTAAATTTAAAACGAATTACCAATAGTTTTCATGCGATTTATAAACATTTAAATACAAAGAACAACTTCACATATGATAATACTGCATACTCGCTATTGTTATATATAAAAAGAACGTCATTTACCGAAATAAAACCCGTAGTTTAGCTCCAGCGCTTCGCCAATAAACTCGGAAAGACAACTCGTTTTACATTCTGTAATCGCTGCTTTATCTTTCTGTTCTTTATACATGTACTTTAAGTTGAGTCAATCATATTAAATACATCTCAAGTTTTTTTTTGTTTAACTTTATAAGCAGCTTAAACTGTTTAATATCGATGTTCCTGATTGCGGCCGCAATAGCTCTGGTGGTACAGCGTCGGCTTGCGGATCGGGAGGTCGTGGGTTCGAACCCCGGCCGGGTCAAACCAAAGACTATAAAGTTGGTAGTAGTGGCTTCCCTCCTAACGCTCGGGGCTAAGGGGACAGCATTACCCCTGACTCGTCGGTGTCAGTATAATGGACCGGCCGGGTTCAGTCCCTGGACACCTCATAAGTGCCACTGTGCTATAATGATAGAAATGTCGCTGCGCAGTATCGGCAAAATGCCGGCTAATCCCAATCCCTGTTTCTGCTTGGTCATCGTGACTCTTTTGATCTAATCTGACTGGACGGCTGCTTACAAGGAACTAGGTTCATAGAAATGAAATTAAAGCGAGTGAAAAACGGGGTACAAAATAGTCTAAGGTGTTGCAATGCAACATAATTTGCTGATATTTTAAAGGAAGCAATTCGAGAACTTTAACCAAATTTGCGTTGTCAAACGAGATGGGGTAGTGCTCGGGAAAAAAAAAATACGCAGGTGGATATGACATAGCTTATGGAAGGTGAGGAAACAGCATACCGGTTAAAAGTAAAAACTTTATTTAAAAGTATAAAAAGGGATATTTTCACTTGTCAGTACATTTCAAAGTTAGCATAAAACAGAGTTAACACGACAAAAACAAAACGCAAAAACAAAACGGAAAGCGTAGGTACAAAAATAGTTTCTATGTTTATTTTTATACACATCGTTGAGATAATTAATTATATTGTACAGTTATACTATTACAGCATAAACGGTTTGCCCTAATTTAGTGTCCAATTAATGTACAAGACGAACAGATGGGCGCCCTTACTTAATAAGTATTCATGTTAAATGCGAAATCTTTTTACAACTATTATAATGCTCAAAGTAAAAAAATACTCAAATAAATTAATTGTTAAAAATTTTCTAACGGGAGTTTAGGCACCATTATAATCTTCATAATTAGGCGCTTGCGAGCATTAATTTTCGCATTGAGTTAATTTTCTTCCAATTGACGTGTACATCAAGAATAAAACAAATCTTTAGATTTAGCGAAAATATTAATCCAATTCGGCTACTTCTAGGACACGACCAATCGACAGGCGCGTTTCTTTGATGCGTGGTCTCTTGTTTACTTTTGACAGCACTTGCGAAAGGGAAATGATACTGACCTGTTTTGGGGCAATATCTATCGCACACATTAATGTGTTTATCCCGTTTTCTCTATTTAACAAGAAACAACAATGATGTTACCATGAGTTCGTTCCTTATCTGTTTTTGAGTGTATTTGTATGTGACAAGAAACTCTGTAGTTTACGTCGCTTTAATAAACGATCTATCTGTTGATTTAGGGGTAATTGTTGTTAGTAAGTGTATTAAAACAGTGTATGAACCATTTGTCGAATTAATCCATGTGTAAAACGTGTGTTTGCTGTTCTGTAAACAGAGGCGGACCCAGAAAACTTTGGTGGGGGTGGGGGCTGGAGTGGGTGCTATGAATCAAGATCCGTTCAACTTTATCGCAGTATATATCTACATACACAGTTAGGAACCCTTACTTCGACAAAAGCAGTCAACTGACAAACTTTATTTCAAGTCTTAGTATTTTTTAAGCTTTCATGTATAAGTTTTCACAGCTCTTTTACTTTGTTGGATGGTGTGCATCATCCTAACTCCCCCACCCCCACCCCCACCCCCACCCGGATCCTGAGGGTAAATCAAAGCGATGGTTCAATAAGAAACCCATCCAGGTTGATGAAACAGGCGTTGTCGAGCTCGTTTCATGCTGTCTAAGCATACTATACGTCGACTTTCTGATGCTTTATACTCGCAATAAAACAGTAATCTAAATCATTTACAAAATGGCACAAAGCTGTGATTGAAATTAAAGTTCAGGTATTTGACAGTTTCATCTTTGTCGGATTTGACCCTTCACCTGTGGGGCATGGTTACACTAGTTACACTGATTGGTCAATTGCATAAGTTCACTAGGAAAGGTCTTATTAATTAAAGGAATACTTTTAATGGGGATCAGAATTGGAGGTCAGAGGATTAATCACATACACACATGTAAGTAACAACGAATGTTTTAGCTTGCTAAGCACGAATTTACCAAGCATGAAAACAATGCAGATGCAGATAAGGCAGCATCCGCTAGGAGCTGCCAGTGGGAGATGTCTTATCAGGATCTGCACGATTTGCTTCCGGCTCATCAGGAACATTACAAATTGCTCATAAAATAGAGATTTAACCGCGAGTTATTAACAAATTTAGCAGACTACGGGTTGAAAATACATGAGTCAAAGTTTAGATCAGAACAACTGGCTTACCTAGGAGCAATGAGTACAGATAAATAAAAGATCTAGTATGTGTAAACACGCACCTGTGTAACACCTTGCCTTCAATTATCGTACACATTGACACACAGGTGCTAAATGTTAGATTCAATTAAGGTCACGTTTCTTATGTCACGTGACCATAACATCGCAACTGGGGCAAAAAGAGCAAGTTCTGTGTTTTTAAAACGTACCTCTAACAACTGTAAGTAGCCCAAACAATCATAAACTAGTGCAGAGCCTGATCAGGCTGATCTTGATCTTCACTGTTTGACCAGACACAATTTATTCATGATTTACATACTAAGCTTCTATATAGAGATAGTTGTATCATATAAGTCATAACATCGACGGCAAGATGGCTTTAGCTTTTTTCCAGCTTAAGTATTGGACAGAGGAAACAAGAAACCACCTTATGCAGTGAGATTAAAAAAATAAAATGTCAATTCGTATTGGTTTTAGAATGTGTATTTAAGAGTTCTTTACATACGGTATATTTCTTCGAGAAAAACAAAATTGTACTCGTTAAAACGATATCGAATGTACACAGTGTATGTCGAACTGAAAACATGTTTTACAAAAGAGGAATACAATGTGTTTTTTATTAAGCAGTAGATATAAATAATAGTTTCTTTTCGAATTTACATTCATTTGCTTTTATGTAAAAAATATAACCATTGTGGCCTTGGGTTACAAGACTTCATCAATCAAAAGAACAATCTACCTAGTAATTATGTGGCCAGACTCAACGACGCTAGGTAGAGAAAAATAAGGACACATGCAAATTAAAAAATATGATACATATCGTTAATGTGAGAGGCCCCATTGTTACACTGTGCATGATCGTTGTGAATTGCGAACAGACCACCAATTCTTGCTTTAGAAATAAACTGTTCGTACAGGCTTCTTACTGTCATTTATAACGGTTTAATAAGGCAATGTTTACGACAAGCGGTCCGTGGCTTACATCACTGCATTAAACACAGAGTAATTCAATAAAATATAAAAGTTCTGTTACACGTAACTCAACTGTGTTATTTATTCAGTGTTTGTTCTCAGAAACGCCAATGCCTGGTTTTCTGTTAATCAAAAAGTGTAATATTCCATGGCACTAACACAAAATGCATAGCAACGTAAGTTGCAGTTTATGTATAATGCAGGTTTAACTCATCGACCACTTGATTTTCATGTATTGTTATAACTGAAAATCTTATTTTCCCCACAATCAGTAGATCATTGCCTTTCTCATTATGGCAGTAATGAATATTAAGAATCATCCAGCACATAATTCATTACAATCACTTTTGTTGTTTCTTGCAAAATATTTAAATGCACATTTGCCGAGAAGACATGTTTGGATCAGTCAAACCCTCTGACCCACGCTACTTGCTGCCTAGATGGTATACTCTAGCAGGATATCGTACTTGTTTCCCTTACCAGCAAACTTTACATTCAGTTTCACTTTTGTGTCGGGTGGGTATCCCTTGCTGAAGTCAACATATCCCTCGTACACGTCCCGTTCCACCTTTTCCAACTTGTGCCAGTCTTCCCCGGACTTGATCTGCACGTCGACAGCCTTGGGAATGTAGTACCGGAAGTTGACACCGTAGTTAACGCCTTTCTGCAGCATCATGGGCTCGAAGACGAAGCAGCCTTCCTGTTTCCACGACGGGTATTGTTTCGGATACGGTTCGACATACGTGTCGACGTTTTTCACGTGAATCAGGTAATTGAAGACGTTAATAAAGTGCGGACCCGCTTGTCCTGACGGCAGGGCGTAAATTTCGAACTTGTAGAAGCCAGTCGTGGATACGGCGATGTTGTAGTGCATTTCGTTGCCCATATTTTGCGTGAAGACGCAGTTGTTCATTTCTTGAATGGGATCCATGCGTTTGAATTTTGACGTAAATCGCGCCGGTTCCGACATACCTATGACTATTTTCACTTTGTTAGTGTCCAAACGGATAACAGGTTCTGGGTGTGTAACATTACTAAGTCCATATGAGGCAAACTTGGCCTGAGGTCCCAAGTAACCTTCAGTTAGATATGGAATATCGTCGTCCGCCATTTTGATTGCTTTAAGATTCTAACACTTTTAACGGAGCAAAACTATCAAAACGTTTCAAGTTGTATCAGTATAAGTTGTAAGTATAAGTAATTCCTGTCAGCACTTATTTCAGTCCTGGTCGTTAGTTTACACCGGTAGGATGTACGACAATGCCTCTTAGCTTGTTCTTTCAATAAATACTGTTTCTAGGTTCGGAAAACTTGGGGTAAAATCCACGATAGAATCCGATCCGACACAAACTCAGGTATGACTGAAGTAACAACAGCTGAAATGTTGCTTGAAAAAACGCACTCAACTAGTCCCCACACGACTTTACCAGATGTGAATAATTAGTGTATAGACTTCTTGTGCCGTGGGCTTATCAGCCTCTCGCTGTCGGAGCAGATGAACAATATAGATTACCTGGATACACCTACACCAGCTAGCCTTGAACACAGCGGACCGAATGTTTACCTGAAGCTGCACGCTTAAACGGTTACCATGGCAATAGGGTACTAGTGCCAGTTACGTCTACTCAAATTGCGCTACTTCGGTAATTAACGGCAATGTTCGTCTATTTCCGATTGTGTCCTCACAAAATTAAAACACTGTATTACCTCTTTGTAATAGGCAAATTGTAAAATGTATTTTTTCATTTAATAAGTTAATTGCAATTTTCATTAACTTGTTCAACTTTTTCCCTGGAATCCGTCCGTTAATTTCTGAATAATAGGAATGACCGTACCATCGGACTTTTTGTCCTCAATTTGCGTTTGTAATTAAGGTAATTTAGATGTAACTTGCTTGCCAATTCCTCACATCAAAAGATTGGCAAGTGTTCAGTCGACTATCCAAATAAGTTGTAATTCAGCATGTGATATGTGTCTATTCACAGTGGATGGTTGATGCCTGGCCAGCGCTTTCCGTCTCACCCTAATACTTGCTAAGTGTCAGATATGGGGGATAAATGACCCTTATCATTGGGAATGCTGTACATCCGACCTCAGGAAGTGTCTAGCATACCTGCAATATAACATGCACCTTGCACTACAAGACTGTACCATTTTAATGCTTAGCTTTAAGTTTTCTTCTCTGACAAGGCGAATGTTATAAGCTAACTATGACGGCACTTATTGCAACGTGCATGCAGTAAATAGTTCGGTCGCCGACCGAGATGAAAATTTAAAATTATCAGGGTGAAGCATCGTGTTAAGGGATCACAGCATGCTAGCACACCACATATATTATACATCAGCCATAATGCGACGCAACAGAAAATGCCACGAATACCACAAAACAAGGCAATGAAAGTGCGAGTACAGTCATCTGAACAACACGTACAATGTAATGTTTAGACGTCTCATCTTAGTGCTTATGAGTAAGTATGGTCGCATACCGTTCGTAAGTGTTCCGTGTTTCACACATTCCAGCCAAATCCCCATTGACTAGCTCTTAATTAACTTGCTAATGAAAAAGGAATGGTAGGTCCAAATCAGACAGATGCCGCTGAGAGTAGTCCGCTCAAGATCTACAACATTTTATGCCAGGTCGCTATCAATACGTCTTGTAATGAGTGATTAACGTTTTAAGCAGATAATAAAGAGTAAGATACAAGTTACCAACATATGAAATATAAAGTCTAACCTGATGTAACACCATGACTTGATTTCTCCAACACCCGCCAAATAGTTTCTTAACTACATTAATATATACATCTCTCGGGCATAAAACGGTCTGAATTACTTTACCTTGGGTGTATTAACACAGTAAAACAGTTATTTCTCCTATGCAAATTTAGTGATAGATATGTCAGTATTACAGCTACCTTTCTCGGTGATGTTTGGACGGTTCTGCACCATAAGTCATGTGAGAAATGTATCAAATCGATATGCGGATGTTCTCTCGTCCTTATCTCACCTTAGTAAAGATCTACTTCTCTTTCAACATTTCGTAAATATTAGCAATGGTAATATTAAATATTACAAATATCCTTATGACTTCACGGACAGGTGTAAACAGACTCGCAATCAGTGCAGATCCGGACCTAGATCTATACTTTTTGTTTAAGCCTTATAAATTGGCACTAAACAAGAGATAATGTATGTTACATCCCTTCAAATTATAAAAAAAACTTTATTTTATTAATAAACATAGTTGTTCTAAATGCTAGATATAAGAATCTCTGTAGTGTGAACCTAACACCAGTGATATAAGGAAATCTATGCAGCTGCTCTTGTTGATTGCTGTGTTGATGCTGGTGATGTTTGTTGCTAAGGTCTTTTACCGGCGTCGGTCTGCTACTGTTTCTGATGCAGCTTCTGCTGTTTTTATTATTATTATTATTATTATTATTATTATTATTATTATTATTATTATTATTATTATTATTGCAATTATTATATAGTCATTGCAGCAATTTTGGTTGAAACAGCAGACTCCCAACAAAGTTTTGAGAAGAACCACCGGAAGATCTTATACATAAGTTCCTTCGGCCTGACCGAGACTCGAACCTACGCAGTGAGGGGCTGAGGAGTCAAAGGATTTGGTGAGTCTAACCCTCAACCACGGGCGGCACTTCCTTTGAGATCTTCATCTTAAACATATACGGGTGAATGTAATGAAAACATGTTTATTTTTAGTCTTTATAAAGGTTTATAGTTTATATAAAATTGTAAATAAATGGCTGGCATCTTTTGCTGTCTATACAGGAGTGAGTTGTATGACTAAGCTAAAATAACAAAGGCTCCCTGTATCCTGTGATTTATCTGCACTTCTCAGGCGAAAGGCGTGGTGATTTACATCTGGGCAGATATGTTTAACTTCTGTAAGGAATGCGTAAATGGAACGTCTCTTGATATCGCATCAACATTCATATGAATGATTATTGCAGTAATGCATAATGCAAAAAGCTACTACTAAAAAGCGCTGTTTGGGCGGTGTAGGTTTAACCCTGTAGCGATTAAAGGTGTGCAAAAATTGGTGAAAATTATTCCATGGTGAATAACATGTACAACGCATTTAAAAAATGGCAAGCTTTCAGCTGCAAAAAGACTTCTAAATATAGATGATACATTGGGACAAAAGTTATAACAGTGTCCCTAAAATCAGATAAGAGAAAGTATTTTAATAAACGTACATGTACTTTCTATGTGATTGCATTTTAAATTAAATTAAGTCTAAAATAAGCTGATAAATGTCAGCGGATGTAACAAAACTGCACTGATTTTTAAATGGAGTCCAAGTTATTTATTTCGTCAACACCACACTTTCGTTATCTTAATCCAAAAATCTACCCTTTTCTGAACATTAGACCGAGATGCTGTGATGATAGGAATGGCCTCTGGCTTACGTAACATGGTACAAAGCCGCAGAAGGCAGTGAGGCTCCGGGCGGGATATGGCAATTATCCCGGCCAAGTAGATAATGCATAGTCAGGGGAACACTCGTTCTAAGAACATTGCACTTTGTTATGCACAGAATACCAGCGTTTAAGGTTACCCTAGTCAGGTTAAGGGGTTGTTTATCGCTGTAGTAATAATGACGTATTTAGCATGACATAACATTCGCGTAACAGCTAGAAAGAAAAGGATCATGCTAGAAAATTCATTTGTTTATTTTTAACTGGGTTTCGTGAATGTTCTGGAGACTTCTGCGTTCTAGAAATTCTTTGTAAGGGCTTGTTAGCCGATTTAAGTTTAAGTTTGGACATAAAGTCTGCTCCTGCTCCAATTGGCCTGGTGCTACTCATATTGCTCCGCTGCTACTCTTATTACTCAGCTGCTACTCCTATTGCTCTGCTGCTACTCCTACTGCTTAGCTGCTACTCCTATTGCCCTGCTGCTACTCCCTCTGCTCAGCTGCTACTCCTATTGCCCTGCTGCTACTCCTATTGCTCTGTTGCTACTCCTATTGCTCAGCTGCTACTCCTACTGCTCAGCTGCTACTCCTATTGCCTTGCTGCTACTCCTATTGCTCTGTTGCTACTCCTATTGCCCTGCTGCTACTCCTACTGCTCAGCTGCTACTCCTAATGCCCTGCTGCTACTCCTACTGCTCAGCTTCTACTCCTATTGCCCTGCTGCTACTCCTATTACTCAGCTGCTACTCCTATTGCCCTGCTGCTACTCCTACTGCTCGGCTGCTACTGCTATTGCCCTGCTGCTACTTATGTTGCTCAGCTGCTACTCCTATTGCCCTGATGCTACTCCTACTGCTCAGCTGCTACTCCTAATGCCCTGCTGCTACTCCTACTGCTCAGCTGCTTACCCTATTGCCCTGCTACTATTCCTATTGACCTGCTGCTACTCCCATTGCTCTGTTGCTACTCCCATTGCTGAGCTGCTACTCCTACAGCTCAGCTGCTACTCCTATTGCCCTGCTGCTACTCATATTGCTCTGTTGCTACTCCTATTGCCCTGCTGCTACTCCTACTGTTCAGTTGCTACTCATATTGCTCCGTTGCTACTCACATTGCTCCGTTGCTACTCCTATTGCTCAGCTGCTACTCATATAGCTCTGTTGCTACTCATATTGCCCCGTTGCTACTCATATTGCTTAGCTGGTACTCCTATTGCTCTGTTGCTACTCCTATTGCCCTGCTGCTACTCCTACTGCTCAGTTGCTTCGCATATTGCCCTCTTGCTACTCCTATTGCTTTGTTGCTACTCCTATTGCTCTGCAGCTACTTCCACTGCTCAGCTGCTACTCCTATTGCCCTGCTCCTATTGCTCAGCTGCTACTCATATTGCTCCGTTGCTACTCCTATTGCTCCGTTGCTACTCCTATTGCTCTATTGCTACTCATATTGCTCAGCTGCTTCTCCTATTGCTCTGTTGCTTCTCCTATTGCCCTACTGCTACTCCTATTGCTCTGTTGCTACTCCTATTGCCCTGATGCTACTACTTTTGCTCTGTTGCTACTCCTATTGCTCTGTTGCTACTCCTATTGCCCTGATGCTACTACTTTTGCTCTGTTGCTACTCCTATTGCTCTGTTGCTACTCCTATTGCCCTGCTGCTACTCCTATTGCTCTGTCGCTACTCTTACTGCCCTGCTGCTACTCCTATTGCCCTGCTGCTACTCCTATTGCTCTGCTGCTACTCCTATTGCTCTGTCGCTACTCTTACTGCCCTGCTGCTATTCCTATTGCCCTGCTGCTACTCCTATTGCTCTGCTGCTACTCCTATTGCTCTGTTGCTACTCCTATTGCCCAGCTGCTACTACTATTGCCCTGCTGCTACTCCTATTGCCCTGCTGGTACTCCTATTGCCCTGTTGCTACTCCTATTGCTCTGTCGCTACTCTTACTGCCCTGCTGCTACTCCTATTGCCCTGCTGCTACTCCTATTGCTCTGCTGCTACTCCTATTGCTCTGTCGCTACTCTTACTGCCCTGCTGCTATTCCTATTGCCCTGCTGCTACTCATATTGCTCAGCTGCTACTACTATTGCCCTGTTGCTACTCCTATTGCTCAGCTGCTACTACTATTGCCCTGTTGCTACTCCTATTGCTCAGCTGCTACTACTATTGCCCTGTTGCTACTCCTATTGCTCAGCTGCTACTACTATTGCCCTGCTGCTACTCCTATTGCCCTGCTGGTACTCCTATTGCCCTGCTGCTACTCCTACTGCTCAGCTGCTACTCCTTTTGCCCTGTTGCTACTCCTATTGCCCTGTTGCTACCCCTATGGCTCTGCTGCTGCTCTTATGCACTTACTGCCCTGCTGCTACTTCTGTTACTCTTCTACTTCGTCGACCGCTATGCAGCTTTTCCCTTTGCTCTGAAGTTGCTCAAATTGCATAGCTGCTACGCTTATTACTCTGCTGATAAACCTATTGCTCTGTTGCTGTTCATATTGTTCTGTCGATTCGCATATTACTATGCTGATAAGTATATTACTCTGCTTCTACGCATAATACTCTTCTGCTACGCCTACTCCTCTCCTGCTGCCCCTACTTGTCTGCTGCCATTTTAACGATATGCTCTTACGCTAATCTTCCTTCTCTGACGCCAAGCATAATGCTTATTTGTTACTTCAATTGCTGCCATGCTATGCCTTCTGTGTTGCTACTACTCTTACTGCTCTGCTCTGTTGCTGCTTCTACTGCAATGCACTGCTGTTACTCCTGTTGTTCTGCCCTGCTGCCACATCTCCTGCTCTCCTCCTCTGTAAAAGATCACATGTAAAAGGTGACTAGTGGTAAAGACATTCAACTTCGCCTCGGAGTGGTTGGGGGTGGGAAGTACTCGTTCTGCCCAGGAAGTAGCCAGTCGAGGAGAGTAAGTTGAAACTTCAAAAAATATTCTGATATAAACACGTAGGATTAAACTAACGATTAAAACACCTTTAAACCTTTTAACAGAAACGACGCGGTAAATAATGCAAATCTTGATCCGATGGCTGCAAGTTACAAAGCCCAAAACAGAATTAGTTAAAGCCTGTGAAGTTCCCGAATACAAATCGCGTTATGTGTAATGTAAAATGTCAAAGGTCAGTATAGCTTCGCTTTAACATTGTATTGAAAGGGAAATTGAATTATAAATTCAATGAACGTTGTGATCATAGCTCATTCACCTGATTTGAAGTCGCGCCGTAACATAACTCTGATTGCTTAGTAGTACGATATGATGTTTGGATAAATTCTTCAACCCTGTAGCCAAATATGGCATTTTAATATCAACAAACCCAGTTAAATTGTTGGTGGTAATCATGTTGTTGTAATAGTTATTGTAATAGTATTGGGGTAATCGTGGGATGGTAGTAATCGCAGGGGATATTTGCTTATGGGATAGTCGTGATTGTGAGGTAATAGTGACAGTGGGGTAATCGTGACAGATGGGTCATTGTAGCTGTGAGATAAGACAGTGGGATAATCGTGGCTGTGGGATAGTCGTGATTGTGTCATAGTCGTGATTGTGTCATAGTCGTGATTGTGTCATAAACGTGATTGTGAGGTAATCGTGAGAGTGTGATAAACGTGACTGCGGGAAAATCGTTGGATTGTCCTCGTTGTATAGGAAATTACTACTACTTGTAATTGTGGCTTTGAGACAATCGTAGTTATGAGGTAGTCGTGCTTGTCTGGGAATGTAAAGTAATAATGGAGATGACTAATCGTGGTTGTGGAGTAATCGTGGTTGTGGAGTAATCGTGGTTGTGGAGTAATCGTGGTTGTGGAGTAATCTTGGTTGTGGAGTAATCTTGGTTGTGAGGTAATCATGGTTGTGGAGTAATCGGGGTTGTGGAGAAATCGTGGTTGTGGAGTAATCGTTGTTGTGGAGTTATCATGGTTGTTAGGTAAAAATAAAGAAGGCTAAATGTGGTTTTGAGGTAATCATGGTTGTGGAGTAATCGTGGTTGTGGAGAAATCGTAGCTGTTAGATAATAATGGAGAGGGCTAAATGTGGTTGTGAGGTAATCATGGTTCTGAAGTAATCGCGGTTGTTAAGTGATAATGAAGAAGGCTAAATGTGGTTGTGAGGTAATCATGGTTGTGGAGTAATCGCGGTTGCTAGGTAATAATGAAGAAGGTTAAATGTGGTTGTGAGGTAATCATGGTTGTGGAGCAATCGTGGCTGTGGAGAAATCGTAGCTGTTAGATGATAGTGGAGAGGGCTAATGTGGTTGTGAGGTAATCATGGTTGTGAAGAAATCGCAGTTGTTAGGTTATAATGAAGAAGGTTAAATGTGGTTGTGAGGTAATCATGATTGTGAAGTGATCGCGGTTGCTAGGTAATAATGAAGAGGGCTAAATGTGGTTGTGAGGTAATCATGGTTGTGAAGTAATCGCGGTTGCTAGGTAATAATGAAGAAGGTTAAATGTGGTTGTGAGGTAATCATGGTTGTGGAGCAATGGCGTTTGTGGAAAAATTGTGACTGTTATGTAATAATGAAGAGGTCTAAAAGCGGTTGTGGGACCATCATGGCTGTGGAGTTGTCGTGGTAGTGGAGTAATCGCGGCTGTTAGATGATAATAAATAAGGCTAAATGTGGTTGTGAGGTAATGATTGTTGTGAGGTTATCTTGGTTGTGTGGTTATCGTAATTTTATGGGTGTTGGATTATAGTGATTGTTAGGCAGTCGTGGTTATGTGATATCGTGTTGGAGTAATCGTTGTGTGGTAATCGTAAACACTGTGGTAATATTTTTTCTTATTTTTTTTTTCGAGATTGTACTCAAGGTGCTAATCAAGGAAGGAAAACATAGTAGTAGTAAAGCCCTTGTTGTGGTAATCGTGGTAATCTTTATCGGAAGTAATAATGGTTATTATAGTGGTAATGCTATTGTTTCTTTTCCCTTAAGCTGTCATATTTGTTGGTGGCATTAGTGCTGGAGGAGGTGTGGTGGTGGTTTGTGGTGGTGGTTTGTGGTGGTGGATTGTGGTGGTGGTGGTGGTTAGTGAATGCTATGTTGCCGGAAGATGTGATAGGGTTGTACTTTGAAGCGTCACCGTTGGCGATGACACTGAGTTATATGGCAGATGTTGATAAACTAAAGTGAGTCTGAGTTCCATTTACTCTGTGTTTAATTGGTTTGAATCTATTGGAGCCTCGCAAACGTTCCCCTAATGTATTTGTTTTGTCTCTAGTTCTTTGTTCCAACATATTTACTTTCGAGTCTGCGATCATTGATTGCTTAAAAATCGTGAGGTGACAACCCCGTTTTTGCTCAATGCTTTTCATGGGTGTACATATATGACTTTAAACTTTTATACCCGCCAATATCGTCAATGTTTAAATAGCTCTGAATGGAAAATTGACCAACTTCAGGGACTTCTAGGGGAGATCGATTAATACATTCACGTCTCTCTGTAGATTATGTACTATTATGTCAACGACTTGACAAGGTTGTTCATACTGGCAGAAGTGTAAAGAAGAAATGTTAGATACACTACCTGAGGTGTAAATCTGTTTGATAACGTATTCTGGTAACATTCGAATATTTGGAGCTGTCATTCTTGATTTGTTTACTTGGACAGTTGCACAGATACTTCTTTTATGGAGGCGGTTTTACTTGTATTAAGGCTGTAGAAAAGTTTTTGTTTCTAAAAGTGTTATGTACGTGTTACCGGAATGGACTTATACTTTTAATGTTTACTACGTTTGATTTTGAAAGTGTATGTCTTGGATTCAAGTCCTTATCATAAATGGGTTTCAGTGTTGCTGTAGACAATATGAAGTTTATTTTGTGACATAAGATAAACAATTGATATAACTGGATTGCCGCGCTCTTACCTTGCAGGTATGGTTGATGTTTTCTTTTGCTTCTTTAGGAAATGTAAAGTGGTATCAACAGCTGATGCTAATTGGCGACACAAAAAGGATGGGCCGTCTGATCATGATCTGAGCGGTTTGAACTTGTATTAAGAATCAAATACACGATTAAAATAAGTATGATTTATTAACATTTTGAGCATGATGATGGTTACGATAATAAAACTGGGGCGTTTATTTATGTCGTCTCTCATTTATTCAGTGATTGCGCCTGAGCTAAGTTTACCTCGCAGCAATAACCATTTATAAACTGATACAATGCTATACTCGCGGTCAAATCATGATTTTAATATTTGCTATGTTTCCACGTCAACTAAAATGCTGAGACATCGAGTGAACTAGATTAATATTAAAACAAATATTGTTAAACGAAAGTCTAATGGTTAAGACTTTGGGCTCCGGATCGGAGGTCCCCGAGTTCGAACCCGATCTCGACCACGTGATGTTAGTCCTTGAGTAAGACTATTCACGGACCATTGCTCTATGTACTCAGCAACCGAGTACTGCTTCTGACCAGGAATGGGATATAAATTTGGTATGCATGTGACTGTTTTCCAACGCACCTCACGCAATATAGAGCCATCAAGCCCAACTGTCACTGAGAAATATCTTTATGAGAGTCTTATCAGTAGAAAACATAAACGTATTTGCTATCATCATATATCCTGTATATTGATAGCTTAACTAGTTTAACACCTTGCATGTGTGTGCATGTATGTAAAACTTCATTTATTATCCTAACAGTTGTCGACTTAATACCGCGATCAGATTTAATCTCTTTTTAGCACGAATTTCATTCAATGGATACTTACTCTTGTACTTGTTGCGAACATGAAAGAGTCCATAACTATACCCGTTTACGTATGTCCCTAAAAATTCCCGAAGCATTGTACAATAGTGCATAATCATTGAAACAGTGTACATTGATTAACCCATAATGAAACCAAGTTTGGCGCTAATCGCAAATTATGGCCTATTCATTAATTGACAAAAGGGTTAAACAGGCGTGGGATTTTCCTTACAGAGATTGGGTTCAACATTGATAAACACTGTCAACATAGTTAAATGGCAGGTCCGCCCATACACGCCTGATAATCCAAATGTCAACTCAGTGGCTATAAATGTTTCTATGTTTAGCATATTTTGCGTTTTTAAACAGTTATTCTGGTTCGTTCTGTTCCGGTAAACCAGAATCAAGCAGATGTTTGGGTTTTTTAGTTGTCAATACTACAGTTTTAATTAATTAAATTAATAATAATTAAAAATTATTACCTATTTGTGAACTAATTTATTATCAGTAGCTAGTTGGGTATTGAATACCATGTAGCAAATACTATAGATTCTGGTCAGACAGCTCCCTGCAGGATATAAATATACATTATTTGCCTTGTTTTCAGAAGGATGCATGCATACAGTCAGTATTATTGGACTCTTACTGATGAAATTAAGTATTTTAAGATAGCATAATTTAAAATAGTACAATGCTTGATCCATGTCCGATATAGGAATAAAGGGTCGTTTAAAACAACAAATGTATTTTGAATGATGTTGTTTCTTCCTATCATAATCAACGACTAAACAATTTGTTACTATAAATAATTTATATTTAAATTGGTTTGATACTCTTTCAATAGCAATTTAAGACAACCTTTTGCTGTAAGCATGTTCTTGTCCTTTATTACGAACAGTTTATTCACATAAATACCAGATTATTGCATTGTCATTACATTTAAAACACAACTATGTGTATTTATATGGTAATCTTTGTGCTTCTTTCAAATGATCGAAACTTAATACATACACGATAAAATATTACAAACTTTCCTAATGACCCAAACATGTCGAGACACTACGTGTTGGCCTGAATCAACTGTATACAAACTAATGAGAACCACACTAATTTAAATGTCAATATTTAATTATTTATTGACGAACAAAACTCAGACATCATCGTCAGTATATCTTTGATTGTGTCGGTTTGATGTAAAAAAAAGTTCGACTGTTAATATTTCATTTTAATTGTTTTGTCTTTAGGAACTTATTCTGGTGTAAGCATAAGATATAACAATCCTCAATAGTACATGGTATATACAAAGGAACACTGTATCACCCAGTAGTTCTTTCGCGTACAGTAACACTTAATTTATTTAAAGACAAATTTTATTACAAAATGAATGTAACATTATTGTGGTTGTCTAATATACATGTAATTCAATTAACTGTTAGGTTTCTACACACAAATTGACCAGGTTCTACACTATTTGTTCCCTAGTCGTTTAGCAATGTCCCAGCACGCTTGCGACAAGATATCAGACGAGTTGTAAAAAATTATATGGATTATTAAAAAAATGTGGCATTGGACCGTTAAATGGGTGGGTAATATTCCCTGAAAACAGTCCGTATGTCTGAAAATTCCCTTTAGCATACCTCGGGCTTAACCAAGTAACCCCCAGTCTGTACATGTCCCATGTTGGTGTGAATCCTTACAGTTGAAGGAGTGTTGGTATAACCACCCACCTTTGAGTCCTCGAGACACCATTGTAATAGCAGCAATGTCTTTGCATTAGGTAATAATGCGTGTAAATTATGCTTAATTGTCACATTAATGTTCTTTATAATGTTTATTTGAAGACAAGACAGACAGACGTTCCAGCCCACTTAAATAATAACGTTAAAAATAAAGGGCAATCTTCCTTTTTATTCTAGAAATGATAACACGCATATACACCAGTCACATGCGATTAAAATTAAATACTTAACAGCTGGATGCGATTAAGAGGCAATTTTGAGTGTATTCTTCCACCAATAACATAAAACTGTAGCCAATACCTTTAACATTGTTCATACTGTACCGGGTAGCCGCATTTCTGCACTCGGTATTCATGGATTATCTGAAGGTAGTAGTACTCTGGAAGCAGTAGATTAGCGTCATTTAATCCACCCGCTAATCCGGTCGTCGGATGACTTGCGAGATGATAAGCCGACAAACGGCTTACCAAGATACAGGGTGGGCCTGTTCAAAGACGTTAACCCCACGTATAAGCTTCTCTTAAAATACATATGAAATGAAATAAATTAAAAGTCTCAAAACAACATGCCATTAAAACGATTAGTTGTATAATATGTTTTACTATCCGATTATTGTGCAGCAGATAGAATATTTACAGTAAGTGATTCATTGTCTAAAGTTAGCAATTTAGTGGAATTTGAACGTCTTGCTATAAATATATGTGCTTAATTTTCTCTTCTTCTTTTTCTTCTTCTCCTCCTCCTTCTTCTTCTTCTTTTTCCTCTTATTCTTCTTCTCCTTCTTTTCTTCTTTTTCTTCTGTTCATTGTATTTTCCTTTCTTCTTAGGTTCCGAACGCTTTCTTGTCGTGTCTCTTCTATCATATTCGTTTGAACGTAAAATACCACAGTCATAAATATCACTATTATAGAATACAATGATGTTTGGCTTTTACCTTATTTATTAATTCTCTTATTGATTAAATATATTCATAATTATCATAGTAACTATGGTCATTGTTCGCTGTCTAGAGTTTCAACTCTTACCCTGCTCAGTACGAACTGGCCAGGCTCTGAAAACACTCTGACCAGACTCTGCTCTATCTGCAGAAGACAATTTAGTGTGTAGTGTTCGTAAGAAAATAACTAAGATTTTATATTTACTTGGTAATCCGAACTTTGTAACAAATACGCTAAAAACGTAAAAAGTTGTTTATGTACCGCCCGATATTTTCTATTTAGAGAAGAATAAAATTGGACCTACAATTAAATTCCGCCCTTTATATCGAAGTGGTTCCGATTTTATTTCCCCGTTGTGATCGAGTCAACACGTTGACCTTTAAATGACGCGGTGTCAACAAAGATCTGTAGAAATGTTCAAAGGTAGTAAAATCTACTAAGTAAATACATAAGTAAATACATCAAGTGTATATGTCCATTATTTAACGTTTATCATAACATTTTGCCACGGGAAAGATTGGGTGTGTAACCAAATCGTGCGAAAAGCTTTCAGGCAAATAACCGCTTATGATTCTTTAAACTGAACAAGTTAAATATAAGGTTAAAGTTAATTGTCAAGGCGGTACATACGCTGTTATAATGTAGAAAAGGCAGTAGCCTACATTATTTTTGACCTTTGTAAAGCGCGATGTAATAGTTAAAGGCATTATATGGATTTATTATTAAATCAACATGTCTTGAAGTACCACTTAACGTCAGCATACTGATCAAAGTGTTTGCAAAAGATTTATTGAAACAAAATTCTAAGGACATTCTGAAAGTATGTTATTGTAGCTAAAATATGTGATACCGCTTAAACTGTGATAGCATGCAGGTAGAGGCTCGTTTCATATCGTTACATTAAAGTGTTTAATATATTCAATGAACAGTCATGTCAGATCTTGTATGTAATGTTTGCTTTACCAGTGCACTAAACAATCAGGAAGAGGGCACAGGTAGAATATATATTTATTGAAATGAATGCATATAAATATATCAATTAATGGCTGACATGTTATATTTCAGAGTGCGACGGGCTCAAGCGGTTGCCCACGAGCCGCCGCCATCTGCCCCTTGTCGGGTCGGCATCCCAGCACGCACTCATCTGGCTTCATGGTATCGGAGAGCAAACATATACCCAACAAATGTAGTCGTCAGTATTCAGCACTCCATCAAGAGAGGCATGGTGTTAAATATTTAACCATTTGTTTTCTTTATGATAAGCAGCGAGGTGATCAGGACCCAGTTTGAAATATTTGGAACAAAAACCGTTCCACTCTCAATAGTGGAGCGGGACCAGTTCGATTAAGTGCTTTAGCTCACGAATAAGGTGATTTCATGACTTAGCAGTATGCAGCGATATTGGATTCGGCGCCTTCTTGCTAAGCCGTTGGATTGCGGTAAGGGCGACCTGTAAAGTCATTTACAACAAGAGGAAAAGAGGCGATCGACGGTCTGGTGATCTTAGTTGAAGCCTGGTAGGGTACTCCACGCGACAGGGGACATCATGATCAACGGCCTAACATTAAAACAATAGCTGTTTCTCCTTTGTGCAATAATAGACCGTTCTTCAACAAAGGCAGTAACAAAAGGGACAATAAGAGGTTGAAGCGGATCGTTGAAAGTGAAAACATAATAAAATCGAACTCTGACGTCGCAAGGTAAATTGAAATCTTTGTTGTTTTGGTAATATTTATTCGTGAAGGGATTATAACGGAAATGCGTTGTCGCGAAGGATCTTTATTCAGGAATCAATGTTAAAAAACAAAACACGCTGAATTGATTTTTACATGTTTTTATTTAAAAGGCAGTTTATACAGCCAAAGACTTTTTAGTAGGAGAGGATATTAAGTACGTTGTGTTTGCTTTCGGTGTGCTGGTTAAACGTTTAAAACAATGAATGAAACAGCGGAAAACGGAAAGAATATAGAATTTTTCAGATATCACACTGCGTAACACTGACTTTCGTTCACGATGAGGTTTGAAAAAGAGTGGGTGTTTGACGAACAAGCAGAAAGCCCTTTACCGGCGACACGAGAGGGAAGTCCCAGTGTGCGGATTGACATGAGTGTGTATTCAGACGACGATTATGGCGGAGATATTCTTTCCGGCGATGAGTTCACCCCGGTGTCCGCCGAAACAGACGAGGGCCGGCTGTCCCGGTCCCTGCAGTCCTGGATGCCGGAACACGTGTGGACTACCGTGGAACCGCTAGAGAGACCACCGGTAGAACCAGTGTTCAGTGGGCGACTTGGTAGAGGATGTATTGTGCTGCCAAAGGTAAGGCCAGGCAAAAACAGCAGAAAATCAAGAACTCAGCAAAATGGTAAAATAAAACAGAATCGACCTAAAACCGCCCCGTTAAGGCGAGCGAAAAGTAATGACTCGATTGTGACAAGGTTGTCTCTAATGTCGTGTTCTAGTCGTGAAGAATTGGTGGAAGAAAAACTGGTTGATTCAAAGCGTCGTCGTCGGCGGCGAGTAGCGTCAAGGTGCTCAACCACTACGACGACGACCACAACAGAGGAGCCCAAGGAATCGGTCTGGGTGGTGTTTGCAATGAAGACAGGAGGGGCGTTGTCGCGGTTAATGCGTAGCCAGGCCGCGCTCGGGATGGCATACGGAAATGACATGGACCACGAATCCGAAGCATTCAGGCTGCTGGACAGTGACGAAAAGGAGGCGCTCTACGAATGTGGAAGAACCCGCGGTATAGTGTACATTAAAAAATCAGTGTTGAAACGCAGTTCAAGCTGTGGTACTATTAAAAATGACATACCACACGAAAGAAAGTCCGCATTTTCTCGTAAAAGAACATTATCAGCTTGTACTATACATCCTCATGGTAAAACGGCTGACATTGGGGAATTTAAGAGAGAACAATTACGGCGGCGGATGGCTATAGAGCAAGCACGGTTAGATAAAGAAAAAGGTCGTCGGCTACGCAGGCACCCATACCGAAAGTCTTCATCGGGAACGAATGTGTTGATTGACAATGTTCCGGACGGAACTCACATGCTATCGGTAGCGTCCGTGTCTGGCCACTCTGGGCAGGCTTCGGATAACGTGTCCCGGTCCTCGGATAAATCCGTGGCCAAGGAAGAGACAGTAAGCGTGTGGAAGGGCGACCAGGGAATCCTGGAGATAGACCTGAAGAAGGAGCTGACAAATAGAGTCAAGAAAAGAATCGATTCAACCCGCGCGGCTCTGAAACGGGCAACCGGTATGGGTGATTCAAATGAGCAGAGGCGTATAGTGGGAAAACACGACGAGTTTCCCAAACACATCGAGGAGGATTTCAGTCACCGGCCAAGGATCATTCAGAAGATGCGGATTTCGCCACATCTCAGTGGTGTTATACATAACGATATTCAGGTGCGGATGGGGCGACCCCGCTACCACGAGATTCGTATTGCGGATCTGACCCAGTGGAATAAGGGCCACCAGCTTAACAGAGCCCATAGAAACCTTAAAGTGTTCAACTGGCTGCACAGCCTGCGAGAGTCGGAATTCGATGGCAATGTGGCTCCGGAGATTTTTGACGATATTCCCGACGAGGAGGCTTCCAAGAACTTGGAATTATTGCACGTGGAATCTGCCGACGAGCCGGATGCTAAGCCGATGTTCCGCCAGTATGAAGTAAGGATACTCTGACATGTGATGCTATTAGAAGACATAATAACATTAACAGTCATCTCATCTTCGTTAGCAGCCATGTGGCTGACTCCTATCTGTCAGAATTTCGGCGATGAATGCCGAGACCCACATAGATCAATTTTCTGTGAAATTATTCTATATAAAGTATTTAACATAAATAATTATGTTCTACACCGATAGGTAGTTTGGAGTCTTTCTCCGTCGTTGTTGGCTAGAAGTCGTCAAATTAACTTAGCCTTAGACTCCACGCCTCTTCATAAAAGGCAAAAACAACAACAAATACAGAGACAAAACGTCTTTTCATTTATCAGACATTGAAAATCTGTCTTAGTAACAATTCTCATAGAGTTCTAGCGTCGTCTTAACTGGCCTTGTTATAGATTTGATGTTGTTTTTCTACAGTTGGGAATTTTTTTTATCATTTTTGGACGCCTTTCTATATGACACATGACAAAAAAAAAATTAATGTTTCCGATATGTTAATTATGAATTGTAGATGATTAAAATATTAATAATGTGATTACTGAGTAGATAAGTAAAGAAAGTTCATGGCTGTATATAAATGTACACTCAAACCAATACCTCGTTACACAAAGTTTTGCAATTAAGTATACTTATATGTGATAATTGCATGTTAATTGTTTTTGTATGTGTAATTCTTATATATATTAGAAACGTTTGTATGTGTCATCCATTTTGCTTAAATTATTCCATATGTTTTTATTTAGGACTCATGAAAACGTGTACACCGTATAACGAACGTGTTTTTATCCTTGATAAGTTTATCAAGATATTAAACAGTTCCACAGATAGTTTTTGGAGAAGCGTGACACCTTTACATAAGAATCAGCAGAAAAGACACTTGAAGATGGTATCCGACAGTTTGCCTGTATCAAAAACATGTAACAATATTTAACATCTCTTTGGGGAGATTTGGGAAACATTCAGCATAAACTCATACTTTAAGTTAAGTAAAGACAATTTCGAACAGTCAGTTGTTAGACAATACAAATCGTGAATAATTCGGTTCTTTATCATCATATTTCTGTTGTTGTTGTTTGTTTTTTCATATATATAAATAAGCGCGACAGGAAAGTCTGCTAAAATATAAGATATTGACGTCAGGTTGAATATCCGGCTGATGATATTCTTAAATATAAATGGTTTCCTGGTTTCCCAGTTTAAAAATAGCTAACTGTGCAGCGTGGGTCAGATAGGAAATTCAGAATTGTAATGACGAGTGGGGTGTAATGCTTTACTTTTCAAACAGATATAGGAACCAATAGTCAGATTTTCGTTTGATTTGTTCAGTTAACGTAAATTCTTTTAGTTGTTGTTGTTTGTTTTGTTTGTTTTTTTTGCCAAAAAGAAAGTTGACCCATATACTGACGGATACCGGCTTTAACATCTGCTACCTTTAATGGCCGCGTGCTCTTGTCGTCTGCAACGATAAGTGTGTAGACGTGTGAAGGACACGATCACACTACAGTACTGTTGCTTTTTATTAAGAATTAAGTTCTGAAAAGGATATCACGTTTACATATTTGAAATACGTCCAATTTGTATGCTCGTTTTCGTACTTGATGATCATTGCAATATTACACAAACAGTACAGATTGCAATGAAATTATAAATGGAAGATGGCGCCTATGATCTATTGGGTTAATACACCGATCAAAGTGACTCTTTGGTCTCTCATTTCGTGAGTTCGAGCCCATTTCGGTGCGAAAACCTTTACATCGGAAGTTCTTTCAGCTGACCTACAGTGCGCCAATGTTCCTACCTAGACATTTGTCCCGAGTCTTTCTCCGTGAAAATCAGCTGGGTGTCGCTATATTAATTATTCTCATATTTTGTCGCTGTGATGTATTTATTTTATATCAACCTGGCTAAATGTAATCTGTTCTTCGATAGAGTTGTCCCTTTGACTAAAAAACCGTTTGAATTTTAGTTGTATTTCCATTTATTTATTCTTCATTGTTTGGCTGTGATATTTCATTACTAAATCTATATGTAACTGTTTTGGTGATAGTGTTTATAAATGTGCTTTATTACAGATGTTATATTTGCAATAAAGGCAAAACCTACATGTGTTGTTTCAATAGGATCTAGAAACTGTCGACGCGTGTTTAATTAATTTTATTTATGTAATGTAAGATAATCACACATGTTTTCTATTTGGATTTCTTACTTAAATGTAAATGTATTAAACTATTCCTTAACTTTGCCACTTAATATAATAATTATTATTCGAACTATTTCAAGATTACATAGTTAATTATTTTGCTGCATCGTTGTTGTTCCTTTGCAAAATGTCGCGTAAGATCTTTTCTTGTCTCTTTTTCTGTATAACGATACTTCTATATTGCAAATTTAAAAAAAGGTAGAAGCATAAATTATTATTAACTAACAATAAATTTAGATACACTGTCAAATTCTGAAAGCCGTCGGGTGGTTATTTTGAGCATGATTGCTTATATAACCAAATAGAAAGTTATTTATGTGACGATATAGGCACCTAAGCGAGTATTTTGTTTTAAGTAACCCGCTATGACGTCAATTTTAGCAGAAATCTTAATCTTTTTTTTATTACGAAATACGAAAAAAAAACATTGAATTTATTTCAACGAATTGTAACTAACTTACGATAGTTGATGTTGTGTTTAAAATGGTCCGTGCTTAGACAAGTGAATTTGTTTTTGCAGAATCTTAACATGGGTCAGGTATTGTAACATGTCTTTACTCAATGTGTTGAACGTTTTTGTACCACCTTAAAGATATACGATATATTATTTCAATAATATTTAATTAATAGAAACATCATCAAGAAACGTGAAACGTTAGGTTTGATAGATATTCACATAAAACGTATAATTTGTTTTTCGAAAGAAGAAAGTCAAACACTGGTGGTATGAAAATAGTATATTTTAACCATACAAGTCAAAGAATAAATGAAAATAGTATATTTTAACCATAAAAGTTAAAGAATAAGTGGTACGTTTATCATCTTAAATTATAAAATATGCACATGATTAAAAAATCTGCATCCAAAAGGACGAAACTTTGTATCAAACACTTGATACAGACGTGTAGAGTAATTCCCCTTGTTCTGACTACAAGCTCAAACGCAAGCATAGCCAGTTTCATAAGTATAGCAGGTAAAACTAATGTGAACAATCACATGGCAAGTTATTAAAACTGACACGTATGCCCTTATTGATAAAAATATAACAGGAAATGTGACTTTAAGAGCAAACCTTGAACTTTGGTCACAACTTTTACAGTAAAACTAATATAAAATAGAATACCATTTCTAAAACAAGCCTTAAATCGATGTAATATATACATAAAATACTTTAAAAGCGACTTCCACATTTAGGCCTATTCTATACATTGCCTGCAAGAAGACAATTGCATCTACCATTTCATTGCACATAATTACTCTTTGCATGTCTGTGCGTCCGTATGTCTTTCTGTCAGTCTCTCTCTCTCTCACTCTCTCCCATATATATCACATTCATTTCTCACCAGCTTTTGCACGATCTGTCATTCTGTCTGAACGTCTTTCTGTCTTTCTCACAGTTTCTCTGCCCCTATAGATTGTTTTTAATTCTCTTTTGCCACCGAACGACATATTCATTAGCTTATCTTCGTTTTCTCACATTTTATAAATACAACAAGGCATGGATTTCCTTACAAGATCACGCGTGTAGCAGTACTACACAGTAAAAAAAAACAATAACAATAAAAAGATAGATAACCGTGGGTTAGCAATAATATTGAGAGCAGTGTTTTCCCTACAATCGTGGGAAAGAACGGTTTGATATACTCAATGTGCCATCCGCAAACAGTAGAGAATGTTTATCATCATACACAGGACTAACAAGGTAATGGAAATATATTTTAAAGGAAATTGGTGTAATGACAATTATGTTTGTGTTTATGCTGAAAAAAACACGAATTGATTAAATACACCATGTGTATGATAAAATAGTTGAGTTATTTCCGTCCTCCGAACGTTTTTCATCCGTGGCGTTCCAAGTGCCAGGCAGGTCGACACTAGGGGAGAGACGGTGTGTACGTGCCCACTTCGAAACAAAAATTTGAAACATAAATGAGGTTCGATGCTGCTCAAGGCACTAACAAACAGGGAAAAGTTATGAGAAATAATGGTTTTATCTCAGGCTGATCGTTGACATATAGCTGTTGATGTTGTCTCTGTTGATGTTATATCTGTTTGTAATTCCTGTTTAGTAATCAGAACCAACTGATTATCATTAGTCCAAAAAAAATGTATCCATAATACAATCGAAAAAGTTAGTGTTATCTTAAATTTCTCACCAAATTGTTTAACAATAAAATACTGAAATTCTTCTAGGACAAACATCAACTTCCATATACTATGAAGTTTGGCTCAGCGAGCCGTGGCGAGACTCTGTCTCTGACGCTCCAGCTGCTTGTTCCGCTGTTGCTTGGCCAATTGGATCTTAATCTGACCAAGCAACGTCCCTGTTATAGCCGTCAGGAATATCTGCAATATGAATAGAAATGATTGCTTCTAGTGATGCATTGTCGACATTGTAGCCCGAAATTTGCCAATACGGGTTATAAAATATTAATGAAAAAGAAACACCGGCGAGCACACCTGTACACAGACAACATACTTAAACGCACGCGTATATGTTCACACAACTCAGATCACACACATGTTTACACTTAAAAGTATAAAAAAAAACATAATCAAAAGGTGACGCAGATTAGACGTCGTTTCAATAATTCAACAAGTTTTACTGTCAACCACATAGCTTGAACCAATTCGACAAGCATCGATGACAGTTCTTTTTAAAGTCTTCTAAAAAAAGAACTGACTGAAATGCAATATTTTCTTGGATGTTATCTTTTTAAATACCTGTAATTCATACACCATCTGAAATCAATTCAAACTCTAGCTTGCAAGTGTGACAGAGGTATCGTTTCTCGCAATGCCTGTAGACTTTCTGCTTGAATAATCGTACTGCATATAAATCATATATAGGCAGAAGATAAGCTGATTATTTCAGCATCTGAATGTTACAAAAACAACAAGTAAATTAAAGACATATTTACATACATGTACTACAATTGCTTGAACGAGTTTAGTGTCCGAATTACATTTGTTCAGTTATAGTAGGAAGCTGCATCCTATATATTGATGTCATCACCAAAACAAGCATGTCATTACAATAGGTCACAATATACCAATCATACAATTCTGGTCTGTCACTTGTTTGTTAGCCAAGTGTCAACAAGAAAACACGAACCAGTGCCATGTCAATACACTTTAGTATGACCAAAACCTGCGAGCCCCTCCCGAGCCCCCGACCCGTCCCCCACCATCACCACTGGCCGAAGGTCACGGAGGCTGAGAGAATGTGCCCTACCTGCGAGCTCCACACGAGCCCGCGACCCCCAACCCCCGCTACCACCATTGACCGAAGGTCACGGAGGCTAAGAATGTGCCCTACCTGCGGAACAAAGATGCCAATAACGATTCCACCCACAACCAACACGTTGCTTTGGAGGATGGTGGAAATGGCATTAAAACATCCTCGGGTGTAGATGGTCGAGGTTCGTACCGCTGCATCCTGGAAATACACTCATCATCATCATCATCATCATCATCATCATCATCATCATCATCATCAACAACAACAACATCATCATTATCACCATTATCATCATCACATTATTTATTTATTTTTCTTCTCTTCATTTAATCGGATCCTGTTCAAGCACCACATCATCATCATCATCATCATCATCATCATCATCATCATCATCATCATCATTACCATTTTTATTATTATTCTTTTCTCTTCATCTCATCGGATCCTGGTCCATTATCAACATCAGCAAGATAAGCAGCAGTAACAGTAGCAAACAAATACAAAGAATGTAAGTCTGTATACTTACGGTTGTGTCTCTCGCCATGTCTTTGCCACACATATAATTGATCAACCCAGTCTGCAACACAAGACATTTTTTCAATCTAATTTGCTGAACACACTTTCGTAATAAAAAAAACCAAAACATCGTGAAATGCATAAAATAGAATGAATAGTTAAATCTTCATGTAAGCTTAAGAATTTAAATGTAGTAGGCTTTTTATATCGTTGGTTCAAGGCACAACCAACATGTTACACATTTATTAATGAAAGCAGCGCTATATATCTAGTCAGGAGTATAAACCATGTTTACATGTATAAATAAGAAAAGTCGTTGATGCGAAGCATCAAAGGCGATCCCAAAAGTGGAAGTGTAAACATATTAAAGCAATAAGTGAGTAAGTTATAAAGACATTTTAAACGTTATGGTTTTTATTTGAAAGTTACTTATATTCATAAGGTCATAGAATGGTTTAAAACAAACAAAAAAATGCAAAATTTGACACCATTCAATAAATTTTCATATGTAAAATATGTAGAATTATGAGCAAATTTATTGTAATTAACTTTAAAACTAAAGTGTACAAGCAGAAAGTGCACATGTGCAGCAGCTTCACATTATTACACACAAAAAAAGAATTGTTCAGATAGTATTTTTTCTCGAACGTAGTATGGTGTTTCTTTCTCAGTTTTTTATTTTTTATTTTCAAAGTTACTTTGAAAGTTACAGACACACAAAAATAAATAAATATTAAAATAAATAACTAAAATAGAACGCCGTTTACAGAATTCGGACCCGTATTTTATCAGGCTTAGAAAGTCCGCACAAGAAACTTTTCTCCATGTGCAAATTTCAGTGAGCATTCCATACATTATAGGCGTCGCGCTTCAGCGCGTCGCCAATAAAAGCAGCGCTATATATCGAGTCAGGCATCTAAGGCATGTGTATTAACAAAAACAGCGCTTTATATAGAGTCAGGAGTCTAAGACATGTTTATTAATAAAAGCAGCGCTATATATCGAGTCAGGAATCTAAACCATGTTTACATGTATTAATAAAAGCAGCGCTATATATCGAGTTATGAATCTAAACCATGTTTACATGTAATAATAAAAGAAGCGCTTTATGTCGAGTCATGAGTCTAAGACATGTTTATTAATAAAAGCAGCGCTATACATTGAGTCAGAAGACATTGGCATGTTAATAAATGAAGGAAATGCTATCATAGCATGTCAGTTATTGATAACAGAAATATACATAGGAAATAGCTATATACCATAACAGGTGTCCATGCTATGTTAAAAAATCTGAACAGAGCTTTATATCATGTTAGGAGCCAATGACATGTTTTTAATGAAAGATGACATGTTTTTAATGAAAGGAGAACTGTCATATTGTGCCAGGTGTTCATGCCATCTTTTTAAGTGGAGACATGGCTAGATATCATGTTAAGTGTTTTATTACATATGTATAAATGATAGCAGAGCTATCATATTACATCTGGTGTCCATTATATGACTATGAATGAAGGCAGAGCTATTATCATGTTAGGTTTCCAA
The DNA here is from genome assembly GCA_007844125.1 of Sinonovacula constricta. Classification (NCBI taxonomy): domain Eukaryota; kingdom Metazoa; phylum Mollusca; class Bivalvia; order Cardiida; family Solecurtidae; genus Sinonovacula; species Sinonovacula constricta. The sequence continues at coordinate 15,741,933 of CM017569.1, read as the reverse complement.
GATATGTTTATGAATAAAGGCAGAGCTGTCTAACATGCTCGATGCCCATGATATGTATATTTATGAATGATGTCAAAACTATCATTCAGGTATCTATTACATGTTCATAACGAAGGCAGATCTATATGTGCTCCAAGTGACGACAGTTTCTATGTTACTGTAATGTGATGTTGTGAATACCTAGCCCAGTGAAACAACAACACAATAATGAACACTGTATGTTGTATTTATATTCGTATACTCACATCTTGGGATCTACAACAAGAGAACGGTACTGAGCAGTATTCGCCGAAGTTAAGGTTCACGGTTCCAGAGCTGCAGTTAAAGTAAGCGTTGCGGCTCCAGTCCTTGTAGCCAATCTCATCGTTGGACGTCCCGCAGCATTCCAACTGGAACACATAATCATTAGCATTAATGTTGTTTCGTTAGCTAGGAGCCGGCACATTTATCACGCTTAGGCAAATAGTTTAGATCCAGAGGAGCTAGCTCCCGCTGAGACCATTTCTGATCAGAATCTTTTTTTTCTAGCAATACAACTTCTTACATTTATATGTTTCTGTTAGCAGGCTAACTAATATCTTAAATTTTGCATAGCTTACTATACTATTACTATTTAGTCCTTCACCAAGAACGGGACTCGGGCCAACGCGGAGAGAAACCATGCAGTCAGAGGAGTAACAAATCGGCGACAGTAACAAATCGGCGACAGTAACAAATCGGCGACTCTCTTACCAAGCTACAGGCGCCCCTTACTATGTCTACACAATTCATGCATCTATGTATGTATCTACTGGCAAACGTATAGCAGTGTGCGCAATTAAGGAGACCCTGTTTAAATTAATTAATGTGTTAACAATAATAATCTCATTCACCGGATATATTTTCCTGTACTGAATGGCTATCAGGAACAGAACAGAACATATTTTTAGTAGACGTGCACACAATGGATTGTCTTCGATACAGACAAATATACTAGGTTCAGGTCATGTTGATTTGCGGAAAAGGAAAATAATGAACAAATACAAAGAAGTTAAAACAGATTGTCGATTACAAGGAAGAATAATAAAAAATATTATAAAAATAATAAAACTAAATTGTTTTAAAATAATTATTTAGACAGATATGAAAAATATGATAAGCAGAAGATAGGATGAGCTTGATAATATCAGAAAGCTATTTTATTAGGTCTTATTTCGTAAAATCAACGTTGTATTTATTGAAAATGAGCTTGTCATACAAAGACCCTTTTAAAACCATTTATTTATCTAGATGAACATTTATAGATGTGTACAAGATTGGATTGAAAATTTACTTTTTGTAACCAAAATACATTTGCTTTTTAAGAGCACTTTCATATAAAAATGGAAGAAAGGAAAATCAAAGCGTGTTAAGGACAAAACAAATGTAGTATTTCCAGTATTATACGAAAGTGCATAATAAACGGTGCACCGTTACCATTTGTAACATTTTGTACAATGTGTAAAGTGATTAGGGAGCACATGGATTTACTAAGATGTGAATTTTTTTTAACTTTGTACAATTGGAGGTACAAAGTGGCTTGGTTTATCTGCAGGCGTGATATTGTATACTATGTTATGGATAATGCTGATGGTATCTTTATTGGCGCCGCTCTTGAGAGCGATGCCTCTTATGGGCAATCGGATCTCCTCGGGTAATTCCGCCCTCGGGACAATCATCCCTCGGATATATCTGTTGCAATGATACTTAATGATATCACGTTCTTTTTGTTCGCCGGAAATCGGAAGAAGAATATGCCTAAAATGTAGTTCGCACAAAACATAAACAATGCCATCGTTTGACAGCTGCGTGTCTGCTGCGCTGTGTAAAATAAAATTGGATGATTTAAATTTGAAGCCGCCACAAGTTGAAGTTTTACAGTCATCGTACTGTAGTGAGCTGTCACCTGAGCTGTCATCTTGGTTTTGCCGCCTGTCTCTAAAGTAGCCCTATTTAGGGAAATGACCGAGGTGATTAGACTTTCACATACATCCGAGAGATGATTCGTGAATTATCCGAGGTGTTCCTATTGTATTATGGAATGCATTTTTTTATGGGTACAGTAGTGTAGCAGTCAATAACACGATGTCGGAGATGATCCGTGAGACACTTTTCAGAGAAAAGAACTTTCAGAGAAAAGAACCAAGTGTTCCGTTTGTTACAGGGTAGCTTGCAACAGTAAAAGTACAGCTTGCAATTATAAAAAATAGCATAAGTTATTCCCACCAGAGTTATGGTTCGTTACTGTGTCAAATGTTTATGAAATTACAGAGTGTTTAGGGAGAGTTTAGTTCCTAGGATAGTCATCTTCGTGATTAAAGCGCATGCTCTCTTCGGTGCTTCGGCCAAGCCAAATTAAACTAAAAATGTGGATGAAAACAAAGGGACAATTCATATAGAGGACAAGAAATTACCTTAATTTGTGAGTATACTGCCTATACCTATTACCGGTGATAACAAATTACCGGTGACATAAGATAAATATTATGACTTTTTCGTTATGTGGGTAATAGTTAAAACAATGTACACAGTATTTAATAATATTGTCAATATCAGATGGAGTCAAAACAGGCTTTATTAAATATTATTATGCCACCCTAGTAGTTAGTACATAGTTAGTACACGTTTTCTACTGACGTACAACAATTGGACTGGATTAAATAGCATTGTTATTTAAGAGTTGTGGTCTCATGCTCAATGTTTCCTTCACATACAAAGACAGATTTATTTTCTATTATAACTATTTATGAGTTCAATAAACAGAAGGGTGTCTAACAAAACATGGATTGATCTATTTCTTTCTGAGTGTATCTGAGTGTACTAAAACAAGGGCGTACAACCACAAAGAGGAGTTCATCCTCTGTATCAAGCGAATTACAATAAAGACACTTCTTTCTTCACGAGGTATATTACTTCTGGCATATCTGCCTGTTTGAATTCTTAGAGGATGGACCGATAAGCGAAGTCTGCAAAAATAAGCTCTTGAGCTTTTTGCTAACATATCAAGTTAGGATGCATATTCATGCACTTGCTTAAATTCTCTATAGACACACGGAACAGGACTGTCCAGTGATCTGAACCAATCTTGTTTAAAACAATCAACAGCTTGCTTTTTAAAAGTGATTAAAAAGAAGGGATGTCAAAGGATACTAAATTTGGTATCCGGATATCCGTCGAATGATCCGAACGGATATTCGGATATAAATCTTAGTTAATTCTGATGATGCAGACGGATGTGTGCGGGGTTACTAACGTTTCCATTTTAATAATTAATGAAATACAACAATAAAAAAACATTTAGTAATTTTAATTCACAATAAAATGAATAAATCAAACATATATCTGATCAAAGAAAACATGCGTACATGCGAAGCACATTTATTTGAAAACGTTATAAATTATTAAATACCCAATTTTTACAGCAGCTAACACTCTTTACGAAAATGTAACAAAAATAAAAGAAGCACATGATGCAACAAACATATATGTAATGTTTGTGTTATATTTAGTAAGTCACATCAACTTGCAGTTGTTCAGTCGTCCTCTGGAAGCGTGGCACGATTCTTGTTGAGGAAGAGTATCCCATCGATTCATTTATACAATCCAAACGGACTTAATTAAACATGAGTAACTGATATTTGCCGACAAACCTGTTTATTGTCTACATAATTGTAGCTCTATCTCTTCTTAATAAAGCCGAACAAACGAAATTAAAGATAATAATCCTTAATCAAAATTAATAAGTAATAGCTTCAAACAATGGCTGTTAATTGGCAAACTATTTTACATAAGCTTTGGCACATTTCTGAAATTGTGAAGTTCATCAACAAAATTGAAGATAGTATTTGCTAAGCAAAATGGATCAGTAGAAGCTTCAAAGGTTTGCGGTTAATTAGCATGTTATTATACATACCATTATGCTTTAGCACATTTCAAAAACTGTGAAGCCAAATATACGATACTGCGTGTCACCACCAGTCACCACCTGTCGATAATCCGTTACACCTGCGTATTCGTAAATGCACACTGGCATGACAGCAGAAAGATAACTTAGTAAAATGGCCAAAACATTTAATTAAATGTTTAAAATTTTACATTTTTTAAGCGAATATCCGGATACCAAAGTCGATTCGAATATCCGATAATTCGAACGAAAAGCCTTTGCATTTATTAGCATAACGTTCTTAAATAGGCAGGGCTTGGGCCAAAAAATTTTAAGCGACTGAAATTTGAATTTGAATTCACACATTTATAGAGTGGAATTTGCCAGTTCCGTTTTGAATGCAATCAATTCATATTTTCTTAAAGTTCTGTTACAGCATTTAGGTATACATGAATCAGTGCTCATAGCTGTCTTCCTAACTCCTCAATCCTGATACCTGGCACTTGAACCTATTGGGAGGTGTTAATTGCATTCACAGCTGTGGTAAATTGCACACATTTCCTGTAATGGTGTTAGCTTCTCTTCCTACCTCTTATAACCTCTCTGTAGAGGTGTTAATTGCATTCACAACTGTGGTAAATTGCACACCTTTCCTGTAATGGTGTTAGCTTCTCTTCCTACCTCTTATAACCTCTCTGTAGAGGTGTTAATTACATTCACAACTGTGGTAAATTTCACACCTTTCCTAATTCCCCTGTAATGGTGTTAGCCTCTCTTCACACCTCTTATAATCCTTCTGTAGAGGTGTTAATTACTTTCACAACTGTGGTAAATTGCACAACTTTCCTAATGCCCTTGTATCAATAAGTAGTCAGTGAGCAGACTTGTGTTGACGAGGAAAGTAGTGAGTGTGAGCTGGACTGTTCTTCCCTGACAGATGAGCTGCACTTGCTTCCCCTTCAACGAAACCCGTGCGCTGCTCATACCTTACAGCTGTGTGTGCATGATGGCGTTGACAAGGCTGGTCCCCTCAAGCACGTAATTGCCAAAAATCCATGTTTGTGGCCCACTGTCGCAAGTCAGCTACTGCTACTGATATCCTGGATGGCACCTACAAATTGCAGATAGCCAACGCCACACGCTGGAACAGCCAAGCCACTGTGCTCAAGCGCCTCCTTCGTGTACCTATTTATACCCTTTCCAAGATCGACTCTCCACACCATCTGTCAACTCATGAACCTTGTGAGTGAGATCCTGCAGCCGTTCCAGGAGGTCATTGACCAGATCCAGGATAACAAAGCCTTTGGCCCAACTTGAGACTCTGCAGGAGAAGTACAACTTTCAGCTTGTCACCACCCTAGCCTCTTCCATTGAGCAAGGCCTCAGCAAGTATGAGACCATGTCTCACTTCCAGCTAGCCTCCATCCTTGACCCCAGATTCAAGTTTGACTAGTGTCACGACCACGACCAGCTTCCTCTGCACCAGTTGAGCGTATCTTCAACACTGCAGGAAAAGTCTTCAAACCAGAGCGATGCAGCATAACTGGTTCGAGGTTCCAGGACTTGATGCTGATCAGATGTAACCATACTTGGTAAATTCAACCCAGAAAGTGAATCCATTGCTGAATCTACTTTATCTATTAATTGACCATTGTAAGTCCAAGATTCAGAGGGTGACAAATTTTTACGCTTTCGAAAAACCATCATCTTAGTCTTTGATGTATTTACAGTGTGGCCCACTTTGTTCCAGTAAGTATGCAAATTGTTCAAATGAATTCCTATTTCTTCTGGTGACTCACCAATTATGGCTATATCATCAGCAAACAATAAAATGACTTAGACTTTGTCATCTACTTTGATGCCAGTCTCTGAATTACTTAAGAGATATTCTTCTAAGTCATCAATAAAAAGAGAAAACAGCAAAGTGGACATAATTTCGCCTTGAGAAAGCCCGACTGCATAATTGAAGCAATCAGAATATGATGAACAATGCTTTACACTAGATTTAACTTTCTAATACATGTCTTTACCAATTCTTAAAAGTTTTCCTTCAATGCCAGAATGGAACAGTTCCAACAAAGGCGCATTTCTATAAATGGAGTCGAAACATTTCAGCAAGTCGACATACATTATTTCTTATTCCTATTTAGATATTTCTGAACAAAAGACATTAAAATTAAAATGGCATCCACAGTAGAACGACCTTTTCGAAATCTAAACTGTGCATCAGATAAAATATTGTTATTTTCACAGATATATTCGATACGTTTGTTTAGTATGCTAGTATATAATTTAGACATGCAACTAAGAATAGTGCTGCCTCTATAATTATTGACATCACCTGTGCTGCCCTTTTTGTGCAGTGGGCCAATTATACCTTCCATCCATTGCTCTGGGAAAAAGCCAGAGTCTAAAATGTCACACAAATGTGTTTTTAATATATCTCTATACATATCTTTTAATAGTTTTAATTGCATATTTATTTCATTAATTGTTTAAGACTGATCTTGATCAGGATAGGCAGAATTGCCTAAATCAAAGATGTACTCAGTACAAAATGATTCAGCATCATTGTTGATGCAGTTTGGACCAATATCTAAACTAGAGAAACATACAAGCCATTCAATGAAATATCAATTGAACTTTGGATCTACATTTTTTCAAATTTTCTATTTCTTTTATGTTACTTTTGTATACTGCATTTTTCTTTATTCTGATAAAGTCTTTATAATTGCTCTTACATTCAGATAATAACAGCCTATTTGAATCTGTTTTGTCGTGGTTAAATGTTTTTAGTGCTTGTAAATACAAATTTCTAAGATCAACACTCTCCTTATCAAACCAGTCTTTGTGTTTTAATATGTAGTCATTATTAAACCTTTTAAACAGATGATCAGTAACTGATCTAAAGGTATCAAGGAAGTTGTTTACAACATCATTAATGGAGCCTCTGTTGTTACAGTTTATAACATTTACAATCTCATTGAAACACGGTAAGCATCATATAACAGCGCGAAACTTGTCTCTATGTTCATTACACCATGTTAACTTATCATTTGTGATTACCTAGTCAACAGGTGTAGGTGTGTTGCATAATAAAGTGAGTAGTAATGGTGAGTGGTCACTCCATTCATTGAATTGGTGAATAGTAAAATTTATAACAATGAAAAGTGGCGCTCGTGCAGCAAAAAAGTCGATAACTGAACATCCATTTTGTGAAAAAAATGTGTATTGCTTTGTATTGCCAACACGACCATTGGCTATGCTTATTGCAGTTGACTTACACAAGTCGAATAATTTTGTACCGTGACTAAAATTTACATTTACATATTTACCAGAATCGTTTACTGGACAATTTTACCTCAGATCATCTACTATATCGTTTAAAAAATCATGCACAATAAAATCTTTCCTTTGGCCTACTCTGCTGTTACGATCCCCACACAGTATAATACAGCAAATAGTATCCACATACGATGCGGTCGTTTTTAATTATATAAAAAGATAAACATTAATGGTATTATAGCAAGGCAAGCCTTCATCCCAAACATATGTCTCACATAGGAATATGTCTTCTGCAGTGTTTAAAAATTCATGATCAAGCTTTAACCATAAAATAGTGTCGTGGTGATAATCTTAATACACTCCTTTACACTGTCTTTATAGAGTAAACCTATACCACTACTATTACGGCTGCATTGGGATGCGTTATTTCCTTTTTAGAAGTTGTGTGTAACATAATTATTCAATGATATATTACTTCTTGAGCCAGTCCATGTCTCGTAAAGAAAGCAAACGTAAGAATCTCGGAAAAGTGCGTGAAGTCATCCCCATCGTGTCTACTCCCGTACCGGTAAGCCATCTAGCTTTTGCCATCCAAGTCATTTTTTAACGAGGGGGCTTTTGTCCGGGGCGGCTTTTGTCCAACACGCCTATGTACATGGTGTCGTAGACAATCCGAGAGCGTTTTTCATGATCTCGGGCCTCCTTTATTTTCTTGACAAGTTTCTTCCTCTTTTCTTTGATTTCTTTAGGGAAGTGCTCATACATTTGAAATCGTATGCCATTTAAGTTCTCACATAGCCTTCGAGCTAGCTCGCGGTCTTGGAAGTAGGTAAACTTCCAGAAACAAACTTCCAGAAACAACAATGTTTCTGTATCTGCCTGGGACTGGTTGTCCTGTACTTCGGTGAAGCTTTATGCGTTCAACAGTGTCTTAAGCAATCGTCAAGACAGAATGCATAGGACCCCTAAGCTTTTTCTCAGTGACATCCGGTGACTCGCTACCACTGGCTTGACTATCCTCTGTGATATTGGTGAAGATCAAATTGTTTCTCACTGATTGAGATTTCAGATAGGACATCTCATTCTTCATCTCTTCTTTTTCCCTCTCTAAGTCTGCTACCCTTGTAGCGAGTTGTGTTGAGTCTATCACACCTCTGTCTACCCGATCCTCTATTGTCTCCACCTCTTCATCAAATTGCTTAATTTTCTTGTCCACTGCTACCCACACAGTATTCAACTCTTTTTCAAAATCACACACTTTCTTTTCCAGCAATTCGATGGCTCCTAGTTTCTCTGCCATAGAAATAAGTCTGTCATTGATGGCGTTCATACATCTTAGCAGATCGTTGTTAAAGTGTTGTGATTGACAACTTCCGGTTGGGCCCAGGAAAACGCACATCAGAGGGCACCTGTAGGTGACGTAGTTTTCCCTCCACTGCGTCCCTCAATCAGTCGAAAGCCTGAACGCAGAAAGGACAGACGTGTTTTACAGCAATCTTCACCAACCCAAATCAACGAGTGATGATTCGCTCTACTTGTGTCAGAAGTAAACGGAAGCCTGGTGTGACTTCCTGAGTTGGGCTTGGGCCCAAAAAAGATAAGAGTGGGAGGAGGGTAGTGCCGGTGTGGTGGAAAGGCCTACAGGTGGCCCAGTTAGCTCAGTAGACAGAGCTCTGGAACGGTGATCCGGAGGTCGTGGGTTCGATCCATACATCAGGCGCTCACTTTTCCCTTGATTTATTTTAACTGGGCTCACAGCGCCCCAACCCCCTCCGCCATGATGCATGATCTGCTACTGGACGCAGGTTGTGTATTGGCAAATACACAATCCTTTTCAGGATGTAAACTGTCAAGAGTTGATCGTGTATTGTTGCATAATATTTTATATAATTAGCTTCAGACTGAATAGAGTACTGGTACTTACAGTTCCTAGCTCCTCAGACGGTCCTTTCCCTTTTCGCGATTTACTTCTATGCTCTCACTACCATTTGTACCACTATCAATACAAGTGCGTCTATTTTTCCTCTTATTTCCTTTATCCTTGTGTCTTGTCATCACCTAACACTGCTCCACATATCATAACGGTTATTATCAATCAAACGATTTGGGTCGGTTATGTTGAGCGGTTTTAAATCGATTTTTTCACAAATTTTCTCCGCCGATTCAAAACACATCTTACCGCGCAAACGCCACGTGACACAAATCGGGTGTTTGGGGTAACCACGTGTTGTAAGGTATGAACTACTATCAGGGCAGGTGTATAAAGTTACCACTTGTTGTAAGATATGAACTACTATCAGGGCAGGTGTATGGAGTTACCACTTGTAAGGTATGAACTACTATCAGGGCAGGTGTATGGAGTTACCACTTGTTGTAAGGTATGAACTACTATCAGGGCAGGTGTATGGAGTTACCACTTGTAAGGTATAAACTACTATCAGGGCAGGTGTATGGAGTTACCACGTGTTGTAAGGTATGAACTAATATCAGGGCAGGTGTATGGAATTACCACTTGTAAGGTATGAACTACTATCAGGGCAGGTGTATGGAGTTACCACGTGTTGTAACGTATGAACTACTATCAGGGCAGGTGTATGGAGTTACCACTTGTTGTAACGTATGAACTACTATCAGGGCAGGTGTATGGAGTTACCACTTGTAAGGTATGAACTACTATCAGGGCAGGTGTATGGAGTTACCACTTGTTGTAAGGTATGAACTACTATCAGGGCAGGTGTATGGAGTTACCACTTGTTGTAAGGTATGAACTACTATCAGGGCAGGTGTATGGAGTTACCACTTGTTGTAAGGTATAAACTACTATCAGGGCAGGTGTATGGAGTTACCACTTGTTGTTACGTATGAACAACTATCAGGGCAGGTGTATGGAGTTACCACTTGTAAGGTATGAACTACTATCAGGGCAGGTGTATGGAGTTACCACTTGTTGTAACGTATGAACTACTATCAGGGCAGGTGTATGGAGTTACCACTTGTAAGGTATAAACTACTATCAGGGCAGGTGTATGGAGTTACCACGTGTCGTAAGGTATGAACTACTATCAGGGCAGGGGTTTGGAGTTACCACTTGTAAGGTATGAACTATTATCAGGGCAGGTGTATGGAGTTACCACTTGTAAGGTATGAACTACTATCAGGGCAGGTGTATGGAGTTACCACGTGTTGTAAGGTATGAACTAATATCAGGGCAGGTGTATGGAGTTACCACGTGTTGTAAGGTATGAACTACTATCAGGGCAGGTGTATGGAGTTACCACTTGTTGTAAGGTATGAACTACTATCAGGGCAGGTGTATGGAGTTACCACTTGTTGTAAGGTATAAACTACTATCAGGGCAGGTGTATGAAGTTACCACTTGTTGCAACGTATAAACTACTATCAGGGCAGGTGTATGGAGTTACCACTTGTTGTAAGGTATGAACTACTATCAGGGCAGGGGTTTGGAGTTACCACTTGTAAGGTATGAACTATTATCAGGGCAGGTGTATGGAGTTACCACTTGTAAGGTATGAACTACTATCAGGGCAGGTGTATGGAGTTATCACGTGTTGTAAGGTATAAACTAATATCAGGGCAGGTGTATGGAGTTACCACGTGTTGTAAGGTATGAACTAATATCAGGGCAGGTGTATGGAGTTACCACGTGTTGTAAGGTATGAACTAATATCAGGGCAGGTGTATAGAGTTACCACTTGTGAGGTATGAACTACTTCCAGGAATGGTGTTTGGGGTTACCACTTGTAAGGTATGAACTACTATCAGGGCAGGTGTATGGAGTTACCACTTGTTGTAAGGTATGAACTACTATCAGGGCAGGTGTATGGAGTTACCACTTGTTGTAAGGTATGAACTACTATCAGGGCAGGTGTATGGAGTTACCACTTGTAAGGTATGAACAACTATCAGGGCAGGTGTATGGAGTTACCACTTGTAAGGTATGAACTACTATCAGGGCAGGTGTATGGAGTTACCACTTGTTGTAAGGTATGAACTACTATCAGGGCAGGTGTATAGAGTTACCACTTGTGAGGTATGAACTACTTCCAAGAATGGTGTTTGGGGTTACCACTTGTAAGGTATGAACTACTATCAGGGCAGGTGTATGGAGTTACCACTTGTTGTAAGGTATGAACTACTATCAGGGCAGGTGTATGGAGTTACCACTTGTTGTAAGGTATAAACTACTATCAGGGCAGGTGTATGGAGTTACCACTTGTAAGGTATGAACTACTATCAGGGCAGGTGTATGGAGTTAACACTTGTAAGGTATGAACTACTATCAGGGCAGGTGTATGGAGTTACCACTTGTTGTAAGGTATGAACTACTATCAGGGCAGGTGTATGGAGTTACCACTTGTAAGGTATAAACTACTATCAGGGCAGGTGTATGGAGTTACCACGTGTTGTAAGGTATGAACTAATATCAGGGCAGGTGTATGGAGTTACCACTTGTAAGGTATGAACTACTATCAGGGCAGGTGTATGGAGTTACCACGTGTTGTAACGTATGAACTACTATCAGGGCAGGTGTATGGAGTTACCACTTGTTGTAACGTATGAACTACTATCAGGGCAGGTGTATGGAGTTACCACTTGTAAGGTATGAACTACTATCAGGGCAGGTGTATGGAGTTACCACTTGTAAGGTATGAACTACTATCAGGGCAGGTGTATGGAGTTACCACTTGTTGTAAGGTATGAACTACTATCAGGGCAGGTGTATGGAGTTACCACTTGTTGTAAGGTATGAACTACTATCAGGGCAGGTGCATGGAGTTACCACTTGTTGTAAGGTATGAACTACTATCAGGGCAGGTGTATGGAGTTACCACTTGTTGTTACGTATGAACGACTATCAGGGCAGGTGTATGGAGTTACCACTTGTAAGGTATGAACTACTATCAGGGCAGGTGTATGGAGTTACCACTTGTTGTAACGTATGAACTACTATCAGGGCAGGTGTATGGAGTTACCACTTGTTGCAACGTATAAACTACTATCAGGGCAGGTGTATGGAGTTACCACTTGTTGTAAGGTATGAACTACTATCAGGGCAGGGGTTTGGAGTTACCACTTGTAAGGTATGAACTATTATCAGGGCAGGTGTATGGAGTTACCACTTGTAAGGTATGAACTACTATCAGGGCAGGTGTATGGAGTTACCACGTGTTGTAAGGTATGAACTAATATCAGGGCAGGTGTATGGAGTTACCACGTGTTGTAAGGTATGAACTACTATCAGGGCAGGTGTATGGAGTTACCACTTGTTGTTACGTATGAACGACTATCAGGGCAGGTGTATGGAGTTACCACTTGTAAGGTATGAACTACTATCAGGGCAGGTGTATGGAGTTACCAATTGTTGTAAGGTATAAACTACTATCAGGGCAGGTGTATGATGTTACCACTTGTTGCAACGTATAAACTACTATCAGGGCAGGTGTATGGAGTTACCACTTGTTGTAAGGTATGAACTACTATCAGGGCAGGGGTTTGGAGTTACCACTTGTAAGGTATGAACTATTATCAGGGCAGGTGTATGGAGTTACCACTTGTAAGGTATGAACTACTATCAGGGCAGGTGTATGGAGTTACCACGTGTTGTAAGGTATGAACTAATATCAGGGCAGGTGTATGGAGTTACCACGTGTTGTAAGGTATGAACTAATATCAGGGCAGGTGTATAGAGTTACCACTTGTGAGGTATGAACTACTTCCAGGAATGGTGTTTGGGGTTACCACTTGTAAGATATGAACTACTATCAGGGCAGGTGTATGGAGTTACCACTTGTTGTAAGGTATGAACTACTATCAGGGCAGGTGTATGGAGTTACCACTTGTTGTAAGGTATGAACTACTATCAGGGCAGGTGTATGGAGTTACCACTTGTAAGGTATAAACAACTATCAGGGCAGGTGTATGGAGTTACCACTTGTAAGGTATGAACTACTATCAGGGCAGGTGTATGGAGTTACCACTTGTTGTAAGCTATGAACTACTATCAGGGCAGGTGTATGGAGTTACCACTTGTAAGGTATGAACTACTATCAGGGCAGGTGTATGGAGTTACCACTTGTAAGGTATGAACTACTATCAGGGCAGGTGTATGGAGTTACCACTTGTTGTAAGGTATAAACTACTATCAGGGCAGGTGTATGGAGTTACCACTTGTAAGGTATGAACTACTATCAGGGCAGGTGTATGGAGTTACCACTTGTAAGGTATGAACTACTATCAGGGCAGGTGTATGGAGTTACCACTTGTTGTAAGGTATGAACTACTATCAGGGCAGGTGTATGGAGTTACCACTTGTTGTAAGGTATGAACTACTATCAAGCAGGTGTATGGAGTTACCACTTGTTGTAAGGTATGAACTACTATCAGGGCGAGTGTATGGAGTTACCACTTGTTGTAAGGTATGAACTACTATCAGGGCGAGTCTGTGAGCATAAATGTTGTTGGATGGTATAGGCTACTATAAAGGGTTTTGTGTGTTGGCTCACCTCTTCCTGGATAGTATCTATAAGATTTTGCATGTCGTCGTCGTCCCGGTATTTGACGATCGCCTCCTTAAGCGAGTTTTCCGGGTAAATATTGAGCTGTTGGCGAGCGTCAGGCACATACACTACCACGAATATCAACACCACTATAACCATCTCCAGAAGAAACAGGACAGTCAGGGTCCATCGGTACTGAAAACACGAATATATGTGTTATATATGTGTGATGGTAGAGAAGCGAGAAAGCCGGTAGAATTTGTTGGTAAAGCACTAGAAGCTAGTAATGTTAACGAATATTAGAATATTTGAATTTCAAGCCGATATTAGAATAGAGATCCTGGGAGTCGAATATTTTATCATTCTTAATAACTTTTGTTAAGTTTGAAGTAAAATTTAAACGTATTTCTCAAGTTGATCGTTTTGACCCCAAACGACTTAAGATGCGATATGTGATTGCGCTGGCTCTAGGTTAGAGGGTGGATGCTCTTATTAAGAAAACATTTGCTCGAGAGCAACGTCTATATATTGCATGTCATGAAAGTATTGCATTTTTTACTAACACTTTCTTAGAAAAGTTTACTATGTGGACTTGCTCGGATGTTTGTGAAGCTCTACGTTTCCTATTAGACAATATTTACATAAAATGTGATGACACTTTATTTAGACAAGTAATTGGTATTCCTATGGGAACCAACTGTGCACCATTAATTGCAGATTTGGTTTTATACTGCTTTGAACGTGATTTCATGTTAACTTTATCCCCTTCTAACCAAAGCCACATTATAGAGGCTTTCAATTTAACGTCACGCTATCCTCAAGCACGCTATCTTGAGGATATTCTTACTATAGATAATCCTTTCTGTTCTCAAATGATCCATCTGATTTACCCCCCTCCCCCCATCCAGAACTTACCCTTAAAAAAGCAAATAACTGACATTTAAATGCAGCATTTCAAGACATTCCAATGACAACGTCTCTGCTAAAATCTATGACAAGAGAGATGATTTCAACTTTATAATTGTGAATTATCCATACCTTGACGGTGATTCACCTCGTGCTACCTCTTATGGTATTTACATATCACAACTTACAAGGTTTGCACGAGTTTGTACTAAAATAGAAGATTTCAATGCTAGAAACCTGTTTATTTCTTCTAAACTGTTACAGCAAGGCTTTCGTTTTCATAAATTAAGAAAGGCGTTTTCAAAATTCTTTTACCGCAATGGTTTTATAGCTTCTAAGTATAATAGCAGTATGAAAACACTTATGCAGAAAGGCATAAGCCATCCTGCATTTTATGGAAATGTTTTATACAAGTTAAAGAAAATCAAAGGTCTCAATAACTTTTCTGACCACTTTACAAAACTTATCAGAAAATGTATTGCAGACGGTTACAACCCGGGAATCCTTCGCTGTACTGCATTGCTTGCAATTGACCCTTTTACAGTCAAGAACTTGTATTGCTTTTAAATTACACGATGACCGGACAGGTCGTTGAGACTATATGAAAACAGGGACTTAAAGCCACAATTGGACAGTTACTGTTGGAATTCTTGTCTCTTCATATCTCCAGTCGTGCCCTATATAGGTGAGACAACTTGAGCAGTCTCCATACCCTTTACGTGAGATTGCACAGTAGGTATAACATTTGGATTTTTAGTACCATTCTTATATATAATATGCCAACTGCGGATAAGTCCTCGGCTTTTCATAAACATTTTTTTAACTTATTAGCTCTTAACAATACTACATTTTATTTTGTTGGTAGGTTGTTTTCTAAATTTCGATGTTTTCTTTCGTATTTTTTACATTTCACTTTTGAAACTTTGAAACATGATGTTACGGCATTATATGACATATTTAAATTGTTCTTATTATATATCAGCAGTTGGGCTGTTTTATTTGTTTTTATAATATGTCAGCGCTTGTGCTGTTTTATTTGTTCTTATAAAAATATATCAGCGCTTGGGCTTTTTTTTATCTCAAACTCATCTCTCGTTTGGAATTTTTATTTTTACGTTGCCGAGGCTTTTATCTGCTGTGCATACTGTATATAAGTTTATAGTTTATTTTATTACTAGTTATTATGTGTGTATATAAGTTCTTAAATTATATTAATATTAATTTCAATTAGGTAAAAAATTGTAACACATGCTACCGGATGCGACCAAAATACACTGATTTTAAAGTTTTCTCGCATTTACTTATTTTGCTCAACACAACACCCACGTGATCTGAATCTTAAAATCCAGAGTGCGACATTATTTTCCGAACGCGTGCGCTTACTTTAGACAGAGATGACAGAATAACATTTATCATACATAAAGTGGTATAGAGCCTCAGAAGGCAATGAGGCATCGCATGGGATATCGCAAATATCTCGCCTTTGTAGATATTGCGTAGTCAGTGGAACACTCATTCTTACAGCAGTTTGGTCCCCGTTTCGACCATTTCCTCTAGTGACTGAGTGATGTTAATAAATGTGGATTTCACGTATATCTATATTGCACACTATAATAACGTCTAGTCTAACATTTTAAGCTTGTCTTGAGTGACTTAAAAACGCACACCACTGTATGCCCATGGCTTTAATAATAAGGAAGCTCCTGGTGATGCACTGAGCTTTCAAGGTAAAATACTAAGAACTAAGAAGATGCAACTAAACTTACGATTTTAAGGGACAGAACGTGTTCCCGGAGAGAACCGAACCAGCCGAAGTATGACGTGAAGAAGCCGATGCTGCCGCCGAGACAAAGAACACAGGCGGGGTCTAGGAAGAAGTCATAGGCGTTCCTGACAATCTTCTCCTTCTCTACCAGGATCCATATCATCAGCCCCACCACGGCCCCCGACAATAACTGCAACACATACAATATGAAATACGTTAGTATTTGGCTTTGTTTCCTATTACCTTCTTATCGTCGGTAAGCCACGTTTATTGATATTGCTCTCCTTTATGGTAAATTTAGTGCCGACAGAATGCCCATCAGGGGTTCCTTGGGTAAAGTCGTCCGACAGGACCTGTTAATAGAGTATATTTAAATTTAGTATTAGTATATGCACAATGCCGTGGTATATGCCGTCTTCTGTACCCTCGATCATGTAGGTGACCGGTGCATGAAGCTTGTATCGAACATAGCACTTAAAAACAAACAATTACAATAACAATGATGTAATTAAGATGTAATTAAGACGATCCATACGTCCGATTATAGGACACTCATGCAGTGGATGCTGATATTTACAAGTAGTATATGACTAGTAAGACAAGCTCAAGTCGTTATTAATAAATGTCTCATAATTTCAGAGGTGACTGTAAAAACTGACCACTGCTAGATTAGGTAAAATAAGTTAAACAAGTCAATGTAGGTCATGACTACAAGTACCTGGTTTGGGAATAAACCGGTACAACTATATTTGATAAAAACAACTAGCCTGCTCATGCTCAGCACGTGTTGATAATGCTTAGGCAAATGGTATAGACTCGGATCAACCAGCTACCACTGAAAACTGGTTGATAAGAGTCCGCCCTATTTGACGGTTACTCTCCTTATCATGGTTTATTCACAGATTAATGCGGAATGTCAATACGGCATGTATTTAGAGAGAGGTAGAGAGTCTAAATGTGCATGTCAACGCGAGTATGTATACACAAGAATGAAAATAGCCATAATTTACACATTTATACATGAATACGACTGAACTTGTTGCGTTGTAGACTACATGCCAATTTTTATAGCAATTAAATAGCATGATGCTATGCTTGATGTATTATTACCTAGTAAAAGTACTTATAATAAACAGACGAAACGTACACGGTATCCACAATAGGAACACCAGTGAGACCTTACTATCAGAAACAGTGGAGACGCAGATACTGCAGCGTGTGCTTATTGTCAAGATATGGTTCATCACACAATCTCGCAAAGCAAAACCAGTATCGAGGAACAATACCCAGATAATTTTAGATGTTATTACAGAATCTCTAAAACGATTTAAAACACTAAATCAATTGCTACACAGTAAAAATTGTGAAATAAATTGTGCCAAAAGAGTGGGAAACAAAAAAGTGTTATTATAAGTTGAAGGAACTTGTTTCCCATATAAAGGGAAAGGTGTTGAAACTAAACCTACTCTGAGAATGTGTTCATAAATTCTGCATAAACCTCTACTTTAAGGCTTTTAATTACATTAGCTCAATTGTCAGACACTAATATACGTGCAAAATATTGCTGTAAGCGTCCATCATTTCCAAATCTATATATAAGCACGATGGGGATTTCAGCCAAAAATAGATATCGGTGTTAGAGCTCATTATGTGGATGATCATGTAATATTGTTTCAAAGGTAAGTGGTCAAGGGGTTGTTTTAGTTAAAAATATCGTGCAGCGTGCCTTTGAGAGGAAATACATTATTGTAAAATCAAGTGGGGTGTTACGCTTTACTCTGCACATGGGGACAAAAAAAAACAACGGTTCGGTGATCTTTTGATGTATAAAAATGTTGCACGAGAAAAAATGGTCCAAACTCTAGGATACCACATTTAACGTCAGTTGTGATCATAACAATAAAAATATCGATTACACACCAAAATAATGATGGTTGTTTATTGCTCTATCTGGGCTTGTCACATTTAATTGAGTGTAACATCGCGTGCACTATTTTATACAATTCAAGTGCATGTTAACTGTGTACAGTCTTAAACGGCAAACTAAAAATCTACAATACGCATTAAAATGATTATCATTGATATTTATGTTGATTATTAAAATGCCTGATTTTTGTGTCGGATGTTTTACCAAGTTTATCAAAACTGACAACTTATGAAGCTTGTGTTGTTTTTATTTCCTCATTCACATGTATAACTACATCTAAAATTACATTCACGCGCATTAATTCACCATGTATGGGTGATGTATAGCTGTTTAATTCAAATTAGCATGGCTGATCCCAGTAGAGCAAGAGTAAAATTAGAAAGTCATCGCATAATTCAATTTTCATTCAGAACTGCAAATGAAACCTTTTGACGAAATCTTACGCCCACGGCAGCATTCGCTATATGAAGCATGGTCAGGACTGGATTGGGAACGAATTTAGAACGAAACAGAACAATATTTCATCAAATTAAACGGGTTGTGTGTTTGTTTGTATTGTTTTGACGAAGCAAGAGCAAGAGCAAATATCGGTGGTATAGCAAGCCAATGTTAACAACAATTTGTCTGGGTAGAACCACAGACGCACCGCGAAAAAAGACTTCAGACATGAATGAATCCCAGAATGGGTTCGCAGCATACATGGTTACTCACAATATAATCACAAAACCATATGTTTATCTTAATTAAAAAATAACGGCATACACACTTACATAAATTATATATAGGCTAATACATATCGTGTAAGTTGGAGTGTGTGATAATTGTGCTTTACATTACTGTACAGTGTACACAGATTTATATCATCATCATCATCATCATCATCATCATCATCATCATCATCATCATCAACAACAACAACAACAACAACAACAAAATCATCATAATCATCATCAACAACAAAAAATCATCATCATCATCACCAAAATTATCAAAATAAGTTATAACTAATCAACATAAAATATAGGTTGACATATTGGCGTTACAGAATGTGCAGTTTATCTTACACTCAGTTCGTACATGACAGAACACTGACACAAGAAATAAGCTCATAATCATAAGAATAAATGGCGCTTGCGTGTATGCATACATTATCTCACTCGTGTTGAATAAACAAGTCGACCGATAGCATGTCGTAATGATTTAAATATGTTTAGGACATGTGCACTTGCTAGATAAGCTTAGTGAATTAACGGAATATGAATTATGTACAAAACTAACTTAAATACATGCTATAAGATATGCAAATTATATACATGTATATTTTTCTTGTCATAGAGAAACGTTTTGTTTTTCATAATTATATTTGTTGTTGTTGTTGTTTTCGCCTTTGTTGTTTATAGGGATACTGATTAATTTCTTTCAATAAAAGAAAGAAGACCACCTTCCGATGACTAGGAGATTGTTTGGGACACGTCTACCTCTGCATGGAGAAAGCCTTCAGAGTGAAGTTAAGACATAATACTTAGCAGCAGTTAGTGAAAATCCTACAAAGACATCTCCCAGATACAGGAAGATGACTTACATATACAATACAATACAACAAATTGTAAGGTTCGCGCTGTTACTAATCAAAGCGCTGTTTGGGCGGTGTCATTATAAGCCTTTGTGCGATTAAAGGTGGGCAGATAATGTTCACTTAGAAAAATCGGTGGTAAATATATTGTGCATCGCACTGAAAAGCAGGCAATTCTTCAGCCACAAAACTATGACCTGCTCTAAATAGTGATTATACATTGGAACAAAAGCTACAACATAGTCACTTACATCCGATTACATAAGGTATTGTACTAAACATACAATACTTTCCATATGATTGTATTTTAATAAAATTATGTCTAAAATAACTCATAAGGGCTACCGAGCATGACCAAAATTTTATTAGTTAAAAAAAAATCCCAGTCATTAGTTAAACAGCTCTGAGACAATCGCTTCAATTTATTTCGCCAACACTTAACCCCTATGATCTGAATCTAATTCTCGATTGCAAACCTGGTATCAAGCCGCAAAAAGGCAGCGGGGTCCCGCATGTGATATAGCTGCACTGCACTGGAATATCAATGGTTGAAACAAATAACAAAATGATTGTTATCAAGTCAATGTCAACGTAGTCAGTGTCGTGCAGGGTCATTCCTTCGTGTTTCCGAAATTCAGCTTTCTCATTCCCCTGGACGCTGCCCCAAGCTACACCACCCCAAAACAACTTTTACGTTATTGTAACGATGACTCATACACACGTGCTTATGACTTCTATATTCCAAGTGAAGCGAAGGGGTGTATACACCACCACCCCTGGATCCACCCCTGTGACAATACCCGCACTTCCGATTTAAAATGTAACATGACAATGTTCAAGTCGTCCTCCTAAGATAGGAAATCAAGTAATCAAAATGTACTCTTTTAGACCGTTTAGATAGTTTCCATGTGATGTCATCGACACTGATAAGACAGTTTAAGGCAGCCATCTTTGTGGGCAGAAGCTAATCCAGGCCTAAATCGGGAAAGATGTGCTGTATTAAACTCACCACTGTGTTTTTATTTTTCAGTCTATGTTACTGAATTTTATATCAAATTTAACAGCTTTTATAAAGTATTTTAAATATCAAAACTATACTTTGATAGTTTAAAAGGTTAAAGAAATTCAACCGAAAATGATACACTGTTCATTTTGTTTTAAGTATGAGCTAATAGTTTTATTTATTTCTGTGTATTAACTTCTGTGTGCATTTATCAATTGTAAAAATATTGTATTCTAAAAATATGAATTTCAAGAGCTTTCCAGTGGTCTATAGCTTTTAATTTTCGGACCACAAATGAAAAAATTAAAAGTAAATAAAATTTACCCTTCTATACAATGCATATGAAAATCCCTTGAAGTTACCAACAAAGATGGCGGCCGAAATAAGGGATTGTCACTGATGTGGAAACTATCTATACGATCAGATAACTACGAGTATTATATACAGAACATGAGTTCCAGCATTCACTCCACTGAGAGTAACTAAAGTAGAGGGTGAACTCAATTTTCGAATACCATTAGGCCTGAATTATGGTAATCTCTCCAAAAGTGTACGGACACCGTTCTTTAAAATATTTGTCTAATGTTGCAGATTAACCAGATAAAGACACGGTTCATGCAATTTCCTGTTCCTCAAACCCAGGTATTGCACATTTTAATAGCGGAAAGTTCACATTTAAAGTGAGCAATAACAAGAAGATAAAACTAATTATATAGCACTCCCTTTATGTGGAACTCTTTCTCAATTGAGCAGTTGATAAAGAAACATTTTTCGTTTATTTCTTGTATGTATATTTATATATATTTTGTATGTATTATTTATAAAAAAACAGTTCGTTTTAAAACCTATTTTACAACCGAAGACATGAGTAAAAAAGTATCACGTCTGAAAAGAAAAGGTAAGGAAAAACTTACAAATATCGCAAAATTGACGAAGAAAAGCGCGTATTTTTTCCACAGACTCACAGCCGAGCCACTTTCTCGAACCATCGTAGACGGCCACAACAGTGCCTCTCGGGTGTCGTCCTCCATCCAATATCACG
Source organism: Sinonovacula constricta (assembly GCA_007844125.1). Taxonomy (NCBI): domain Eukaryota; kingdom Metazoa; phylum Mollusca; class Bivalvia; order Cardiida; family Solecurtidae; genus Sinonovacula; species Sinonovacula constricta. The sequence goes on along the minus strand of CM017569.1, from coordinate 15,720,013 downwards.
TGGCTACATTGTAGTCCACGTACGAAATTGCTGCTTAATTAATTCCAATTAACAATTAGCACACCGCCTTTTACACGCCGGGTCCTATCATCCAATAACAAAAGCTCGCGAGATACATGTATACACATATAGATATATATTCGCTGACATGCGTATGCATACATATACTTGTATATATATACTTGAACTTGCAAAATACCGAAGATCCGTTAAACCAAACACAATGTTAAGAGAAATCCGGACGAACTGTCACACTTATATGTTTCCTTTCTAAAGATAGACGTAGCTAAATGTATTTGCGTGTGTATAGTTTTACACACCTTATCCTGTACACGGGAACTAGTTCACTAAGTGTGTAGTACAAGCCCATATGAATAAGATCTAAAACCAATACGTTCACAGGTAAACGGGAGATCCCTGAGCGAGATCTTATATGTTGCAGTCGCGGATTCACAGAGAGGTTGAGGCGAAATCATAGACGATATGAGCATAAATATTGCAGACGATAAGCAATAGGCATTAACGTTGTGGTTAATCTTACACGAAATTAATGTTCTATACGCTTTGGTTTGTCATACTTAAGTTTTAAACTGTCAATACTTATGATTAGTTTTGTTTTCGTGACACAATTAAGGTTATGATTGCGACGTCTAGCCGTTAGGGTGGAGGAATATCCCAGACAAGTGTTAATGTAGAACCACCAGCGCACCGCAGATCAGCTAGAAGACCCTCCTTCATTAAACCCTCAGACCCGATTCGAACCAAACCGATGAGAGGTGAGCGGTATTAGGCGTTACAAGTCCACTCGGCCACGGGTGCCCCCCACATCACACGCGTGACCCCCCCCCCCCCCCCCTCCCCAAAACAACAATTACAACACACACAACAACTTTGAACGTACATTTTAATACTTATCATACTCGAAAGTTCCCATGTATTAGGGCGTTACCTAAGTCTCTTAACTGGACAGATAGGAGAACAGTGCGCTTCGTTGTTCATAGAACATAAAAATAATTCTTTTGGGGCTAAGAGAAGGCGTTATATTTTGCAGTTTATACTTCAGTGTCCTTCAAGCGTTTATGCGTCAGCAACATTCAGATGATGTTTAAAACAGGAAATAATCTAAAAATTCAAACAATGTGTCACGGGTTGTACTGACGGTGTGCACTTAAACAGCGCCTACCACCCATTAAATTATCAGTTATATTACGAGGAAGTTGGATTTTGTCTGTTTTATACAGTGAAACAAAGAGATTATTTCCTATATTGTATTTGAAGGGAAAATCATTTCTTAAGTGCATCTTTTAAGAAAGAATGGTGTTGTGCTATGTCGCTATTTTTTGTTGTGTAATTTTAAATAACATGCACGTTGTTTTCAAACAATTCCCAACACGGTCAAGACACTTGAACTTGGTAATGCCCTTTACTCAATATTTATATTTTTATATAATTGTTCGAATATGCCCACCTACTAAAGGCAGGGACCTTCAAGCACGTGAAGGCGATCCTGGGTGAGATGGGCACGAGAAGTACTTGAGCACCGGGTTTTATCGCCACATCTAGACTGTAAAGTGCATCTTCCGTGCAACTGTTTACACTGAAACTTATTCTTCAATGATCCACTTCCGGTCTGGGTGTCCCTGCTTCAGGGGCGGATCTGTCAATAATCCACAAGTAGGGCTGTTTGTTTGCGTGTGGAGAATAGGGATCATTATAAAGAATATCAAAAACTGACCCGGTCTTAGAACCACTATTATACGTTATTTTGTAAAAGATTGTATTGGGCGAAGTTGGATAACGCAATTGCACGTACATATTATCAGTGCTGCACTGTTCTGTTTTTCGTTCTGGTATAAGCTCTTTTCATGTACGTTGTAATACACCCTTCCACGGACACAGTTGCTTTTGCCCCCGCAAAAATATTTTTAATGGAGATGCCTAATTGCAAACTACGCTTGTACAGCACGGTCGGGCATAGCAGCTTTAGTTTTTTTTCGTCAGAAATTCATAATATTTAGCCGCTGATATTCTCGGCAAAACTTCTAATATATAGCTATTGATTTTTCAAACAGAAAAATGGATTATTCGTATATAATTTGCATGCTGAATGTAGCATTAGCATTTTCCTAAGTTCAAGTCAATTGTCGCTTTCTGATTGGTTTAATTCATCCGGTTTTAAAAGGTCTAGTAACCGACTGACGGCTACTTTCAGAAAAATAAACTTTTCTTCTTGATCCGACCGCTCGAGAACGCGAGTAATCGCCACATGGTCACTATTTTGCATTTGGCAGCTCCGACAAATAGAGAAATCGTAATGGCATATTTTTTATCATTTTATTTATTTTATTATGTCGTCTTGCTTGATTTCAAGGTGTGTATGCTTTGTAATTGTGTTTAATAATTGCACGTGTTTAGCACCGTTCATAACAGCTTATAATGAATCTGTCCATAGATCCAAAACTTGTTTACTGGTTATCGCGATCGTCGGTTCGATTGTTCAATAAAAGTCCATCAAAGTGAGAAAACAAAAGATTCGGATTTGTTTCATTACACCTAGACAATCTGTATGTCGCATTTCTTTTGGTTGCTCATAAGTAACTAAGTTAACAATCATGCTGGTTGTGTCTGTGGTTGTGTGATGGCACCACGCCCGGTCTACAATCCGCCAGTTATAATCAGGCTGGTTGTGTCTGTGGTTGTGTGATTGCACAACGCCCGGTCTACAATCCGCCAGTTATAATCAGGCTGGTTTTTTCTGTGGTTGTGTGATGGCACAACGCCCGGTCTACAATCCGCCAGTTATAATCAGGCTGGTTGTGTCTGTGGTTGTGTGATGGCACAACGCCCGGTCTACAATCCGCCAGTTATAATCAGGCTGGTTGTGTCTGTGGTTGTGTGATGGCACAACGCCCGGTCTACAATCCGCCAGTTATAATCAGGCTGGTTGTTTCTGTGGTTGTGTGATGGCACAACGCCCGGTCTACAATCCGCCAGTTATAATCAGGCTGGTTGTTTCTGTGGTTGTGTGATGGCACAACGCCCGGTCTACAATCCGCCAGTTATAATCAGGCTGGTTGTGTCTGTGGTTGTGTGATGGCACAACGCCCGGTCTACAATCCGCCAGTTATAATCAGGCTGGTTGTTTCTGTGGTTGTGTGATGGCACAACGCCCGGTCTACAATCCGCCAGTTATAATCAGGCTGGTTGTTTCTGTGGTTGTGTGATGGCACAACGCCCGTCTACAATCCGCCAGTTATAATCAGGCTGGTTGTTTTCTGTGGTTGTGTGATGGCACAACGCCGGTCTACAATCCGCCAGTTATAATCAGGCTGGTTGTTTCTGTGGTTGTGTGATGGCACAACGCCCGGTCTACAATCCGCCAGTTATAATCAGGCTGGTTGTTTCTGTGGTTGTGTGATGGCACAACGCCCGGTCTACAATCCGCCGTTATAATCAGGCTGGTTGTTTGTGGTTGTGTGATGGCACAACGCCCGGTCTACAATCCGCCAGTTATAATCAGGCTGGTTGTGTCTGTGGTTGTGTATGGCACAACGCCCGGTCTACAATCCGCCAGTTATAATCAGGCTGGCTGTATCTGTGGTTGTGTGATGGCACAACGCCCGGTCTACAATCCGCCAGTTATAATCAGGCTGGTTGTGTCTGTGGTTGTGTGATGGCACAACGCCCGGTCTACAATCCGCCAGTTATAATCAGGCTGGTTGTGTCTGTGGTTGTGTGATGGCACAACGCCCGGTCTACAATCCGCCAGTTATAATCAGGCTGGTTGTTTCTGTGGTTGTGTGATGGCACAACGCCCGGTCTACAATCCGCCAGTTATAATCAGGCTGGTTGTTTCTGTGGTTGTGTGTGGCACAACGCCCGGTCTACAATCCGCCAGTTTATAATCAGGCTGGTTGTTCTGTGGTGTGTGTATGGCACAACGCCCGGTCTACAATCCGCCAGTTATAATCAGGCTGGCTGTGTCTGTGGTTGTGTGATGGCACAACGCCCGGTCTACAATCCGCCAGTTATAATCAGGCTGGTTGTGTCTTGTCTGTTGTTGTGTGTTTGATGGTCACGCCCGGTCTACAATCCGTCATTTCATTTACAAACAGGCTGGTTGTTTATGTGGTTGTGTGATGGCACAACGCCCGTCTACAATCCGCCAGTTATAATCAGGCTGGTTGTTTCTGTGGTTGTGTGATGGCCACGCCCGGTCTACAATCCACCATTTCTTTTACAAACAGGCTGGTTGTTTATGTGGTTGTGTGATGGCACAACGCCCGGTCTACAATCCGCCAGTTATAATTAGGCTGGCTGTTTCTGTGGTTGTGTGATGGCACAACGCCCGGTCTACAATCCGCCAGTTATAATCAGGCTGGTTGTGTCTGTGGTTGTGTGATGGCACAACGCCCGGTCTACAATCCGCCAGTTATAATCAGGCTGGTTGTTTCTGTGGTTGTGTGATGGCCACGCCCGGTCTACAATCCACCATTTCTTTTACAAACAGGTTGGTTGTTTCTGTGGTTGTGTGATGGCACCACGCCCGGTCTACAATCCGCCAGTTATAATCAGGCTGGTTGTTTCTGTGGTTGTGTGATGGCACAACGCCCGGTCTACAATCCGCCAGTTATAATCAGGCTGGTTGTTTCTGTGGTTGTGTGATGGCACAACGCCCGGTCTACAATCCGCCAGTTATAATCAGGCTGGTTGTGTCTGTGGTTGTGTGATGGCACAACGCCCGGTCTACAATCCGCCAGTTATAATCAGGCTGGTTGTTTCTGTGGTTGTGTGATGGCACAACGCCCGGTCTACAATCCGCCAGTTATAATCAGGCTGGTTGTTTCTGTGGTTGTGTGATGGCACAACGCCCGGTCTACAATCCGCCAGTTATAATCAGGCTGGTTGTGTCTGTGGTTGTGTGATGGCACAACGCCCTGTCTACAATCCGTCAGTTATAATCAGGCTGGTTGTTTCTGTGGTTGTGTGATGGCACAACGCCCGGTCTACAATCCACCAGTTATAATCAGGCTGGTTGTTTCTGTGGTTGTGTGATGGCACAACGCCCGGTCTACAATCCGCCAGTTGTAATCAGGCTGGTTGTGTCTGTGGTTGTGTATGGCACAACGCCCGGTCTACAATCCGCCAGTTATAATCAGGCTGGCTGTATCTGTGGTTGTGTGATGGCACAACGCCCGGTCTACAATCCGCCAGTTATAATCAGGCTGGTTGTGTCTGTGGTTGTGTGATGGCACAACGCCCGGTCTACAATCCGCCAGTTATAATCAGGCTGGTTGTGTCTGTGGTTGTGTGATGGCACAACGCCCGGTCTACAATCCGCCAGTTATAATCAGGCTGGTTGTTTCTGTGGTTGTGTGATGGCACAACGCCCGGTCTACAATCCGCCAGTTATAATCAGGCTGGTTGTTTCTGTGGTTGTGTGATGGCACAACGCCCGGTCTACAATCCGCCAGTTGTAATCAGGCTGGTTGTGTCTGTGGTTGTGTATGGCACAACGCCCGGTCTACAATCCGCCAGTTATAATCAGGCTGGCTGTGTCTGTGGTTGTGTGATGGCACAACGCCCGGTCTACAATCCGCCAGTTATAATCAGGCTGGTTGTGTCTGTGGTTGTGTGATGGCACAACGCCCGGTCTACAATCCGCCAGTTATAATCAGGCTGGTTGTTTCTGTGGTTGTGTGATGGTCACGCCCGGTCTACAATCCGTCATTTCATTTACAAACAGGCTGGTTGTTTATGTGGTTGTGTGATGGCACAACGCCCGGTCTACAATCCGCCAGTTATAATCAGGCTGGTTGTTTCTGTGGTTGTGTGATGGCCACGCCCGGTCTACAATCCACCATTTCTTTTACAAACAGGCTGGTTGTTTATGTGGTTGTGTGATGGCACAACGCCCGGTCTACAATCCGCCAGTTATAATTAGGCTGGCTGTTTCTGTGGTTGTGTGATGGCACAACGCCCGGTCTACAATCCGCCAGTTATAATCAGGCTGGTTGTGTCTGTGGTTGTGTGATGGCACAACGCCCGGTCTACAATCCGCCAGTTATAATCAGGCTGGTTGTTTCTGTGGTTGTGTGATGGCCACGCCCGGTCTACAATCCACCATTTCTTTTACAAACAGGTTGGTTGTTTCTGTGGTTGTGTGATGGCACCACGCCCGGTCTACAATCCGCCAGTTATAATCAGGCTGGTTGTGTCTGTGGTTGTGTAATGGCACCACGCCCGGTCTACAATCCGCCATTTCATTTACAAACAGGCTGGTTGTTTCTGTGGTTTTGTGATGGCACCACGCCCGGTCTATAATCCGCCATTTTATTTACAAACAGGCTGGTTGTTTCTGTGGTTTTGTGATGGCACCACGCCCGGTCTACAATCTGCCAGTTATAATCAGGCTGGTTGTTTCTGTGGTTGTATGATGAAACCACGCCTGGTCTACAATCTGCCAGTTATAATCAGGCTGGTTGTTTCTGTGGTTGTGTGATGAAACCACGACCGGTCTACAATCTGCCAGTTATACTCAGGTAGACCGTCTTATAAGGAGGCTTATCCCTACTTTGTTGACACGAAAAGGTATTAGAACACTGGGTAACTTAACATATGGACTGAATCTTGCCATAGTAACCATATGACCTCTACTGTCCATGTAGCTTTAAAGAATACAAATTCCTACAATGCTATACAAGAAGATAGGAGAAGGGATGTAACACATACGATTTATAACTTGACCGTAGTTATCGTTCCTGAAATATAATGCCAAGTCATATTCGTAACTACACTAAGGTCTCTACACAATGGGTGTAGCGTGATCTGGTTATTATATGAACTTATTAACTAAAGTGGATAAATATGAGTTGCCTGACGTCACACAGGTTACCTTCATAGATCAAGCAAACATATACCATCAACATGCACTCATCAGAATAGAGTTGTCAGAATTGGATTGGTAGAAAGTTTAGTAAAGGAACCACGATAAAAATGTAAAAGGTGGTATGCGAGAGTTTGGACAAAAAAAAATATTTTCTCAAATAACCTAACAGATCATTGTTACCTGAAAAGTTCCTGCAAAATGCTGTTCATTGCTGTCTTAGATTTGTGTGAACTGTCAAGCATGAATCAACCGTAGTCATTGCAAACAGGTATTTCCCATCTGAGCCACGCTGCAGAGATAGCTATCTTTAAACTTAGAAAACTACGCGATCGCTTACTTTTGAGATCACTTTATGAAGTCATCCGGGCAATCAGCTCTGACGTCGATAACTAATTTTAGCACTATCGAGTTTATATACAGTTTGAAAGAATAAACATTTAGTGTTTTGTTTGCTGTTTTTTTCGCGATTGGTTCTGTCTAACAATTCAATTAGTGTTTTCAAATTCGTGTTTATTTAGTCTAAGGTATAAATTTATACAAGAATTATGAACAAATCCCACAAAACAGTGATTCGATATTGTTATATATATGATATTGACAAACTGTCGGCTACCACCTTTAATGAGTAGTTCAGATGAGCTGCATAAGAAGTCCATGAGTAACATTTGTACAATGTACTTAAGAAAAAGATTTTGTTTAAGTTTACGTAAACTTATGTCCAATATACCATTGCCTCGACTTTATATGCGTTTTAACATAACTGAAAAGGCCGCAGGCATGCTCGGTTAGATCTTAACGCATTTTAACATATACGGCATAAAGCTTCAGATGACGGAATGCAGCTTTGTCTCAAATCAAATCAAATCGTTTTATAATTAATTTACTGTATAAATCACACGTCACTTTGATCACTTGATTATTTTAAGGCATATTTGAAAACATTAACAAATAATTTATGACTCTTAAACATGCTGTCTGTAATTGTAATTTGAATTAAATATACTGGATTTATTCTTCTCAAATGCTACAAAGTAAAATATGAGTGGTTAATTACTCTAAGGCTAACCTAAATATATTAACAAAATTAGGTCAAGTCATACTGTACATGTATTGACACAAGTGGGCACATTAGCATATTCTCTGACAAATGCTTGAAAAAAATAAAGTTTTCACTTAATGTGAAAATGTACCTTGTTAAAAAATAGATAGCGCTCTAATTGATTGACAAAGTACTGGTATACCTGGTGTTCCATAATGTATTCAACAACTGAGATTAGTAAATGAAATCAATATCTGTATCACCCAGGTGGTGTGGCATTACGGCACATAATGCATTTATTATATTTTTATTCATTTAATATACTGACAGTCTGTTCAAGCATATCAAAATGGCCACCAGATATGTTTCCAGAACATAAAGCCCTCTGATGATTCCATAAAGCAAAGGTTTTGTCTATTCATGTAAAGTGGAACATTCCGAGGACGTCAGGGCTAGGCGTTATAAGTCCAATGCTGGACAGGAAATCAATAACCCCCCCCCCCCCCCCCCCCCCCCCCCCCCGCCTAACAAACCAGATTCTTTCTAAAGTGTGTTTTACTTTAAGCTTGAATGAAGCAATTGTATTTTCTTTAATTCAAATAGAAAGCTAAATGAAGAACAACAGATGTGTTCTATGGCTGGGCCGACATATAATTATGGTAAGTTCATAGGACAATTTACTGAAAAGATAAAATATTAGACACCAGCAGAAAAGTATTGTTCTTTATAACATCAGCTTGGTCATGTAATGTTTTATTCATCGCTTTGCTTTAGTTCACTTGATTACAATGTAAGAAATAGACATCACATTTGACAAATTATTACAAAAGAACAAATATTTTAGATCTGAATAGACATTCAAGCATTTTAGAATGGAAGAAAATTTTTGTTTTTCATTTCTAAGGGGACATTTTAAAACCATCTATAACTTAAATGGTTACAAAATATAATGACTTAATAATCGTGAGAAGTAAAAAAAATAACAACATCATAATGAATTAACTATCACGTGAAATAACTGGTACTAGTCAACAATAGACTTACTTTATTTAAAAAGAATGTGACTTAGAATAAAAATATAGCAATTTAAAAATATATATTCATATTACCTCTTACGATTCAGAAGTATTTATTAGGGCTAACTTGCATACCTATTAATTACTGACTTTAAAAGTAAGTTATAAGCAATACAATACAGTATACCTGTTAACAAGCAGGTTTCTTATCGACTTCATATACCAAACTCAATGAGGGAAATTCAATAGAAATTAAATAAAAAGTCGTAAAATATCGAAAAATAGATAAATTCATACAAAACTGAAATCAACTTGTGTCAGACTAGGACAGATGTCTATTTAAGTTTTAAAATTGTTCAGTTTGTTTGAATAAGGCTTTTAAACATTAATTAAAGTGTATTTTTTATTCTCATTAAGACAAATGAATATTCATGTTGGTTAATTTGCATAAATAGTAATTTCAAATCTAAGTTTAGTGATAGCTTCCACTTAAGGAACGATACAAAAAGTATTCTTTAAAATTATGGTTAGTTATAAGCAGACTTCTAGCCAAATTATACATTTGAATGAGCAAAATTTGGACGAAAATAAAAATTCATAAAATGAACCAAATCATATGAAACTTAAACCAATATGTTTGAAACAAGTAGGGGTATGTATATAACTTTGGAAACTGTAAAATTTGTTTGAATATTGCTAAAATTAATCTGTTAATTTAAAAAATAAAGTATATTTTAGATTCTCATTAAAAGTTATATAATATTTATCATAAGTGCTAATTTGCATAATTTACACATAACCATAATGGTCATTCAATAACCTTTAATTAAGTACAAGGTTTAAACTTCAATCACTTTTGTTAGAAAAGTTATAAGCATTTTTTTAAACATAACAAATAACTGGATTTCATTATATTATCAGGGCTTTGATCGACTATAACTCTTTCGAAATCGATATAATATTACATTAGTGGTTGAATGCATTATTTTTTCAGTTCAGAAACATAAAGTTAATTACAATTGTTGTTTATGGAGTTTGTTGCTGACTTATTTCTCGAGTCCCCTGCCACCTTATACTGTGTTACTTGGGTGTGTTCTCGAGACCACTGCCAACTTACACTGTGTCACTAAGGTGTGTTTTCGAGAACCATGTCAACTTACACTGTTTCACTTGGGTGTGTTCTTGAGACCCCTACCAACTTACACTGTCACTTGGGCGTGGTCTCGAGACCCCTGCCAACTTACACTGTCACTTGGGCGTGTTTTTGAGACCCCTGTCAATTTACACTGTGTCACTTGTGTGTGTTCTCGAGACCCCTGCCAACTTACACTGTGTCACATGTGCGTGATCTCCAGACCCCTGCCAATTTACACTGTGTCACTTGGGCGTGTTCTCGAGACCCCTGCCAACTTACACTGTGTCACTTGGGTGTGTTCTCGAGACCCCTACTAACTTACACTGTGTCACTTGGGTGTGTTCTCGAGACCACTGCCAACTTACACTGTGTCACTAAAGTGTGTTCTCGAGACCCCTGTTAACTTACACTGTGTCACTTGGGTGTGTTCTCGAGACCCCTACTAACTTACACTGTGTCACCTGGGTGTGTTCTCGAGATCCCTGCCAACTTACACTGTGTCACTTGGGTGTGTTCTCGAGAACCCTGTCAACTTACACTGTGTCACTTGGGTGTGTTCTCGAGACCCCTGCCAACTTACACTGTCACTTGGGCGTGTTTTCGAGACCCCTGTCAACTTACACTGTGTCACATGTGCGTGATCTCGAGACCCCTGCCAATTTACACTGTGTCACTTGGGTGTGTTCTCGAGACCACTGCCAACTTACACTGTCACTTGGGCGTGTTTTCGAGACCCCTGTCAACTTACACTGTGTCACATGTGCGTGATATCGAGACCCCTGCCAATTTACACTGTGTCACTTGGGTGTGTTCTCGAGACCCCTGCCAATTTACACTGTGTCACTTGGGTGTGTTCTCGAGACCCCTGCCAACTTACACCGTGTCACTTGGGTGTGTTCTCGAGACCCTTGCAAACTTATACTGTGTCACTTGGATGTGTTCTCGAGACCTCTGCCAACTTACACTGTATCACTTGGGCGTGTTCTCGAGACCACTGCCAACTTACACTGTGTCACTAAGGTGTGTTCTCGAGACCCCTGTCAACTTACACTGTGTCACTTGGGTGTGTTCTCGAGACCCCTACTAATTTACGCTGTGTCACTTGGGTGTGTTCTCGAGTCCCCTGTCAACTAACACTGTCACTTGGGCGTGTTCTCGAGACCCCTGCCAACTTACACTCTCACTTGGGCGTATTTTCGAGACCCCTGTCAATTTACACTGTGTTACTTGGGCGTGTTCTCGAGACCCCTGCCAACTTACACTGTGTCACATGTGCGTGATCTCCAGACCCCTGCCAATTTACACTGTGTCACTTGGGCGTGTTCTCGAGACCCCTGCCAACTTACACTGTGTCACTTGGGCGTGTTCTCGAGACCCCTGCCAACTTACACAGTGTCACCTGGGCGTGTTCATAACAAGCAGCGCAGACCTATGTCATGGAAGCTTACAAAAGAATGATCTTTATTTACGTACATTGCCTTTAATGACTGACTGACTGAATGAATGAATAAAAAAGCATTTATTGATGGGCTACAAGCTGCTAGGCAATGCAGCTGTTTATGTTTGCCTGGCGTGGTTGTAACTTCAAAGTTGGCGACATGTGGTCTATAATAAAATACAATTGATATACATATACGTTTAGGACCAGGAAGAATTATTCAAAACATACTAGGAAGATTTAATCATCTTCATGACTGTCTTTCAAAATCTTTTTCTAACAAATCCCACTTGTTGTATTGTCATTGATGACAGCTGTGTCTCTGTTAAATAAGTACTCTATCATTGCCATCATCCGATTTGTATTTGTTTATTTTGTTTGTTTGCTTGTTGTTGTTGTTTTTTTTCTTCATAAAAACACATCAGGCGCGTATCTAGGCCGTTTTTGAAGTTACGCACAATTACAAGGAAAATAACCTTTTGTAGTAATACTTTTGAATATATTCTGAGTTTTTTTCCCTAATGAATAACAGGTAAAATGCGGACATACAAGGAACTTAACGCAAAATATAAACTACTAAAAACCTGAAGTGTATAAGTTAAATCATTTTAAACCTTTGTGTGAATAACATTTTATAACATAGAAACTACGGAAATAAAATATATCATTCCTAACCCGGGTTAGGCATCGACTTTCTTAGTGTTTCTGGTACTTTTAGATTTTCGAATTTTCGAACGAAGGTTACGCACGTGCGTAAAGTGCGTAATGGCAGAAACGCGCCTGAAACACATACATAACTGTAGTTTGTTAGCCCTCCTATGTGGACGGTATTTTGGTCAGTTTGAGTTAATGAATTTATTTATGTCACGGAGAAACAATTAGTATGTCAGGAAAACTTCCGTTCCTTGTCCCCTCAGGTCATTTCAGTTGACCAACAGTTGACACGGGTATGTTGTTGTTTCTATGTCAGCTATACACAAAACCTTTACATAATCACTCTCCTTTGCTTATATTTTGTATAAATTATAAAAGATAAGATTAAGATATTTAATCGACGTTCTTAATGAATACAAGTCTCCTATGTTGAATTGCTTTAATGTTTATGGTTTACTCTTTGCAATTTCTTTTTGCAATTCCGACGACGCTAACATAGAATGTGACCACCGTGTACAAATGTAAGACATCGACACCCAAAACTACGCCCATAGCCTTGAGTCACAGTTCAAACATTCCAGCCTGTGGTCAGTTAAATCAATGCACAGGTAAGACGAGCCGCAGGTGTGTAAACAGATTGACCTGTATGCGAAGACAGTGTGTTCACTAGAGGAGACATAAATGGATAATTGACGAAATGACGAATGATAGTCAACGCATACTGTCCCTATGTGTTCTTGAATAGTAGTTTTTGTTTTAATAAATTACACACGAGACTTGTACTATTACATATAAGTGAAACATATACAGACGTAATTCGCCACTCTGCCCAAGGATATGATCAAGGATATGATTACACATCTACCCAGCATTAATTACATGTACCATGTTATACAGGCTATGTCTGGTTTGGATTTTATTATAAAGTACATACAACCATGCACATATACTGATATACGCAGATACCCCACAATGTTATCAAAATGGATGTTGTTGTTTATTGGCACGTAAATAAAATCTATTGATTAACAGGTTTAATGGGCGTATATATTTCGGCAAATTAAATTTTACCTGACGATGAGGATAAGAAATACACTTTTAAATATTTACAGAGAGGTCGCTGGGGAGTACATTATCTATATGATACACATCAAGATAGCATCTTGAGCATTTTTGGAATGTTGTATATTCATCTATTTTCATATACAAACAATACATTTACGTCTATAGGTTGATTAACATATCTGTAAAGTACGACTAGACCTGTGTAGTCGATTTAAATAACTGCGAATACATCAACATTGTATCTGATACAATCAGGTATAAACACATCACTCTAGCATCGCCTGTCCTGTGGTATTGATTTTACCTGATGTTCTAGAAAAACAGGTAAACGTTGCACTTCTGATCTGAATCATTAGCTATGCAACATTAATTAAACCCACTTGGTTTAGAATTAGAACATCCACACACAACCATGAATAATATACACGATGACCTAGCACCACAGGAATATGTTTTAAAATATCGACTGGCTAGAAATCAAGTATTCAGACGCATAAAGTTTTCGAGGAATAAAGATACTTCTGCTGAACTTCATTCACTGCTTAACACTCAAGCCGATGGGAGCTGTCCGATCAGGAGCTCCACTGTCTTCTGTTATGGATCAAGCAAGAGGTCCAGGGCACAGTTTTAAGTAAAAATGACTAAAAATTGGTATGGGTAATTGGTATATGTTGTATGACGAGGGTTAAAATATGTACATGAGTATGTGTCACATAAGAAAGGGTGTGTCAGTCACGATCTGAGTATTGTATGTCCCATTACCTGTCTAAATGGGGTAATCATAGTAGAGCACATTCACAAAAATACCAGAATACACCAACCATATCGTGTCGGTGTACTAGATTTACGTAAAGGCAGGTATGTATCTTTTTTAAAAAAGGATTGTTTACAAATATATTAAGTGTCTTTATCACAAACATTGATGTTGAATTGTATATATTGAAGGGAGGCCTTTATGGCATAGAAGTCGAAATGTATATTTCATGTTTGTATACGTTCGCATTCTGGACATTTCATTTCAAGTTATTCTAAACGAAAAGAAAACTTTGCATACAGGCGCAGCCAAACCCAAAGATCAAGAAAACATAAGCAAACTTTGAGTTTCTTGATAGTGACATAGGTGTTTATATAAATCCATTTTCTGACTTCTTACTTATAACTGGCATAAGCTTCTCTAGGTTTCTGGCTCGATGTCATAACAACAATACATGTAGAATATATTGAATTAAGTGTTGACAACATCACAGTAAATGCAGCAATATTTCTGATCTAAATGAATATCGTCTTTAACTACGAGATTTAATGGTATCTGTAGGAAAAACAACAATCAATTGTCGATGACAAAATAACAATCAACTATAGAAATAGAGGAATACTTACAAAGATGGCAAAGTTAAGGAAGAACAGCAGGTATTTTATCAGTTTATTCACTGCCGACCGATTCGCATCCAACCATTTAGGCATTTTACCACTAATGAACAAGTCGCGCAGATTCGGATCGGAAAAATATCACGTTCATGGAGTCCACTCTGAAAAAATGGTGTTATACCACGGAACTGTATCCTGATCGAATCACTCCGTTTGATATTTTCTGTTACTCAAGCCCACAATACACTAACATCAAACTCTTTCTCTACCCGGGGTATCCACTAAATGACGAGTAATTGTCAACTCCTTGCTTGGCAAAATCTCGTCATTTTCTTCCTGTTTACTTTGCGATCTACCTTACCATATTCAAGCCTCAGCAGACGACAAGATTGGTCACGTGATTTTTCCTCCGGGTATAACCGTCGTGTATGGCGATAAAACTTTAATTTGGCATATTATTGCGATAGACAAAATTTCTCGATGAAGCGTGGCAATATCAAAGTAATGAAAGCAACACCGTGTCAGCAACAAAGAACAACAACAACAAGGCAACATGCTTCACTGCCGATCGGGTGGTCATTTTTACCGAAGATTTCCGATAGCTATTTAAAGCGAATAAGACAAGATCTCATCATCTGCGCTTGCGTGATGTTCGGTCTCTATCACATGGCAAGCCCTTCTAGCTTAAAGCTGCCTTTTGTCGAAGTCTCTCTTCCGTTATATTTTCATTTGACAGATAAACCGATGTAAGTTTATTAAAATCAACAAGAGTCAGCTACGTGCTCATTCATCAAATAATAGTCCGGCAGCTGGATATGGTTACCGCGCAGCCCCCCCCCCCCCCCCCACACACACACACACCACCTAGACATTTTTTCATGGGTAACAAAATGTTCGTTACAGTGTCTAGAAGCAGAATCTCCAAGTACTCACAAATAAACTAATTTGGGCTATATGAAAACTAATGGTTTCCATGGCAACCATCATGAAAGTTTGATAGAAGGGTATGTTAAGAAAAAGGCTTATAACTTTTAAAAAAATGTGATAAAATATACAACTGGTACTCAATTAAAGGTTATTGCATCGCCATTATGGTCATATGTCATGCAAATTAGCACTTATGAATATTTATACTTTTTAATGAGACTCTAAAAACAGACTTTATTTTTGAAAAGTTGATAGATTCTTTTCATTTAAGAGCAACTTCCAAACAAACTCAACCGTTTTAAAGTTATTTACATACCACTATTTGTCTAACAGATGTTGGTCTTAGTTTCATATGACTTGGTTTATTTTGTGATTTTTTATGTTGTTGTCTTGTTTTTTCGTCCAAATTTTGCTCATTCAATCTTAATGTATAATGTGGCTAGAAGTCTGCTTATAACTAACCAAGAAGAATAATTGTATCTTTTCAGTTAATGGTACTATTGACTAATCATAATTATATATGAGCCCATTCAGAAAACACATCTGTTATTCTTTAATGAGCCTTTTGTTTGGATTTAAGAAAATGCAATTGCTTCATTCAAGCTTAAAGTTTAGCACTCTTTAGAAAGAAATTTGGTTCATTGGGGACAACAGACACAAGTGGAAGTTAAAAGACAGATTTGGATTATTCCATTAATTAAGATTAAATTTCAAGTATGGGTTATTATCACAGAATTTTCTGAAGGTGATATTACAGAGTACAGATACTTTTAAGGCATTTTGAAAATTAATGAAATGTATATATCACGAGTGACTGTGGTCACTTGATAATTTTAAGGCATGTGAAAACATCAATAAGTAATGTATGATATAAAACATAATGTATGTTATTATAATTTGTATTAATTATACTGGATTTATTCAACTCAAATGCATGTTCTACAAAGTAAAATAGGAGCAGTTAATTACTCTAAGCTTAACCTAAATATTCTAACCAAATTAGGTCAAGTCATACTTTTCATGTATTGACACAAGTGAAAAGAAGATTTACTAGCAAATTATCTAACATATGCTTCACAAAACTTTGCACTTTAGGTGAAAACGTTCCATGTTAAAAAGAATTGATAGCGTTATAATTGATTTACAAAATATTGGTATACCTGGTGTTCCATAATGTATTCAATATCTGAGATTAGTAACTGAAATCAGTATCTGGTATCGATCGCCCAGATGGTGTCACATCATCATTTCGGTGCAAGATGCATTTATTATATTTTAATTTATTTAATATACTGACAGTCTGTCTAAGCCTATCACAGTGACCACCAGATATGTTTACATAACATAAAGTCCTCTGATTCATAAATGACATGAGTTTTAAATGTCCAGCAAAAGTTGTTTTTTTCCATTCATATAAGGTGGAGCACTCTGAGGACGTCAGGGCTGGAGGTTTCAAGTCCAATGTTGGATAGAAAGTCAGTAATGCTATTAATGAGCACACAAAACTGCCTGACCACCATTGGTTATAACTCGGTTATTTATTGTTTTTTATTTTGCTTGTGATATAATTGACAATAAAACTAAAAATATACAACTGTCACGTTATCTTGATTGGAATTTATATGTTTATGTTGTATAAAATGTTATAGTATTTATTAATTAAAATTATGTTATCCGATGGATAAGATAGAAATGATGTCATAACTGACTTGAACATCACAAAGATAAACAATTTTATCATTAAAATTGGCATTCAGCTAAGAATTGTTTTCTGATAAAATGAATCCCTGCATTCTTATAGCAGAAACAGTACTAGACAGCACACATTGATGCTAAATGTGACATGATGTGGGCATGTGGCAAAGATTTGGAGTAAGTAAGACAATTGAAGCGTAACAAGGCAAATCTACTGCTTCATATAACAAGGCATTTGCATGAAATTAAGTGTTCAGTCAATAAACTCTGATTTCCTGTTGCAGCTTGGGCTAATAAAAGTAAAAGTTTCATTTCCTAAGCCAAAGGATAAAAACAAGGAACCGTCTCCAGATAACTGAAATACTGTTGGTGGGACGATAAACCCAATAAACATAAACATAAAAACAAGGAAAGGGGGGTAGACGTAACAACATTGTTTCAAATAAAAATGACACGTTTGTTGCGTAAATGGAAATGGTTTTGCCTATCTAGCAGGAAATATCGCCTAAAACATGCAAAGGAGTTGTCCACAGAAGTTTTGAAGTGTTGGACATATCAATGTATTATACTGTTGGTGAAATAGAATGCACCACACTGAATTGTAAAAAGAAAATTATGTACTTCATTCATTATGAAAATCGGAGAAATAATTATTTCACTTAACAAAAACAATTTTAAGCGTTTAACCCTTTTTCATTTCAATAAATTATTATTACCTAGTTTATAAAGATTTATTTAGTGTTTAAGTGCACAGTGTAAGTTCACAATCAAGGGTTTTAAATATTCATGAGAACTAATTTGCATAATTATTTTAAATCTTACCTTAATGAAAGCCTTCACCTAAGGACTAGTCAATAACTGGTGTTTTTTTTTCCATGTTATGAATAGCGACACTTAGGCTTTTAACATATTCGTTTGTTAAAAATAAATGAGGAAAGCTATGACCAAATTAATGTAAAAAATCATATAAAATGCAAAACTTACACAAACATGTATCAGACTAAGAGGGGTAATTACTAAACTTTTAAAACAGTACAGTTTGTTCAAATATGACTTTTAAATGAAACAACTTCTAATTAACTTGTCAAAATTGGCATCTATCGTTAGGTTCTCATTAATATGTTTAAATATTCATGTTGGATAATTACATAATAAATAATTTTAAATCTAGGATTTTTCGTATTTAGCTGACTGAGAAACAAAACTGTTGGATAGCACCTTTGAGTATATCGAGTAGCAAAATACAGATTAAATCGGGATTCGAACATGCAATCTGTCATAAAAATGTATTTGAAACGCTAATATACGATTCGCTCCATGCCGAGGAAGTCAATCGTCTCCAGTGTGTCAGTTGCTCGATGGGATGAAGCGTTGTCATGGTGGTAGATTATTTCCTCAATTTCCATGCCGGAACATTTTCGCCTGAATAGATAAAACATTTTTTTATATTTTTTTTTGTGCGTAACAGGTATTTTAAACTACGATTAAACGCAATAAGCTTTTATAATTTAAATTATACAGTATTTAAATCGTTTGTCTAAAAATAATAAAAAAACATACTATTTTCAATATCAAACCTCCAATAATAGGCAGCATTGACCGTGGTTCCTTGTGGTACCGCATGCTGCAAGATCAGTCCGTGCGTATCCATGGAGAACATAAACATGAACTTCCCGGATGACTTGCAGGTTCTCGCCTTCTTAGGTGGTGGAGATCCTGTATGCTTCCAGACCATGGACTGTTGCTTGGATTCAGGCTCGTATTGGTACAGGCACGTTTCGTCCATCGTAACAAACCGATGCAGAAACTGGTCTCCTTCGCGGTCGTAGCGGTCGAGAAAAGATCTGGAGAGCCTTACACGCGCTGTTTTCTGGTCTTGTTGAAGTAGTCTTGGGACCCAGTCTTGGGACCCAGTGAGCACATACCTTGTTCATGTTTAGTTTTTCTGTTAATGTTCGGTATACAACATAAACGCATATTCCCGTCAAGTCACTGATCTCGCGTACTGATCTTCGCCTGTCTTCACTTATGGCATCGCGAATCTTCGTGACGTATTGTTCGCTTCGCCCAGGTCGCCCGGTGCGTGGTCTGTCGCTGACGTCGTCCAAGATTTCTCGAAATTTTAGTCTCGTTTCTGTATGAACTTAAGCGTATGTGTTGGTGTCATGTTTGCATCTACGCAGAACTTGATGACGCAACGGTGCTCAATTTTGAACATTGTAGCCATGTCGAGTTGTTTGATATGCGTTTCCGGAATAACGGCTCAACAACTAAACAAACGACGTCATAATTCACAACAATGACGTCAAGAATCATTGTTGTTAACTTTTCGCGCGTTTCCGACGTTATTTGAGCAAAATATTCAAAAACTTGAGAGACAGTTGCTTTGTTGTTCAAAGTGCCCCGGAAAATAGAGGGAACGTTACCATGACGA
Organism: Sinonovacula constricta; assembly: GCA_007844125.1. Classification (NCBI taxonomy): domain Eukaryota; kingdom Metazoa; phylum Mollusca; class Bivalvia; order Cardiida; family Solecurtidae; genus Sinonovacula; species Sinonovacula constricta. The sequence goes on along the minus strand of CM017569.1, from coordinate 15,700,353 downwards.
CAGTTATGTTCTCGGTCGGCCATTGTACGCCAATAAATACAAGTACTTGTAACACATGAAAAAAATCCTATAAAATGATATATTTTATAATATTATCTTAAATATTGGTTTAATAATGAGGTTGTCCGTGAACTTTATGAACACACCTCGTACTACGCTAAGTAGTTGCTTGGTAACATCTGCTACACAACATATTTATCGATATCAATACAGCGGCCTCTACCAACTGTTCCATGATCGGTCTCGTATAGAATACATACTAAACCTATTATTCATCGAGCTCCATTTTAACCTTGCCAAATAATAGATCTACCACAGCACCACAATAAACACTAACAATCAGACAGACAGACAAATACTTTATTAACACTCATGTACATACATGTACAAAATGAGGATCTGTACAATTTGTTTTATATATAACATAACATAAATTTATTGACATAATGTACAAACACATACATAGAGCCATCATACAATATAACCCATATGTATTTGTAGATCGTTTCACATGTAGCACCCTACGTAAAAACTTACAGTGAACCAATATATAACTATGTTAAGTTCGGTCAAACAAGTGAAATTCTAGAATAGAGCTAATGTCAATGGAAGTAGGAATATTTCGTTAGTAGGGAGGTTAGTGGGGGTGGGGTGGATGGGGTGGATGGGGGACACACAGGATAATATAGTTTCTAAACACAAAGGTTACATGATGACATAGCAAATGAAATTGTCATAGAACATCTGTTACACATTTTCATAACATATACTGTTAAAGAGAAAACAATAAAAGATAAGAAAATCTTATAAGTAAAGTATCTCTATTTTTGCTTAAAAATTGATAAATATTGTACGAGTCATGCAGTAAAAGAAAGATCTTAAGGAAGTCGTTATGAAAAGTATGGTTAAAAAAGTCTGTGATATTCTTGGAATATGCCTATCGGGTTTAAATAACAGAAATGGTGATGTTTTGCGTTCAACATGATTGAAAGTATGTACAGTATTATAATTTGTAGTGTTTTAGTTAACATGCTTGTCTTTTTCATAGTAATTCATAGAATCAGACACACGTAATCAAACACGCACAATCAAACACATTGAATCAAACACACGTAATCAAACACATGTAATTAAACATATGTTATCAAACACACGTTATCAAACACACGTAATTAAGCACATGTAATGAAACACGTGTAATCGTAAACATTTTACTGTGTTGTTTTCAAAAAGTCGTATATAAAGATAGAAGGAATCATTTCATTGGATGAATTTCCGTGCCGTTGTGGACACAGAGCCAATCATATGCTTCACGCAAATTGTGCTGAAACCAAATTTTATTACGTCCCTATATTGTTGTATTTTAAGTTATCAGTTTAAGCATCTAGTTATTATATTCCATGTATACTAGCAAGAGTTATTTCCCCTTGAGTAATCTTTTTTAAGAAGTTCCCGCCAAAGCTTCAATGCGGGTTTCATAAAATCTTTTCCACACAGACATGTTTATTGATTATCTCTGGAAAATCCAGGAAGCCAAAATGTAAGTCTTTTTTTTTGCTTAATATGTATAAAAATACTACTATTAGTTCAATTATAGATATTTAATTTATATTTCAAGTTAGAATCAACGTGATGTTTTCATTGTTTTCAAGTTTTAATCAACATGACGTTTTCATTGTTTTGTCAAGTTTTTATATGTGAAGTTTAAGCAATCAGTTTGTTGTTTAAGGAGTAATAAAATTTCGTCATGTTTAACTTCCAGTATCATTGTTCTGACAAATTGTTTTCTTAATAAAATTTGTCATGTGTGCAGTGTTTAATAAGTAAACAGTTGAAATAACTGTATTGTGATTGCAGGCTGTAAAATCAATGGTTTGGCCATTTATTATTTATTAAAATTGTTTAGTTCCGAGTATAAATATTAAAGTAAAACACAGTTTTGTTGTAAAACGATGTTTTATTTGCACTTTTGTATTTTGCAAGGATAACTATAGTGTTTATATGACAAATAGGATTATCGTATTTTCCTTGTAAAAGCACTTACCTTAAAAGTGACAGTAACTGACCCTTTACAAAATTGCTTTATGAAAGTGGTGTTTGTAACTGTTGCTGTTGATTGGCTGTTTAGGTTTAACTAGCCCTTGACGAGAGTGACGTGTATTTTAAAAAAAGAACCTTTTATTTAATATAATTACACTTATATCAATATAATACATGCTACTTTATCTGACACTAGGACAATTGATACATGTCAGAGCTTCATTGATATAATTTTGCTGTTTTATATTTTGCTTTGTGACAATTTCTCGACTATTTGTTAATTTCTGTTACAGAGTCTTACCACACAGGCTCACACGCTTAAAAGCCCACACAGGCTCACACGCTCAAAAACCTACACAGGCTTACACGCTTAAAAGCCCACACAGGCTCACACGCTTAAAAGTCCACACAGGCTCACACGCTTAAAAGTCCACACAGGCTCATGAGACAATAGTATCAGATAATGTTTTGTATATTCTACCAGGTAGAGACTCAGGATTAGACTTTAGTTTATACCAGTAATTTATCATTCTAATATTTATTATAACATTTAAGGGAAAGCACCTGTTTCGTTATAGACTGAAAAATTTGTGTTTTTTAGATCAATCCTTAAAATTTGTTTTAAGAATTTCAAATGAACTTTCTCAATATCAGGACTAGTATGGAACCCCCACATTTCACTTCCGTACATCAACATTGGCGAGACCATTGAGTCAAATAATTTGATCTTACCAGATATCTTAAATGACATTTCATCCAGTAATCTTTTTAAAGAGTATATAGCCTTCGATGCCTGCTCAGATAACTTGTGCTGCGTCTTATTAAAATTCCCATTAGAAGTTTATGTTACTCCCAGATAATTAAACCTGTCTACTATCTCAAGTGATACATCACCATACTTTATATCGATAATATCTGCCCACTTGTTATTTTTCTTAAATACTATCACTTTTGTTTTATTACAATTTACATAAATTCCCCACGCAGAACAATAAACATGTAGTCTATTCAGTAAGGTTAGTAAACCAGAAGCACTAAATGAAAACAAAGTAGTGTCATCAGGGAATAATAGTAGAAAAAAGGTAGATTTTATCTATCACAATGTTGTATATATTTTCAGAATACAATTTTTCATTCATGTCATTTATAAAAAGGATAAACAGTAAAGGTGACAATGTTTCACCTTGTTTCACTCCAGTATATGTATAAAAATCAGAAAATTTACTTAGTCCACTTATACAGTTATTTATTTCCAAGTTACTAATATCATAAGTATCATTAGATTGCATTTCTTGTAAATTAATCTTTATTTTAATACATATCTTAGCATCTTTATATATTGCCATTATCATCCTTGTATATTTAGAGGACACATTATATTGCAACAATTAAAAAAAAACATGCCATTTCTGTACACAATATCAAATGCCTTTTTGAAGTCTACAACAGCACAGTATACATTTCGTTTTCATTGGTTAAGTATTTTATTAATTAACATGTATAAAAACAAAAACACAATCCACAGTGCTCCTTTGTTTTCTAAAGCCAAATTGAAAATCAGTCTAAATTATATTGTTTTCAAGCCAGGTACGGAGTTATACCTGTGTAATTCTTCTCTCCTTTCTGAGGCACTGGCACACTAAAACATTTAGACTATTAAGAGGGATATATTTCTTCATCATAAATATAGTTAAAAATATTGCACAAAATAGCAGATAGGATCTCTTGTCCGCCGATAATTATCTCGGGGACTAGATTATTAACACCACTACTCTTGCCTCTTTTAAGATTAGAAATAGATTTCATAACCTCGTCAACACTGATTTTTTTAACGAGTGCCTCAGTTGTAATATTCTCATCTAGTCTATCGCTCAAATTGTCCTCGATAATCGTATTTTAAAAACTATCATCTCAAGAAAATAACTCCATAAAATGTTTAAAGAATTCATCATCAGAATTGTTTGTATTATTAGAGCTGTCTTTATTATATCATTTTGTTTCCTTCCAAAATTTCTGAGGGTCTGTCTGTATATGCATGTAATCTATCTTGTTGTAAAAGTTTGTTTTGCCATTTAGCCTTTTTCTTTACACCATTATATTGTCTTCAGGCCTCAGTGAAAGATAATCGATTTGTTTTCACATTTATTTTATTTGCATATGTCATGTTAGCTTTACGACAGAGTGTAAGTCGCCTCGCTTCCGGGTTGTTCAGCTATGGAAATACCTGCGCACGTGGTTAATGGGACAGCGAAAGCGCGGGGCATTGTTTGAAAACATCAGCTCACTTAACATTGTCATTTAATGGACTGCATCTATCCAAAATGTCTCTTTGATGAAAGTAAAATTAATCAAGGGTGTTCTTTAATATTAAAACGGGTTAAAAGTACGGTGCCTTTGACAGGACGTTATATTCAATAATACTAAATGTAACTTGGACTAGGAAACAAAGAAAAATATTGCTTTAAAACCGATGAGTGTGTTATATTTTAATATTACCAGCTAATGACATGTCGCCAAAAGCACGCACAAGATCTCACACTTTTTGAAAAAAAAAAAAAAATAAATAAAATAGGCAAAATGATTAGTCGTTCTTAGGTTATGGCTAACCACTATGATTATTAGGGGTTTATACTAAGTGGTTGGTAATATCTGTATTTTCGTGTCATAGCAACCAGGACCTTTTTAAGCCTTTTTTATGAAACTGTCTCGTCTGAACCATCCAGTAAGTGTGTTTGACGAAATCTTATCACTGATATAAACAAGTCCTCATAGAAACTGCTTATTGACAGTTGAGTACCCTTTACAATACAGCTGATAACAGAGAAATCCCCTTCCCATACAATAACACACGCCATAGCTTATCTCACACCAAGCTTTTTTAATTATGCAAGTGCTAGAGATTGGGAAATGTTGCATGTGTGTACGGAATCATTTTCTGACCAACATTTTATATGACGACCCTTCCACTTACGTCTACGAAGATCCCGCGATAATTAACGCTTGTTGACCCCCAAAGCAGACAGTTTCAGCCAAAATTTAAACGTTTTAACTTTCGCGTTTGCATCCCTTGTTCCAAGGGGAAGCACTTGTTATGTACATCACTTATTGTCATGAGAAATTTACGACATGCGAAACTTGACGATGGACTAGGGAGCTAAGAACACTTATTCTATTTATAGAAATATCTAACCTAGATTACCATCAACGCTGTATACATAATTCAAAATGTATGTATACATATTCTTACACTATGACATTGTTTATACATACGATCTTATTTTAAGCGTTTTGTGTATCTGTCTAACCTTACTTTTAATCTATGTACATACAAATTCTGATACAAGGTCAGCCCGAATGAATATCAGAACGACACGCATTGGTAGAAATCCCGGATGACATCATATGCCGCATTGTTTCTAAACGTCACTGGAGTGGGTATAAATGCCATAAACAATCTAAAATAACTTCCCTACAGCTTTGGCGTGTATAGTAGATAAAACATTTATTTGAATTGCTTTGCTGTTTTAATCATTGTGGTAAACATAATGACAATGAACTTAAAAAATGTAAGAAGAAGATCAGGAATTGATGATGCGGCTGCTGTTAGCGATGCTGCTTATGGTGATGACGTAGTGGTGGTGGTGGTGGTGGTGGTAATGGTGGTGGCTTTTCAGGCACTCAAAGCGAGACATTCAAGGTTAAATAACACAAGCATTACATTTCGCATATCAACAAACAGTAATAATGATTATATTTGACGTGACATAAATCGACGGAAATTTAAAGTTTAAATTTCGCGATTACATGTATACATGTCTGGTTCGGTGTCGACAAGTTAATTATTGCATGTTGCTAAAATTGTGCTTACGGAAGAGGCGATGTTTAACGTGGTCCAAACATTATACCGTACGTGTGTCATGTTCTTGTGCATTTGCCACTTACGTATTTGAAAAAAACAAAAAAACAAAATCCAAACTGTCACGTGGGGCTGTCCACTGATTTATATTTCAAACCGATGTAATCTGTGAGATAAATATGTCACAGCTGTGACATTTGTGTCCCTACCTACAATAAATTGAGGTTAATACCATCAAATATAAAATATCGAACTTGTATATAATTAATCTTACATTACATCCGATATACAAAAAAGATCACGGATGTGCAACATCCAAGAGACCACATAGAGCAAGAATCATAAAGATGAATAAGCTGGGATTCTGACTATCTGCTATTTTGCTTGTTTACTTCTTGTAAGCTACATGTATATAGAAACTATAGGGAAAAAACGGGACCGTAGAAAACAGTTTGACATAACCGGAAATTTGAGATAACCGATTTTGAGATAAGGAGAGTTGACTGTACTTCGTTTTGTTATGTCAAGCTTCATTGTTCTCGTCGGCATACTCTTTCCTTGAAACAAAGCCTCGCCTAAAAGCTGCGAATTGCTGTAATTGCCTGATACATTATTGGAATCTTTTAATAATTGCAAGCTGCACAATATACCTCGGCATACACGACCGTTTTCTTAAAAAAAATAACATGCTAAACAGCCGCGAATTCCATTTATTTCCTGTATTAAAAAACCGGTTAGAGGCACCGTATTCAGGGCGGCGCCGAAAATACAAGCAGATTTCGAACGTTCATATTTCGTCGAGGACATCAGCGATCCTCGGTACCTCCGTTTCCCAATCGGCCGGCTGAGAATAATGGAGACAGCTTCCAAGTATGTAGTATGCCAGTTTCGTGACACATTGGCTACCTTTTTGCCAACAAACCCTGAAGTTTTTGCTTTTTGAAGTACATGTACATCTCAGCAATACTGCTCATTACATTACTGCTATTTTGGTGGAGGCAGACCCCAGACATTTGTTTTGGTTTGTTAGCATCAATGTATATTGTAGTGGCCTGAATCCAGACGGTAATGTCCGAAAGATATGCTACTTTTAAATAAAATCTTACCTTTTTAAGATAATATAGAAACTCATCACTCCTATGTCAAGATATGTTATTCATTATTCTCTTTAATATACTGTATTGTTGTTTTTGGAGTTGGTAAGCTTGACCATTCCGTGCAGATGAAGTTTGTGTTTTATAATGTTTTTGTATAGAGGCCGCCTTTTGTATTTTAAGGAAAGATCACTGTGTGGCACTAAATATAACACATTGTTAAATATGTGCTATTTTTATGCTATTAATGTTACAGTTGCTTGTTACTGGTATGATATAAGTATGAGTTAGTTTTGGTTTTGTTTGTGTTATGAAATCGTCATATATTTGCAATGCTGCATTGGAACTATTTACTTGCGGAGTGCTGCCCCTTTGCTGAGGTTAAGCATTTATATTCACTATGAGAACTAAAGGTTACAAATTGTAACTGATACAAGTTCTATATTGAATGTAGGTAATATAATATGTAATATTTTTGTAAGTTCAGTATAATAATCGGTTCATTTTAAGTAGTCAAATTTTGACCGAATAACTGTAATAAAGAAAAGTGCAGCCAGTATCAGCTGCACTGTTCTGATTGGTTGCAGCATCAGCAGCATTATTTTCTTTCTATATAAAGCATGCAACTGAACGTACTCGCCAGCTGCACATTCTACGTTGACAGACGATCTAAATTTTGAAAATAAAAAAAAACACTTTGTGAACCAAACATGGAACATAAAGGTTTGACTTATTACAAATAATAACACTTCTAGTCATTAATACTAGGGATTCACTAATTTCACTAGTCATTTAACCTACAGCAATTTATTTGCTTCTAAAAATGTTAGCTAGATCTATAAAGAAAACAGCTGGTCGCTACGGTCAGGTTTTACATTGTCGAAGTTTCCTGCATTTTGTTGTATAATATTATATTAATAACTCGTGGTCTACACATAATAAATGTATACAATAACAGTTACACGCTTGATTTCTTGACTCGGCTTCCTCTTATATTAAATCTAACAAATAATAACATTTAGAATGAGGTTTAGATAAAGTAAATAGGTTTTGAACTAATTTCAAATTGTACCACCTCGGACCTCGGGTCAACCTGTTCAACAACTACCTCCCGACAACATTTGAGAAACAACGTCTTCAGGGGGAGAAGAGAGAGAGTGAGAGAGAGACAGAGAGAGAGAGAGAGAGAGAGAGAGAGAGAGAGAGAAAGAGAGAGAGAGAGAGAGAGAGAGAAAGAGAGAGAGAGAGAGAGAGACGCACATACACACAAACGCACATATACTTCCAAGGTGGCTAACGATATACATATATTGTAAAGTCAATACTATACGACATTATTATCTTTGGGTTTTAAGAACTTTCCTACTTTAGTCATTGATCCTTATCTAGCATTATGTTTGAGTAAGGTTTTCTTACTTATGTGTTCACGTGATGTAGGATACACGATAATAACATTATGAAGTTATATGAAATTTATGCACGAAGTTTTACTCAAAAATTGAACAATTTAAGCGTCTTTATGCGAAGTCTGTCGAATGTGTACTCAAAATTGTGCAATAATTTTCTGAAATAACTCAATACAAACGAAGGAAAATTGAAGAGAATTCACCCCACGCAAATCCAGATACACATGTCTTAGTCTTTAATGTTTGTTCGACTGGTTTCACTTAAGTCATGGTTAATGTTTACCCTGGGTTTCATTTCTTTGCTCGCTAGATCGCAGATTAAATATTTATTATCTGATCTATATTGCATTTCATTATTCAATTTGTAAAGGCTCAGTTGTTTTATTCAGTTATGTCTAATAATAACAAAGTTAGAACCCTGCGGTTGTTTACTTTCCTTTTTAAATAGTAATGTCCGCTGATTTGGCCGCTATATGAACACTTACGAAACTTTAGGGTTTAATAATAAAAAAAAACAACAACATGGAAACGTCTCTCGTTGATTTTTTATTTATTTTAAGAGTCAAACATATTCGAGCTTAGACCAGCGCCTCTGTATGTGTGCATACATCCTCGGTCACCTTAAACTGTTACTGCAATGTTGGGTTCAAAAAAGTAAAGGAACAACGCCTGATATTTAACATATATAGCGCATGCATCTTGTCTTACAATTTTTATGAATTGTCCGTTTTTATATATAGAGGATATTTGTTGTGTATTTTTATGTGTAAATGGACTTCATTTAACAAAGTGTCAGCAAAATATTTTCACAAGTCGCGTAGCAAAGAGTTAAAATGCCATTAGACCAGGAAAAGACAACAAACATTACATTTATTGTATGGCTTTATTAACTTTATTTTAAAAATTAACAGTGTTTCATTTTAAGTTCCAATTTAGTATTTCATTATCTGCACGTTGCACTTAAAGTTCACATCAAACATATTCAATATAAAAAGTGGTTCATGTTCTAATTAATCGACTTATTTTTTAACTCTTTTTAAAATAAAAGACAAAAAAAAACATTTGCAAGGAATATTAATATGTAACAACATTAAATTACTGTGAAAAAGGAGATTTTAAGCACTAAATATTATACTACATGTATGTATGTAGAAGTACAAGGTCAAGTGCAATTCGTTTTAAGTAACATGGCCGCCATTTGTTCTTCGATTTAAAAAAGGAAAACATGGATTTTAAGTTAACTGTTGAACAGTGATAACTGGCCGACACAAACTTTAGTAAAGGTGTGCTCTTGTGAAAATGTTGAAGTTTATTTACTTACATGGCTAATTGTATGATCATAAGGCATGTGAACCGCGGGATGTTCCGTTATCAATTCCCCAAAATAATTTCTCAGGTTGTTTTTTTTTTCACAGTTAATATATAATTTTAGTTCACTGAGAAATTCATATATTTGACTGATTTGCATAAAAGTCTATTGTAATACTCTAGTCAGGATTATTAGATGGTTTCGAATAGTTTTCGGCGTGAAGCGTGTGGGCGATGATTAGGATTCGTTGTTAGATTGGGTGCCTTTAAATAGTGCTAACATTTATAATAAATTTATTTTCGTAAAATTATCATTAAAATGAAACTTCAGACCGAAACAAAACTTAGATTTCTAGGAAGAAGCAGATAAGTGTACCGATGAACTAAATTCCTACTTGTATAATCGTACGTATATAATCTCGAACATGGATTGTTTGTCACTTTTATTAAAGAGACCATAAAACCGGAGTGGTCTTAGGTATGACGTTACCATAAAGCATTTTGACGAAATCAGCGGATGAGTTTCATCTTTACGACTGCTAGTAATTATCATAAAGCTGTCACCTGGTGTTACCAGGCTAGCATGTAGGAGTAACTAGAAATCAGTTCAAATAAACATAAATGAAATACTATTTTCCAAATCATTCATATATATGATCACAAACACTGCAAAACAACTCATTGTATTGATATACGCAATATTTTATATTATGAAAACATGGAAAACACAACTTACTTCAAGTTTAAAGCTGGAATCCAAACGTTTGCCTATATCTAATACATAAAACCGAGAATTTGTGCGTAATTCCTGCATACAGTTATAGTTGATTTTAAGTACAGACTGTTTATAACATTACCTCATTTGTTAGACAGCACAGTCGTGAAATATATCGCTTTAAATATCCATTATTTCGAAATCTATAAAATAAGCTCGATGGAATTTCAGCTGAAAAAGATATCCACGTCTGAGCTGATTACCCGGATGATCATGTAACGTGATCTAAAATAAAAATGGTCACGTGGTTTTCTTAGTTTAGCAAACTGTGCAGCATAGCTTAGACAGAAAATACACTTTTTGTAATGGAAAGTGGTGTGTTATGCTTCGTTTTTACATGGATGTAAATCACCAATAAAATGGGCCTCGCGTGATCTAATCTGGTATTAATAATATATTTGGTTAAATGAGAGGGGAAAATGGTACAAACTTTCGGATACCACCTTTAAGATAAAGTATGGCGACTTACTTGTGTCTTTGTTTTGTAAGTAACATTAAAGTGTAGAATCGCATCAAATCAAGATAGTTTAAAGGGAATAGTGTTATCATAAATGGTCACAGTTAGATGCACGATATTTAGACTATTTACAACGACACAACAAGAGACGCAACAATAGGCCTACAACAACAGTATCCCTCTTACATTATCGGTTCATTACAGTCATGCATGTGTGAATAACGAACGATAACTCTGCGTAGAAGAATAGAGCAAGATTAATTGGTTGTGGTTTCTCCAGGAATTTCTGATGCAATATGAGAGCCCTCCGACATAAAAAAGCCATATTATTAATTGGTTTATTATATCTTTGTATGCATGCAGATAGTATATACTGAGAGCTGGAGGGTCGGGATCTGCACATTTTGCTGCTTAGTCTATACAGATATCACGTGTTGCCATTGGATGAAGTTTTAGCAAATAAATGAGTATGGGTAAATGAAAAGGCAAACGTACCTGGTAAAATACACAATTCCCAAATGAGTGCAAATGCCCAAACTTGAATTGAAGATAATTATTTCTATGAAACATTTTGCATATTTCTCATCAACATGCCGTGATAAAATATAAATGTATTGGATATTGTCTTAACATAGTTTACCGGTAATTCACACCAGTATTAACCTAAATCTTAGTACAGAAATAAAAACGGCACGTTGCCTATAACGAACGGTAATGGTAACAAACCTTAGCTTGAAACATTTCTGGGCACCGTGCTAAAATTAGAACCCGGCATGACGGAGTGAGAAACCAATATCGTAACAACTGAGCAAAAAGTCGTCTTTTAACGCACATTGGGTATTGGTAACGAAATGCAATTCATAATAAAGCTAATAGCCGTCTTTAGAGTTCCACCTCCTAATCGCAAAGATAACACTATGCTGTGAGATAACAGCCGGACACTTGATTACATTATTATACACAGATGTCATAGGGGAAGAGGTCATAAAACAATTAGCCATACTTGATGCACGTGGGCTTACTGCACTTCCATTGGTCAGTAAGGCTCCGCCCCTTTCCTGATACCACTGCAGCCTGGGGCTGTGTCTAGCTGGCTAGAACCCACTCACCCCACTTCCTTCCTCCAACCCATTAACCTCCCACAATTAACAAAATGTAAAGACAGATAAGGCTACAATTTACAATGCCTTTAACTGTTGATAAAGTCTATGTACGCTTCTACAGAATGGCCCGACTTCACATCTGTCGCTGTCGCCCTTATCTCCGTGTCTCCAAACATCATGGTCGTACGAATCTCACGCCGGCTCCCATCGGGGATGTCGGGACATGTCAGCGACAACGTGCCACATTTCTTGACGCCGTCGTCGGTGATGAACGTGATGTCAGAGCGTTCAGTGCTGTAGATGTTGATGGTGGTGGTAGTCTGGTCCCGACGAACCGGAGTGTACCGCCTGACGATCCCCTCTCCTAATGACACCGGCTGCTCCACGCGCACAAAGACATCAAATATGTCTGTGCACCAGTCCAATCCGTCTTTATGAATGAGCTTGTTAGCGGGATGGATCCGGGAATCGAATCTGTGAAGTACGCCAACACCATACGTTAGGCAGGCACAGCGCTCCGACACCACACATGGATCAATACCGAATGCCACCGCCCCTAAAATGTTATTAGTAGATGTTATATTTTCATATTTCGATTTGCACGAAGCTACATCCTATTTTGAGAACGACATAGCTCTTTTTTTAATTTTTTTCAATCCCTTAAAATCTGTCTCCAAGAAAATATAAACAAGTATTCAAATGCATCTTCAATGAAAGCAAACAGTGCTGGGACAGGCGACAAATTCTACACACTTTGACATTGGGTCTTGAGACGTTTACTTAGTGAACTTAATGCTGTACCCTAGTGTTATATTTCATTTACTAACCAATAAGAGCAAATAAAACTTGGACATAATTAGTAATCATTTATATCATTATATATGTTCTGAAAATGTGCACAAAAATAAAATTGAGTTTTGTATACTAGGAACTCAAGTCTATTTTTAAAAGGAAAAATCAAAACACTGATGGTTCAATACCTGACAGGATAGTCATCCCGACACTAGCTGGGATAATGACTTTGAGAATGGAGCCAAAGTCTGTCCGCATCTCGTGTTGCACGATAGACGACTCAGCGAACCCACCTACCAGGAACATGTACTTCAGATCTGGCAATACACGGTGATGAAGAAGTGCTGGTTACATATGCTTGGATGATATCGGGGTTATTAAAGGCACTGTCTTTCGGTTGGATGCAAAAGTGAAAACTGACAGAAAACCGTACTTTCTGCGTCAAGTTTACTTAAACCTTACGCCTGATGCACTTTTATCTTTCTAAAGATTGGTCTTCAGATAGTTTCAAATACGACGAAAGCTTTGATATTAGTTACACTGTCTAGATCAAACTTCTTGGTCATTTGTTCAATCAAAATGACCGAGGTTTCCCGATGAGGTTAAGTTAAACTAACAATATTCATAAATGGCGATAATGTACCAGTAGTATCAGACTGCATTGCCGTGTGATTACTAGTTAGCCTCTCGTACACGAGGCCTCTAATCGAACACCGCTTGCCGCATTTTCTTCTTTATTTTTAGATATTGCTAAAATATTGATAAAAGTACAAATATCAAGAATATCCCTTAATGTGGGAAAATTAGGAACTGTTCAAATTTCAAAAAATGACGGACAGGACAATTATGGACACGTGTTTGGGATTGTTGTGTAGAAAGTGTAAAACGTGAAGCAAGACTTGAAGAACATTCTGTAAAAAAATACATTTAACAAAAAGAAGGTGTAACACATGCATTCAACTTTAAAATGATGGCTTGGCAGTTTTAATCTGCCTTATCATTCAAGGAGTTTCAATTGGGCAATTAACTGTAAACGTCGATTCTACACTTTCTTGGGCATCGATTTTTATGGTCGATTGTGTTTTTTGACTAATATATCTTTGTATAATTACGCTTAGGTATTTGCATAGTTATACTGTGAGAAAAAATTAACTTTTTTACCACATTGAAAGCTCCTCTGTTTTTACTCCCGGATTACCCGATCTGAACAGAAGCAAACAGCAAACCTGTACCTTTGATATTGTGATGGTTCAGCACGTCCCCTATGGCCTGCTTCATGGCGCTGATGGTGGGCAGAAACAGTCTCCCCATGGCAGCGGGACTCAGCCTCAGCTGACCGTTACTGGTCCACGACACTTCCGGGTCGCCGAACTTCCGCACTGCACTCTCCGTCGAGTGGCCCTGGAGGGAGAGTCACGTTTCGAGAGTCTATAGTCTATAGTCAATATCTACATGACATAGAACAAAATGGTTTATATTAGGTGGTTAGATTGGGAGTGGGGTGGGGTTATTTGGTTATAATAATAGGATATAGAGACAGTACAACAGTAGAAAAGGCGAAGTACAACTCTTTGCACGGAACATGGTTCATTTCCAAGTGCATGCGCGAGGTTGAACAAATTTAATAACATTTACATATACAATATAATATAATTGGCGTCAGAAGGAATGTGTGCAATGAATAGGTTGCCTTGCACTGTTCAGAGCTCATTTCAAGTGTATACACATACAAAAATTCAAAAGCGACGCTACTACTAAACAGAACATATTATAAAGGATGTTTGTATAACATATAAAATAAAAGTATTTATTATTTAAAATCAAATTTACCCAAGTAAATCCTCTTTGGGTTGTGCACGCAAATTCACGCTGGACTTAAACGTTAACGAAGATAAGCGCCATAGCATGCATCTAGTATCAGTTATATCACCTACTCTGCATTTCTTGTAGAAGTCGATAAATGAGTACGGGATGGAGACTGAGATCGGGGACTCCCTGAACGGACTGGCAGTTCTCTTCCGGGATTCGAACATGGCCATCAGCTCCACCCAGCCGGACGGCCGCCGCTGTCGGAACTGGTCCACGATATCCTGACCGAACAGCCGGCACACTAGACTCTCAAACTCCTCGTCCACACCTGCAATCGCAGAAATATTGTCACTAACAGAGATATATAAGAATATGCTAATAATATATGCTAGCTATAGAAACTTATTCCGATTTCTTAAAACATGAACTTTTTACGTGATTCGTATTTACTTAAGGCCGTCGATATGCCAATTATTGAATTCAAGCAGGTGCTGTGAGATTTATTTAGGTGCTATGCGTTTACCTGGAAAGTCATTTTAGTTGTTGGTGCTGAAAAAGACAACAGGTGCGCGATTGGCTTAAAATTCAAGAAGCGTTGGAAGTCCGAATCAGTTTACCGATGGATCCATGTGCACCTCCAGTGGCGCGGTGCAGCTCCCTGAGACGACGTCCGGCAAGCAACTCATGAACGGTGATGTCCACCGTGCCGCCACCACAGTCCACGATCATGTACCGGGTACCTGCAGAGAGCAAAGGAATGTATGATAACTTGTTAAATTAGGGAGTGGGATGAACGTATATAAACTGATTAGGATATGGAGTGGAGTGAATGGTTGGAAACTGGTTAAAATAGGGAGTAAAGTAAACGTAAGGAAACTGGTCAAGACAGGGAGTGAGTTGAAAGTAAGGAATCTGGTCAAGATAGGGAGTGGGTTGAAAATAAGGAAAATAGTCAAGAGAGGGATTGGGGTGAAAGTAAGGAAACTGGTCGGTATAGGGAGTGGGGTGAAAGTAAGGAAACTGGTCGGTATAAGGAGTGAGGTGAAAGTAAGAAAACTGGCCAAGATAGGGAGTGGGTTGAAAGTAAGGAAATTAGTCAAGAGAGGGAGTGGGGTGAAAGTAAGGTAACTAGTAGAAAAAGGGAGTGGGGTGAAAGTAAGAAAACTGGCCGAGATAGGTAGTGGGTTTAAAGTATGGAAACTTGTCGAGATAGGAAATGGGTTTAAAATATGGAAACTAGTCAAGATAGGTAGTGCGTTTAAAGTATGGAAACTAGTCAAGATAGGTAGTGGGTTTAAAGTATGGAAACTGGTTAAGATAGGGAGTAGGGTGAAAGTAAGGAAACTGTTAGAAATAGAGAGTGGGTTGAAAGAACGGAAACTTGTCGAGATAGGAAATGGGTTTAAAGTATGGAAACTAGTCAAGATAGGTAGTGGGTTTAAAGTATGGAAACTAGTCAAGTTAGGTAGTGGGTTTAAAGTATGGAAACTGGTACAGATAGGGAGTAGGGTGAAAGTAAGGAAACTGTTAGAAATAGGGAGTGGGTTGAAAGTATGGAAACTTGTCGAGATAAAGAGTGGGTTGAAAGTATGGAAACTGATCGAGATTGGGGGTGGGTTAGAAGCATGGAAACTGATCGGAAGAGGGAGTGGGTGGGAATTATAGAAACTGGTCGATATAGGGAGTGGGTTGAAAGTGGGGAAACTGGTCGAGAAAGGCAGTGGGATAAATGTAAGGAAACTGGTTGAGATAGGAAGTGGGTTTAAAGTAAGGAAACTGGTCAAGATAGGGAGTGAGTTGAAAATATTGAAACTGGTGGAGATATGGAATGAGTTGAAAGTATGGAAACCGATAAAGATAGGGAGTGGGTTAAAAGTAAGGAAACTGGTGGAGATAGGAAGTGGTTTAAAAGTAAGGAAACTGGTCAATATAGGGAGTGGGGTGAAAGAAAGGAAACTGGTCAAGATAGGGAGTGGGGTGAATGTATGAAAACTAGTCGAGAAAGGGAGTGGGTTGGAAGTAGGGAAACTGGTCGAGTTAGGCAATGGGATAAATGTAAGGAAACTGGTCGAGATACGAAGTGGGTTAAAAGTAAAAACACTGGTCAAGATAGGGAGTGGGGTGAAAATAACTGGTCAAGACCCTGAGTGGGGTGAAAGTATGGAAACTGGTCGCGATAGGAAGTGTGTTGAAAGTAAGGAAACTGGTCGAGATAGGGAGTGAGTTGAAAGTAAGGAAACTGGTCGAGATAGGGAGTGGGGTGAAAGTAAGGAAACTGGTCGAGATATTGGGTGGTTTAAAAGTAAAGACACTGATCTTGATAGGGAGTGTGTTGAAAGTAAGGAAACTGGTCGAGATAGGGAGTGGGTGAAAGTAAGGAAACTGGTCGAGATAGGGAGTGGGGTGAAAGTAAGGAAACTGGTCGAGATAGGGAGTGGGTGAAAGTAAGGAAACTTGTCGAGATAGGGAGTGGGGTGAAAGTAAAGAAACTGGTCGAGATATTGGGTGGTTTGAAAGTAAAGACACTGGTCTTGATAGGGAGTGGGGTGAAAGTAAGGAAACTGGTCGAGATAGGGAGTGGGTGAAAGTAAGGAAACTTGTCGAGATAGGGAGTGGGGTTAAAGTAAGGAAACTGGTCGAGATATTGGGTGGTTTGAAAGTAAAGACACTGGTCTTGATAGGGAGTGTGTTGAAAGTAAGGAAACTGGTCGAGATAGGGAGTGGGTGAAAGTAAGGAAACTGGTCGAGATAGGGAGTGGGGTGAAAGTAAGAAAACTGGTCGAGATAGGGAGTAGGGTGAAAGTAAGGAAACTGGTCGAGATATTGGGTGGTTTGAAAGTAAAGACACTGGTCTTGATAGGGAGTGTGTTGAAAGTAAGGAAACTGGTCGAGATAGGGAGTGGGTTTAAAGTATGGAAACTAGTCAAGTTAGGTAGTGGGTTTAAAGTATGGAAACTGGTACAGATAGGGAGTAGGGTGAAAGTAAGGAAACTGTTAGAAATAGGGAGTGGGTTGAAAGTATGGAAACTTGTCGAGATAAAGAGTGGGTTGAAAGTATGGAAACTGATCGAGATTGGGGGTGGGTTGGAAGCATGGAAACTGATCGGAAGAGGGAGTGGGTGGGAATTATAGAAACTGGTCGATATAGGGAGTGGGTTGAAAGTGGGGAAACTGGTCGAGAAAGGCAGTGGGATAAATGTAAGGAAACTGGTTGAGATAGGAAATGGGTTTAAAGTAAGGAAACTGGTCAAGATAGGGAGTGAGTTGAAAATATTGAAACTGGTGGAGATATGGAATGAGTTGAAAGTATGGAAACCGATAAAGATAGGGAGTGGGTTAAAAGTAAGGAAACTGGTGGAGATAGGGAGTGGTTTAAAAGTAAGGAAACTGGTCAATATAGGGAGTGGGGTGAAAGAAAGGAAACTGGTCAAGATAGGGAGTGGGGTGAATGTATGAAAACTAGTCGAGAAAGGGAGTGGGTTGGAAGTAGGGAAACTGGTCGAGTTAGGCAATGGGATAAATGTAAGGAAACTGGTCGAGATACGAAGTGGGTTAAAAGTAAAAACACTGGTCAAGATAGGGAGTGGGGTGAAAATAACTGGTCAAGACCCTGAGTGGGGTGAAAGTATGGAAACTGGTCGCGATAGGAAGTGTGTTGAAAGTAAGGAAACTGGTCGAGATAGGGAGTGGGGTTAAAGTAAGGAAACTGGTCGAGATATTGGGTGGTTTGAAAGTAAAGACACTGGTCTTGATAGGGAGTGTGTTGAAAGTAAGGAAACTGGTCGAGATAGGGAGTGGGTGAAAGTAAGGAAACTGGTCGAGATAGGGAGTGGGGTGAAAGTAAGAAAACTGGTCGAGATAGGGAGTAGGGTGAAAGTAAGGAAACTGGTCGAGATATTGGGTGGTTTGAAAGTAAAGACACTGGTCTTGATAGGGAGTGTGTTGAAAGTAAGGAAACTGGTCGAGATAGGGAGTGGGTGAAAGTAAGGAAACTGGTCGAGATAGGGAGTGGGGTGAAAGTAAGAAAACTGGTCGAGATAGGGAGTAGGGTGAAAGTAAGGAAACTGGTCGAGATATTGGGTGGTTTGAAAGTAAAGACACTGGTCTTGATAGGGAGTGTGTTAAAAGTAAGGAAACTGGTCGAGATAGGGAGTGGGTGAAAGTAAGGAAACTGGTCGAGATAGGGAGTGGGGTGAAAGTAAGGAAACTGGTCGAGATAGGGAGTGGGGTGAAAGTAAGGAACGGTTCAAGATAGGGAATGGGGTGAAAGAAAGGAAACTGGTCGATATAGGGAGTGGGTTGAAAGTATGGAAACTGGTCAAGATAGGAAGTGATTCGAAAGAATGAAAACTAGTCGAGATAGGGAAGGGGTGAAAGTAAAGAAACTGGTCGAGATAGGTAGTAAGTCGAAAGAATGGAAACTAGTCGAGATAGGGAAGGGGTGAAAGTAAGGAAACTGGTCGAGATAGGTAGTGGGGTGAAAGTACGGAAACTAGTCGAGATAGGGAGTGGGGTGAAAGTAAGGCAACTGGTCAAAATAGGTAGTGGGGTGAAAGTAGGGACAGTGGTCGATAAAGAAGTATGTTGAAAGTAAGGAAACTGGTCGAGATAGGTTGTGGGGTGAAAGTAAGGAAACTGGTCGAAATAGGCAGTGGGGTGAAAGTAGGGACAGTGGTCGATAAAGGAAGTGGGTTGAAAGTAAGAAAACTGGTCGAGAAAGGAAGTGGGTGAATGTACAGTACATATATTGAGCGTCTTTGTGAAGAATACTTTCATGTTAATGGATGTCTGCAACAATAACCGGCTACCGCCGAGAAGTTTCTCCGAGTTGGATGTCATTTTATGACCTTGTTTAACATGTTCTAAACGCCAGAGTCTTTTTTTTCAAGAATTGTAAGCCATTAGTTATGGACGGTTTTCTAATTATTTGATATTGTAAAGTCCTGGATTATAGTTAATTCGATTAATCTTACAAATCGTGCGCAACTTCCAAGAAATTGGATAAAGTCATAACGCGCAGCACCAAATATGTTTACGAATAGAGTGCTGCTTACTTGTTTACAAATACGAATGCATACATGTTCCAAGTCCTGGTCAGGTACAGATCATACTATGCTTACCAACTTCCAATTCGTTGCTGGCGATGCTCACATCTGCACTGAGGTCCGGCAAGCTTGCTGAACTGTTTCGGGACATGTCGGAAGTATTAGACACATCACAGGAAGTTAAACATTTTAGCATGCGCAGTCGGCGACAGTAGATGGATGCTGCTTCCGGTTCCAATGCGATCAACAGCTGGTCGGGTCTATCTGGGGGTACGATACCCGCCTGGAATAGGATACATGGTTAACTCATCAATCGCTGAACACTTATCTATAATTCTGACATCTTTTGGCAGCTACTTAACGGAAAATGTCGACAATTTTGTTGTTTGGTACATACAGAAGATGCCGTCAATTTAGTTATATTTTTACATTGCATTTTTTTCAAAACTCGAGATATTGATCTGAACATAATCAAAGCACATGCGTAAATTAAGAAAGGGAAGTTGTATTCTATATGCTGCGGTAAATATAATCAATTTCTTTAAAGAAAAGCACATGCACATTGACAAGTTGTAGGACTGATTGCGTGTCTATTTTTTGTTTAAAGATGCATGGCCTCTGCAACTTACTCTATGGGGTACAGATGAGGCCAGAATGTTGTATTATACAACGTTTGCAATGTTGTTCTTTCGTTGGAAGAGGTATAACATTCTCAGTTGCTATGACATGTTAATAAGCCTTTCAGTAGCAAACATATATATTTGTTTTGACGGAATCGAATTGGGATATGAACATATCAAATGTTGTTTGTCATACGTTTGTGAAATGAAGCTAAATATATCTACTTACTTAATATCTAAGAGTCCATATGCCAGACTGCTTAAATAATAAATAAGCATGATATGATCAGCTTATTTCCTAACTACCAACCTCGTATGCAGCGAGCCGCATGAACTGTTTGGCTGCCGGTTTCCAGATAGCAGGGACTGTAAGGACCCAGCGGATGGCCTCCCCAGAGAGTTGGAAACCCGCCTGGTCCACCAGTTCCTGTAGCACCAGCCTCCGGAAGTACGCCAGGCTATAGGCAAACACTTTGAGGGCAGATACAAGCTTACCATTCTGCGCCCGAATCTCGGTCTCCGTGCTGAGGTTCTAGAGATTTGAATAGAAAAAAATGCATACCGGTGCTTTGAGTTAAAATAATAAGTTGTTTAAACTTGTACAGAGTTTATTGCTTGTGGACTTTTTAAACAGCAGAACAGATATTCTAAACATTAAAAAAAATATCGACACAATTACGGTTCTAATGGTCACCACAAGCTTTCATAAAATAGTTTAAATTCATAAAGATAAAATGCTTCGTGTGACTGTATATGAACCCTTACAGTTTACAGTGAAAACGTTCGTGTTGGTAGGTCGCCTAGCTAAACTGAGGTGTGCCGGAACGCTGACGACTCCGCCTAGACATTTTGTCTGGGGTCTTCCTCCTCCTCAAGAAAGCTGGTGGTAACCGCAAGAACCGTAATTGTGTCATTATTTCTTTTAAGCAAAACAGTGGGTGAGGGGTTGTTTTGGCAGTGATGAATTCAGAGTGTAGGGAGCCAATTACTGTGCAGAAGTTTGACAGAACCCTTAACTCTCCAAGTTACCTCCCCCTCCTGGTGCAGCAGCATCTTAAAACGGTCAAGGTACATCCAACGGACAGCCACCTTCGGGTCAAGATCGTGAAAACAGTCTCTGGCAGCGTAGCCGAACGAGTGAAAGGCGCCTTCTGGAGTCAGGAGGATGCAGGTTGGAATCTTTTGGTTGTACACACCTGGATCCCCACTCTCAAGTCGCCGCATCACGTGAGTTGTATCTAGGGAGACATGGTGCGAACAGAATCTGAATCGTAACGGGTGTTAGGATCATTATGGACATTATAGCATAAAGCGAGACACCGTTTCGGCACACTTAAAAATAGTGTTATCCAGAAATAACTAAAAGACACAGTGATGTAGCTAAAAATACATGTACTTGTTAAAAAGAGAGTATTTGAAGGTTGATGCAAAAGGTAACAACACAAGTCAACAAAGAAAAACAGTATCAAATCTGCTTTGGCCCACTTCTCTCATTGTTTGGTAAATAAACAATGTTCTTGATGACAATATTTTGTTAAGTACACGCATTTCTTAGTTGTATATATTGTTTAAAATCACATATACCCTGGCATGTCCTTACTTTGTACCATAGATGCAATTATTCCTATCACAGTTGGCAGATTTGTGTGCATCACAGTATTGAAATCGAAGTTGATGTATTAGCTTCACATTGTCTACACATATCTTCATATTTGCTCCATTGCAAAAATATATTTACTTTACCTCATACTACAATAATACACATAGAATAATTTATTTACCGGGATCATGAGTGAAGCAGTACGCATAGCCGCTGTACGTTGTCCCGAAATCGATGGCTACCACGGCCAGATATTTACTGATCACGTCAGCCAAATTACTCACTGACCACCTCATGCTAGACTCATCAAACAGGTCAGCCCGGCCTAAGATACCTTCAGAAGAATGTCGCCGGTGTTTGCTTTTGTGTTTTCGGCCAGATGCCCTCATTAAAGCAGCTCGGGACTCAGTGGCGTATTGTCCTGGCTTGCAGGGTTTAGGGACCGTTTTGCAGCTCTCAGTGTTTGGTATCTCCTCTTCTGGATCAGGTATTGATTTATCACTCTCTTTATCTTCGAGAACAGAGTCTATGGTTGACCCTTTGTCTATTTCTGCTGTTGATGGCGTCTGACTCTGATATGTTGGTTCTGTCTTTAATAATGACTGGTTGCCCTTTGTCGGCGACTTTCGAGGTTTCGGTGGCGAACCTTCGAAAAATCGCCGCTTTAATTTCGCTATTGTAGACATATGTTTGGTCAAAGACAACAAAGCTTTCTTAGAACTGTCGTTCTCGTTAGATTTACTTGCACGCCTCTCTATTTCCACTGCGATCGGCGATTCAGAGTGATCGCCAAGACCTTCGCCCAGACCAGTCCCAAAGTCAAGAGATTGCTTCGACAAATATTTGTTTTTCACATAATTATCTTCTGTAGAACTGATTTTAAATGAGCACTTATTGTCATTGTGTCCGTTATATTGCTCACTCATAATCACATTGTCTAGATCTTCTAAGACGTCATCCACGTCTTTGTCGACATCTATTAATTTAATATTACTGTTTGTCGATTGACCCAACTGAGATACTTGCAGACCTGTCGAACACTGTCCAACATCGCACGTCGGTGGTTCGCCTTTTCCGTGAACAATCAATTCTATACCACCATTGATACGGTACACAGTGTCCGGGGTATCGTCATTAGTGCCACCATCGTTTTGGTTTATTTTATCAGGACTGTTATCCTTACAGCCTTGTTCAGACGACGTGTTGATATCAAGGTTCTGTGTACTCGTAGTGTCGGAAATTGGAATGTTGAGGTGCTCTGTAACTGTATTCGCTGGGAGCTGCTTTATCTTGTATTTGGAAATGTCGAGGCATTCTGGAATTTATCAAAACAAACAACCTAACATATCAAATAACAGTGTCATAAACGAAGGGATTAACGTGCATAAATTTGTATATATAGTTCATGACATTTGCAGACTTTATTTCACTACATAATTACACAAAATAGTATGCATGTATACTTGAGTTGACAGTGCGAGTATCAAAGGTGTGTCCTCTTGCTAGCTTGAGTGTTGATGGTTGCCGAGTGTGTGAGTGTGCTTATCCGTGCACGTACCTGAACTGCGTGTGTGGTTTCGCGCGTCTATTATATTTTATAAGGCGAAATCTGTTTATTCAATATAAACTTAGTAAAACTGATATAGTTTTGCATTATTATATTACCGACTAAAATTCGTGTTGTTGTTGTTTTGTTGTTGTTGTTTCTACTTCATGTTGTTTTAAACAGTGTCGTTTTAAAGTAGCAATGAGGTCTGATAATACAATTTTGTGACATTGCATTAAAGTGTTAATTATCTAAGAATGTTATAATATTTTACTAACAGCACACACAATACGATTTTAACTTAAACTTAAAAAAAACGGTGTTGTCCAATATGGGTGACTTCGCTTTTTTGACAATTGTACTCAAGTAGCTTGCGCAGCGTGGATCACGTGACTCGAAATCGCGTGCAGATTATCACTTTAACTATAAAAATAGGCTGCGTACTGCATTTTTTGTAGCACATTTTGTGTTATTTTATGTGATTAAAGATTAAAATGTAGTCAAAATATGTTTTTTACATTTTTAATCAATTAGGACAAATAATGCTAAAACTAAAACAGTTTTATTTGACTTTGAAATACTAATTCTAATACCAAAGTGATAGATCGCTAATAGATAAACTCATTGCCCTTTAACAAAGACGGTGAAAGGCAGCTTTCCATGAGTCCGTCAGTCCAGTAAGAAAGCAGGGTCCCCAGTCCGAGCGAAATTACGCTTCAATACATTAAATCCCTACTTATTCATCTGCTTAATTATGTTTCCTTAAAATATATTGGTTCAGTTCTCGTAATTCTTACGCGTTTGGGAAGTTCGGTTGAAGAAATCGGCGACAATGAGGTGGATGCGCGTAACAACATATATTGGCCTTGTTAGTGACTTTTTCTGACGCCTTTTCTCGTCTTCTAAATATATATTTATTGTATGGTCACATTCCCAATAAAACTCGTATTCCTAATAAAGCGTCTTAAAAATAACCAAGAATGTTGGTATAATCTAGAATGCATATTCACCAGCTGACATACCAGTGAGAGATACTGAGCAGTTTTTCTGAGGTTATGGACCAACATGGCCATTAATAGGCAGGCAGTACCGCATCCTTGTTAATCGGCAGATAGTGTGCTCAATCAAAAACCCATTAAGGCCAAGTGGATGATTGTTCGTGGAGATACTGGACAGGGTTGCTTCTATCATAATTGTCTTGTACAAGATAGCACGCCCTTACCAAAATTATATGTGATTGATATGGTGTATTTTCTTTACAAAGCTAGCCTCAAATATCTAGTGGGTACTCTGATAACATATAAGTACATGTAGTGTATTCTTTTTACAATGTTGTTGTCGTTATTTTGTTGTTGATGATGATACTGACGATGAAAGTGATAAATAATGATGATGGTGATAAACAGGATGCATTCCTGGTCTAACGGTAAAGACTTCAGGTCTTAAAATTATCCGTATATCGCGAGCTTCTGGGTGCTTCCATCCACCCAGACGGACCCTTGACCAGGGTGTTGCACAGAACCCACATAGGTTTCTGCGGTCCCAATAGCACCTACCTCATTTATATATTGTTCCTTAAAATTTAATTTAGGTCTAACTGCGCGTCGAGTCGGGAACTTGTAAAATTTGGGGACAGTCTAAAAAACAGCACACTCACCTCTACGTTAAAAATATGCTAATTTTTGCATAACCCCATCTGAATCCCGACAAAAACGGCAGTTTCCGCTTTTCTAAAATGCTATCAAAACAATAATCACATTTCAGCGTCAGCGTGCTGGCCGTTTGCAGTTTCCGGCGGCTGAGAAAACGTGATCATCTGTATATAAACGGTCACCTCGTGTAGTCTTATAAGTTTAATCGTTATGTCGGTCTTTCCACCTAGAGTAGTCATCAATTAATTATAGTTAACCACAATGAACAAATTACATTGTTGTATTTGTTGTTCCGGTGTATATTACCGACAAAAACAAAAACAACAACAAATAACTTAGCGTTTTTTCTTTATATAAATATTATATAAATTTATATAAATAAACCAAAGTACTTTCGTATATAATGGCAACATTATTGAAAGGCGTTTCGTTCCCAGTTTTCTTATTTTGGGAGAATTCGAGTAAATAGTATTATAAAAATTACATGCTAGTATGAAATTACAGCAAATAAATCTATAAACTACGAATAACAAATCACGTATGTAATGCGGATGTATGCATATGATCTTTTGACAGCAAATAAGGCTGGTCGCTTTTTGGCTGCCTGCTCGACCATACAACGGAAAAGTTGCGGCCGGGCACATTCATATGGGAATGTATCCAGCTGACCTGCAGTGCGCCGGTGGTTTTACTAAAATCTCTGTATTCCTCCACCAAAATAGCTGGTCGACACTATTAAGACCTTAATTGTGCTGCTGCTAAGTTAGTGTATTTAAAACAACAACAACAATATAACATGTCACCTGAGCGTGTGGTGTTCTCCTGGTCCTCTAATGTTCCTTTAACAGGCAGTTCCAAACAGTTGCTCCGAACATAGATGGGACCGAGGTACGAAACCGCTCGGCACCGGTGAATGTCTGCAGACTTGCGAGCTTCCATATTACACGCAGTACTCGCGCCAAACGACACGTGAGCCTGCATTATTGTAGCTCGTGGAATGAAAGTAAATACAGAGGTGACGTTCGCTGACCCGGGAACCCCACCTTCCCTCCCGCTCTCGAACGTGACATCAGAAACTGATGCTGACATTAAACAGGGCATGGAGGCCAGGCATGGGTACCACACTACTTGATTGTGTTTTGGGATAAACATACGTTTCAGGCCGCAGACATTGCCCTCATAATCATACTTTATTATAAGTTTTCTTCTCCAAAATATTACTATGTGGAAAAAATGCCAATAAATAATAATCTTAAAAAATAACATATAAAGTGCGCAGTAAGAGTTAAAATAAAGCTTCCCTAATGCTGGTTGCATAAAGATGACTTTTTATACACCGCAACTCTTTTCTTTTATGTATGTTTTATTTTCCATAGAGCTTTCTTTAGGTAACAATAACTTTCTTATATTCATTATATTTTTTTCTTTTCTGTGTACATCTTTATTTTTCTTGATGACCACAGATATGTTGGTAAAATTGTTTACAAATTACTTCGAGATCATACAAGTATGATAAACGCTGCTGACTGTAGATTAACTCATGCCTTTCCGGCATTAAAATTTTTAACATTTTTTTGCTCTGAAACCCATCTTCATTTCATCTTAAAAAGTAAATATAATAACAACAACAACAACATTAAGTCCATGTTGTATTTTAGAGCAGTAGACGTGTTCAGTAGTTAACGAATATATTGATTTATTTTGGTTTATATGTTTGACACGTTTTTAGATGTAGACACGTCTTTTCTTGAAATTATCTCCATAACAATATGATTACAACCTGAAAAGAAACAAGACGAAAAAGACCATATTCATGACCGAAATCTAAAACACTCATTATTAGCTTATTTACACATTATTACACACCCTTCCTCTGGCCTCGAGCGTCTTATCGGCCTAGTTTCCAATTCGACATAATTAGTCCCGGTCACCAATTAAGATTAAACCGCGCAAGGAGTTTTCCCGATTGGCTTCGTGCGCTTGCATTATCGGCCTGGTCTTTCGGAATGCTGTCGTCGATTTTGTCACACGATTACTTGTACACATGTGGAGCTATTTAGAACGTGGTAACGTAAAGCTCAATGTTTATCAACAATACGTAGTTTGTGTATGAATGAAAGGTCATACTTTAAGGGTGGCATCCGAAAGTTTAGACGTTTTCTTCTCACACAATCAACTAAGTTGTTGTTTCCCGAAAAGGTCCCGAGAAATGCTGTTTATTGACAACCTACATCGGAAAAACAAAATACCCCTCGTCATCACAAATATATAAGTGTGTATTTCCTATATGTATGAACCATGCTGCACAGTAAGTAATTTATAAACTAATAAAACCACTAAACGATTTAGAATTGAAATGACATCACCATTCGGGTAATTCGCTCTGACATCGATATCTATGTTTGGCAGATTTCCACATCTTGCTTATTAATAGATTTGGGAAGAGTGACCATTTAGAGCGATATATTTCACGATTTGTACTTTCAAACAACTGAGATATAGTGTCAGAATCTATATACTTAGACGAAAGTATATAGGAAGGAAGAGATTATGTCAAAATTACACCAAACAGGGGTAATATATAAATTGTCCCGTGTGTTTGATATATGCAAACTATCAAATACCACCTTTAAGAGAGGCGACATGGTATGCATACATTAACGGTGTGACAGATACAACGCATCCACATCGGTAGTGGAAACGTAGGGCCTAGACTACCTTCTCACACTTGGGTTAGTAAACAAAATGTATGTTCATGTGTGTGATTTGGAACAGTTGTTAACAATTGCATTTTTTCCCGAAGTTTTGCTCAGATTAACAAAACGCTGTAAAAGGGTCTCCAAACTGCTAGCATAAACTGTCCAGTTATTATAAGAAATGTACCAGTAGGTTAAGTTCATGGTGTCGATATTCCCAGCGGAAAATGTCGCAAATATCACTCGATAAAAGCAAATTATCATACTTGCGCGCAACCGTTTACCGCCGATGCCAAATATCGTAAAAAACTGGCATTATGGCGACAAAGCTGGGTATTTTGATAAAATCATACTTGTGCGCAACCGTTTACTGCCAATGCCAAAAGTCGTAAAAAACTGGCATTATGGCGACTAAGCTTTTGATACAATCAACAATGGCCAAAGTGTATTATACAAACTATATCTAGATGGAATAAAGAAGCGTGGGACAAATTGTGAATATATTAAAGAATTGATGACAATGCGAATATGACCATAGCGTCCCAACAACTAGGGGATAACGCTCATTTGACAAAACATAAAAAGCTGGATCTTTCCCAAACCCACTGATTTTACAGATTGTTGGGAAGGGGCAAGCTTATAACTTCCGAAAATCGACGTGCAAAAAAAAAAGAACGGGCTTTGAAAAAGATTGCGGCGTACATTAAATACATTTGTAAGAACAAAGGCACAAAAATATTACACATTTTTTACACCAGTAGCTGGTTCCATCTGCGGTTCCTACCAATCCTGAAGTTCCTCGCGTTATAGACATTAAAAATTAAGAAACAGCTAGACAGAACGATCTGCTTCGTGGTATACATTGTGGCAGAAATTAAATTTAAATGAATGTAGTATTAAAAGTGACTTTTTATGCACCATACACGCTGAAGTTGTAGGGATATGATATAGAACTGTTTATTGCTTATAATACACGTTACTGTATAAATACCTACGAGGGTTGTTCGGGAAGTTCTGAGAATGTTGTCATATCTCCTATATTTTTTGTTTCTAATACGTAATATTTGGCACATACTAAGATTAGCATATCACGGAACTATTCCTAAAAATTGAATAGAATCAGACAACAATAGCCGGAAATAGCAGTAACCATAGCAACACTATAACGCCGCACCGGAGCAGTCCGACTCTAAAGAAAGATATAACGCGTTACACTAATCATATTTCGTAATTTTGATAACGTAAAAAATGCGCGAAAACGCTGGTCAGCAGCGGAACGTCATGACGTCATTTCCTGAAAATATCATAACGTTATTTAAATTCTCAACGGATCAACATTGTTTTAAAGTTGTTGCCCAGAGCCACTGAGTAAACAACATGACGTCGATAGGTGACGTTGAATTGCGAAGCATCGTGAAATTTTGTGTTGCGCTGGAAAAGTCTCCCACGGAAACAATGAAAATGATCAATTCTACAGGAAAATACAAGAAATGCAGTCCGGCTACAGTGTATAGATGGCATGCTCGTTTTAAAGAAGGAAGAAACTCGATCGAGGACGATCCTAGATGCGGTCGGCAGTCTGTTGTTGCATGTTCAATTAAGGACTCGGTAAAAGACATGATAAATTGCGACAGAAGAACGACAGTGAGAGCTATTGCAGATGAACTTTGCGTATCAGTTTCTACTGTACACGGAATACTTACAAAAGAGCTCGGTATGTCTAAAGTGAGTGCACGATGGGTACCACGGTTGCTAAAGGACAATGAAAAGGATTGTCGGGTGCGATGCTCTAAGGCATTTCTATCACGCTATGACACCGAAGGTGATGAGTTCTTAGACAGAATAATAACAACTGACGAAACTTGGCTCCACCACTTTGATCCAGAGACTAAGGCTATGTCATCGGTATGGAAAACCCCGCGTACACCTCCCCCAAAGAAAGCCCGGGTGCAGAAAAGTGCGGGAAAACACATGTTTATTTTCTTCATGGACCGGCACAGGATGATTCTGCAACACAGAGTTCCGGATGGTCAAACTGTCACGGCGGCTTACTATTCAAAGGTAACTAAAAGTATACATTTCTAATTATAATATATTTTAAAACATATTTATTGATAAACATATACTATTATAAACATAATATTTATAAAATTAAACATTTAAAATATAAAAGTTTTGAGTAAGATAAGTGCAAATCAAATTTTTAACCGCATGCGTTTTTTACAGGTTCTGAGGCGGGATCTCGTTAACGCGATACGGAAGAAGCGCCCCCACATGGACCATGACCGCATCATACTTCATCAAGACAATGCACCGGCCCACAGAGCGGAATCTACCCAGTTAGAGATCAGCCTCTTGGGGTTTGAGATCTTAGAGCACCCTCCATACAGCCCGGACCTTGCTCCGATGGACTTCCGTGTGTTCCCGGAGCTCAAATCACAGCTGCGTGTAAAACGCTTTGACTCAGCTGACGATCTTGTTAAGCATACGCAAGCTATAGTCTCGTCCTTTACCGATAGCTGGTACGTGGAAACATACAATAAGTGGATCAGCCGACACAGGAAATGCATCGAAATTGCAGGTGACTACGTTGAAAAGGTGCGACGATCGATTGACTTTGACGTCGCATAACGTTGCAAATGTCGTCGGCGTGCTCCGGGTGTTTGTTGTATGGTTATTTACTATTTTTATTATGTTTTAGTTTCTGTGTGTATGATGATGATATTTTCAGATACTGTACAGTATATATTGAAATAAATGCGTATATATTTATATTTACGCTAACCCGACTACAACGTGTCCTATAAAACAATTCTCAGAACTTCCCGAACAACCCTCGTATATATCACTGAGGTCGTTTAATAGAAACCCTACGTTGTATGATGCTATTAGGAATATCTACCAATGCGTGTCGCTCTGATATTCATTCGGGCTAGTCTTGTGTCAGCATTTGTAAGTAGGTCAAACGCGATGTTAGACTGCTACACCGTTTTGATATTTATTTTATCTGTTTTAAGCATTACCACTTCACTATACGCTTGTTTGAAAATACATCCTGTGCTCTCCTGTGCTCATGGTTTCAAGCGTCTTGTACATACAAGGACAATATGTAAATACTGTTTAAAAATAACTCTTACTATCGCTAAAGTGATTGATAACAAATGAGTGCTTGATACTGGAACAGGTAAGCTTTGAATCAATGGCATAGGCTAACACAAGAAACACCGATACATGCAACATAACCTTGACCCTAGCCGCCCATTGCCATTCCCAAGCAACGATTTCTCAGAAGCTACATTTACAGCAAGTTTCATAATAATACCTCATTCATAACTAAAATTATTGAGCAGAAACCGTTTTTCTATTTTCAGTAACAGTGACCCCACTGTCAATCCTAAGTGTCGTCTTCACAGAAGCTACCTATGCAAGTTCATCACAATATCTCATTCCTTACAAAAGTTACTGAGGTGGTAGATCTTTTTTCTATTTTAATAACAGTGATCTTGTTATTGACCCAACCGGTCGTAAAGTCGAATTTGATCTGTATCTTGTGTTGTTACAGCTGTGTACCAAAGAATTTCAAATCTGAGAAACCTTTCATGAGGAATTATCCGGACAGTTTTTCTATTTTTAGTAACAATGACTTTGACCGTCCACCATCCGCCCCAATGTAAATCCCTAGCATCGTCTTCACAGACGCTATACATACAGCATGTTACAGCACAAGATCTCATTCCTAACTTAAGTTATTGAGCAGGGTTTGTTTTCTATTTTTAGTAACGGCGACCTTGATCCCACCAGCCTCAACGTCGAACTCGACATGTCTCTTCATTTGAGAAACCCATCAGGAAGTGCGAGGTTAGAGATCTGTAAAACCGGTTAAGCACCCCGTCGGTCCATATTACCCATATAGATTCCAAGGCGGTAACTGTCGGGTTTCCGCTTTTTGTTAACTGACTCATTACAGATTTGTTCTTTCATTTATATTTGGCTTGCATGTGAATTCCTTTGTCCTGCGCCTTTAAAAATGTGTGTATAAGTTGCAGTTCTCATAGGACTTTGTCATATATATTCTTATTGTGATGTTATACATGTGTACCAAAAAGTGTTTAAATCTGTGAAGCCTTTCAAGAGTTCTCGTCCAGAAATAATTTTTCTATTTTTAATAAAAGTGGCCTTGATATCGATCTCACCATGCCCAAAATCGAACTTATAATCCTGTATCTTATTATGTTACACGTGTGTAATCTGCCAAGCCTTTCGTGAGTTTTTATCCGGGAACAATGAATACCCAACGACAAGCTCATTCCTTTATACGCCCTCAAACTTTCTTTGTGACCTATAATGACGATTTATGATAAGTCCTTTTGGTAAGTAAATGATATTTAAGACAATAAAACCAAGAGGGCATTGGTGGCCCAATATCGCTCATAAATATCAAATAAAGAATATCAGCAATGTTGAAACATAGTAGAATAATTTTGCTACATGAACATTTCAATACTACATAGGCATATACGGAAATTATCTATGTCCCTGGCGACATGTTTTTTGAAAAATCAAATTTTCTTGAATACATTTGATAAAGGTCCACCCCAAAAACATACCAAATATTAAGGCTCTAGTTCATTAGTTTCGGACTACATTTTTCCTTTATATCCACATAGGGAAAATGGCCACGCCACTGGTGAGCATGTTTGTTGTTGAATTTTACAGATCAAAATTTCTTTGATCAAGTTTCTTTCTTCTTGATGAAAAATGCTCAGGTGAGCAAAAAATCATGAACAAAAACTATTTGGATATTGAATATTCATCAATTACATATATGACCAATAAAAGTGCCAAAGTTTACACAATGACATGAAAGGTCATCTCGTAGATCGATTGTGTCAGTTTATCAGGCTTATGTAGGGAGTGTCCATCCAGGCCAAACCTCATCTCCCAGTCTGATCAGGCAGTGCTCTATTTGCTGCTAGCGGATTCTTTGTCAATACTGACATCATGCATTTAACTGTTAGTAAAAAAGCAACACCCACAAACTCTTGCCTGACCTACAAGTATACTGGAACCAATGTTGTGAGAAGCTGAAAAAGTACAAGTTGGGGCCTCTAACCACTGCAGCATGATTTAGCTAGCTTGTAATATGCAGCACAGGTAACAAATAGTATACCTATACATAACAAACAAGAAACATGTCACTTTTATATAAGTTTATTAACTTCAAACAAAACAATGTAAAATAACTGGTATGCTTGCACACCTGTCAACAATATCTTGTGTATGAAATACAAAAACTGGACATTTAGAAAAAAATTTACTTTAAAGGAAAATAATAGATAAGAAAAGAAAAAATTAGATGTCTCTGTCTAAATTTTAAATACTAGATGTCCGTAGACAAGTTACACTTACTAGTGTAAAAAAACTTCCATTAGGTTTAACAGCTATTCCTAGTTGTGTATACAGAGCAATTTTAGAAAAGACAATACAGTGCAACATTAAACAATCATTCATTACCACTAGTTACATGTACCGTTTATCCTGGGAAACTCTGCTGACAAACTCTTGGTTTTTTATAACAACAAAAGTTACACCAATTTGCAAACTACTGACTTAAGGGGTTTTGAGCTAACCTCAAGATAGTTAATTGTAGATTTCTGGGTTTATGCAGAAAATTACTTATCACACGACTCCCCTTGTTTTCCATTCAATACACCCATTATATATTTTGTTACATTACACTGGTGTAAAACAGCTTATTGATAAATGAATTTCTTTTCTAAAATCATATATTAGCGACTCAATTCATATGATATGAAGAATCTGACATTCGTTGTCATTTTATACCAACATTTATAAAATTCATCCAGGAAAAATGATAGTACACTCACCATAGGCTCACTTTTCCAGAACTTAATAAATGTTTATATTAAATGACAAGGAATGTCAGATTCTCTATATATAACACACAGTTTGAAAGGATCACTTATTTATAAGGTGAGTAATAACTGATCTTGCTATATAGCCAATGTTTGTTTTGACCTGAGGTAGTATAATTAAACAGAATTTGGCCACGTCTTCTGAAAACAACAAATGATGTAACAATTCAATAATAGTATAGTTTTATGTCATAGGCAAGATGCAAGAAATAGTTCAAGATGATAACTGTTTTAATATGGTAAATTTACTGAAGAATATTAAGAGGATGAAATAATGAGGTTCTTACTACACCTACTGGAACTTGTGGATGTAAAACGTGTAAGCTAAATAAAAACAATTAAGTTATTTGGAGACAACTTTAATCACAATTTGCTGGAGAAAAATCCTGGACAAATGTGCATGCAGTTCACTTAAATACAGTAAAATCCTTTAATTAAAACCACTTCCTGTTTCTGACTCAAAAGTGGTCATAACAGTGAGTTCGCCTTATTAGTGAGTTAGGATAAGCGCATGAAACCGCCATTGTATATGTATCAAATGGATGAAGATCCAATCATCTTTGACTTTTTAATTTCATTTTTAAATAGCACTAATGACCCGCACATTTATGTTCAAGATAAACAACTGTTAAACTCATAATTTGGTATAATTTTTACACTAATGTTAGCACCAAATTAGCGCCTAACTGACTAAGATGATGTGACCCAGTGTCCTAGATAGTGGATGGAAAACATGTGCAAGGACATTATTTTGCCAATTAGCAGGTGCAAATCACACCATTGGTGACTCGTTGCAGTCAAGATGGCCGCAATTGAGGTCACTGGTTACATAAGAAATACACATGTGCTAGTAGAAATTTTATTTATGGCGGATTAGCGTTGTGCCCGTTATTGTGGTCAGGTTTCTCATTAAATAAAGAAGCCAAATGGTTTGTACTTATGAAAATTGGCCGTAACAGAGATGTAGTCGCTTTAGTGGCATGGTCGTTAGCTGGCATTTTGCTGTATAAATAAATCATTTCCAAACCAAGACAACCTTAAACAATTAACATCTATGATTTAATAGACAAGTTTTGTAAATTTTCAATTGTAGAACTTGAGCTGGTTCCCTGCTGTGTTGAATGGTCTGCACTAGTAGAATGTGTACCAGTCTCATCACTCTTTTTGGCATTTTGGGGTGTTGTGATGGAATCTGATTGGCTACTTTCAGAAGTGTTTGATTCAGATTGGTTATTTGCATGGTTAGTTTCACCTGATTGGCTGGCTGCTTGAACATCTTTGACCAATGGCACCTGTCTACTTCCAAATATTGTGCTACCCACTCGCACATTGGTACTTCCAAGAGATATCTGGAAGCAGAAATAAAGTCACGAACTAGAAACAATTTTAGATGAACTGGATATTTTGATTCCTTTTTTGTCATTTTCTCCGCATTGACTTTTATTTACCTCATCCATTATTGTGTGGATGTCGAGGCCACCCCCCTCAATACTGTAAATGCATCAATATTTAAAAGGCGAAAGAAAAAAGATATACAAAATGGCAATTACAAACAAGTGGGCCATGGTGGCCCTTAATTGGTCACCTGAGGACACAGGCTTTTAGTAGGCTCATATCTGGCATAAAGTTATTTAGAGTTATTTACTTTAGAAATCTTTAGTGAAGATTGGACAATTAGTGTTGCCACTGGGCTGACAGCATTTTCAAGAGTTTTACCTAGTAACCTACAAAATCCACATGGCTCACTTCAATACATGTGTAAGATTTCATACTGCCAGGCATTCTGGCCAAGTTTGTTGAAGATTGGGCCAGCAATGTGGCCTCTTAGTGTGTGTTTTTTTAAAATGTGACCTAGTGACCTTCTTTTTGACCCTACATTGTGTCCAAAGATGCTGTTGTTTTGGGTAGGTTTATTTTTCATATGTTTACAGTATAACATAGCAAAGGGAGGTTACTGTGCTATCACAAACTGCAATGCTTTCCCATACCACATTGTTACGGACCTACATGTATATAATCCATGAACTATAAAATCCACAATCTCTAAAAATAGCATTATGGTTGAAGACTATGCAACAAAATGTTGAAATCTAAACATGAAACAGTCAGAAAAACGATAGAAACTGATATACTATTGGTTGCCAGCTTTCTTATTAAAAAGGAACCAATGTCTAACAAAATCGTCAGCAGTTTGTTGAATGATATAATCACGACCGTTGTTTCATCGGCTAAGGAAAAGCTGCACTATTTACATGTTGAAATTTAAGTTAGCTACAATTATTCAAGGTTAGCAGTGTAAAGACTAAACTGACAATAACAGTTAAAAATACCTTTTTGGATTAATCTTTGAATTGCAAGAATCATGACATCCTTAATTTAAACCAGTGCGAGTAAGTAGTAAGTCAATAAAACAAAGAGAAAACGTGTTTAACATGTTCATATCTTTTTGGATAGGACTTTAATGCATGCAAGCAAGCAATTACATCATTTCTATTACAATTTCTTCTAGGTTAATTTTCACAGACTGTGACACCAAGCCCAATAAGAGGTAAAAATTAAGTAAAATGAAGTGAAAATGAAGTGAAAATGAAGAAAACCATTTGAAAATAAAGAAAATTTATTGAAAATGAAGAAAATTAATTGAAAATGAGGAAAAACTAATTGATGTTAGGAAGTGTTAGTGAAAAACTAATTGCCTTAAAAAGCTTGTAGTTAGAACTAATTGACATTAAAAGTTAGCATAAGCCGTTTCTCTAGACTTTGATATTTGACTTGTACATAGTACATTGCCGTAACAAATGCAATTTAAACAAATCAAACATACAAAAATAGAACATTAACAATCTCAAGTGACAGGTAATAATGTAGCAACATTCTGAACTACAATCTAATTTAATTCTGACATTCACCAAAGTTGGATAACAGATGAAATTCAATGCATGAAAGCACTTCACTTCTCTTGTTTAAAGAACAACAGGCCTCCATCTATAGGACCTTTCCAGGTATTATTACATGCAAATGCCGTGCCCATGCACAGCGTCAATAATACCAGTTTATAATTCATTTTGTTTTTGCATCTACATGCATTTTTTTTAAATATTAAGTGCTATAGCTTACAATAGTAAAAGCTAAATTACTCATGTAATGTAATCATTACGAAACAACAACAACAAAAATCTTTAATTCAAACACCATTTTTACAATAGACATGAACCACCATAACATAATAAATAAAAATAATGTGATATTCATGGTCACGAGACTGAAGCAGACTATGTGAGATTAACGAATGATTAAAACATAGGAGAATGCAAAATATGCCGATATTTATCTTAAATATGAATTAACATGTAGATATTTAACAGTGAAATAGAGTTTCTCTAACTTCCTTTATACTGTAACGTTATTATTGTTTTAACTCATCAAGCCTCCATAGCCTTTCCTCAAGTGAGATCTGCCTGTATATTTCAAAATGGTAGACAACTTACCGCATGCTCATAGTCAGAAGACATCCCCATACTTAGTTCCACCTCCTCAACAGGAATGTTCAAGACTTGACACAGATCTTCTCTGTATTTTACAAGTTTCTACAAATATGACACATTCCATAAAGAGTTGCATTATATAACATAATAAGGCAGGTTTACCATTCTTTTTTTGTTTGACAAGGAAGTTGCTCACCAAATTCATTTCCAGCTTTGGTACAAATAAACTAAAGGTTTTAACAACTTAGTAGCAAAAGAGTAAAGAAGTTGCTTACATAAAATCACTTTTGCCTGCTACTGGCTTATGATTAATAAAAACATCTATACTATAAGGGTTGTTCAGTAAATACTGGAGGACCTTTTAGATATTTTTAAACAAATAGTACTTGTTATAAATGTTTTAGTATGTATTGTTAATGGAGCTTAGATCTTCAACAGGACTAATATTTAGAATCATTAAACAATAAGATAAAAAGAATTGACAACTTCACTCTTAAATACATGTTTTAGGTGCTGTAAGCATTTATAAAGATCTAATAATTTGATGCCAAACCATGAAGTCCGGGTTAGGCCCGTTGGTTGGGTCGTATCCGAAGGCTCCAATGGTCATCAGTCCCTGGAACTTTAGGCAAGGACACTTGTCTCGGATGAAGGTTACCAAGGGCACCATCTCCGAGGCGTCACAGCCAGATTTAGCTACAAGAGAAATGCAGTGTTATTGTCTTGTGTGCCAGAAGTTTGATGTCCAGCCAACACAGTTTGAATCATTATGGTAAACTTTACTTTTGAAACTGTATGATAAAAAATGACATAGAATTTCAAGAAAGTGATCGGTCAAAAGAATGTAATGTTCATGTACATAAATTGTACTGAAAAAACACAGTTACATCTATTGGGGTCATAATATATCCATCTTAAAAAAGGATTATAAATCTGCCAAGATTATGTGGATAGTAACCAAAATTAAACTTGACCTGTATTTTTATATTAAATAGTTTTATTTACACTACAAATGTGATTTTAATGAGTGAATGAAGTATTTAAGAAGTTACTGACCAAAAGTAATAGAAATGACATCAAAATACACCATAACTGTGCTACTAGTCCACATATATTATGTGGATGGTGACCAAAATCAATCTTTTCTTGTATTTATAAAAATACATCAACCACATATGAAATCAATTTAATGAATCATATACAAGTTACTGATCAAAAAAGTGAAAGATTAATGATCATATTAGTGTGAAAGATGGATACACAAACTGACAGAAGGATGTGGGTATCTCAAAATGCTCCTTCACCATTTCCCTAATGGCGGGGACATAGAAATGGGATTTGCCGACATTTTTGCAGATACTGTGCAACGATATTTCTATCATTATAGCAGAGGGGCTCTTATGAGGTGCCCAGGGACTGAACCCGGCCGAACCATTAAACTGACACCGACAAGCCAGGCGTAATGTCGTCCCATTAGCCCCGAGCACTAGGAGGGAAGCCACTACTACCAACTTTAAAGTCTTTGGTTTGACCCGGCCGATGCTCTAACACCTTAACTATTGCGGCCTGTACATAGAAAAGGACATGCCTATTAACATTTTGACTTTTTTAGGATGAAGAAAGAGAAAAAAATGAATCCTAAGTGTTCTTTATGGTCAACTTTCTGAGTGGAACCAGCACTCAGGAACTGATTAGGGTACATGGAGCAATCTGTAGTAAGTAATTTTGTCAATGGTAATATCTCTGATCAGGTCTGGTGTTTAAACAGGGGACCCACTCATCCTAAGTTTATCATCTTCACATTATTGGCAGAGAAGACTACAGACAAGAGTCAAGATGAACAACCTGTGCACAGCATGTCAGCTGAAGGACTTCCATATGGCTTTTCCTTGGACCCATGTGATCTAAAGCTGTACAGTTAGGCAATTGTAACAGCTTGGCTACATGCTCACGTTATATTTAACACAATCTGTCAAAATAACTTCATTAACAGATGTAGCAAGTTATGGCTATATAAGCTCATAGTTTGCAAAGCATAAATCACTCAGACTAGAATAATAGCATAGATCCTTCTGGGAGTTGTCCTTGTCAGGATCTCAATGGTCTGCAGCAAAATCGTTATCAACATATATATTGTTACCTTATGCATTAAGTTCTTGGTAAATAACAGCCAAACTAAGTTTTAAACCTGTGTCTCCACCCTTTGGTGTGATTTTCTTGTCAATGGTTCTGATATTTTTATTAAAAGTTAACTAAGTAAAATAATACTAGTTATTAATAAATGGTTTGTTATGATTTGTGAATCACAGCGAAACAATTATGATCACACCAGCAACGTCCATTTAATTATTACGCATACGACCAGTGCACCACAGGTCAACAGTACCTACCCACAACCGACCAAGACCCCAAAGAGTGAGGGGTTGAGGAGTTACAAGTCAGCGACTCTAATCGCTCGGCCTATTACCTCATAGGTATATGATAGTCTATATCATGCAGTACATTTATTATAAAGATAGTGCTATGTCCAAGAACCCACCATCCTCCAGACTGGTGTTCACCTGGACCATGACATACAGCTGGCCAGGACGCTTGTACTTCTCCCAGTTGTTGTTAAGGGTCTGTGCCAACTTCTGACTGTCCACTGTCTCCACCATGTACAGGTTGGGCAGAACTGCAGATTCACATTAAGCATAGGAAAAGGTAAATTACAGCCAGTAGTTGGCTTGTTATGATGTTAAAAGCCAAACTCATGGTAGTTTTCACTTAAGAGTGACCAAAAAATAGTGATTGATGAGTGTCCAACTTTTATTCAAATAAATGAAAGTGTCAGTTGATACCTGGCCAAATAGTAACATAATTATGTTTGAAGTTGTTAGTAAATATTGTACTAGTTGCAATGTTTGACTAAACAGCATATTATCAATAAACAATGGAATAGTTGGTAAAGCAGTTTCTTATTTTCCCTTCTCTTACATTTTGCTTACATTTTGCTTCTTTCCTTGACTGGCTAGTATTTTGACAGTTGCTACATTTTTAACAAGTCAGTTTTTCATTAATTTGTATCCATAAACCGTTTAAAACTATAATCAGCAGTGTAGCTTTGAGGGTTATTATGGCATTTATATCCAACCAACAATTATTCAATTGTATAAAGACTTGAGAGCATTCACTTAAACAAAATGGTGTGCAGCTTCAGCATTATAGTGACATGTATAGATGACATGACACGGTATCCAGTCCCCCTGTCCTGGGTTAGATCTCTGCTTTTAAGGCTTGTTTGTTTGTTTGTTTGTTTGTTTATTGGGTTTATCGTCCCACCAACAGTATTTCAGTTATCTGGAGACGGTGTCCATTTGAAGCAGATATAGTGCTGCCTTCACTGTGTATAGCATACCGTGAACACCTGGCATGATACCACACCCAGTCACATTATCCTGACACCGGGCCAACCAGTCGTAGAACTACCCTTATATTTGCTTGAGCGTTAGCAAGGGAGCTATACCACTACCATTTTTAACGACTTTGGTATGTCGCGGCCCGGGATCGAAGCCGGGGCCTCCCGTACCTGGAGCCGACGCTCTACCGATTGCGCTACCAGGTCCGGTTTTAAGGCTTGTCATAGCTCATTGATGATCATTGTTTATATACGAGGGTGGGTTAAAACAACAAGAACTGACTGAATTACATTTGTCAACTGGAATAACTAATAATTTTTACATCTATGTCGGTTGATTTAACGAGAAATAGATCATTTTTCAACTCATTTAAATAAGTATAATTTTGTAAGAAAATAGTTTAACCTTGATAATGATAAAAAAAATCTCATAACTCACCTGCAACCTTGTTGGATTTGTTTCTTTGCAGATGACCAATAAAGTGCCATTTTATTTCCTTACAGTTTTCCAGTATCTGCAAAGAAAAAACACAAAAAATGAACACACTTCAATAGTATGTTTTATTTATATTATTACAAATTTTTTAAGACATGCTTATAAGGCAAAAAGTATAACGATTTTACATTACAGATTTAAATTTGTTTTATAATAAGTACATTAAAAAAAAGACACATTAGAGCCTTTTTATAGTGTGATTGGTTAAAGGGGAAATTTTATTATTACATGGTAACAGGATGGCTCTCTCAATAATAATTTGTTCTCACCCCTTCTGTCATCACAGCAGCAGAAATACATTCATAAACTCACTAATACAGACTTGCTTTATGGTAAAGAACATTTGTGTGTTTACATAATTTTCACTGCAGTCTTACTGATCAGACACTTGGAATTAAGATATGATTGTCTCACTATCCGGTCAGCTAGTGTGCTGTTAATGATTGACATACTTATTACATATATCCCTGCATTCGCAGATCAGAGATATACTCAGTTCAAACAATAAAAATAGCTAAAACCTCTCAACACATTCTCCTAACCTTTTAAGGACACCATATATGTAATCTTGTGATCAAATGTAATACTCAGATCTATTATTCCTTTAAAGGAATTCAACATAAAATGTAAATTTGACCAACTGTGACCAAGTAATTATACATAATGAATAGGGATGTTACCGAATATTCGAATATCAAGTCCCTATTCGAATAGAGATTTTGGGATTCGAATATTTTATAATTTTTATTTCAGTTTTGTTAAGTTCAAGGGAAAATTAAAAAGACATTTCTTTAGTTGATCGTAGTGACTCCCAGCGACTTAAGACGCTAGCGATATGTAATCGCGCTCGCTCTAAGATGGAGGGGGTGGGTCATGTCTCCTGATTACAAATTGCCATCTGGTTAACAGCATGAAATCACCTAACCGCGCACAGCCCCTTCTCTGCCCCCTCTCCCACTTAGACCCAGTCACATCACCCACATCACCATACAGCTGTGGAAACAGTTGCC
The DNA here is from genome assembly GCA_007844125.1 of Sinonovacula constricta. Lineage (NCBI taxonomy): Eukaryota > Metazoa > Mollusca > Bivalvia > Cardiida > Solecurtidae > Sinonovacula > Sinonovacula constricta. The sequence continues at coordinate 15,658,230 of CM017569.1, read as the reverse complement.
AAAGTACAATAAACACACATGTCAGTTCAATGCTGCGGCAATTAGCTACAGCAATTACGTAACACTGACTCTACCTAGCTTCGGTCGGGATAGTGTGTAATAAATACATTATATAAGGCTATACTTATTGATAACAGTCCACCAGAACTTCTTTTATTTTTGGAAAGCACAATAGATCACTGTCAGACAAATTTTAATTGCAACCACTTTCTGTTTTTGTCACTCTACTTCATACTTGTTATTTTATTCCTATACAATACCACGACATCTGTTATTTTTTGTCACCGCGATTTTCTGTTCTCTGTTTTTGCTTCGTTCTCTCCGAAAAACAAAAATGTAAATCTACATACTTTTTAATTGTTCATCTTAGGTTTACTTAACACACTTTAAACTAACGAGCTTACAATTTTAATCATTCTTTATATATATATATATTGGTTGGTACTTTATCAATGTATCAACAGTCAGGTAATCTTGACACTAGCCCATCACAGTAATTGTCGTCATCAAATGGTTTTGTTTACCTTCACCTTTCACCCATAGGCATATGGCGAGTAGGTTCGTAATTGTTACTTTGTGTATTGTTAACTAAATGTCTCTAATTGACATGTTATGGCTTCGGATTAACGCCCTTAGCGATATCAGCCAATCACAATTAAACATCAATCCGACCACCAACCAATCAAGACCGTTAATTGGCTGCACACTTGAGTGATTTCCCTTCATAAAACCTTCGTGGTTTTGCCTAATTGTTTTACAGTCGATCCAGTATCACCCGCATTTTGTCCTTTTGAAAATGCCTCCTTTACTCATTAATGTATTTTATAAGATTAGTTCACAAAACATAATTGACTGTTTGTTGTTATACATTGTTTGCGGTTAGTAGAGTAAAATATTAAAATTGTGAGCTATTTTGCATGTGTTGTACAGTTTCATCTAATAAAATTATGATATGTTTTATTAAATCAATATGTTAACATTAAAAGGAGCTTAAGTAGCCCTTTTAATACGTCATATGTTAATACAAATAAGTAATTAAGTACGCATAATGCTTTAAATTGTAAAGGTTATTACACGAAGTACAACACGTAACAAAAAGACACCCAAGTTTAAGGTGACTAATTAATAATGTATATATTATACGGGACTTTGCAGGTCATCTTAACATTAATTGGTTACTGCCTAGTTATTATAAGAGTTTCAATAATAATAATAATAATAATAATAATAATAATAATAATAGTTAAGTAACAATGACATTGTTTACGCATTTACTGGCATTCTTAACTGACAGTATTTTCATGCCAATTACCGCTGACCAAATAAAGAAACACCCCGTCTGGTCCTTCACTATAAACAGGATAATGGCCGATTGATAATATTGCCATTTGTATGTTAAAAAGAAAAAATCGTCGTTTTAAAATTAAATGCTATGCTAAAATCATAAATCTACTGCCGCTTCTGCATGAAGGCTAGCAATGTAAATCGTGGCTAGAAATAAACATTTAACAATGAATAAACACATTGAATGTAATGGAAAATTACCGTGTTATGTGCCACTATGATATATATATTCGTTCCAAATATTCGAATATGATTCGAACACACGTTACGAATATTCGAATATTGTTTTGGGATTCGATTTACATCCCTAATAAAAAATGATGGAAAAACAAAAACCCTATTTCAGACAAACAAAATACAGATGCCTGCAATGCTGTATAAAAATATAGTACCAAATCATTTCTGGATTTCTCTTCCAGTTCTTGGACCTGAAAAAAAGAAACGAAAAAAAAAAAATGAAATGCATAAAACAGATTAAATTGTGACATTAAAAACACTTATAAATGCTAGGTCCTGAATGTTTTTCATTAGAAAAGTGCATCTTTATTTGTTTACCTTGTGAAACGTATCCTGAATACATGTACAAGTAATCTTGTGAATTAATTTACATCAAAAGTTACCATTACAAATACATAAAATTAATCTTCATAGCTATTTATGTAACTACAAAGACCCAAATGAAAAATATATTAAAGCTTTAATAACCATTGCATGCATACTGTTTGACTTTATCCATAACAGTTTTAAGTGGGCTAAAATGTTGACGATGGACGACTGACGCTGGACAAGGCGGTATCACAAAAGCTCCCTTTGAGCATGTTGTGCTCAGGTGAGCTAAATACAAACAATGTAATAAAAGTAAAAATAAACAAGAGGGCCATGATGGACCTTAATCGCTTATCCCATGAAATTAAGAGTTATTTACTTTAGAAATCTTTGGTGATGACTGGACCATTAGTGTGGCTATTGGGTTGATAACATTTTCTAGAATTTTACCAAGTCACCTACTGAATCCATATGACTCACTTCTAAACATATGTGAGACTTCATACTGGCAAACATGCTGTCCACGTTTGGTGAAGATTGGGCCATCAATGTGGCCTCTTAAGTGTTTGCTTCGCTTATTTGGACTTATTTACCCTCGCCGTTAATTATAAATTATTTGGCGAGCATTAGTTTCAAGTTGGTTAAAGTTTTAATATCACAGATGGTTACTAATGGCGTGAGGGTTGCTCTTAGCTGTGGTGTTTAAAATTGTAAATAGAGTTAAAAATTCATGATATTGTTAAAAATGTTGCTTAGCTTCGAGCAAATTAAATTTTAAAATGAGGTTTGATTATGCATTGTTTGATGATGATGAACATGAGGTATGATATCATGAGTGCTTTGTTGTATTCTAATTATAACTATGTTCAAGTCAATATTTATTGTATGTATAGGGTGCACAGTTACAGATTACATTTTTTTTTTTTTTTTCCTTTTTTTCTACCAGACCATTGTTTATTAACGATACACATATTTATCTTTTTATCGCATTTGGCTTGGGAATGTTAAAACACATTTATAAAAATAGCAAAATAAAACCATTCCGACTTATCAAAACGGCTAACTTTCTAGGGCCTTATTAAAAGTATATGAATCTAATAATAATTATATACATTATATACATGTCCCATAGAGGTGCCAGACTGCGATAAATATAACTGGGTGCAAGGGATGGTTTAAATGGTACATAAACCCCACTGGATGCCTCTCAACCTCCCGACGTCCCCCTCCCGGGCCCCTTCTTTTGGTCAGGGTATATATAGAAGACCCGTACAGCCTCTTCGCAGTAAATGTTGTTTTGTTTTTTTTTTAAAAGAAAATAAAAAAATAAACAATATAAAATCAAATAATACAATAATAAAATATAACTAAGAGTGGATATAATTATGTAAAACTGATTTCATATTAAAATGTTGTCTAAGGGATAAAATGAATTAAGACATATTTCTACTAAGAATTTATGAACTAATTTTGGCCAATCAGGTGCAGGCTTTATCTTATAACCGGCCTTTCTAATTCCGCCATGCTCATCAATGTACGATGCCACGAGATGGCGATGATTTATAACTGTGATTTGGCTGCACGGGTGACCCTTAAAATGTGGAAGGGGGCCCGCACGAGAGTGTCATGTGTTGGATTTAAACTACCGAGTGCCATTATACGGTTGGTTGAGTTTTAAACGCCGGTGGACATAGTTGTTTGGATGGTCACACAACTTCATACAATAGCCTTATGTCATGACCTAGATCTTCGCCACGCTATTCGGGCTATAAGGTAGTATGTTTATAAATTAAAAATATTTGGTACCTTGAATTGAAATCCGTATAGAATGCTATTGTTCTGATTGTAGTTCCGGATAGAACATTTGTTTATTTATTATTACTATTTTTATTTTATTTTTTCGAAATGTCTACCCTATTTGTTATTAGTTTGTTATATATCGAACATATAAACAGCTCCATACTGTGCTTGTTTTGTTTTTTAATTTAGTTTTATTATAATTCTCACTTTTACCAACCTGTATACCATTGTGTTTAAGTCTTAAGTGTTTTCGCAAGGTTTTTCTAAAATGTGACCTAGTGACCTACTTTTTGACCCCATGTGACCCAATAATATATTCATCCAAAATTCGATGCAGACAAACAATCTGATCAAGTTTGGTGAAGATTAGGATATGAGTGTGGCCTTTAGTATGTTCACAAGCTTTTGCTAAGATTTGACATAGTGACCTACTTTTTGACCCCACGTGACCCAGTCATGAATTCATCTAAGATTTCATGCTGACAAACATTCTGACCAAGTTTGATGAGGCTTGGCCTATCACTATGGCCTCAAGTGTGTTCACAAGTTTTTAAGATTTGACCTAGTGACCTACTTTTTGAACCCCACGTGACCCATTTACGAACCCATCCAATATTTTATGCAGACAAACATTCTGACGAAGTTTGGTGAAGATTGGCTTATAAATATGGCCTCAACTGTGTTTACAAGCTTTTTCTAAGATTTGACCTAGTGACCTACTTTTTCACCCCACGTGACCCAGTTACGAACTCATCAAAGATTTCATGCAGACAAACATTCTGACCAAGTTGAGGTGAAGATTGGGCTATAAATGTGGTCTCTAGTGTGTTCACAAGCTTTTTCTTAGATTTGCCCTAGTGACCTACTTTTTGACCCCGCTTGACCCAATAATGAACTCAGTCAAGAGTTCATGCAGACAAACATTCTGAGCAAGTTTGATGAAGTCTGGCCTATAAATTTGGCCTCTAAAGTGTTTACAAACTTTTTCTACGATTTGACCTAGTGACTTCATTTTTAAACCCATGTGACGCAGTTATGAACTCCTCCAAGATTTTATGCAGACAAACATTCTGACCAAGTTTGGTGAAGATTGGGCTATAAATGTGGTCTCTAGTGTGTACACAAGCTTTTTCTAAGAATGAACCTAGAGACCTACTTTTTGACCCCACGTGACCCAGTTACAAACTCATCCAAGATTTCATGCAGACAAATATTCTGACCAAGTTTGGTGAAGATTGGGCTAAAAATGTGGTATCAAGTGGGTTCACAAGCTTTTTTCTAAGATTTGACCTAGTGACTTACTTTTTGAACCTCGGTGAAGATTGGCTTATAAATATGGCCTCAAGTGTGTTCACACACTTTTTCTATGATTAGACCTAGTGACCTACTTTTTCACCCCACATGACCCAGTTACGACTCATCCAAGGTTTCATGCAGACAAACATTCTGACCAAGTTGAGGTGAAGATTGGGCTATATATGTGGTCTCTAGTGTGTTCACAAGTTGTTGTTTTTTAAAGTTGACCTAGTGACCTACATGTTGACCCAAAGTGACCCAATAATGAACTCATCCAAGATTTTATGGAGACTAACATTCTGACGACAGACGACGAACACCACACAACGGACGAAGCGGTATCACAAAAGCTCCCCTTGAGCACAACCCTTGAGCACGTTGTGCTCAGGTGAGCAAAATTCGATACATATTGGATTCGATCTCGGGACCATATGAGTGACAGGCTAGTGCATTACACCATTGAGTCTTGTTACATATGTAGACGTATTTCAAATTGCGACTGGCACAATTTTTACATTCAGCATCACCTATGTTTTGTGTATGTTTATCATCCCACTAACAGTATTTCAGTTATCTGGAGATGGTGTCCAATTGAAGTAGATATAGTGCTGCCTTCACTGTTTATAGCATGCCATGAACACCTGACACTATACCACACCAGGTCACATTATCCTGAAACAAGGGCAACCAGTAGTAGAACTACCCTTATATTTGCTTGAGCATTAGCAAGGGAGCTATACCTCTACCATTTTAAATGACTTTATTATGTTGCAGCCTGGGATCGAACACGGGGCCGACATTCTACCGATTGCGCTACCAGGTCTGGTCCTATGCTTTGATTTTGAAGGGTTTCAACAGGTGCTTTTCAGTTCATATGGACTAAATTTGGGACCAATAAAAAATCAATTACTGTTGTTATGGTCAGTCTTCTTATTTTGATTTTTTTCTTTAGAAATTACATTTAGAAATTTATGTAGATTTTATGGTTTCAACTTTAAAAGGTACAATACACTATTTACCTACAAAAACATGCATGAAAGGACAATCAATTGGAAAGGTATTATATATTTTGAAGTTAGGCTGTATGATATCAATAACTGGACATTTAAAATGCACCACCAGTTAATTCAGTGAAGTAGCTTATAAGCTGTTTGCTAATGCTTGAACAACGTTGACTGATATTTACATTAAAAGAATTAAACTGAACTCTTCCATGATGGAGGGCTGCCCATGGCCAAGTGGTTAGAGCTGCTGACTTGTAACTCCTCAGTCCCTCAACATTTGGGGTTTGAGTCCCAGTCAGGGCAAGATCTTGCATGTGGGGACGTCTTCCAACTGTAATGCCATAGGTCAGTAGTTTTATCCTGACACATTTCATAGATCATTCTCTACCTATAAAAGCTGGACAATGCTAATATGACCACAACTGTTGGTGTGATGTAACAAAAGCAAACTTCATGATTAATACAAATTAATTTTTATGTTATCAATATTTGTCAAGACATTACCATTATTCAGTATTAAATCTTAAAGTCTTAACTTACATAATTTTCTCCAAAGTGCCGTTGGCCACTGTTGTATGCAGCCACAATGTCTGTCACAGGTTTCGTCTTACTCACAGCAACTAGTCGGACTGGAAGCGAAGGCAGATTCTGAAGCAGACAAAAAGACTTTCTGTGAGAAAACAACAATATTTGAAGAAAGCATGGCTGCTTGCAAATAATGCATTTAATATGCTAAAGTTTGTGATAGTCTTGGTATTTCAGTTAAGCGTTGACTTTGATGTTACATGTATTTAAATGGCGCAGGCCAAGCTGACAAGCTGATCTTACCAGGTCTTAGGAACCTTTGACAACCTATAAGACTGAGAAAATTCTCGTTATAAGATTTTGATGGACTTGTAGCAAAAGCTAAATACTGATTGTCTGGGTAGAGCCACCAGCCTACTACAAGTTAGTTGGAAAACCTCCCCACATGTAAGTTATAATTTGATGTAAAAACCTCTGATTATACATTTGCGTAAATCAAAGCTTTGCATTATTCAAAGTCAATTCTGGCCCCCAACATACAGTTTAAATGCACTTCTTCACACATCTTATCCAAAGTCCGATAGCATCACTGTTGGACCATTGTGTATTGCTACCAGTCCAACTGTGAAGGAAGGTTACTTCATTAACATTGATGTTCGGCTTTGTTAATTAGTGGGTTTAAGCTGTTAACTGGATCAACGTGTTGATTAGTTTGACTATCAGTTACGATGTACAACTGATCAAGTAGAGTGACACTCCATTTTAATATTGACTTGCATGCACTTTGTCATATATCTGTATTGCAAACTGTCAGAATGGGTAGGTATAAATGTTTACCGTTATGTTATCTCAATTGAGAAGTGGCAAGCAAAGCAGGTGAAATCTTTGATGAGAAATCTGGACCCAGCAATTGGGGGATATCCAGTTCAGCTATAATTTAATACTATGTGCTTGTATACATTATCTAATGCATGCTACAGTTTGTTGACAATGATAACATGTTAATGTCTATTTGACAATTCTTTATACATACATGCATAAATTTTTATTTGTTATTATCTTAAAAAAAAAAAAGACGCTTATTCTATTATTAATTAATTTTCAAACAATTAACTTTTCTTATGTTGCAAAGTATCATGGTATATACTATAAACATTGGTTCTTGCACATTATCGCAGAGAATTACGTATATCAAAATGGTCGACTACTAGCTGGAAAATTTTATAAGTGAAGACAATATGGATTATTCTAATCTGTGCATTATTCACAGTAAATCTGCAGAGCAGATGACTTAGAATAAACAAAGTTTGACTGCTGTTTTAACAATCTAGTGACTGTTTTCTAATCAATACTGTTGTCTCCTGAAAAAACAACAAGGGGGCCATGATGGCCCTTAATCGTTCACCTTAAGTAGGCTCATATCTGGTGTCAGTAATTAAGAGTTATTTACAAAGGGTGTTCATTAAATAATGAAACTTCCTTATTATCTCTGATGTTTATTGTCTGATGCTTTTTATTTTTTTACAGTCCCTCAAAGTCCTCTCCTCCTCTCTCTACACACAGTTGCAGTCGTCTGCACCATTTATCAAATGCTTCTTGACTCTTCTTTAGGTATCCCCAATAACTCTGAATTTACTGCTTTTGACAAGTCTTGGGCACAGTTGTATTTGTTTCCAGCTAAAAGTTCTTTCAGTTTAGGAAATAACCAGAAGTCGCAAGGTGCTAGGTCAGCAATATAGGTGGGATGAGGGAGAGTTGCAGTCTGGTTCTCTGACAGGTACTGAGTTATGGCTCCTGTTTTATGGGCAATGGCATTGCTCTGCAAAATCATAATTCTAGAGGTTCCTGTGATTGGGTGGCTGTTATTCATTTTAGAAACGACTTGAGGCAGTACGTTTAGTATTTAAACCCAACAAAGTATTTGGTAGGGGTGCAGAAATCCCATGCCTGACTAGCCCGACATGTGGACAACTCGATATTTGTTGTACAATGCTTTTCGTATCAAATTTTTTTTGTTAAAAATTCCTTTCTAACAAAGCCATAAAACTTTGTGGGGATTAACATTAGGTATGTCCAGCTGATGTGTTTTTAAAAAATCATGTAAATGGCTAAATGCATAACTAAAGAATAATCAAAATAGATTCAAGTTGTTAACTTGTAAGTGAGACCTTTTGTCCTAGGTTTTGACCCCAGGTGACCCAATAATGAACTCAAGATTTCATGTGGACAAACAGTCTGACCAAGTTTAATGAAAATTGGATTAAAATGGTAGCTTATAGCATGTTTTCAAGCCAAATTGTTGACGCTGCACTCCGAATGACGGGGTTTCAGAAAAGTTCATCTGAGCACAATGTTTAATAATAATAAAAAAAAATCTGAAGGAATAGAATGCAAGCTCTGTTTGAAATAACAAGTGACAAACAAGAATAGAAACATGTTCAACTGCCATGTACATACAATGTGCAGCATGGATTAACAAGCGGGAGGGGGTAAGGGGGCACATGGGGTCCGTGCCATACAACCTGCCCCACATATATTGGGAAACTGGAACTAATAGTTCATGCTAATGAAGTTCAGACATGTCTGAAAAATGACACCAGTGTCATCATTAACAAACAGAACATTTAAACAGCATTTATCACACCACAGGGATCCTTTTTTCAATGCCCCCAGGGCTAGAGGCCAGTCTTGGGTTATTATTACATACGGCTGCTGGTTAAAAGTCACAAATACTGCTGCTGTTGGGGCGCTTTCTGATCAATGTCACTGAGCACTCTTGTGAAAATGAGTGTCTAGCTACACAAACTAATATTGTAGCAAGGTGCCGCAGTGTCCCATCTTTATGACAGTACACTGGGATTGGAAACGAGTACAAAGGTACTTATCTCTGTCACTGGAACATATTTCTGAGATCACTTGTAAATTATTTGTACTTTAGTACTAATTGTTTGCTTTTCATTTCATGTTCGTTAACAGTCCCTTGAAGGTATTAAAACAAAGCATAAGTCATATTTGAATTGTATATAGTTACATTTACTTACAACCCAAAACCCTATACGGTAAAATATTGATTAAAAAACTATGAGAAAACATTTTTCCAGTTATTAATACATTAATTAGTTAAGAGACCAGTTATTTTTATCATTCTTTTGGCAACTTTGTCTTTTCACCACATTGCTTATGATATGACAAGAGAGTTAAGTCCAACAAACTGACAGACAAACAGTACAACAAACTGACAAACAATATTCTTGAATGTATATTCTAGGAAAATAAGACAATAAATAAGGGAAAATAAAGTTTAAAAGTTTTTTTTAGATAAAATTAAGAGAAAGAAGATTAAATATTTGGGTCTTTTATCTAACTTAGACAATATTGGTCTCTGCTATGGCTTTTGAACATTGCTGTTCTGGATTTATAAACCTAATGTACCTGCAAAATTGCAACATATAACTAATATAGTTTATATTTTTTATTATGTAATTAAATCAAGACCAATATCTGTGTATTCTGTAAAATAAAAATGTTTTTCATTATAACTTTATGTTTGTTTTTTTCTGGTCATATTTTCAATTGCATTGTACTGAGAATAATAATGTTCAACCTCTTTTTTAACATGTAATGAAACATATTACAGTCAAACTCATTCTTTATAAACTAAATAACCTTTTTTCTGAAAGCAATCATCTGTCAAATAACGACACCGCTGTAAAGAGATGTCAAGTTTTGGTGTAAAATGTCACATACATATCATTATAACTATATATGAAGTTTGTCTATGTGTTTTTTTCTAAATGTGTTGTAATTACAAGACCTTTCAGGCCTTCACGCCTTAATCTACATGTTTTTGTACTCATATGTCGAAAGAAAAGAAAGAATAGTAAAAAAAATAGAGAGCGAATATGAGTCACACATGTAAACAACATACAATAGACTATCTATCTATTTATACTGCTGTACGCCCCTTTCGGGTATTACTAGCAGGTGCGCGTGCAAGTGCAAGAATAAAAGTTTTTAAATGACAAGAAGACGTTAAAGAAAAACAGGGGTGAACTTGTTAAAAGAGTTAAAAACAGGTTAAAACAGGTTAAAAACAGTGTTTTGCTGTCTAGGCAGTGTTAAGGGCGTTTATAGCCTGTCTGAAGTGATCAGGATCAGGCTGCAAAACGACGGTGGATGGTAGCTGGTTCCATAATACGACGGTCTGAGGAAAGAAAGAGTATTTAAAAATATCAATTTTAGTGTGAACCTGCCTGTATGTTAATGGATGCATGTGCCTGGTTCTTCTCAATGGCTGTACTAGATAAGGTGGGACTGAAATTGCCACAAAACCGTGGACTATTTTGAAAAACATACATAGTCTAGCAGAGGTTCTTCTGGATTCTAGTGTCTCCCATTTTAGGTCATCGAGCATAGTCGTCACACTGTCGTAAGGGGAATATTGGCCTTTGACCCATCGGGCTGCTCTACGTTGGATCCTTTCAATTTTGTTAATTTTACACTGTGTGTGTGGTGACCAAACTGAAGAAGCATATTCTAGTTGCGGTCTAACAAGTGATTTATATGAGATTTGGCGAATTTTTTGGTTTTTTGAAGGTAGATTTCTTCGTAAGAATCCAAGAGTTTTATCTGCATTCTGAGTGATTCTGTCAATGTGCTGATTCCATGATAGGTCACTTGAAATGTCAATTCCTAGATATTTTGCACTTGGTACTACCTCTAAGATTTGTCCGTGTAACTTATAACCAAACTTGATTTTCTTTTTGTTCCTAGTTATGTTTAAGACTTGACATTTGCCAGGGTTAAACTCCATTTCCCATAACTTTTCCCAAGCTTCTAATGTCTGTAAATCCTTCTGTAACTTAAGGCAGTCTTGATTATCTGTGATGACTAGGTAAACTGCAGTGTCGTCAGCGAAAAGGCGAACTTGGGATTTAATATGATTGGGTAGGTCGTTTATATAAAGTAGAAAAAGGAGGGCGCCGAGTACTGAGCCCTGGGGCACCCCTGATGTTACTGGTACTTCCTTGGAATTTACGCCATCAAGGAGTACTGTTTGTGATCTACCTATAAGAAAGGCTTTGATCCACTGTACTGTACGTTGGTCTACCCCATGTTCCTGCAGTTTATATAATAACTTCAGGTGACTTACTTTATCAAAAGTAATAGACAATACTTGATTTGATTATTCTTTTTTTTTAAATGTCTATTTACAAATACATTCTTGCATTCTTTTAAGTCAAATTCATTGTAATCTTTTTCATTTTAATATTGAATTTGTTCCCACACTTAAGCCCTAGCATTCAACTTCAATATTATTCATTAAGTTTATCAATTAATGATTTTAATCAGAAATTAGAAATGGCTGTACTTGTCTCATTCTCTGCTTGAATTTAAAGGATTTCTTATAAAATGTCTGACTTTCATGTTTCAGTATTATTATTTAAACTTTGCTGACAATTCTTTAGAGCAGAAGTAGTGTTAGTTTATGACTTTGTTATATTTTTTATTGGCAGTACTGTTGATAAATAAAAACAAAACTGCTATAAAACAGTGAGTCCTTATGTATTTGAAGTGAAAGTCATCACAGCACATCATACATAAAGATAATACACTTTTTTTGCTGGGGTTGCCCCAAATACTCTACTCAACCACAGGCCATTTTTACCAGTCGAATTTCAGTACCATGACACTTGGGTAAATCAGGCTGCTGCATAAAATGTGACAAAAGATGAACATGCAGTGTGTTTAAGTAAAGGATTTTTTCCAAAATCGTTATATTTGCATCAACCGAAAGCCATCTATTCTTGGAAGCCGCTTAAATGAAAGTGCAAGAGTAAATGTCATGTTTTTTTAAAGTGTTGCAGCAAGTTCCATCCTCGGGAAAATCCAATCGGAAAAAAAGTAGTATCTCTTTACTCTCCATTTTGATAGTTACTTATTTCCGTAATCTATCTCAATTTTCCCGCAAAATGAACAAAATCATGTTTTTAAATATATTTTAACCCTATGTCTTTGACTGTATCTGGCAAAAATTAAATGTCATATGGCTTGGATTAACGCAGCTTTAAATATCATATTTCTGTAATTGGAAACAGAAAATTGCAATTTCATACCTTGGGTCTCGTGTCAGCTGCTTTCTGAATGCGATCGAGAACCACCTTCAAAGATTTCCCGATTTCTTCACTACTCGCCGCCATCTTGCGAAACATGATTTTGTTTATTTTTCGGGAAAATTGATATAGATTACGGAAATAAGTAACTATCTAAATGTAGAGTAAAGAGATACTACTTTTTTTTTTGTAATGAAGGAGATTAAAATGACTCTTACTAAATAATTGCTAAAATATATTTTACGTGTACAAGTAATATCCGGAAAATGTTTTGTATGGATTACACGGGATTCGGGTCCGACTTAAAATCGTATCCATGGTAGCGTCTCATCGTTATATATATATATCTGATTATAATGATTTTAAAATCTTAATTAAAACTACATAATGGTTTCAAATTTTAATAAAAATCAATTTTAATTTACCGATTGCCGCGAGCTAGTGTATTTCCCCGATCGGAACTCCTCGGGTAATTCCGTCCTCGGGACAATCCAATCGGAACACCTCGAATAATTCACGAATAATCGGACGATTTAAATTTGAAGCCACCACAAAGCATCCCTTATATGAAAAGAATATTATGACGCTACAAATTTTGAGAAATCATCAAAATTTGTTTGTGCCCAGTATTTTTAAATGATAAAGTAAACTTGGAAGATTTAAATATGAAGCAGCCACAAATTGAAATTTTACAGGCAGCGTATTGTAGTGAGCTGTCATCCGAGCTGTCATCTTTGTTTTGACGTCTGTCACAAAAGAAGTTCCATTTAGAGAAATGGTTGAGGTGGTCTGACCACCTACATACATCCGAGAGATGATGCGTGAATTATCCGAGGAGTTCCGGTTGGGGACAATCATCCATCGGATGTATCTGGTGCAATGATACTGGCTCAAATCCCGATCGTTTTGTTCGCAGGAAGTAGAAGGAATATGCCTAAAATGTAGTTCGCACAAAACATAAGCAATTCCATCGTTTGACAGCTGCGTGTCTGCTGCGCTGGGTAAATTAAAATTGAATTATTTAAATTTGAATGCGCTACAAATTGAAGTTTTACAGTCATCGTATTGTAGTGAGCTGTCATTCGAGCTGCCATCTCTTTCAATGCAGTATGTTATCATAATTTTTAATAAGGAAAAGTGTACGCGTAAAGCTCTATTGCAGAATATCACATTCTCATCACATCACAGAATTCCGACAATACCGCCAGATAGGGTAGGTCCCTGAATACAACCTCCCATCCCCTTATGGGAATTGTCTGATTCAAGGTTGCGTACGCGTTAAAGAGAGAACTCAGAAAATGGTCAAATAAGGATAACAGATTGCATATAATATACTGAACAGCATTGGTAGGAAAAGAGTACGTATTAAGCTCTCTTGCAGAATATCACACTTCCGACAATACCGCCAGATAGAGTAGGTCCCCGGCACCAGCCTTCCATCCCCTTTTTGCGAATCGTTTGATCCAAGTTTGCATAAGAACAAAAGAGAGAATGCTGGAAATGGTCAAATAAGGATAACAGATTGCATATAATATACTGAACAGCATTGGTAGGAAAAGTGTACACGTAAAGCTTTCTTGCAGAATATCACACTTCCAACACTACCGCCAGATAGGGTAGGTCCCTGAAAACAGCCTCTCATCCCCTTATGCAAATTGTTTCATCCAAGGTTGCTTATGCGTTAAAGAGAGAATGCTAAAAATGGTCAAATAAGGATAACAGATTGCATATAATATATTGAACAGCACTGGTAGGGAAAGTGTACGCGTAAAGCTTTCTTGCAGAATATCACACTTCCGACACTACCGCCGGATAGGGTAGGTCCCCGGCCCCAGCCTCCCATCCCCTTTTCGTGAATCATTTAATCGTTGCGTACGCGCAAAAGAGATAATGCTGGAAATGGTCAAATAAGGATAACAGATTGCATATAATATACTGAACAGCATTTGTAGGAAAAGTGTATGCGTAAAGCTCTCTTGCAGAATATCACACTTCCGACACTACCGCCGGATAGGGTAGGTCCCCGGCACCAGCCTTCCATCTTTTTTGCAAACCGTTTGATCCAAGGTTGCGTACGCGCAAACGAGAGAATCCTGAAATGGTCAAATAAGGATAACAGATTGCATATAATATACTGAACAGCATTGGGAGGAAAAGTGTATGCATAAAGCTCTCTTGCAGAATATCACACTTCCGACACTACCGCCAGATAGGGTAGGTCCCCGGCACCAGGCTTCCATCCCTTTTTTTGCAAACCGTTTGATCCAAGGTTGCGTACGCGCAAACGAGAGAATCCTGAAATGGTCAAATAAGGATAACAGATTGCATATAATATACTGAACAGCATTGGTAGGTAAAGTGTATGCATAAAGCTCTCTTGTAGAATATCACACTTCCGACACTACGGCCAGATAGAGTAGGTCCCCGGCCCCAGCCTCCCATCCCCTTTTTCGTGAATCGTTTGATCCAAGGATGCGTAACCACAAAAGAGAGAATCCTTAAAATGGTCAAATATAGATAACAGATTGCATCTAATATACTGAACAGCATTGGCAGGAAAAGTGTATGCGTAAAGCTCTCTTGCAGAATATCACACTTCCGACACTACCACCAGATAGGTTAAGTCTCTAGCAACAGCCTCCCATCCCCTTTCCGCGAATCATTTGATCCAAGGTTGCATACGCGCAAAAGAGATAATGCTGAAAATGGTCAAATAAGGATAACAGATTGCATTTAATATACTGAACAGCATTGGTAGGAAATACCGCCAGATAGGGTAGGTCCCAGCACCAGCCTCCCATACCGTTTTAACGAATCGTTTGATCCAAGGATGCGTACCCGCAAAAGAGAAATTGCTGAAAATGGTCAAATAAGGATAATATTTTTAGGTCGAAGTAAGGGTACCTTGCTGTGTTTTTATAGTATTTAGGCTACTGGATAAATTTAAATTTATCTTGATTCATCCGCGCCCGCAAAAACCCTACAAAAACTGAATCCTTCCCCGACACTGTGTGCTAAAGTTTAACACTACATCTGTTTGATCTGTTTAGAAATTACCCATTGCGCATTTACCCCATCTCAGTAAAGAACACAGCACGTTATCAACGACCGTTACGTTCACATTGTGTGCTAAAATCTTACAATACATTTCGTCTTTGATGCTTCACATCAACAGTTTTCTGCTTTAAAAAATATAGTGACCCTTTTGTTTTTACTAGCGCGTCAACGGTCCAAGAGAAACAACTCTACTAGGATTTAAAATTACAATCGTTAAAATTATGTACGAGTTGCCTCCCTTTAACTGTAAACAGGTAAAATAAAACCGCATTCGCATCATCTGTACACGTTCTGAAAGTTTAAATAGCAATTGGAACACCTCGGATAATTCACGAATCATCTCTCAGATGTATGTAGGTAGTCGGATTACTGCAGCCATCTCCCTAAATGGGACTTCTTTTGTGACAGACGTCAAAACAAAGATGGCAGATCGGATGACAGCTCACTACAGTACAATGCTTGCAAAACTTCGCTTTGTGGCTGCTTCAAATTTAAATCAACCAAGTTAAATTAACCCGGCGTAGCAAAAACACTGCTGTCAACGACGTCATTGTTTATGTTTTCTGCGAACTGCATTTTAAGCATCTTCTTCCGACTTCCGGCAAACAAAACGATCGTGATTCTTGTACATGTTATTGCACCGGATACATTCGAGGGAAAATTGTCCCGAGGACGGAATTAACCGAGGAGTTCCGATTGAGTAAAATAGCCGAGTTGATCAAAATGATAAAAACACACTGCACGAGCCCAATGCTGCCAACTATTCTAGATCGATTCAAGTAATTCTTTTAAGTAAGTTGAAAATAATTGGGCCTACGATGTTATTTAAAACAATATAATAATCTAACGATGATTTTTATTTTTGTTTCTTTCGGCGTATATGGACTGGACTTAAATCCAACGCAACATTTTTTTTTACCCTGATGCCTGATATTATATTAATTAACAAGTTACGCAAGATGGCTGTAATGGAAGTCTCCTTTACTCAGAGAATAAACCAACATATGGAAATATATATTTATAACCATCATCATAAGTTACTTCTAAAGTTTGTGTGACAAAATCTAAAAGTATTTCAATGTCTACTAGTTTATCTTTGTACACCAATAAAACGTTAACTTCTGTCCAGGGGAGATAAATCGACTTCATCACCATTACCAAATAACTTTGACTTTTGACTACAGTTATTTCCCTTGCATGAAAGAATTAGTACATTGTACAAGTTCAAACAACTGTAATGATCAGTATTTGATTTAAATGCTAATTTAAGACACGGTTTCACAGCCAAATGTTAAAACTAATTAAATACCTGACTAGTTAAAATTTTGACTAGAATCGAAATGAAGTAAAGATTAAAGTCTGCATGTTTGTGTAGCGTGATTGCACGAGTATTATTATGACTCTTAACACCAGGCGCGTTTCTGCCATTACGCACTTTACGCACGTGCGTAACCTCCGTTGGAAAATCGAAAATCTAAAATTACCAAAAACACTAAGAAAGTCCTTACCTAACCCGGGTTAGGAATGATATCTTTTATTTCCGTAGTTTCTATGTTATAAAATATTATTACCACACCAATCGAGTTGAAAAGGTTATACACGTCAGGGTTTTAATCGTTCATATTTTGCGTTAAGTTCCTCGCATGTCCGCATTTTACCTGTTATTCATTAGAAAAGAACAGGATATATTCAAAAGTATTGCTACAAAGGTTATTTCCCTCGTAATTGTGCGTAACATCAAAAACGTCCCAGATACGCGCCTGCTTTACACAGTGCTTATCACAGTGTTGTTATTATAAGAACACTTAACATTATATAGTCCCTGCATTTCAATGGTAACTGTAAAGGTCTGTCAGATCTGGTAGCTCTGGCCTCAACATAATCAGGAACAAAAGCTGCCGGTGAAGGTGGTGGATTTCTTTAATACCGGTTTTTGTTATCATGATGAATGACTGGCTCATTATCGTCATAGTTATCATGCGCCTGGTTTGAAAATGCTGCTTTTGTTGGATTTAGGTGTTTTCGGTTTCGCCTGAAGATCTTTCCACTGTCCTGTTTGATGACATGATCTTGGGCTTGCATGCTCTGTCACCACAGTTGCAGGTTCATCACCCTGGTCTTGTCTCATTACCACACGGTCACCAGGTTGAAGTGGCTTCATTTACTTATCCGCATGTTTATCAAAATAGTAATTTGGTTTCTTCTGTACTATTGCTTATCTGGATTTTTCTTATGGTGCTCAGGCTTCAGCAATGGTGTTGGTACTGGTAGTGTTGTTTTAAGACGTCTTCCAAGGAACATCTGTGCTCAGGACAACCCAGTTGACTCCATTACTAAGTGTCTTGTAGATCATGATTGACAGGTATGGATCTTTAACTTTCAATAGAAGTGATTTAACTGTTTGTACACCTCTTTCTGCTAACCCACTTGACTGCGGATATGTTGGCGAACTGGTTACATGTTTGAACCCACACTCTTTTTTATGAATGTTTTATACTGTGTGAAGTAAACTGTGCACCATTGTCACTGTAGAATTTATATAGTATTCCACACCTGGACAACTGGCTTTTCAAGTGCACTTTTATGTTCTGACTTGACAGGTTGACTTGCTTTGTCATTTCTGGCCATGAGCTATATCTGTCAATTGTCAACAAATAATCATTTCCATGAAATTGAAACAAATTTATGCTTATTCTTGACCAGGGTCTGTCTTGAATTTCTGTCTTCGTCAAGGGTTCTTTTTTTTTGGGGGGGGGGGGGGGCGGGTTTCTTGCACATTTTTCACACTTAGCTACCCTTTGTTCAACCTCTGCTGCCATTTCGGGCCAAAACAGAGATTCCCTTGCACGACTTTTACATTAGACTATACCAAAGTGTGCTTCATGGATCAGTCCTAACATTTCTGGTCTCAGTTTTTTTAGGTACGATCAGTTTGCGTGACTTAAATAGCAAATCTTTAGTCACAGAAATTTTATCCCTAAAGTTTCAATAAGGGAGCAACACAGGATCTAGTCCTTTTTTGTCTTGAGGTCACACTTTTAATACGGTTTCTTTTAGTTTGCTCATTTCGCTATCAGACTTTGTTTCTTTTTGAAACAGTGTCTCTTACCAGCTGGCTAATACTCATCACATAAGAGGGCGTCTTGGACTTCTCCCTCACAGTGTTCTTTTGGTGTGGTACCAGAAGATGTATGATGCTTCTTATACGATGACGTAGTCAGCGAGTGTAGAGGCTTCTACAAGAAGTATCTACTGTCCCTCATCAAGGACAGCTACATCGGATAAATATTGTCGTATGATCCAGTGCCACCTCAAAGGGTGTGACACGCCAACATGATAACGTCATACTGACGCGCAGAAGAAATAACGTCATCGTTCATGAGTCGGATAGGAAGCAAAGGACACTCAGTTGCGAGTAACCACTTTTGCCAATCTACATTACAGATGAGCATGTTGGGCCATCAGCACGAATTTACATTGAGGTAAATGATGTTGAAATGAAATGTGAAGTGTATATGAACATTACGGCAGATTTTGGTGAAAATGTTCACATTTCAACACTACAGTTGAACAATTTATTATATATGTTTATAGAAGATCAAGTGATAATACAGTCTTAGTAGCACATTAAGAAAAATGTGTGATATATGCATTTATAATCATTCGACATATACTATAGACATGCACCAATAAAAATGGTTCATATTTACACGTCTCTAGCTTTTTCTCAAAACTGTATGAGTCCGTTCAAATCAATCGTATATTTTTATCTCTCAGGTCTGACAGCCCCTACCCCACCACCCCCTTTCAACCTCTATTGTCCCACTCTCTTTCATTTAACTGCATATATCCTGCTTTAATCGAAGTGACCCGAGCTGGCAAAATTCCGTTAACGGTACACAGTATTGAGTTCGAACCCAAGACATCCTACGTAATCAGGTGCTCTATCACTTGGACTACCTGGGCAGAGAGCTTTTAACCTTCCATATATTTAGCCAGGTATCAACAGTTCCTGCTCCACAGGGTTTTCTGAAGAACCCCTTCTGACGCCACTAAAAAGGCTGGAAAAATCCCATCACCGAGGGCGGGGGTCGTATCCAAGACCTCCTGTTCTTGAGGTAGGTGCTCTAGCAACTGAGCTACATGGGCACCTGGCTCTGGGGAAAGCGTTCTCACTACGTCACGTACCCCTGGTGATGTAGTTTAATTCCAATGCATTGTTAACAAATCCGAATGTGAATGAGATGAGTATGTTCTTCTTGAAACGTCCGATATGTATATTAAATTGGATTGAATTGAGTTTTAAGAAAACAAAGATTTACGTGATACAATTACTTGCAGAATTTTAATATGTACATTAATAACTACTTTTGGTTAAAGATGACGCATTCAATACGACGCCAAATAACGTTGGTTGTTTTCTGTTTGATCTCCTTTGAAGAATCATTTATGATTCCGTTCTATTTTTAACTTATGATATTCCGTTCTATTTTTAGCTTAGTGACGTCTATATTTATGTCGTACTGCCAGCTAGCAACTGAATGTTGCCAATTTTTAACTTGTTCATTTGTAATTTGTGACTTGAGAATTGTGACTGAAATTTGTAACTTGTAAATTGCAAGCGAACATAACATTTGTGACTTGATGACTGTGACTTGTAATTTCCATATTGTATGCGAGAAATGTGAATAAGATACATGTTAAAACGATCGTGTTTGTGCAAACAAGTAGCAAATTTAAGCATATGCAGTGTTGCAATTTGCAAATTAGAAATTGAATATTGGCAGATATCCCCTTCCATACTCCACAGTGCACTAGGTACTACTTCCTCAGAAGATCGGGCACTCTTTTATCAGTTCAGAGTATTGTCTTTGTATTTGACTAAACCCTTTGTGCAAATGCAACAGAATCATATGGGAACAGTCACATTTTCTCAGATGTTGTTTTCAGGATGGGTGTCTTCCATACTGTTTCCACCCTATTGAGTATCATAGGAAAGCGTTTCCAAGATGCCGGGTTGAAAGATTTATGGGATGGGATGGGATTAGCCGGCATTTTTGCCGATACTGTGCAGCGACATTTCTATCACTATAGCACAGGGGCAAGTGCCCTGGGACTGAACCCGGCCTGTCCATTGTACTGACTCCGACGAGTAAGGCGTAATGTTGTCCCCTTAGCCCAAAGCGTTGGGAGGAAAGCCAGTACTACCAACTTTAAAGTCTTTGGTTTGACCCGGCCGGGGTTTTGAACTGGTCTATGAAGCATTTCTCCGACTAGCATTGAAAGCTTACTCAGGCAATAGAGATTCACACATTGATAGCGGTGACATTGTGGATTTCATTGCAGAGTTTTCTAGCAACATTTGAAAAGAAACCTTTACAGAAACACTTCAAAACCCCTTGTACATGTATGTGGCCGATGAATTTTATCAGTATCTAGATGTAATGTAATATTATCATATTGATTATTTTTCAGTTATATAATAATTGGTTATAAATGGTTAGTTAAAACATCGAGCCGTTTAATTAAGCTAAGTGCAAAGGTTAACTTAATGAAGGACTAAGAATTACAGGATTTATAATCAAAACAAGGAAATATACTATGACGCACGGGAAAATAGTAAAATGGCAATAAAGAGGCACGATTCAGGACCATGATTGATGATGCACTGTACGAATGGCACGATGGTCAAAAATAAATGCGAGCAGTTTAGACTTAATAAAGTAGGAGTGCAGAATGGTAAAGAGAGAAGGAATTGATATGAGCTAGGTAGAGAAGTGTGGACCTCATGCAGCGTAGAGATAATTAGTCATACGGCAATTCGCGCCGAGAAAACACTAAATACATGCGAAAAATCTAGACGGTTCTTACCTTAAGAAGGTCGAGGTAGGAACATCTAAGATGAACTCAACATACATCCCAACTTCATCATTTGTAAAATACAAAGAAACGCCGTCTTCTTGTAAAGATTCGGAAATAAAACTGTTAGAGCTCTAGTTGACTCTAGTGCAGGAATTAGTTAAATTAGCTAGAAAGTATTTAAGAATGTTCTTGTCTGCAGCATAACTCCAACACTTTCAAAGCTTTTGACTTGGAACTTGATACATAGACAGGTCTTTCTGAGACGGAATGCAGCGCACAGGAACCGTAACACTGTACATCATGATTTTGGAGTAATGTCCCTTTGTTTAATTTTCTTGCCCGGAGCATATCTCCTACGTTATCAAAGCTATCGACTTGAAACTTCTTAAGTGGATAGATCTTATTTAGACTGAGTGCAGTGCACAACAACCATCACTCTGCACTTCATGATTTTGGAGTTATTCACCTTTGTTTAATTTTCTTGTCCGGAGCATAACTCCAACACTATCAATGTTTTTGACTTGAAACTTCATAGATGGATAGATCTCATTGAGATGAAGTACATTGCACAAGAACCTTCACTCTGCACTTCATGATGTAATTGCCCTTTGTTGAATTTTCTTGTCCGGAGCATAACTCCTACATTATCCAAGCTGTAGACTTGGAACTTGATGCATTGAAGGTCGTATTGAAACAAAGTGCAATGCACAGGAACCGTAACTCTGCACTTCATGATTTTGGAGTTATGCCTCTTTGTTTCATTTTCTTGTCAAGAGTTTAACTGCAATGTAATCAAAGGTATTGATTTGAAACTTCGCATGTGGACAGATCTCATTTAGATTAGGTGTAGTGCATAAGAACCGTCACTGTTCATTTCATGATTTTGCAGTTATTACTCTTAGTTCAATTTTCGTACTTTATGTTTGTTTGGACCATACTATTTATCAAAGCTATTGACTTGAAACTTCATAGGTGGGTAGATGTTATTGAAACAGAGTACAGTGCACAAGAACCATCACCCTCCTCTTCTTATTTTTGAGTAATGCCCCTTTCTGCACAAATGCCATTACTCTCATGTAAATCTTTGTATATTTGATGGTATTCCCCTTTGATTTTTTTTCAATTACACAGATTGCAGTCCACATCCATGCCAGGGTGCACTGCACAACAGTGCACAGCAGATTGGAAGATTCTTTTTATGTTAGTCTACTTTAATTTTAGCGTGCAGTCCAAAACTTTGCCATACTGCATTGCACAAGAGTGCACAGCAGTTTGTTTCATTTTTTCTATTGACAGGCATATTTTGCTCCGCCTTGCGGTGCTCTTGTTTCATATGCCTACATGTCCACAATATAAAAGCAGCCGCCCAATATGTTGCTTAGTGCACTTTGGTGCTTATTTTGCACTAGCGGCGGCTACACGGGCTTCAGTCTTGTCTTTGCAAATAAATCCCTATAAATAGCTGAATGTGGACTCCCATAGCGTTATAATAGGGGGTACAACTGGCGGAGAAGCGCTTCCGGCTCAGCCTGTGAGTGACCAATCTCGAATAGAAAATTTATTCCCATAATGGGGCGGTCCCTGCTCCATTCCAAAACCAAGCTTTTTGTATGCCAATGATGTATTTGCTAAGCAATCACACAAAAAATAAATGAAGAAAATGGCAAATTTTCTCCTATAGACTTGGAAATGGAGATTTGGAACAAACGCGTTTTTTTTTCATATTACCACATACGCACAACATAAAAGCAGACAACGAAATAATGTTTGTTCGGTTACTTGGTGCGCTTTGATACTGATTCTGTGCTAATGGCAGCTGTACAGGCTTCAGAGTCGCATCTTTACAGACGGTAAAATCGCGATATATAGCCCATTGTGGACTCTTATATCGTTATAATGTGGAAAAGTTACTCATAGTCAAGCACTTCCACCTCAGCCTGCATGTGATTTCATAAAAAGGAAATCATTTCCCGTCATAGGGAGGTCCCTGTCCAATTCAATTACCAAGTTGTTTTTTTGCATGCCACCGATGTATTTGCCGAGCAATCATGAAAAAGCAAATTGATGAAAATGGCAAATTTTCTCCTTTAGACTTGGAAATGGAGATTTGCAACAAAAGCGTGTTGTTTTTTCTTCATATTACCACATACGCACAATATAAAAGCAGACACCGAAATTATGTTTGTTGGGTTGCTTGGTGCGCTTTGATACTGATTCTGTGCTAATGGCAGCTGTACAGGCTTCAGAGTCGCATCTTTGCAGATTGCCCATTGTGGACTCTCATAGGGTCATAATGTTGAAAAATTACTCATAGTCAGGTGCTACCACCTCAGCCTGCAAGTGATCAGTCATAAAAAAGGAAATCATTTCCCGTCATAAGAAGGTCCCTGCCCAGTTCCAATACCAAGTTTTTTGCATGCCACTGATGTATTTGCTGAGCAATCATGAAAAAGCAAATCGATGAAAATGGCAAATTTTCTCCCGTAGACTTATTATGGGAAATGGAGATTTAGAACAAAGGCACTTTTTTCATATGCCTACATGCACACGATATAAAAGCAGACACCCAAATAATGTATGTTGGGTTGCTTGGTGCGCTTTGATGCTTAGTTTGCACTAGTGGCAGCAGCACAGGAATCAGAGGACAAATAATAAAAATCCCTATATCAAGCCCATTATAAGGTGTTAAAGGTGGTTCTGGCAGTTTTCCAATACAAGGACCAATATCGTATCCCTGTTCTGGGGAATAAAAGGATGTTTATAACAGTACATCAACTGTTAAACAACGGTGTCCACTTGAAGCTGGTATAGTTCTGCTTCACTGTGTATAGTATGCCATGAACACATCGCATGATACCCAGTCACATTCTGACACTTGGCCAACAAGTTGTGGTACTATCCTTACATTTGCTTGAGCGTTAGCAAGCAATCTATACCACTTCCATTTTTATCAAACCTGGTGCCTTCTGTACCAAAAGTCGACACTGCCAATTGCGCTACCAGATCCGGTTTAAATTGTGAAGTAATCACCCTGTGTGTTCAATCTTTCCTGATCTAACAATAAGCGTGATGGGGATTTCAGTTAAAAAATGTAGTCGTCAGAACTGATCACCTGGATGATGATGTAATGTGATCTCAAAAGTAAATGGCCACATGCTTTTCTCAGTTTACAAATAGCTTACTGTGCAGCATAGATGGGAGAAGTTTTGAAAAACTTTTTTGTTAAGACAAGTGGGGTTTAAATGCTTTATGTTTCAAATTAATGTAGGGCATCAATAAATAGTATTTCACGAGATCTTTTCAGGTAACAGTAATATATATATGATTACATGAGAAAAATATATTGACCTAAACTGTCTAATACCAACCATAAAGCTTCCGGTTCTATATTTGTTTTAAGATGTCTCCAGTACATGTCTGATGTCAATTATTACTTTAAACTTGGGATTTAAACACTCATACAAGAAAGCATATAAAAAATCTTTAATGAAATAAAAACAAATTGTCAGTCAAAAACATTAGTAACATTTTTGCATGATGCTTATACATGAAATTAAAGGGATTTTACCTTAGGGCTAGGGTACATATTACTGGTGTTACAAACAGCAAGTCTGTACCATAACAAGCCACAAGTTACATTCAATGGTCAAGTGAACAGCATTTGCCAATATTGCACAAGAGAGAATCAAATGGTCAGTAAATCCATCAAACATTAAATATGACATGCCTTTTCACAATGAAAATATGATGCATTTTTAATGAAAACATTATTTGTCCACACCTTTAATATATGATACCAACCATTAGTTTACAAGTATAAGAAAAGCCTGCATATATTATGCTTTTCTATGATGATTTCAATAAAATATAAAACACTACAAATGTGACAAATGCTTTTCCATTAAATATTTTGCATACTTTTTATGAATTCTCAAATATATACATGTCAAAAGTAGTAATTACAAATTAGCATTAAGGTCAGTCAACAGTCACTGAATTTATGATGCATTTTGTAATACCTGTCATCTTCTTTAAATTCTTTTAAAGTTAAGCCTATATCAGAAAAGTTTAGCCTATATCAATAAAGTTAAGCCTATTATATCAGAAAAGTTAAGCCTATATCAGAAAAGTTAAGCCTATATCAGAAAAGTAAATTGTTTTAAACACGATAACACACAACCATCACGGAGTATTGTTTTTCTAAAGTGTCAAAATTTAAAATCAGGAAGTACAACAATAAGATAAAAACAAACACACTTTGTGACAATGTTTCTATGTGTTTCAAGCATGCTAATCTTTGATCAGATGTAGGCTAATAGTGCAGATCAACATAATTGAGCTCCCTGCTGGAAGTTACATGATCAGTATCTGCACTATTTGTTGCTTAGTCTCTGCCAATATCTCCTGTTACAATTGCAGTGTTTATGGTATAGTTATAAGAAATGTATCAGGCTATAAATGAATATTTATGGTATAATCATCTACTTATTAAAGAAAAACAAGATATTGAGCAATCAGCCTATATAACAGTTTTATTTTAGTGCATTATATCACTCACATTCCCTTACATAAATAGAGATAAAAAATGTCCACTGACATATTTTTCATTATCAGTGAGATGGATTATAAATTCACAGCAACTTTGGTATGACAAAATTTCATGGTTGAAACTAAAACAGATTTGAGGCACTGCTTGACCAAACTACGAGTTTTGAAGTTTCCCAATGAGAACTTGAAATTAGTATTGATGAATTTCTATATACTCATATAAGTAAAGAGATATGGAAACAGATATTAAATAAAAAAAAAACTCATTCACATCGATGTAATATTAGTTTCTGAAGAAAAAAACAAACAATTGAAATCATAAAATGATGAAAGACAACAAACACTCTTAGATAGTTTGAACCCCTTATAACTATAAGCACCGAAAACCTAGAACCTGTTATAAATTAATATATGTAGTACGGTGGCTAACCATGCCAGTTTAGGAGTAAGATGAGGGTTGAAATAAAAATGTGAATAAATATAACTATTTAAAAAGGAAGCAGGGCCAATGTGAACCCTTGATTATGTGAACCTTGCCTTGGATTATGTGAAAATTTTTATGGATCTATGTAGATGAATGAATTTTTAATAAAGTGGGTTAAGTTTGTTAAGTAGAAACATGCTTTTCTGTTATTTTTGTGGGGAGTTTCCAAGATTTGTATCTAGCACTTGACCCTATTGATATTTTGACAGTTTCAGTTCATGCCCACCTCTTATAATCAGTTTCACAAACAAAACATGGTCCATTGCCAATCATTCACGACAAGTATGACATGTACCCAGATTGGATAAGCTGGATTATGGACCACTAATGGTTGTGGAAGTGTTCATTACTTGTTAGTTGTCAGTGAAACACAGTAAAACTTTCTTAAGAAACAAAGCACCAAGAGCGTTGAAAGCGATGAAATAGGCTGAACCCTAACAAATAAGAGGGACTGCCCTTTGATTCTGCTTTATCATTAGTGGTATTGACTTATGAACGGGGATATCAGATACTACCTTCTAACAGAATGTTTTCACTTTACAAAATTATAATATAAAATCAAGGTACATGTTCCAACTTTTAAAAGACATAAATACTGCAGAGTGGTTCAAATCATTCTGGTTCACATTGTCCATGGTCCTCATTATCCACCTAGCAAATATTCATATTGTATGACAAATTTACCATTTATCTATAATATGTCAAATAAATGATTTTTAATGTATATGCCTTTTAAAGTTAGTAAACTGTTGATACATAAACAGTTAGTAAAACGGTACATTGCATTCCAAAATAATCATTAAAAAGTGTTTTAAGTAGGCACTGGAAAAATGAATATATATAAAATGCATTGATCTGCACTGTCAATCGACAAGGTGTATTTTAGCCAATCAGTTACATGTAATTACAAGATATTCTGCACTTGCACACAGTAGTCTACAGCCGTTTTTGTTCCACAAACATTGCATAACTCTTAACTTTTATTTGTTTACATGACTAATAGTGTTTTTGCATAAGAACTTATAGATTTTGATGTAAACTGTTAACATATCCCACATTCACTTATCAGAACAGTAAGTAGTATCTAGGACTTTTTGTTATAGTGTTTTGTGTATAAATATTTTATATACATATAGGTATACAAAACAAATGTTGGCCAGCTTTATTTGTTAATTTTTTCAACCAAACAGCACAGCCATATATAACTACATCACAATCTGTACCAAGTCATTGTATGAAGCATATAACCTTCATTATTCCCTTATTAAATAACAATATATGTCATGGACTTCTAATATTGTTAAAAAGAGTTAACTAGATTTTAAAGAATAAATTTTGTTTCCAAATATTAGTTATTACAAGGATATAACAAAATATGAACATATGGTTTCAGAAAGCAAGGTTTTCATTTGAACTATTTAATATTCCTACATGATTTACTTTTTTATATAGTATAAGGTATGTAAACTTCTTAGTTCTCTTTTTTCTGTACTTCAGTTCCAAGGTGATAATTCTTGGGTATGCTCTTTTTTATGTTATGTCTTGCCTATGTTTTTTCTCTAACTTTTACATTTGTCTTTCATGTGAATACCTTTGTCTTGAGCCTTTTAAAATTTTAAATAAATGTTGCAATACCCATGATCCTTGTCATATTTTCATAACCCCATTATTTCTTATTAATCCGTTATGTGTACCTGATAAATATAAACAATGAATATATTTCAGAATTTTATTTGATAAATGTCTGGTACATTAACATCACAATGACCAATCAAACCCATTAGTCCGGACTGCCTGCATATGTGTTATCACAATCAGACCCTTACGGTAATAAACATCCGAGTGTGAAAGTTGGACAACATTTGACTATGAGAATGGGACTTTTTTGTCATCAGTATCCAAACCTGTAAAATCACATTTTACCTTCACACTTTGAAAACATTTAGTCTTTTACTCTACTTTGACTTGTTTGGACCATGATGCAGAAAAAAAACATTTGACTATGGTAAGGCAGGTCTAACTTTGCATCTTACAATGCTTGATATGTATGACATAATCATCTTTTCTTTAGAGGCATGTGTTAAATTTAAATGATATTGTATGGCATTGTTTAAATTCAACATATTATTAAATAAGATATCAATCAGGCATACATACAGGGTGGTAAAAATAAAAGGTTGTAATACTGGATCACCATTTAGATAAGTAAATGCTTCGCCTAATGTAAAATACTTATAAATAAACACACCATGTGCAATCTTATATAAACATTAAAGAGTGATTACAAATTTAATCTATTAACCAAACAACTCTTTTGCGTATTTACTTAAAAAATAACATATCTTGGATCTATTAATGCTAGTTCATAGTGAATACCATGAAGCTGGTGGTGGTAACATCAAGAAATCTCCCTTTCATTTACTGAGGGAGCTGAAAATTTTGAAAGGGTAAATACAATTAAATAAATGATGATTATGAAGCTTTGATAGAAAAACGATGACAATTTTAAAGCACAGGTTGATGGAATGCTATCTTCCCATCCAGACATCCGGAGACCACCATGTTGTGGGTTGGTGAAAATTTGGTAGCAACCACACAGTTCACATGGGCCAGTGAGCAAGTCACTTCATACAGCTTTACTGGGCTTGATGGGATGCAATCACACAGCTCATTACAATGAGAATCAAAGGCAAAGAGACGCAACCCAAAACCGAAAGGGGAGCTAAACAATCGACCATCGGAGCTAAATGCAAGTTCTTTGATAAATCCCCTTCCAACATTACACTCCGGAACATAGCCTAGCAGTCGATTTTTGTTGGTGTGAATTTTTTTCTGGAGAGTATCATTTTCAAGGGGTGTATAACTGTCCATGTATCGCAGATTCATGATACGTCGAGTCCGCTCTCCACTACCTGACTGTAATACGAACATGAACGTGTTAGATCGAGGACTAGAGTTGATAGGTCGAGCAGAAGAAGAATTTGTGTCATCTCTTACAGTATGCACTGAGTCAGACACCTGTGAATTTAATTGTCTTCGATCTGAAGATGACAGTCTACTGGAAGAACTACTAGTTGAGTCACTACGTCCTATATTAAAAGAGCTTATTCTGGACCTATAAAAGGCTCTAAAGCGTTCATTTGACCTCCGTCTCTCAGTTGGAGATGGATCTAACTGACTGCTTGGCTGAGGTTGCACAGGGGGTAACCTTTGCGATGACCTACTCACCTCTGACCCATCCCCCATTTCATTACTGGAGTTGTCTGACCCTGAAGATGTGTTAGGGGATGTGTCAGAATTGTCATCATTATCACTGTCATCACTGTCAACCTCCTCGGAACTTGTTGCATTATTATTTAATCTATCCCTAGTGACACTGTTTTCCTCGTGACTACTACTACCATCTGAGCGATGTCTGGCACTTCCAAACACTGTATCATTTCCATCAATGCCATTCTCCACATCTACCTGCCCCTGACCAGTTTCAGATCTCCTTGTTCTGGCAAGGTATTCTGACACTGACTCTCCCACAATCTGCTCCACAGCTATTTCATGGTCGTCATCATCATCATCTGACTCCAGATCAGACTGATTAAAGTTTATCGTTTGACCAGTCACAGTATGGACAGATATAGAGAATGAAAATTGCCCATCCTCATTGCGTGGGCCACGCCTTATCTGAATCAGCGAGTTATGCACATGCCCTGCCCCCACCTCCTCCTCCTCTGGCACTGGCAAGTTGTTTGACTCCCTTTCTACTGAATCTTCAGCCACACTATTGCCATGGACACCATTTGCAGTATCAGCATGGACACCATTTGCAGTATCAGCATGCGAGCCAGCTGACAGCTCCTCCACTCTCTCCACATCATCAATACCACCTCTATCCGCATTCCACTCAACTATCCTGTATCTTTCATCCTCCTCTTCCTCCACTTGTTCATTATCCCCTTCTTCCTCATCGTCTTCAATATGTGTTGCCCTAGATGTCGCTGCATTACCAGAATGTTGACCACTGGCTGATTCAGATGACCTTTGACCCTGAGGCCGTCTAGAGGGAGCTAGTGATGAGAATGCAGGGGTGTAGGTGGATGAGCAGAAGGCGCCAGAGGTGTGAGGCATAAATGGCTCCACATCCAGGTACTGTTTACCACCATGTGACTTCTGGGGGGCCTCATCCTGGATGTCATGAACACACGTCCACTGAAAGAAAGACATGATCACAGCTCTTTTGTTTATTACTTGGATTACTTGTTCAATTCTGTAAAAATGAAATTATTTTTATTATTTAGTGTGTACTTGGATTCATTTATAGATAAAATCACCATCTTCTGACACTATTTTTGAATTATAAAGGGAATTTGGACTTTCGTCAGGTAAACAGACACTTTTATTAGGACTTGGATCAGTTGTTAAACTTACTTAACATTTGTTACAATTGATTAATTAATTGTGTAATCAATTGTACCATATGTTAAGTAAGTTGTGTTCAAATAAGAATGTAACACTGTAGTAAGTTATTTAGTTGTCTTTAAAGGAGATTCATTAACTTAAATTTTAATCTGCCAGGCACAAATTATCTATTCGTACATCAACTGTGTTGCTCAAGATCAGATAACTCCTACTTGACGCTGTCTGATCAGAATCAGTACTTTACGCAGTTTAGTCTCCAGCAATCAGACTTTGCCTCTGCACTGAAGTTTCAGCAAATAACTGAAAAGTTAGTTGGTATCAAATATAGCAGGCCAAGAGTTAAATGACAATAAGAATATAAGCTTCAGTGTTGAACAAAGCAACCTATAATTAAATGACACAAAGTACAACACAAGGGCAGATTACAGGAAAATGAGAAATTTAAAGAAACAATTCTTTAAGATATCTCTGAATCCTTTAAGTCAGTATGAGAAGCACTATCATTAACACTACATGGCTTTTGTATTTTCTTACAATAAGATTTAGGTCTTAACCTCTTGCCATATTGTCATCACTTACCTCTGTGTTTTCTGTGGAGTCTGTGTTCCGAGACAACAGACACCAACCATAGGGGTGGACCTGCACATGGAAAGGACAAGTAAGACCCAAATGTGCAGACAAAACATACTGAGATATGAAATAAGCTTAACTTTTATAAAATTTTACCCTTAATAAGAAAATACTGTAGTCACTATGTAATTATACATATTTTTGGTTAAAATGTCACAGAGACAAACATCCTACCGTATTTTGCGGAATACAACCCCCTTGGAATAAACCCCCGCATAGAACTTTTTTAATGTTTTTTGAAGGTCGCACTTTTAAGTGACAAAAAGGTTAAGGAGTTCAGTTAAGCCTGCAGTTAATTTCCCTAATCTTAGGTTAAGGAGTGCCAGCTGACAAAAATTGGATTTTGTCAGATTCCCCGCACTGGAATATTCCCTGCAGGATGCCATCTTGAAAAAAAAAGTTGTGGGCTACATTCTGCAAAATATAGTATTGTGATATACCTTTGTTCTTCACTTTTTTACTCCTCTGTAAGGTCAGTCATGTTTTTTAAAAAGTTCAGAAACATTTACTGATGTGACAAATAAAATTAAGATCTTTTGTATGGGATTTTAAGTAAGTGTAAGTAAGAGCTGTGCAAAATGTGATATTTTGGAGAATTTAAAGAAATCGTGATGATTCTTATCAGGTAGCCAACTGAATTAAAACATAACAAATTTTATAAAGGAATCAAGCGGTTGGACCAGCCATTGCAGAATATTGTTTAAAGTCTCGCCTTTAAAGTGAAACATCTGCTGAGTTATTTGTCTAGCACTGAGTGCAGAAGCCTATGTGGCATGAGAGACTAAATAAGTTGGGGTTTTTTCTCAACAACAATGCAAGCATTTACAGGATGAATACCGGTATACTTCTGTGTAAGTAAACAACATATTACTTCAAGATTTTTGCATGTTGTTGAAGAACAGACTCTTTGCCTACCTAAAGAGAAAAAGAAATCAGCTGAGAAAGAGGAGGGGACACAGAGGAAACCAAATGAAGGTATTCTTTTCATAGGATTCCCAAGACATATAATTCCCTTAGACAATAATCAATGCATGGCAAAAACAAGACAGACAATTGGAAAAAGAGTGAGACAATATACCAGGCCACATGTGAACATTGTGCGGATGACCATGTGAGACCACTAGACCTTTAGACACAAGTATAAAAGAACATTTAACCCAATGATCATCTGCCATCTATGAACAATGTGAGAACACCAGATAAAAAATTTACAATAGAAAATACTAAGGTATTCATATCAGAATGCAATTTGTGCAAAGGAAAGTCAAAGAAGCCATAATAACTAAACAGCTGAGGCAATCTCTAAACAGTGATGAAGGGTTGAAACTACTACAGATAACCCTATACAGTAATGGGAGCAGTAATGAATCTGCTGAGGAAAGCAATGGGATATTGCTGAAAATACCAGGTAAACAAACCAAATGCTCTGAGTATAAAAAACTCTCTATAACTATATCTTTATCTTTGTAATGTCAACAAAATTTAACAATTCTGGCTTTGAGCCTGGTGTCGGGTTAGATGCCAGAATAACAAACTAATAAACTTGGCATTTGATTAAGAAAGTCAGAGAATTAGTCAGAGTCCATGGATTGCTAGTCTAGACAAAGTTGCAGTCCACATTGTTCTCGCACACAGGCTCAAACACTTATCTGTTTAAATGTGTTAAGATGTATGATGTATGTGTTGTGCCAAAGTCAGAAATAACAATAGGTGCAAATAATTTGTTTAAGTCAACAGTGCAGAAAATAGTTTTCGTTAGTATATGTTACAAAATATATCAATAAATTCCTGAAAATACAAGATGTACCTGTTCAAACCATGATCTTCAGTGTGCCATTTTAAATTTAAATATTGTCTGAAATATTGTCTGAATGGGATAAAGTATCCTTCTTTGATAACTATTATCTCATTGAAAATAAATCAAGCTTTAAATGATATAAAAACATTTATATGTGTTTGTGTGTATCTTTATTTCATCCTTTCTTGTCATGTAAATATGTCAAATTATTCCTCCTAGCTGAATGACTGGGAAACCTTATTCAGTTTTAAATATTTAACAAAGTTTATTCAATACTGAGCTCATAAATAACACAAATAACAGCATGATCCCTTTTGTTTTACATAAAATAAAGTTTTATTCAAATATGTTTAATAAAAAAATGACATTTTTAATAATAATTATTTACACATGTGATCACATTTACTGTGATCACATACATTACATGATTTATGCATAAAGTTTTCATTATTGTCTTAAATATTACTTAAATTTACGACATGGGTTTATTCATGTTAGTTTGGTTGTAAATGCGAAAACTAATTACAAATGGGCTATCAATACATGACTGCTGAAACTTTATAGACATAAATATCTCCTTAACACTGAATTATGATTAAAGAAACATGTTTGGCATATGTTTGGTGAGAGAAAACCCACACAATATCCAAATGACATCATCAGAAATTATGTTTCTGCAACAGTGTAGGCATGTGACTGAACAAAGTATCCAGGCTTGAAATTGGTTCATTTTCACTGCATATTGTTACAGACTTAATAACTAAAAGGTAAATTCACTCGTGCTAAGTAAATGAAAAAATAATGCCAATTTCATTTGGGCACTCTGTGTTCTGACCGACACCAATGTGTTTTCCCTCTAAAATAAAACCAATTTGGCTTACGGCAGTATTTCAGGTATCAGGTGAGCTAGGTTAAATTAAAGAAAATTTAATTAGAGTCGCAAATTAATTAAAGCCGATTGTGGTAACACGTAACTGTAGCATTGAATAATCACCAACATTTATTAGGAACAATTAATCTGTCAATCAATAAAGTGAGACTTTTTGTCGTACATCACTAAGCGGAGCCCATAACTAGCACCTCAACCAATGATTTCTCAGCATTCGTGCAGAATAGATAGTGATTTGCTGAGGGCATTTATTGTGTGGAAATTGTAAAGCTATGCCTCAAAACAAAGTCTCTTTGTGTTAGACCGAAAGGCTGAATGCATCCTACTGTGAAATCTATGCGTATGAAAACTCGTGATCTAATTAAATATGCGTACATCTGGGGAAACCACATGTACAATAAGCAGATTTAAATTTTGCCAAGAACCCTTTTACGATTGTCTTTTATTCTAGTAAAAAAAATAACTTGTTAAGGAGCTATGACTTATTAAATGAACCCTAGCTGCATGTTCTTTTTATGCTCATTACAAATAAATCAATCATATTGACATAATTAACGTTGTATATTGCTAAGTGATTAGGAAAAAAAACTGGGTAACTGATTCAAACTTATATATAGCCCTTTCACCTAGCCTAACCATAGATTATCTGCCATACATCAGTCCACTCACCTGTATGGATGAGATGATATTGGCATCGTTTCCAGTGGGCCAGTCGGCAATGAACTCCACCCTGTTCCGTTCCTGCACAAACAGGTGGTTGTACATAAGTCCAATCCTGAGAGGGGTGCCACTACGCTGCATCAGCCGATACATGTTGGGCTTGAACCCCTTAAGGTCTTCACCTGCCATCATTATAAATAGAACAGCTCAGTTACATATAAAGAATTGAGAATTTATGAATGACAATTAACTAAATGATATAGCAAGAGCTGTGCATTGGGAACACCTTGCATTTTCTCAGTGCTGGAAAGCATAATGTTAGCTGTAACTAACTTTAGCAAAAACCATGAAAAATATATAACTATGTCAAATTTAATGTTATGGCTATCTGCTCTATAAAGTTCTGCTTTTGATAGTAAACAAGCATTTCGAGTTTGAGGAGAAAATGTTTGTTTGTTTGTTTGTTTTTAGAAATAGACCCTAACAATAACCCAAACCAACATAGAAAAAGTTGAAAAAGAGGCCTAACTCTGCCAAATTAATTTAAGGGTTTCCTGCACTTTTTGGCAGCTGCCATTGCCATAGCTGATGCTTAGATAAAGACTGAAGACACCCTTTTTTACTTTGAATAGTGGAGCTATACTTCTTTTTAGCCTGCTAAACTCCAACTGGTCAGGCTTTGGCAGTTCGTGTAATTCCAGATCAACCAGCTGCTGCTAGAAGTTGTCTGGGTCACTTCAATAGGACTTCTTAGTTCAGTAATGCATATAACTTTAAGCCAAAAACTTACGAGTTTAAAAAAGGTTACTTATAGATAAAGTTAACTCACCTACAAAAGGGTGGAGAGCAAAAAACAAAAAAAATTAACAAGAATTTAACTCCACTAAGAGGGGATTTACACTCCTTTCTTTATTTCAGGGGTTAACTGGTTGCAGGATGTATGCCAAAAGGGGCCCAACATCAAAATTTCGGGGTCCAAGTTATTTTAGTAGTAGAAATTGAAATTACAGCCATATAATGGCTTTATTAGTATATGTAAATAAGCACTGAATAACATTTCTAACTTTGATTCAAAAGAAAACAATATTTTTCATTTTAACATGACACAGGTATGCAGTACAGTGTTCCTAACAACAACATCCGCTGTAAACAAAAGCGCTTAAACTATTGGCTTTAAATTTTGACAGGGTAAACTGGCTTGTACATTTCAGACATGATGACGTGGTAAGAAATTTATAGCGTCGGAAATGTCAAGGACAAATTGCCGATAACCAAAACATTTGATGTCGAAATGAGTTATTCTGGGCATATTTTGTGCATCCATATGGATGCAGAATTATTTTTTTTGTATGTACATTTCTGTGATTTATGCATATATGGATGCAGAATCCTGTGTCCAGTGAATCCCTGACTAAGCTATTAAATAGACATGTTATTACATTTGGGATGGGACTAGCCAGCATTTTTGCCTATACTGTGCAGCGACAATTCTATCATTATAGCACAGGGGCACTTATGAGGTGCACAGGGAGTGAACCCGGCCGGTCCATTATACTGACATGGACGAGTCAGGCGTAATGCTGTCCTCTTAGCCCTGAGCGTTAGGAGGGAAGCCACTACTACCAACTTAAAAGTCTCTAGTTTGACCCGGCCGGGGTTTGAATCCACGACCTCCCGATCAGCAAGCCGACGCTCTACCACCTGAGCTATTGCAGCCGGTGACATGTTATTAGTTTCTATTAACCTACCTAGTGTAGACAGGTCGAGGTTGTGGATAGCGATGATGTAGCCTTCATGGGTGGAGATGAACAGTTTCGTAAAGTCTGGAGATAGCTTGGTCCTCATGAGACCACTGGTGTAGAACACACGACTAGAGCACTCTTCATTGCTGTACCTACAATGAAAACATTGGGCTGGAAATCTGCTGTTAGTCAATTATCTTTTAGCACTTGAATCATGTTTTAAATTGTCTCTGTGAGTAACAAATGAGTTTGCAAGCAAAATTATAGAATTCTCAGACTAAACATTCATTGAGCATATGCTACAGGGAAAATATTTTACAAAAAGATCTGAATGTTCTACATATTGTCGGATTCCATTATCTCATTAGCCTATTTCATTCTGACTCATTATCGAACAAGGGCTCCCAATATATGGGAGTCAATTCACACCTAGCAGATAAGTCACATGCAACTGAGGGAGGTATACTGTAATATTACATAAACCAATTTAATTCAAATTGTTTTAAAGAAATTTATAAAACTATACATATTGAAAGAGAAATCAACTTCCTTTCATATAAAAACTTTACTTCTACAAAACCTAGTAAATAGGGTAAAATGGCATGCAAAATAGTTTGAAAACAAACAATGAAATGACATTCTGAAATTTAAGAAATGGCATCACAACATCAATAAAACACACACATGAATGTGTGAAATGGGCAGAAATATATACCGGTGTTTTGTTCAAATGCTGAAAATATGAATTAAACTGTTTTATTTATTCAGAACTTAAAACATAAACCAGGATACAAGTCAGTGTTAGGAGGATGGAGGGAGTAAGTCAACGATCATGTCACATACCCCTATCCTGTTTATATCCAATTAAGCTTGTACACTGTTTGGTCTTTAACATCTATCTTTAATATTTGTGTAGTATGTAATTCCAAATAACAGTAATTCAGATGATTTTTCTTAAAAAAATCACAGTTTTTAATAGTAAGTCATGATGTGCCAATGATGTGCAAAAGGCTTGGTACTTAACAGTCCAGTTAAGTTGCATTATCATCTGACAAACAATTGCCTAAAATGGTGCAGACAATCATCAACAACTGAACTGACTGAGTGATGTGACTCAAACACAGCCTGCATATACCTTGTATATGGAGTAATATAACTGTTGCTTACTTGTTGATGTTCCAGGTATAGATGCACCCATCAAATCCTGATGTGACCAGAAGTCCTTGATTGGCATCATATTCAATATTTTTCACCCAGTTAGCATGTCCCCGAAACACTTGCACCTTATGTTTCAGGTATCTGGTATCCCACAATGCTACAGTTGTGTCATCTGAGCAGGTAGCAAATAAACGATCATCCAGAAATCTAAAATAATGAAATATATAAACTAGCAAGTCTGATAAATGTAGATTAATGATTATTTTTTTGAGAAATGGCAAAAAAATATAACAAAATGGCCATGATGACCCTGAATGACTCAAACAATGACCTAGCATGGAGTTGGCTGATCTGGATCTGCACTATTTGCCTAAGCCTTATAAATATGTGAACAGCAGGCTAAGGGTTAAACATATCTGCATAGACATAGTAGGTCTAGGAAGCTTTCCCTAAGTTTAGTTTCTAGTAATATTTTAACAAATAACCAGAATCAGTTGTCAACTGTAAGATCTTGAATTTAAAGAATATGTCTGTACTCAACTCTTAATATACCAAATGTTCTTTTGAATGTACAGGTATATTCCTGTTTTATACATACTTGACACAATTGACACTGTCTGTATGTGCATTTGTTTTGTTGGCAACCATTTTCCCATTAAAGGGATCAAACAGAAGGACACTTTTCCTTTCACAAGCAACACCAAGAAGTGACCTGAAACATAAATGCATTTTATGAAATAACTGTTGAGAAATATAATTTTGAAGAATTGTAGTAAATAGCCCTTTTCAGTTCTTGAACATTAGTTTTACTTCATACAAACCAATATTCAAATAGTCACAATGTAATAATAAATGCTGTTATACCATCACTGTGAAGTAATGTGCCATACACAGATGACATGACTGACAGTACATTCATCCAGTAATATTATCCAACAGTCCGGAGTCCTTGCATATACATAAAATAGTCTAAAGACATCAATATCAAAACAAGGTTTTAAAAGAAGAAATATTTTATGATAACTGTAATTTATTAACAAATATATTACGCTTTGTTACAGACTACTGTCAATGTCAAATGTTGGGTTGCTTTACATCCCTCAAGTGCCACTTCAGAAAAGTTTCAAATCTATAGCTGTGATAACATTGAGGAGTTATGCTCCAGACAAGAAAATTAAACAATTTAACATCTGGATACCGCTGGACGTGTCCCATGATACGTCTTGTCCTCAATGGGTGTATAAAAAGTTGGAATCCCACATTCTTGAATAAAAGAAGAACAAGTGAAAGGTGCCCTAGTGGTTTTCATACAGTCAGCATGCAACCAATCTAGCTTCCAAAGTAGTAACAGGGTGCAAAACCCCACTGTCAGGCCCATCGCTCAGTACAACTGGCAGCTAGGAGGAAATGCTCACATAAGACGTCTGGGGCTGATAGTCCACTCTTAGAAGATGTCAACAAGTGAATCTTAGTATGTTGCTTGTACTTTGTTCCATATGGTATGAAGGAATAGAATGTGAAAAAGTCTGGACTAGTATCATATGTTAGTAATATTGATTTGTGTTAAGATCTTATCTTGGGTACTGAAATGAGGTAGTTCTCCTTCTTAATGTCAACATGATGAATTATTGTTTTTAACAGCATGCAGACTTTTTTTTTTGTTGTCTTTATTTCAATGACTTCTATTTCAAAAGATGTTAACATGTAGATGAAGTATTTATAAAGTTGTTAACATGTTGGACTCCAGATGAAAGGGTCACGGGATCAAACACCAGAATCGACTTAGCAATGGTTAGTCCTCAAGTTTGGACTGATTTAGTATTAACTGCACATAGTTCCTGGTATTACTGAGTACTGCTTCTATGCAGAACATAGATAGTAACCT
The DNA here is from genome assembly GCA_007844125.1 of Sinonovacula constricta. Taxonomy (NCBI): domain Eukaryota; kingdom Metazoa; phylum Mollusca; class Bivalvia; order Cardiida; family Solecurtidae; genus Sinonovacula; species Sinonovacula constricta. Next base: position 15,618,476 of record CM017569.1, on the reverse strand, counting down.
GAGATTAAGTTGAAAATTACTTGTTTCTCAATCGAATATAATTACATAGACCAGCATAACTTAAAACAAAATTAATAAAGTTGATGCAGATGGTTGTATCATTCACCCATAAAAGGGTCGTGCTCACCCATTTTTTGAGAAATCAAAGTTGAACACTCCACCATGATCTGTGTCTGACACTGTTTTCCTAGGGTCCCATGTGTGGTGAGCTTTCATGCAACTTGCTAGGCTGGATTGCACTTCAGATGTCTCGCCCAAACAACCTCTGGCTCTGCAACCGACCTCTCGGGACATACAGTACTTGAACATCGCTATATGACTAGCATTAGGCACATAGTTTCAGAAATTCGACTGCTGATCTAAAATGTGGTCTTAACGATGCATCTCGCCATTGCCAGTAATGTACGTTGAAAATTCTTGTTTTCCATGATTATGAACAAACTAAACACAGGAAGTTGAACTGACTGTGACACCGGTTTAAACTGCGGCGACGCACGACCTTGCATTCAATAAAGGCACACTATTAACATATTCTTTTAACAAAAGCATTTATATAATACCTTGCAATAAAATGGTTGGGGATTTTTTCCAATGTTTGATTAATTTTTTTTCACCAAGGTGTTAGTATTTTTATGAATAGTGCCAAATTGCATACAGCTTAAAGCAAACTCATTTGCCAATGACACTCCCTTCAGAGCGATCTTAACACTGATTGATCATGCAAACCTCCTCCAATCAGATCTTAAGTAGATGACAAATGGGAATGTGTCTGGTTGATGCAGATTCACCCAGATAAATGTATTGTTTTACGTTTCTTGAAAAAGACCAAAAACTATATAAAAAAAATATTGGATATATGCATATAAGCTTCTAAACCAACACCCTGGCAAGAGTCGTCTCAGTCACATACAAGGCCTGGATTTACCGGGGACGAGGGGGGCTTGCCCCCCCCCCCCCCCCCCCCAGTTGATCCGACTTTCTCGACTATATATTTCTTTAGAAAAAGCACAAATTTTGTGTAGACCGTGTTAATATGATCACGGGCATCTCTGGCCCGCTGTCTGTCATATACTTATCCGCCCGAGCAGAAGTTAAAGGCATCTCAAAACCCTTATATAAGTGACCGCCCCACCCCACCCCCACCCTAGATGTGGGCATCTGTTTTCTGATAAGCCAGGCTGCCACAGTCTGTCACGATGTGTCTGTCACACAGGTATTGTTCAAGATCCAAGTGTATGTATGCTATATTTGGGGGCTGAACATAGTCATTCACAGTTTGTAAAGGAAATAGTTATGAATATACCAATTACGCAATCCTAAATACCAGAAATTATTCTATCAGTTCTTTTTTATTCTTTTTATTTATGTATAAATATAAATCTTTATTTGTTTTCTTTCTTACTTTGTTTGCTGATTTTGTTATTTCTTATACATTTTGTTATTTCTTTCTTATTTCTTTCACACACACACATACACACACACACACACACACACACACACACACACACACACACACACACACACACACACACACTAAAAACTAAAAGAAAATCGTATTTATTAAATTTTTTATTAAATGGACGCAAAAAATCGTTGCTGGCAAATGGATATTTTTAAATACAAACTACAGAAGATTGTGCATTGTGAACCGACATAACGTTGTATATTAACCTCCATACCACATGATGTCTATCTCAAACCCGAGTCCAAACAAGAACAAGTTAGAACAACCCCGTCAAATAGAAAGAGGGTCAAATCAAACACAGGTAAGTCAATCGGAACACCTCGGGTAATTCCGTCCTCGGGACAATCATGATTATGGATGATTCGTGAATTATCCGAGGTGTTCCGATTGACAGGTAAGTCAAATGAAATGACCGCTATTCTCCGATAACCGGTATACGATCTAAACAATCGGCAAGAAACGTTACTGCGAAAGACACTGATCAGACACTATATTTTCACAGCAATCCTGTGCTGATTATATAAGCTCTGTTATGAATTCCCAAACTACTTTAGCTATTAAGTTCGGCGACCAATCCAGTTTTTCCTCAGTGCCACACCCGCCCATACCCCGTCCACTGCTCCACCGTGAGCATACCTGTAATGATGGCGGACATATAGACAATCAAGTCGGCTTTACCTAAAATTAATAAAATTGAAGTAAACAAAATTAACACGAAGATGCACCAAATGGAAGAAAAAATAAAGCGTTAGAAGTAACAGTCACAGATGTTGAATCGTCTTGTCTTTGCTTAGGCAAAGAATGCGAGGACAGTAAAGCGGACATGAAATCAATGAAAAATGACACGAAACAGCTAAAATCCACCAAGACATCGTTTGACATACACGCCAAAAGTAAACACGACTATTTTGAAAGATTGTACGATAAAATAACGGATCTCGCGGCTCGGTCAATGAGGGACAATTTGATGTTCTACGGCATCCCTGACAACGATGATAACGAAGACTACATATCGCTGATTAAGGACATGATCGTAAACTACAGCGACATCGAGAAATTAATCATCTTGTCCTGTACATGTTGTGCTTTTCTTTAATTGCTGTTTAATATTTAATAAGCTGAGAGAGTGTGATCCTGGCAATCACGGAACATTCTCTCACAAACTGTGAACGGTCATGCATGGCTAAAATTAGAGACAAATGGGATAATCGAGTTGTTTGGAGTCACAGTTTGGATTATTTAAAAGTGACTTACAAAATGATATTAAAAAAGGTAAGATAAAAATATTTCGAAGCTCCAAAATCATGGAGGAGGGTACCAAAGAAAACAATCTAGAATGGATTAAGAGAGTTTTAGCTACTGAATTGAAATAATTAAAGAAAAGATCAAAGATAGTAGAGTAGATATTGAGATAGGTAGCTTCTTGCGACTCAAGACGAAAGATTCGGGATTTAGCGCATATCAAGGTAACATAAAATACACACACACACACACACACACACACACACACACACACACACACACACACACACACACACACACACACACACACACACACACACACACACACACACACACACAAAGATAGCAACAACAACAAAAAAGAACAGAAATAAGAAAAAATACAACAAAGACATAAAAATGATATTAATAAAAACAAGCAACTCCGTTCAGACTCGAAACGATGTCCTTCGGAGATAGTCTGGACTGTCCAATCTGCTGGTAAGTGCCTTTTACATGAAATAATGAAACTTTTTAAATATAATATTAAATAGGTTACCTGATAATTAAAGCTAGTTATTTAACCGAATTCCTTTTTGATAGGCAATGTTAATATTAATCCAATACTATAAATAATAATAAATCCAAAAATATAAATCTTGAAATATAAATCATAATCCAATCTGCAGGTAAGTGCCTTTTACATGAAAAAATGAAACATTATAAATATAGTATTAAAGAGCAAAATAGGTTACCTGAAAATTAAATCTAGCAATGTTAAATATAAATCCAATGATATAAATAATAATAAATCCCAAAATATAAATCCAATTATATAAATCGTAGTCCAGTCTGCATGTATGTGCCTTTTACTTGAAATAATGAAACATTATAAGTATAGTATTAAAGAGCCAAATAGGTTACCCAAAAGAAAGGAAAAACTACTTGTCCTACGAGGTCCAAAGACAATAATTTTGGCTTTACTGGTATTGACAAGACAGATCAGCAATCAATAAACAAATAGCTAAGTGTTAAAATCGTTCGAAAAGGACAGCATGGTATTGTATGGATAAAATTCAAGGACCACTTGTTTGATTTTAACCGAAATGTTTATATTTGTAGCAGATTCATCCCGACAAAAGGCTCAACAGTAACGACATTTGACGAAAGCCAGTTTGATATTTTCGAGCAACTGGAATCTGACATCGAGCATTATAAACTATGAGGAAATGTGTTTCTCACAGGAGATTTCAATAGTCGTATATCAGATATTAATGAAGTATTAGATTATAATCAATACTTAGACTTAAACCATCAAGATTTTATAATAAAATGGGACGAAACTAAAATAGACAATTTTAAGCAGACATGCACGATAAGAGATATAAGATAGATCACTTAGAGCAGGACAAAGCCTTGAACGTTGCTCAAGTGGCACAATTCCTCAAAGAAATAATGCAAAATGTAGTGAAAAAAGAATTTGGAACCAAAACAAAACATCTAAAAGCCACTAAAAGGTTAACTACAATAAAAGAACATGGTTTGACGAAGAGTGCTTTAATGCAAGAAATTGCTATAAAATGGTTAGAAATACTTATACGAAAACCAAAAAAAAGCACAAACAGAGAGGAATTTATTAGTCTAAGAAATATATATTATCGCATTACACGGGTAAAGAAATACAGGTTATCTGTTTCAGAATCAGTAAAAGGTAAATAAGAAAAGGTCCTATCAAACAGGGTAAATGTAAATGTGACAAAACACAGAGACGAGACATAACACACAAAAAGAAAAAACCATCAGTTACCGCATTGGAACGGTCAGTCGGCAGAAGGACCGGCTGGGGTGCTTAAACCTGGTTTGTGGAGCGCTCCAACCTTGCACTTCCTGAAGGTTTTTCTATCAAACACACAGTGTGAATATTAATATCCCGTCAAAGTAAAACAACTAACAGTAAGTACCTGCATATGGAGTTAAACAGAAACAGTGAACGTATATACAGACAAAATATCTAGTAATAAAATAAACTATCAACATATGTACAGTATGTACAGTAAAATGAAAAAGCCTCGGAAACCTATAAATTCTAAATGAAAGAGTAGTTTGAAATAAAAAAGCCCAAGCGCTAACATATAATAAGATCAATTTAAGGACGACATACAATGCCATGACATCATATGCCAAAAGTGTCAAAAGTGAAATGTAAAAATACTAAAAATACTAAAGAAATCATCATATTTTAGACAACAACCCACAAAATAAAATAAAGTATTGTTAAGAGTTAATAACAGGAAATAAGTTTTAAAAATAACATATCATAAAAAGCAGAGGATTTATCCGCAGTTGGAATATCATATAATAAAGGTACAAAAAATCCCAATGTTATACCTACTGTGCAATCACACTTAAAGGGTATGGAGACTGCTCAATTTGTCTCACTTATAAAGGGCGCGACTGGAGTGATGAAGAGACAAGAAATCCAACAGTTACTGTCCAATTATGGCTTTAAGTCACTTTTCTATAGAGTCTCAACGACCTGTCCGGTCATCGTGTAATTTAAAAGCAATGCAAGTTTTTGACTGTAAAAGGGTCAATTGCTAGCAATGCAGTACCACAAAGGATTCCCGTCTGCAATACATTTTCTGATAAGTTATGTAAAGTGGTCAGAAAAATTATTGAGACCCTTGATTTTCTTTAACTTGTATAAAACATTTCCATAACATGGAGATGGCTAATGCCTTTCTGCATACGTGTTTTCATACTGCTATTATACTTAGAAGCAATAGAGTTATTACGATGAAAGAATTTTTAAAAAAGCCTTTCTTAATTTGTGAAAACGAAAGAATTGCTGTAAAACTTTAGAAGAAATTTCTGGAATTGAAATCCTCGACTTTAGTACAAACTCGTGCAAACCTTGTAAGTTGTGATAGGTTGCATGAGGTGAATCACCGTCAAGGTATGGGTAATTCACAATACTAAAGTTGAAATCATATCTCTTGTCATAGATTTTAGTAGAGACGTTGTCATTGGAAATAGCGATATCAATGTCTAGAAAGCTGCATTTAAATGTCAGTTATTTGCTTTATCAAGGGTAAGTTCTCGGGGATAAATCAGATGGATCATTTGAGAAAAGAAAGAATTATCTATAGTTAGAATATCATCAAGAAAGCATGACTTAAAATTAAAAGCCTCTATAATATGGCTTTGGTTAGAAGGGGATAAAGTTAACATGAAATCACGTCTAAAGCAGTATAAAACAAATATACAATTAATGGTGCACAGTTGGTTCCCATAGGAATACAAATTACTTGCCTAAATAAGTCACCGCATTTTATGTAAATATTGTCTAAAAGGAAACATAGAGCTTCACAAACATCCGCGCAAGTCCTCAAAGTAAACTTTTCTAAGAAAGTGCTGGTAAAAATGCATTACTTTCATGACATGTAATGTTTAGACATTGCTCTCGAGCAAATGTTTCGCTTTAAGAGCAATCAATTTGGTCTTTATTAAACTTGGCATCGAAGGGTTCTGGGTTTTGGCATCTTGGACAATGAGATTTGTTTTTGTAATATTCTTTCCTCGTTTGAATGACAACCTCTCACTCGACAGCAACTTTTGTTAAGTTGTATTCTTAATGTCAGCTCAGTGTGTAATTTTAAAGCACAGTAGCACTTACATAACCTGTAACAACATTACTGTGTTACAACATTAGTTCCATCGGGATTAAGTACATACTAGATCGGTTTTTTTTCTTTACTGTTTCTCTTATTTCACTTTAAATGTGAGAAGTAGGTTTATATAGGAAATATTAAACATTGTTCTTTGGTTAGATAATACTATGTTCCAGAAAAATACTATCGGAACAATAATAGTCCTGTCAATTTAAAATTTGACCCTGAACTAATTGCAAAAGAAACTAAACTACGACAAAATAATAGTTTCATGTACCCTGAACAACATATTAAAAGTCTAGAAAAATCTAACAGTGGAAAACTTGTGAAAAAAGGTCTTTTAATCCAGTCGTTATGCGAATCATATATATTCTGTGTGACGTCATAGCGCAGCTGTGTATTGACAAACATCGAAAAATGTCTGCTTCAGTGTTGGAACAGTATTTTTGGAAGATTTCAGGACTGACAAGACCATGATCATTCAGGTAAGTGTATTGAGAGCAACTCTACATATTAACATAGCCAATTAGATCATATTAATTATGTGCGCAACATTTATTTCCACCGTACCTATAGATTGTTAAACTGTGGTGTGCGTGGGATAAACTAGTCACGAACCTGTATTTGACGACATATTTGTAGAAACTTAGTGAGTAAAACAATGTACAAGTGGTAAGTTTAAAAAAAATACATGTTGCTACTTAATAATGGGTTAAATTTAGTTTAACAGTTTAACCATGACTTTTTATCAGTGAGGTATTGCGTCGAGATTTTATTTTTTAACTATGGAAGCGCATCTGGATCACTACTATACAGTTGAAGTTTTGCAAAAATGACGTGAATACGCCATTTGTCGTTATTTTACCCACAGAGTTATGGTTTTCTTTCTTCTTTTTGATAATGTGTTTATCATCACATAGTAGTACACAGTCTTTCAATTACGATGCACTTATAAACATAATATTGTAACGCGTCCGCCAACGGTTACCCATCCATCCACTAACCACACTTACCGTGCCCTAACCTTGCATGTCGGGAATAAACTTAACCGTCGCTAAAGAATTAATCCAGCAAGAGGATCATTTGAAGTGATTATATATCAACCATTGTGACCGTTAGAACATTATTATAAAAGATATCTTTTCTTTCAGTGAAATAGAAGATAACCCAAAATGTTTATTGTACATGACTATTCAAATAAAAATTACTATATATTAACTCACACAAAATATGCAGCACAACGCTTGTTGGTTTAAACAGGATTTGACCTTTCCTTTTTGTACAGTTGTCTGTACAGTTGTAACCTTTAATACAGTTTACTCGTCAGGAAGTGCGATGTTAGAGCTATGTCAAACTGGTTTAAGCACCCCAGTCGGTCCATATTGCCGACTGACCGTTCCAAGGCGGTAACTGTCGGGTTAGCTCTTTTCGTTAAAGGACTCATCACAAATTTGTTCTTACTTTTCGCTTGGCTTGCATGTGGAATACCTTTGTTCTGTTGCAATGCTCATAGGACTTTGTCATATATTCTTATTCGTTTACATTTTTCAGATCAGAGAGATGGGGTATTGTCTGATGTGTTTTTTTGTAATCAGAGACTTGACAATGGCAGCCAAACAATTAAGCTGAGCGAAAAGGTTGTAATGGTATCAACTCTGCCAGCGTTGCCCGATGTGACAACATTACTACGATTCCTGGTCAAGACGTTCATGTAAATGTAAAAAAAATACTGTAATCCAAACGCAAGCAAGCGCGATGCCACTATTTCGTCACCCACAGAAAATATCTTTAAATTGCCTAAACTTCGTTCAGATACAGTAACAATTACATTTAACATTATTTTATTCTGTGGACAGTATGCCAAGTATCAAGTGAGCAAACGGGAATTCGACGTGTATCCTGTTGTCACTCTACAGTTTAAAAATAGCATTATGGAAGTTTGTCGAGAGTGGAGAGATGAATGAGCTAAGGCAGTTTTTCAGAGGCTTGGAACAGTATCCGATCTACCGGCGACTGATGTACTGTACCATCAGAAATGCAACGCAAATTTCAAATTTCATGTACAGTTTCCCTGACATTCTCTAATTATTTCTGAAACCCTGAAAGATTAAATGTTCTGGCACTCGTTCACAGACTTATCAAATGTATACATGTATCAACTGTATATGCATTTGGTATTATCTTTGTATGTATGTTCATATTTCTTAACAGTCTTAAAATATATTGCTCTCTCGTTCACAGACGTATCAAATGTATGCATGTATCAATTGTATATGCATTTAAATATTGTCTTTGTATGTATGTTCATATTTCTTTACCATGTCTTAGAATATATTTTCTCTCCCCTCTCTCTCTCTCTCTCTCTCTCTCTCTCTCTCCAATGCATTTCCAGAACAATGAGGAGCAGTTTATTCTCCAGCAGGACATAAGAAACCTCGAGGAAAACCATCTGAGTCACAGCTGGAAGGGATCTTTGCATATGTTGTAAAGTACCTTGAAGGTAACCAGGATAAACTGTTGACCGTGGGTGATCTCGTTCATAAGATGAGGGAGAACTATGGTGACAATGCTTATACTATAGATAAATGAAACAAAAGCTGATGGAACATTTTGGCGATCCAGATATTATCTCTGAAATATGTGGAAAGGTGGATGTAGTTACTTTACACAGAACAGTAAAGTCTGTACTATGGGAGTTTTTCCAGCGACAGGATAGTGAAGACAGCAAGTCTAAATTCATTGACATGATTAAAACTGTTGGGAAAGTTATAAAAGTGATATTTGTTCCATTGAATCAATCTGTACACCCATCACCATTAGAGGTCTCCTCTCTTCGGCAAAACCTTGATTTTGTACCTGATAGTCTAAGAACGTTCTTACACGAGATATTTACACACAAGAGTTTTTCAGTGTTAAGGTAGCAGCAATTGGACATGCAATACTTCAAGCTACAAGACCTATATTAGCTCCAAAAAGGCCAAGATATTCAACTTCATCACCAGTTCGCCTCTATGTTCTTAATAGAAACTTTAAATAGTTTGGGATTTTGTTCCTCTTACTGTGAAATCCAAAAATTTGAATTCAGTGGTGCAGTGTCCGGTGGAAATACAATACCCAATGTAAACCCTGGTAACTTTATGCATTATGTGGCAGATAACGTTGATCATAATGTTAGAATGTAAGATGGTCATGGGACTTTTCATGGGATTTGGTATCATAGCATGTGTAACACCAAGTACTTCTAATATTCACACTGTTAAGCGTTTAGCAGCAGCCTAAAACGATATTCTTGCAGCAGGAAAAAATCAACATATTTATTAAACACAAACTGATATCAACAATATTCCAGCTCAGTTTGAGAAATTACGTAAACTTATGAAACTGGATTCTAAAAGACATCTAGATTCACTTATTCATTTGCAACATACGCAGTATTGTGAATATCCAGGAAAATCGTCAATAGTATTTTAGCTTTGATAGACTTACCACCTAGCGACGTGTCGTGTATATACACCACTTAAATATGTATCAGTAACCATGCCTCCAAATACTGTGTAACTCCCGATGTCAATTCTGACCAACTCCTGTATTGGAAAACATTGACTATTATACTCAGAGAACCAAATGGTACTGACATTCAGAAAGTGGTTCTTAGGTTATGTGGCTTTCATACAATCATGAGTTTCTGAGGTAGTATTGGTTACCTAATGCAGGAGTCCGGTCTAAGTCAAGTGTTCGTGACTGTATCTGCACTTAATGCTGTCACCCATATGATGAGTGGTAATGCTATTACAAGGGCGATTAGGTGATCGAAATAATGAACAGGACAGCAGTGAAACTAGTGATACATGGAGTGTCTCACAAAATATCATGATACCTCCAGATAGGATAGTGCGCGTATCAAAAAGTTAGGAGATGTACTTGATGCCGTGACTCTTCATGACAAATGGATGTTTCAGACGTGAATGACCTAGATTTGTTACATGAGATGCAAGAGAAATTTACATCCGGTATAGAAGGTCTCCGACAATTTAGAACCGGGGCTCTTTGGATTCAGTACATTGAAATGGTTCAAATAAAGTAGTATTTATTAAGGCTGAGCATACTGGTGACTAGGATTTACATTTGTACTCTCTTTCATGCATGTTACCATATGAACTGTGATACCAAGAGGTGCTAATGTAGAAACCATGGGCTTGAATGCTCCGTTAGCTGTGGGAAATGTTAAAGGGCTCTTAGGTTTTACAGAGGAAGACATCAGAAATGCATTGAAAGAGGATTTATGAGAAGTATTAAATATGAACATTTGTCTACTCCTGTAAAGTACATGTGCATGTTTGTAGTAATATAGCCACGGAAATTGTACATTATTATCTACTACAGTGACTAAGAATTCATACAATCATCACCATTACAATCACCATCATTATAATCACTACTAATAACAACACCTTAACCATTTATATCATCATTTGACATCACCACCATCATCAATAACACCACTATCATCTGCATTATCATTGTAGATTAAGTTTGTACTAAGTCTTGCATACACCTTACCTGAGATGTCATTGTGTATTTTATTAAGATATATGCTGTGATTATTTTTTTTTATTTATGAGTAATAAGTTCAGAATACACAAACCCTTATCATTGTAGCTGATATTATTAGAAAATACAAAGTACATTATTCTAGTAGTTTACACTATTATCAAAGCTGTAGGGTTGGATGCAAATTTTGACAATCTTAGCATAAACTTTTAATTGCAGTTTGTGTGCTCTATTTTCATGTTTACATAATTTGTGCTGAATGTAAAATTTAAATTCACTTTAGATCTACTTGAAATAGTATAAACTACCAAATTTTGAATTAAAGTTTATTAGCTGGAATAAATGTAATTTATAAGGGTATACAGATAGTGGATTGTTTCTGTTTATACTACATGTATCTATCTAGATATCTACCAGCTTATCAATTTCTATTAGAACTATTGCCATCATAACATATTAGATATGTAACTTATTGTTCCAGATTCTGAATTTTGTATGTTTGTAAGTTCATAGTTTCAGTATAGAACATAATGGTTACAATTTTTGTAGAAATTGTAATTGTAACTGGAATACTGTCTGACAGGTGGGATTTTGCTAATTTTCCATGAATTATTGTCAATTTGTGAACATAAAATGTTAATATAGAGGGACGTGCATAGTTATTCACTTAAAAACCACCGGTTATAAGCTGTTTTGATTATAATCTTGATGAATCTATGTTGTTAAATGTACCTACCGCCAACAATACTCCTCATTATTTTCGCTGCAAATTTTTCTTTTTACAGGTATGTAACAATAGTTAAAAACATGTTTCCCTGCTTAGACTTTTCTATACCTTTTTGCCCAAATCCTACAGATAACAAACTACATGGAAATGTTTGTGCTGTTTCTTTTGCAATTTGTTCAGAGCTAACCCTATTTTTGCCTTAGATTGACTGGACTATAATTATTTGTGTAACGTGAGGTTGCTGCACATGTTCAATTGTTTCTTATACATTTTAGTTTCATTGTTATTTATAATAATTTTGGCAACTTAATTGCTTTAACCTCTTGGAAAACCTATTAAATGGTGTCGGAGTTTGCTTTTATTTTGTTTTAAACCATCCTGTGGACCCGGAAATAGGCCTTCAAGTTATACATACTTTTTCTCGAGATTTTTTTTTTATAGTATACTAAAATTCCAATTCTTCAAACAAAAGCGTTTACCTCTTTGCCCTAGAAACCAGAATAAAACGGTTCGCTGTTAAATTGCCTCCAAAGTTGCGACATTTACTAAATAGTAAAGAGGACATCATTCAGTGTCGTGTTACCTATAAAAAGTCCCCAAAATATACTTTCCCCGTGTGCAAATTTCAGTGAGCATTCCAGCGCGTCGCTAAGGATATATTTATATGTCGTAGGTTGAAGAAGAAAAATGCTATAAAAAGGGTTGTATAAACTATATCTCATTGTGTTTAAGTAAAACAGTTGTAGCTTTGCATGTGTGAACTGTGTACGAGGGTGGACTGTGTATACAAAAAAATAGACTACAGTCAAACTTGTATTAAGCAGCTTAAGGGGCAGCTTATAATTGCATGGCTGCTTAAGACAAGTTGGCTGCTAAAGATAAAATATGTTTACAAGTATGTATTAAACAAGGTTTGTATCAATAAACACCGAAAATGGTACAATATTTTACGAACATGTCAAGAAAATTTGGTTGTGGCAATCTATGCCTAAATTAACTCGCTCCTAAATTCACGCTTTTGCTAGTACCAGTTTCACTACCATTTAGTCTGAACAGATTGGCTGAGACACTTATCTTTTAACTAGACTGACAGCTAGGAATCCATCTTGATTGGGAGATCGTGACAGTTGTTGAGTGTGGTAATGATGATGAGTGGATGGGGAGCACAGGATAAATGGTCACACATTCAATGTGCGGTCTCGTTCCTTCGGATTTCTTTACAAAATACTGTCATACTTTGCTATTCGGTGGTGGCATTTTGCAGACATCCTGCTGATTCACTGAATATATTGATTCGATATGAAAACTAAAACACACAGAATGCTAATCCACATTCTGAACACTCGTTTAATATAGCATTTGGGAAATATACGGATATTACATTTGCTAATTATTTTAACTTTCCGTAAATTGTTAAAAACAACAGAAAGGTTCTCGTGCTGACAAATATATACAAATGTATATACAAACGCGTATATAATATACATACTCGTATACATATACATGTATAACCGAACACTGCAAACCGTTATGTGTATCGATACGAGAACCCGTTACGCAGCCTTAACGTCATGTAAAATTTGCAGATTTTGATATGTTATATATCAATTCAGCATCACAAGGCAAACCTCACATGAAGGCTAAATGAGATGCATGTTCATCATCTTTTAAGAACTTTTTTGATTGATTGCCATCACTTACATACTCATTAAGTTGGCCACCTCGCTAAGTGGGACAAATTATAAAAGAATTACTGGTGGTCCTACCAGCGTGGTTCCATTCTCGTGCTGACAAAAAGTTGTTGCTCGCCTTTTACCAAAAGGTGAAATGGGAGAGTAAATAAACCCTTTCGGAAGGGGTTAATTCCCAATAATAAAGTGCACTTAATGGATTTTTTAAATAAGATTTAGTTTAAACATATCTTATTTGGAAAAGCAATCATTTACAAATCATGTTAAACAATATAAATCAGATTTGGTAACACAAAACAAAAATGTAGATGTTTCTGTGTTGTTGTTTTTCTTAATCACTTCATATTCATTTAACTGTTAATTTTAAATATGCGGAACTATTTGTCTAAGTCATTATTTCTTGATATTGATTGGAACATTTTTATGTAATTTCAGGAAATCAGTATTTAATCATTGCTTCCAACTTCTCCTCTCGTTTATTGTCTACCTCGCTGATAGAACACTTCAATTAGTAATAAATGTAAATCACTTTCCTAAAAAAATCTTTGATATTTTGTTCTTTATATAAAGAACAATGCCAACTTAAAATTTAAATATCTTTATTTATGCCTAACGATACTAGATTCATTGTCAAAGGATGAAATCGTTCCTTATCAGCGCAGCAGATAAGAGAGACAACCTTGCTTGTCATTTATTTACTTTGGTGTACTAGAAACCAATTTAGCAGAGTTATTTCCCTTCGAACAGTTTTAATCACTTTTTTTCATTGCGAACACAGCTGGCTACGCGTTAAACACTCAGATAAGAAAAATAAGCAAGAAGGATTTCTACGAGAATTTGTAGAGTTTCACTAGGCTGAATGCTTTTTTTGTTGTTTTTTTTTGTTGTTGTTTTTTTAAGTTTCTTTTTGTCAAGTGTTAGGGCCATACTGAATCAACCAATCAATGTGCTGCACGTGTGTACGTAACTTCCGGTCAAAACATTTCATTGACAGCTGTGACGGATTGTAGTACCCACGTCACATTGATTTCAGCTGCTGTTTGACCAAAGAACCAGATTAACTATGCAGTTTGACATTCGAAGGTTGGTTATCCATTACTTTAATTTATCTTTTTATTAAATGTTGCGATATTTATAGACAATCCCCAAAACAACACATGTTTACCTGTTCCGCCGACGTTTTGCACATTCGTCCCATAAAGTTTCGACTAAATCATTTTTTTTCCTTATTGTATATGTGTGCTCTTTGGCCAGCTTGCTTCGAAGTCCCAGCTATTCCCAATTGGGTAAAATAAGAAATATAATTTTTTACCAAATTAAATCTCAGTAATAAATTATTATCACAAATCACGAGTCCAGCCTAGTCCAAAGTTTTAGACATATTGTAGGAGTTAAAGATTTATTTATCTGGTCAAATCCAAACTAGGTTTAGTTTTAGTTAAAAAACAACAACATATAGCATATTTCCTGTGAGATCCATGAGAATTTAAAGCAACATCTTAATGTTTGTTATAAACCTTTCTTAAAGTTAATAACTTAATTGTTTAAAAACAACAATAATTTATTACAAACTTAGATTGCTTTTAATTAAAAAGCTTGATTAATCATGAGTTTTAATCTGCTGCTATACAGTTTTCAGAAGCTTTTCTTGTACATAGTTGGTTAATAGCAATGATTTTTATTAGATGAACATGGAATTTTCCTTCATTAGAAAAGTGTACTTTTTTTGTTTACAAATTTAAACGTAAAGGGGATATGTGGCTCGCTTTACCCAGCAATTATGTAAAGAACATTGACCACCAGTTCAAAAGAGGAATTGGGGTTAGTGGATTCAGAGGACTAATGTCTACATTTTTAGATACAAATTATCCATTTTATTTCTTATAAAACTTAATTTGGCTTATGATTTGATAATGGAAAACTTTAATTGTTTTAGCTGTTTTCATTTACATGCAGAAATTAAATTAATCTCGATCTAAAAGTAGGTTAGGATTTTCTAAGTGTTTTTTGTTATGTTTAAGAGATAGCATATGCATCAAAATATGTAATGAGAAAACATTAATGTAAAATATGAGCACATGCATGTGTCATCTTTTAATGAAGGACTAGGTGTAACCAAAACTTAACAGATTGTGTGTCTTTAATATTTTGCAAGTCAATTCAGTGGTGAATATTAAAAGCTTAGGAAGTAGGTACCATTAGTAAATTAAACATAGTTAGATCAGAACAGCTGGTTTGTTAGTTTGTTGTTCGTTAATTCGCACCAGCTAATTATTGGTGGAGGAAGACCGCTGACTAATGTCTTGGTTGAACAACCTGCACACTACAGATTAATTGGAAAACCTTACCAAATGAAATGTCTCCCTGACCCAGATTCGAACTTAACCGGTGAGGGGCTGATGAGTCACAAGTCAGCAACTATAACCGCTTGGCCAAATGCACCACTCAGAACAGTTGGTCCAGTGTAAGAAATCTGCAATCTGTTGATCAGTCCTGATGTCATTAATTGATCCTTTTCTGCTCATTTCTTTTTAAATCAGGAACACATATCTGTGAAAAGTAAAGGGTTTTTTAGCAACAGTTGCTATGTGTAACTTGGGAATAGATCACACTTGTGTTATAACATTTTAACATTCATCTTTAACAAGTTTTATCCAATTTTACTATAATTCTGGAAAGTGTTTTCTGTCAAGCATACTTTGTTGATTACAGCACTGAATTGTGATAAGTATGTGTAAATTTCATACCATATTTCCACAATTTTTTTTTATGAAAGTAAAATAGTTAACTATTGTTTTATTTGTTTAAAATTTGCAGCTTATATTGTCAATTGCACATTTAATGCTTCTAGTATTTTGTTATACTTTAATTAATGGACAGACTTTGTTTTATCTTTAAATAAAAAAAAACTATGACCAACTTTATTTGAATTATTATACTTACTAAATTATACGATCTGTTAAAATTTATAAAAACCGGACAATAAACATGTTAACCTCTTTTTATGCTTGACTCTAAAGTAACTTTAATGTCTAAACATTTTAACTTCTTTCAATATTGATTCCTTTAACAAATGATTGTTTCTGAATAAAAAGAAATTATTTTATCAGAGTTGTCGGTATTGCTTTATTATTTAACCCAATATTAATTCAATTTCTATCATAATTGATATAAATGTTATATTTATTAAAAATATGGATCTCTGTTGATTTTGTTTAAATATTTTTCAGGTTTGACATCTATAGGAAGGTGCCGAAGGACCTTACCCAGCCCACATTAACCGGTGCTTGTATATCCATATGTAGCGTACTCTTCATGCTCTATCTGTTTGCTGCAGAACTTATAGGATTTATTCAACATGAAACGTAAGTTTGCTCTGTACTATTTTACCTTGCCACCCAAGTTACATTAATGATGCATTAATATCAGAGAAGCATGCATTTATTTTATTTACACATTTGTATTATGCAAAATTGCATATATTTAACTCTTAACTTGCTTAGCTAGCTGGAAGTTTTCTAATCAAAATCTGCAATATATCTCTGGAAGTTCTCTGATCAAAATATGTCTTTTAACACCTGCATTAAGTTTGGTAACCCAATATCTAATATTTGTACTGCTTAGAATAAATGTAGCATGATAAGGGTTAAGGTAAGCATGTATTTTTGTCAAGCAAATGTCACAAGTCAGCATTTATGTAATAGAAACTGATTTATTTCTCAATATTTTCAGATACATGCCATGATGGTATATGAAACATATGGGCTTTTTATGTCCCCCATTTGATAAGAAAAGTTATGCACATATCAGTTGGTAGTTCATCCAATTTCCAGTTGGTATTTAGAGCCTGCACCAGGCCACAGTCATCAGACTTTGAAGGGACATTGGTCCTCAATCCTTAGGCTTGTTGGAACATTTGTCATGATGAATTGACATATCGTACATTATTGGTTTTGGGGCATTGATGCAAAGGACAAGGTCACAGCACTCTAGAACATCATGTTATTTTCTGATTGATATCTTGAGAATGTATGAGAAAAACATTCACTAAACTTCTGGAGACATATAAATAGATAGATTGGTTTTAGGGTCAGGGGTGGAAAGGTCAAGATCACAGTGACCTTGAACATGTTGGTTTAAAGTTTGGGTAAAACCATTTAGAGAGGGAAAGGGTTGCACACATGTTTTACAAGTACCTCTGTTCCAGTCTGAGACGTGATAAAATGATATCAAAGGCAAATTCTTTTTAACACTCATTGAAATTATGTACATACCTTAATTTTACACCTTAAAGTTTAATCATGAATTCAGATGGTATTTTTTTGTTAGCAAGACTTGTTTAAGTAGACACATACAGTCATGTAGTAATTAACATAACTATATGAAAGCAGACTGACTGGGCTTGGTAGCGCAATCGTTAGAGCGTCGACTTTATGTACGGGAGGCCCCTTTTTCAATCCTGGGCCGCGACATACCAAAGTCGTTAAAAGTGACATAGCTCCCTTGCTAAAGCTCAAGCAAGTATAAGGGTAGTTCCAGAATTGGTTGAACTGGTGTCAGGAATATGTAACTGGGTATGGTATCATGCCAGGTGTTCATGGCATGCTATACACAAAGAAGGCAGCACTATATCTGCTTCAAATGAACACCGTCTCCGGATAACTGAAATACTGATAAACCCAATAATCATACACATATGAAAGCAGATAAATTAGTTACAAATGTTGTGGAGTGTGACACGTGGATAGGTTTAATATAGTACTTTACTCAATGTTTCCCTATATGTAAACACACTGTATAGTAGGCTGTTTGCTTTCTAGTTGTGACCCCAGGGTATATTCATGTATCTGGAGTTGTAATTATTGGTTTAACCTGCAGCTAAGTTGCCAGTATAATATCCTGGTGTGTTTAGTAAATACCTTAATTGATCTTTTTTTGCTTGGCTAAGTGTAAACCTTGTGTGAGTTGTGCTGTTCATAATACAAGTACTTTTTTGTAACCTTAAACAAGCTATAGCTTGCTTATTTATTCAATGTTTTTATTGCAATATATACTTATATAGGTATATAAGTATTGGTGGTAATCAGGTGATACATGCCATTGTTAACTAGAGACAATGGGTCTTATATCTGTAGCTTTATTCTCTGAGCCATTGCACTGGTGTAGCTGTGTTGGTTTATACTGATGTAGAATCCAAAGTAATTAAATGGGAGATAAGAGCAACAGCTGTATGTTTGTACAGAAGTCCTTAGGTGTCATTTGTTTGGCCAACCTTATGTCATGACGGAAGTGCCTCCCATTTTGTTTAATCATTTGTTGCCATTATACCAAAGTAACTAGGAACTTGTTTTAGTTAAAGAAATAGTGTGATTGTGTCACAATTTAAGATCCTTGTAAGTGAAATAAGTCGTCTGCTAGCTCATGTGCTAGCTTGGACATTGATAGTTTACCATTAAATGACACTGCAGGCACCAATGTTAATCATATGAGCCCCAGACCAGGGAAGGCCTCAGTGCTTCACAGTAATCATTGTTTTATATCCTTCTCATATACAAAAAAAAAACTTGCCAATAGTAGGTGAATTTTAGGGATCTATGTATTGTGGGTATAATATTTTTTACTCCGGTCTAATGGTTGGATATGAATAGCAGAAACATATTCTCTTTATTTTCACTACAACTTTCAGTGTTAGTTGTAAGTTATGAACTTGCTGCTTTATAATGTTTAGATATATGGGTTTGGAAATGTCCAGCTTTCTTCATCAAAAAGCAGTATTGACATCATTTAAAGGAAAGTATTACCAAAATTATGTTTCATATAAGTATACATACTAAATTGCTATCAATTCTTTTGGAATTTAATACCGGTATTACATATGCACAATTCACAATATTGATAATATAATCCATCCAAACCTTTCTGATAATCATGTTTTGCAAATGCTGTTCTTCTCAAAATTTTCCAGTTATGACGTGATAAAACCATTTTTTTTACACTTTAGTCCTCGGCAATTCCGTAGGTGTTCTTGTTAATTTCCCTACAAGTTCGATAGTTTCCATCTGTGTCAGGTGAAATAACAACATTGATAACAGGAAATGCCAACAAAGAGATTTGAACACACTTCTTACGAAAACTTGAAAGTTTAATGCAGCAGTAAATAGTCCTTTTAAGGCTCCAACAAATTATAAAAAATACAGACAACATTAATCAACTTTTTGTTTACAAACAGTGTGAATATAAAGTAGACAAAAGTCACATGCATATAGAAATAAAAAGCAAACTTTAGTGATGGCATAAATTCTAACAAGTCCAACATTTATAAAAAAAAGTGTGTATTGAAATCAGCTGAAGCATTATGTGTGTGATTTGTAAGCTTACTCCTGTGAAACAAAGGAATCAAGACAACAAAGTTCAAAACAAGAAGTAAATAACAAAGAAGACTGACCACAATAATACCTATTGTTAACTTCTTGCCAATGCCCTGACTTACATCCAAACAAATAAATGAGATGTCCACTATTATTTCTAAACCACAGACCATTTAAAAGGTTCTGGAGAAGAATGTGTCTGGAAAGGGCTTAAAGTGCTAGGCAATGAGCAACCGTTTACTGTTGATAACAAAAACAAAACGCAAATACTATTCTACAATGCTGACACATTAATTCATGTATGAATGTATCTGTTGCAGGGTCAGTGAGTTGATAGTAGATGACCCTGTGAAATACTCAGAAAAGATCCCGGTGTTTCTGAACATCACCCTCATAAATACAGGCTGTGAATGTGAGTAGACCTGCTGATTTGCTGTTGTTTGTTGTTGTCTGTAGTATGTTTGTTGTTGTCTATAGTGTTTTCTTTATATAGAGAACCAAGGTGAGTAATCATTAACTAATAATGCTTTTTGTATTTTGACCAGTTATTTTAAAAAATATAGCAACCATCCATTTACTTTTGTGCTTATTATTTGCACAGTTTGAAACTTCTCAAGCTACTGTTTTATTGTTTTAAAGCCTTGGGCAAAATATATAAAAAAATAATATTTAGTGATAAGAAAATTAACATATCTTATTATTAATTTTATTTATTTGACAATGAAGAACAGCTTACAAATAAATTTTAAAAAAACAACATGCCATACTGTAGTCAAAGGCATTGAATATGGCCTTCTTTAGAGTACCTGCCCAAGATAACATTATGCTTTGAGATAATAGCTGGAAGGATTGTTCAACATTTCATTTTTTAAACATTACACAGGGAAAGGTCATAAAACAAATGGCCCCACTTGATGCACATTGTTTGCCACACTGCCATTAGTCAACAAGACTCTTAATACCCACCCCATCCCTGATACCACTGCAGCCTCAGGTGGGGGAGACCCAATCTATCTGAATTGCCATCCCCCAATCTATTAACCTTCCATGTCAAAGCGAGATAAGAACACATTGTAATTTTCAAAACCTTTATCTAAAATGGGGACCAGCATAGCTTAAATGTTATCTTTAACTGTGTCAAATATTGAATTGTACATGTACATTGCATTAAACTGTATGAAAGAATGCATGATCATTGCATTGTTTAAAACCATATGGAATACTGTTATTATATAAAAAAAAATCCTGTTCCCCGTAGATAATGTTTTACTATTTGAGACACTTCGTTTAGGTGGATGATTGGTATTACTTGCATATTGCAACAATAGATTTTGTCCTTTCATATTATCCTGGGAATTCCAACTCTTGTTTCTTTCTAGCCTTCTTGCCCAACTGATTATAATTAGTTGCATCACTTCAACTTGTGATTTAAATAAAAAGCTTCTAAAAATTAAGTCATTGAGCAGAAACATTGTTCAACTTATTCTCTATATTCGATAACAGGCAATAAATCAGTCACAGAAATTGTTTTTAACTGCAATAGTTTTCTTCTTTATGTCTTGAAATGATAAAAAAAATTTGGCTAAATGCAGATGCAATATTTACAAATGTGTATTACATTACTTTATCTAGAGAAATAAAGTTCTATTTCTGTATTTACATTAAGTCTAAAGCAGCCAAGCATGAATTTCTTCTGCTGGGATCTGTCTGTTCAGGATCTGCACTATTTGCTACAATCTTGAATAGTATGCCTTGTTAACTATACAAGAAGTTGTTTGCAGAATAGTTTATGTTGGGTTATAGACAACTGTTGCTCAGGGTTAAATATTGCATATTAATGTTACCTTGTTTAATTGTACCTTATCTCTTCATGCAGTTGTTGGACTGGACATCCAAGATGACATGGGTCGCCATGAGGTGGGCTTCCAAGACAACACGCAGAAGATTCCACAGTTTGACAACAGAGGTTGCCGCATGGAGTCTCATTTCCTTATTAACAAGGTATATGCATCAAGATTCCCATAGAAGCATTTCTTCTACTGAATCTTTTATTTAACCATTACATCTCTATTCAAAAGTATATACTAGCATTCAATAATTTGTAAAGATCCATAAACAGCCCTTTCAGATTTTCCTCTTTGTTTTGTAAGTAAAGTTTTAACACTTATTACCACCAGCAACAAGTACTTGCAGTCTGTATTTCTGCCAGGTTCCTGGTAATTTCCATGTGTCAACGCACGCGGCCGCGAAACAACCGTCATCAGGTGATATGACCCATATTATCCACAAAGTCCGGTTTGGTATGGACATGGAGGCAGGCAAGGTAAGGACAGACAATTGTGACCGAAAGGGAGTTTAATGTGATACAAAGAGCAAATAATTGTGGTGAGAAGAGTAGCTAGTTATGATGGAAACATCTAACTAGGAAAATAGTTAAGGCAGATAATGATGAAAAAAAGAAATTTAAAAAATAAAACAAAAGTAAACACAGGCAATTTTGATAGTAAAGCATTTAACTCTGTTTGATTTAAAAAAAAACACACCAGATTTTTACATAATGTTATGGATAGATATTAGGGCTGTCACGATACATCTGAAGGGTACCGCGATATATTGTGATACATTTAGAGTGTATTGCAATACCTACCACAATATATAACCATATTTGACCAAACTATTATAAGGTGCTTTTCACCCAATTATAATGAACAGAATAAGCAACAAATGCCTGAGTGTGGCATGACATAGCTTTATAAACCTTATAACAGGTAAACACAGAGACAAGAAAGTAATAGGACTATAAGGTAGCACAGTAAAAACAATCAAAAAATAAATTAAAAAATCACAATGTTGTATGATGCACCCAGTTAATTCGGTGGATGATGACAATTCACGAATGTATTTAGATTGGTTGCACCTCCACTGTATCTTACATGTGCATCAAAATGTTGACAAAATGCAACATCTTCAACAATTTTCTTTGTTGATCTGTCATCCTTTATTTATAAGTGGCCCACCACACTCGGTATAACAGTTATATACCAAGGATTAATTTGTCTTATATATACTGTACACACATGTAGAGTACAAGAAACTCATCAATGGATATATAGGTGAACATCAGTCATTGCTGGAGGACTGTATAGATACAGTCAACTCTCGTTATCTCAAATTTCAAGGGACCGTAGAAAATAGTTTGAGATATCCGAAGTTTGAGTTATCCGAATTTAAGGATAGTTTGTGTAAATCTTAAAAATTTTACCTGCTACACGATGACTGGTAATGACTGAAATTCCTTGTTATATCTGCCACTGTAAACTAAGTTTCTGCAAGTTTGTGTGGTTTTGCATGTTTAAAGTGTTATTGGATTTTTTACAATGTAATTTAATATTCTTCTTTTTATTGTAGGTTGTTGCGTAGGTAGTGGAAGAATGATAAAATTACTTACGCTACCTCTCATTTTATTTACAAGTTGAGAAGACCGTGTCAACAAGTTCTCAAAAACTGTTACAACAACAAGTACAAATTGAAACACTTTAATCAGCGTTAATTGATTAACGAAATTGTTGTTCATTAATTCAGCTAATTGAATAATAATTGATTAACCTCTTCTCTAAATTACGTGACATCATGATAGCCGATAATTGGTGATAAAATTCGCGCCCAAATCTTCTCGAGTTTCACGGTAGGTGTGAAAATCACTATTGTTGCCGTTTTTGCATCTTATAGCAATTTGAAGTTTGAGATAGACCAACTGATTTCAACAGTTTTATACGTGTGGGGACAAAGAATTTAGTTTGATATATCCGATAATTTGACACATCCGAATTTGAATTAAGCGGAGTCGAACTATATAGAAACTATAGGGAAAAAATGGGACCGCATAAAACAGTTTGACATAACCGGAAATTTGAGATAACCGATTTTGAGATAACGAGAGTTGACTGTATATAACTAATGAATAATTATAAGTTTATATCAGTCATTTTTTTACTTTTAAAGTATGGATTCTTTTTTTTACCATTTATATGAATAGGTTTTCTATTTTAAGGCTTTTAGTTAATATGACTCCATGTTTTGTTTTTGTTCTGTTTGATAAAAATGTACAATAAATTATTCAACGACAATAAAATGAAAAATTATAAAAAGTATTCAAAAAGTGAGATATGTTTGTATTATTGAGCTACAATACCCCAAAAAAACAGGAATTATAACATTGGCCTTTAAAAATGCATACCTTACAAAGCTTCATACTCTGTGTTTTTTTGGGTTTACATAAGTAAAAATATTCTTTATGTTAAAAATATAAGATCTTGAACATTAAATACATCCCAAAGGATGTATTATCATATGGTGTGCATTGTTCATCAGTCTGTCCAGTTGTCCATCATTATCTTCATACTGGCATTGATGATCAATTATTTATGTATTGTTGTGCATAAAAGTGAAGTGATACATTTTTTTCATTGTTTATTCAGAATGGTTTGTCTTTTTTTTTTTCTTAGCAAATTCTCGTGTCTATAAATCCTTATTTATTATTGATTGGAAATTTCTTCATTCTTACATGGATGATATTGATGTGTAATTATGCATTAATGTGTGTGATAAGTGGTATCTTACAAAATACCTCTTGAATGGGGATAAAAATACAGCAGGCAATAATAAGAATTTGCAGCTGTTTGACAAGATCTTTGGCGAGATCTTTTTCCAAGAAGGCTGAGTATGTGGAGGCTGACAGGTCAGTTTGCAATTACAGAAAGATGACATTAATGAAGTAGGCACTATCAGGAATTTGTAGCTGATTGGCAAGGTCTTGTTAAGAAAAGAATTGAGTATGCTGAGGTTTACACTGTGGCTTGCGATAATAGAATGATTTTGCAGACAACAAAGAAGAAGCAAATAGTCTTATTCTTAGCATATTCCTTTTCTTGCTCTCTGGGGCAACTTCTTCTGGCATGGATATTGGATATCAATATATAGTTATGTGTTTTAAGAATACGAAACTATGATTGCATTGTTTGTTCTGGAGTTATTGTCCATTGTTGTTTTTTCCTATGTTTATTGATTGGAAAATCTTCATTCATCCAGGAATGATTTATATTGATGTGCAACTGTTGTGCATAATGGGTGAGATGATGTAGCTCATTGTGGAAGAATTGCCCTTTGTTTAACATTTAGCAAAGCCAATTCTTGTGCAGATAAATCCACATTTATGTCTTAGGAAAATACCTTCATTTATGATTAATATTAAGGTACACTTGTGGCTTGACTTTCAAGCCTATAATTCATCACCTTGAAGTGCTCTTGTTTTTATTTCAGGAAATAACTGGATCATTTAATCCTTTAGAAGATCTAGACAAAACTAAAGGGGAAGGTAAGCTTCAGAAAGTGGTGTTTTTTGTCCTTTTTTTAACACTTATTTAAAGGATGTATCCAATAGGTTGAGTGAAAAAGTTCCTTTTTAAAAGACTTGAACAAAGTTTGTGTAGGTAGGTGACACCTAGAACCTTACAATCTGCTTTTAATTTGTATTAAATTTATTGTATGAATGATGACTGCATTTGCAGTGTAAAGATTTACCTGGTTGTTCTGCTAAAAAATTCAATGCATTTGATTCTCTCAGCCTAAAAATGGCAGTCTTTTAAAGGTGGTATCTGACAGTTAGGACCACTTATTTTTTCAAACAACCAAATAATTCATTTTTACCTGAAAAGGTCCAGTAAAATGCTGTTTATTGTTGGCCTAGATCTGTGTGAAAAGTAAAGCATTACACCCCAATCTTGATTACTAACAGGGATTTCCTATCTGAGCCACACTGCAGAGATAGCTATTTTTAAAGAAAACCACATGACAACTTTCTTTTGAGATCGCATTATATTGTCATCAGCGTAGTCCTCGGTAATGTCAGTATCTATTTTAAGCAGAGATCATGTTCGTGCTTGTTTATAGATTTGGGGAGAATGGAAATTAAGAGTTATTTTTTGGCAATGTGTTCTGTCTCACCAATAGGTATAGTGTTCAGAATCATCTGTACTGACACTTAAGTATGAGTTTATGTAGAAATTATGCATAAATTCTCAGAAACCGTGAAAAACATACATGCATTTGGTATTGGCTAACTGTTGGATACTACATTTAAAAGGCATGTTCACATAAAATCTTCTGCAAGGATTATATCACAATCCATTTATCTTTGGTTCAAGAAAGGTTTGCTTTCTATGAAGGAAAGTTTGAAAAGATGAAAAATTAACCTTCTGTGGACAAGTTGCTTTTAAAACCTTCTAAAGAGTGGCTAGAGTTATCTGAATGTTTCAATATAACAACAAAATCATTTTCTCAATAAATTCTTTTTTTTGTATATATGCATCATAGTAAGCTATTTTTAATATATAAAATGACCACCAATATATGAATGTAGTAATATTTCATCCATATCTTTTGACTTAGAAACAGCATGGTATAAAGATGCTGCTGTAAGAAAATTGTCTTTAATGAAGCATTTTCAGATATTCTCAAATGCCATATCTATGTATTGTGTAAATCCCAATGATGGTTAAAAAGCTACAAATAATAGGTGGAAAATCAAATGAAGTATTTCACAGATTTAAATATATTTAATGTTATGATAAAAATCATCTTACTTAGAAACAAAAATATGTGTATTGGCAGAAAAAGTTGCCAAACAATACTATTCTAAAATGTTTATGATATGGACAGATGTCAGATATCACATTTCAGAGGTAGCTAGTCATTTGAATCAAAGATGGCGAAACCTTCAGCCTATGTATTAATAATTGTAATGTATCTGTATTAAACCACTTCTGCCATACATACTTTATAACTTTTGTATTTACATTATGTTCTGGCTCCAATTTATCTGCATTAAGTAAATGTTTTGTATTTTTGTCTACTGGTCAGAACCATTATTTCAACTGAGACCATATATACAAACCTATTTTTCGGCGCCATATGACCTATCAAGTGTCGGTGTGCCGTTTAACCACCCCCCAAAAAAACAACAACAAACAAACCTATTTTGATTGATGCTTCATTTCTTTTTCTTAATAAATCAAGAAGGAAAGAAGCATATGTATAGATATTTTGACGTTAATCATCTTGCACCTTTATGTTTTGTGTTATTTCTCAGCTTTAGCCACCCATGACTACATTGTAAGAGTGGTGCCTTCAGTGTATATTGATATTAAAGGAGTCAAACGGTACCCATATCAGTATACTTTCTCCAGCAGGGTAAGTTCAGTCATAATGTTAATTGGAATCAGTGCTATCTTTCCTTTAACTTTTAGCCTGCAAATTGAGGTAGGCAAATAGTATAGATCCTGATCAGCCAAATTGGATTTGCACTATTTGATTTGGATCTTTGTGAGTACATTAAAAGCAAACTAAGTTTGTGTGAGCTTTGTTATAAAATGTACCATGATAGGGGTTAAAAATTATATTCATATACATTTAGTGGTTCTAAAACTCTAATAGATGAGATTTTTTGACAGTTCAATATATTTTTGTTAGACAAAGACAACAAGCACATACCTGAATAGTTCCGCCAGACTTTCTTAGGTAGACAAAGGCAACAAGCACATGCCTGGGTAAAATGTATCTTTAATAGTTTAAGACATTTAGTGCAGAACTGGGCAGAACCACCAAGATTTTGTTGGAAGGCAAAGACAACAAGCACAGACAAGGTAGAAGCAGCAAGATATCTTAAGTATTTAAAGACAACCAGCACAGACATGGTAGAAGAACCAAGCTATCTTTGGTAGTCAAAGACAACCAGCACAGACAAGGTAGAAGCAGCAATATATCTTTAGTATTTAAAGACACCAGCCCAGAAAAGTAAGAAGCAGCAAAATATCTTTGTTAGTCAAAGACAACCAGCAAAGACAAGGTAGAAGCAGCAAGATATCATAAGTATTTAAAGACAACAAGCACAGACAAGGTAGAAGAACCAAGATATCTTTGGTAGTTAAAGACAACCAGCAAAGACAAGGTAGAAGCAGCAAGATATCTTTGGTAGTCAAAGACAACCAGCACAGACAAGGTAGAAGCAGCAAGATATCTTTGGTAGTCAAAGACAACCAGCACAGACAAGGTAGAAGCAGCAAGATATCTTTGGTAGTCAAAGACAACCAGCACAGACAAGGTAGAAGCAGCAAGATATCTTTGGTAGTCAAAGACAACCAGCACAGACAAGGTAGAAGCAGAAAGATATCTTTAGTTGTCAAAGACAACCAGCACAGACAAAGTAGAAGCAGCAAGATATCTTTGGTAGTCAAAGACAACCAGCACAGACAAAGTAGAAGCAGCAAGATATCTTTGGTAGTCAAAGACAACCAGCACTGACAAGGTAGAAGCAGCAAGATATCTTTGTTAGTCAAAGACAACCAGCACAGACAAAGTAGAAGCAGCAAGATATCTTTAGTTGTCAAAGACAACCAGCACAGACAAGGTAGAAGCAGCAAGATATCTTTAGTAGTCAAAGACAACCAGCACAGACAAAGTAGAAATACCAAACTATTTTTGCAAGACAAAGACAACCAGCACAGGTCTGAGTAGAACCACCAAACTATCATTGGTAGACAAAGACAACAAGCTCATACCTGGGTAGAACCGCCAATGTATCTTTAATAGTCCCAGGCAACTAGTGCAGAATTGGGTATAACCACAAAGATTTCTTTGGAAGGCAAAGACAATTAGCACTGACAAGGTAGAAGAACCGAGATATCCTTGGTAGTCAAAGACAACCAGCGCAGACAAGGTAGAAGAACCGAGATATCCTTGGTAGTCAAAGACAACTAGCGCAGACAAGGTAGAAGAACCGAGATATCCTTGGTAGTCAAAGACAACCAGCACAGACAAGGTAGAAGAACCAAGATATCTTTAATAGTCAGAGACAACCTGCACAGACAAAGTAGAAAAACCAAAATATCCTTGGTAGTCAAAGACAACCAGCACAGACAAGGTAGAAGAACCAAGATATCTTTATTAGTCAGAGAAAACCAGCACAGACTAGGTAGTAGCAGCAATATATCTTTAGTTGTCAAAGACTTCTTTGGGAGGCAAAGACAACCAGCACAGATAAAGTAAAACCACAAAACTATTTATGGAAGACAAAGACAACCATCGCAGACCTGGGTAGAACCACTGAGACATAGCAAGCTGGCTGCAAAGCTTTCAATTGTAACACTTGTTTGCAAAACTTTGGATATAAGCATAAGTTGTTTATTAGTTACTGTATTGTTATCAGTGTAAGAAACATAGATATATGTACAAACAATTTCAGAACTTGCATATGTTATATATTGCACTGAAATGGTGGATTTAATAGATCTATATTTATGTAAATTATTTTGTTTTTAATTTTTAAATTCAATTTAGAATATTTCTCATTCACTATTAAAAATCTTTAAATAGCTTGCTTCTTGGTATTTCAGGATACCAAATCTTCTGTTAATGTCATTACAGCCTTTGCCTTAATATCTCTAAGTCCTACTAAGCTGCAGTTGTTTGGAAGGTTTTGATTTGATCAAATTTTGAATGTTTTTAATGTTTACCATTTCATTCTAGTAAGTACTGTGTATCAGTAATATTTGTTATCATATTGATTGTAGGTATCCTGATGGACCTAAGTTTTATGTTTTAAGCATACTTGTCTTTGGCTTTTCTAAAACACCTTAAAATATAATGATAAACTACTTCAGTAACAACCTTTAGCTTTTAACAATTAAACAGAAAATATCTTTAAACAAGTAAAATATTGAGTAAGAGTTTTAAAAACACACTTCCACGAAATTTAGGAGAACATGGAATTTTGGTTACATGATAATATATATAATATTTAATTGTATCAAGTTATCTGTGCATTCATTTACATTAATTGGATAATCTCATTTATCATTTACAAAATTATCAGTTGTATGACCATGTACTGATGTGATATGTTTTTTTAATGATTAGGAGATAATACAGCATGGACATGGAGGCCATGTGATGCCAGCTATATGGTTTAGATACGAACTTAGTCCAATAACTGTCCAATATACAGAGAAGAGAAAGCCATTTTATCATTTTTTAACTACGGTAAGATTATTCAAAACCTGTTTTGCTGCTGTCATACACAGAAGGCATTGAAGTCTTTATAATGAAAATATGTATGTTGACTTGCCAGTGCCTTATTTGTCTGCATGTCTTGAATTAATTTGTGTGCCTTGTTTAGAGAGGTTTAGTTGAATCCTCAGGAATGTTCATTCAAACCTGATAGCTGTCAATGTTTTAGATCTATTTCATGGCAAGTTAGTGAACATTATGGATAATGATTCATCTTCTTTCGATGTCTTAAGTTATATTAAATAACAACAAAATTATTTGAAAGAATGCTAAATAAATCTACAATGTATAGCTTCATTAAGACTTCTTTGCCTTCTGTAGTGTAACTTTGTCTTGTTTATTGTACTGACATGCTATGTTGTCTTCAATTTTTGTCCCAGGAACTTGTTCAGAAAAACAGGTCCCCCGCAATCTGGTTTAAGTACCAGTTGTCTCCAATAACAGTTCAGTATGTTGAAAAAAGGAAACCTTTCTATCACTTCTTGACTACCGTGAGTACTAGAGGGCACCTCATGGAATCTGTATAATGCAGAAAGAGTGTTTTGGAAAATCAGAACATTCAGCCAATTTTTTTTTAAGACTTCCTGTACATTTTCAGCACAACTTCATTAGGTTTACTGTTATTACTATTCCCATTGCAATAATGAGCACAGTCAGTATATATTCTTTAATTTTCCATGGAAGAAAAATGCTAACTTTGAGATGAAGCTTTTGTAAATGTCAAGATCTATTATTTAACAGTTTGACTTCTCAGACCCTTTGCCATGTGCGTTCGAGTTGCGGTTGGGGCGAGAACTTTAATGTGGAGAGGTTTTCCAGCTAACCTGCAGTGTGCCGATTGTTCTACGCAGACTTAAGTCTGGGGTCTTCCGCCACTAAGAATTAGCTGGACATCGCCCATATGGCCATAATTGTGTTGATGTGATGTAACAACAAACAAACAAATGTCTAAACCATGACTGATTTAAAAAGCAAAAAATGTTAAGTACAGAAACCACTGAAAACAAGTTTAATTTGCCTGCGAACATTAAATTGCTGATACAGTGACTTAGTTACCCATGTGGTTTGGTTTGGCTGTAGAAGTTTTAATGTACCAATTTTGTTTATGGAAAAGCAATTCTTAGTGTTTCTGTTTAAAAGAAGTGAATCAGCCCTAATTCATCCTATGAATTTTGTATTAAAATTATTGATATGGTTTTTGTACATATACCGGTACCTGTTTGTGTAAAAATTTGTTCAAAACAGCATTGACATTTCTATAGAATAAGCCTAAACATTCTGGCCATGAAATAAAATGTTTGTCCCTATAGAATAAACCAAAATGTTCTTGCCATAAAATGGAATGGACATGCATATAGAATAAACCAAAATCCCCATTGCATGTTACATAATGGAATTCCATACTCTAGAAGAATAAACCAAAACACTCTTTCCATTTGTGCTCTTTGTGGTGATCTAATCAGTCAAATTTTGTATTTTCTGCACATTTTATCTTTCTCCTTATTAGTTACTAACTTAACTCTTTTTGTGGACCTGCTTCTTCTAATAAGCAAATAAAATAGGATTTTCAGTGTGCCAGATTTACATATATGCACCTTTTGGATTCTATTTTAGGACATCTTCACAATTTTTAGCTGTCATGGTTTTAAATACGCATTTTCTGGTGACTGTTTGGTTCTTAAATGCTTTTGTTTTTATTTTTGTATTTTATTTTTTGCTTCATACGAATGCTCATTTAAATTATAAAGGTTTTAACTTTGCTATTTGTTGTATTAAAGTGTTTTAGTTGATGTACATTCTTCTTGGTTACTTTGGATCAGTTGTTTGACCAGTAAACATTCTGACAATGTAGTTAGTAGAAAGGTGCAGTGATGGCTATTGTATGGTTACTGTGGTGTGGATATAAGCCTTTCAGGTTCACTTCGATCTTTACTTACCCATTATACATATTTTGTATGTTTCTGGTGTTTGTTGTATTATAAATTGTAATAACCTGCCCTGAATGTTAAACTGCCCAATTCTTACTAATTGATAGCTTCTAACCAAAAGTATCCTGTTTTTTATAAATATTTAATTCTGTAGTATTAATGGCCACCCTCTTACCAAAAGTACCCTTATGGTTACAAATATCTAATTTGCTATTTTTAATTGTCAACCTTAACCAATCCAAAATTACTGTACATTCCACACTCAATCTGTCAGATATACTCTATTTGCACTGAACATTCAATGTGTATGCACATTACTTTAGCAACATCAATACTTTATTTAAGTGTATCTAGTATTGACAGTTAGCCATTGGCATCCTGTAAATTACAACTTGTTTTCACTTTTTCTCTTACTGTATTTAAAAGTGAAGTAAGTATCTTAAATAGCAATTTAATCAAATGATATGTTATTAAATTGAAAAACTATAAAAAGTATAGAGTGAATACATGTTAATGATCTATTTTAAGATCCTATATTTATGTAAGCAGGAATATTTGTACATAAATACTATTTTCATGAGAGGAATTCTTTTAAAGTTCTTTTTTTGGTCTGGATTCTTCTCCTTCCAGTGTCAGTGCAGATGCTTCAGGGAAATACCAGTAGAATATTGCCTTTGAGCATATAAGCATAATGACTGACTGTCTGACAAACTTAAGTGTTTGTTTAAAAAGCTCTCATATGACAGATTCACTGAAAAGTTTCTGTTAAATGACTCTGTCTGACAGATTATCTAAATCTTATTTGGTTCTGGCTTCAAAAATCACAATCTAACAATGCTTCCCATGGAACAAGTTAAATCTAAACTAAAGAACAAAATTGCCATTCAATGAAAAAAAAAGAACTCCCAACACATGGGACTCAGATCAAGGATCTCGGGTATGAAAATCAAACTTCCTTATCACAAGGCCATAGTTTATGACTGCTTTTTATAAATTCTCATTGTTCACATTTAGTAAATCAAAATGCTGTGACCCTTTTTGTTTTTGAAATGTCCAGGAAGTATGTGTACCAAATAGAGATTAATATTCTTTTCTTTTTATAAAATACTAGGTTAAATTGGGTGTTGAGGGAAGTTAAAAAGTAAAATATCACAGAAATAACCACAACAGTTATACAAGCTTTGTTTGATTACCATTTCTTTTGGAAATTTTAACCAACTATTGGACAAGATTTTTTTAATGACTTTATTATATCATGATGAATATATACATATTGTCAGTTGACCTACAGTCAAATCTCCTTTTAGAATTTGTGCAAAATAACACTATCTATGTCCATTGTTTTTCTTTATCAATATCTTATTTTTTCCTTCCAGATTTGTGCAATTATTGGAGGGACGTTCACTGTGGCAGGCATATTGGACTCTTGTGTGTTTACAGCTTATGAAATCATCCGCAAAGCAGAGCTGGGCAAACTCAGCTGAGCCCAGTCCTGGTCCGATACACCATAAAAAGTTATTGATATCTTGTACCAAGTTTATCCCATTGTAATAATATTACGTACACAGACCCTGTTTATCTCTATTACCATACATTTTGTCATGCATAGATTTATGTTTCAATTTTAGTTATAGAGTGATACTCTTGTAATAACTCTATTCTATTTCTCTCTCTGGGCCAATTTAAATCAATGGTTTAGGAAGTACATGTGTTGCCTATGTACAACTTAAAGATGTCAGCGAGCAGTCTAGTCCTGATCAGGGCAAAGTACTTGATGTAGGAAGGTCTGTTAAAAGTGTATTTTGTTGTTCATCAGCCCACAATCATCAAGCCATGTAGAGACTTTGTTTATGACGAGTAGATGACCATCTGGTTTTGGTGTCCAAAGTGTCAGTGGTGCAAAGGTCAAGGTCATAGAAAACTTGAGTATAATTTTGTTTTGGGGTTCACTGAGTAAAATTAGGTTGTAACAGGGGATTGGGGGTGGGGAACATTTCTGTTTGACAAAGATCCTTATCTTATTTTATATTAGGAATTCCATCATTGAATTTTAGTTATCTAGAGGTAACAGGAGATATGAAAGTGATATTTTTGGAAAAGAATATTTAATCCCTGTTTCTGAGTACAGTTAACTTGAAATAGAAATCCGATTAATAAAGTACTTAAAATGATGGCAATTTCTTTGCTAAGTAGGATATTGGTTGTGATTATTGAATCTTTGATGATTTTAAAATCTATTGTTATTGTTAAATCTAAGGTGAAAGAGGTACAGAGGGTCTGTTTGTGTCCAAGCTATTTATATATCTATAATATTAACAGCTCTTGTATAACATGTGGTAGAGCCCTCAGCACACAGACAATATCTTGGATTCTAGGTTTTGCTGTCAAGCTCCATTTTGTTTTAGAGTATCTGTTTGATCAAATTCACCGTGTTTATCAAATCCCAACACTCAGATGCTTGAATATAGAATCAGACTAGTTATAACCCCTACAGATGGGGCAAAAGAAGTTGGATGATGAGGTATAGTCTCCTCTAACAGTTTTATATGCATTATGATGAAACTTAACAGTAATCTTAAGTATCATGGAAACCTGTGCACCTATTTTTTTAGTTATGATCAGATAAAAATCATTGTTTTGGCCCCTTTTAATAATTTTTCAGACAAACAGAAGATAATTGTGAACAGGGAGTGCATGTGTATTTATTAGCCATAGATTAACAGTTCTAATTGTAAAACTTTTATTTTTTCTGTTTTGCAAGAGACCTACAAATGAGCATCTTAAGACGTGTCCTATCTTTAAACTTTTGAGATTTTTATGATTGGCAGACTGAGACTTGAGTAACAAAATAAACTTGACCTTTCAGCTACTTTACTTGGTCTCCACATTTTGCTGAAAGTTTTAAACCCTTAAAGCCAAGAATTTTAAAATTGTTCTCAGACTTATTATATAATGAATGGCTTTCTGTGTGTTCAGTGGCTCTTTCCACATGTTTCAAGTCACAAATGTCTGTCCTGATATACATATTGCCTTAAACAACTCAACTGCATTGCTTACTTTTATTGCATTGTCTCATTTTCTCTCTACTCAGCTTGTCATAATAAAGCCATACAAAAAAAATAGTTCAGAATTGACAAAGTATATTTTGTTAGATATGGTTTACATCTCATATTTACATTTATAAATTTACTGTGTAGTTAGATATTATTTGTATATGAAGGTCTCATATGTTTTTCATTAATGAATCATTTAAGTCTCAAACAATTGCATTACCATCTTGCACTGTGTGTATTCTTCAAAATCATACAAAGTAAGAAAACCATCATAATTAATAGGTTTACAAAGTAGTCATGGCAAAAGCTTGCACATGATATATTATAATTATATTTATCTATACATAAATATACTTACATAAACAGCCTAAGGTAACATTTCTTGCCTCTGGTCTCTGAGGGCCCACTATTCACAGCCCCTCATACAGTTATACTCATCAATCTATAGTGGTATTCACCAACCTTTTTTAAGCCTAATTCCTGAATTAAACTCAAGTTAGTCTATTATAGCTGTAAAAAAAGAGTTTATGAAGTTCACTTGCTACTTTCACCTCAAATTTGCACTGCTTAAGTGTAATGAGAGACTTGACACATGTATCTTAAAATACAGTGATTATATTGTGTCATGAAATCTTTCCCTTGGGCAATTCTTACTTAAGAATGGCTTGTAAATATGGCCCGAGACCTAATTTTGGGTGGATATGGCCCAAGACCTAATTTTGGGTGAATATGGCACAAGACCAAATTTTGGGTGAATATGGCCAGCCAGAGACCTCATTTGAACAAGACATAAAAAATTAAAAAGCTTAGAAGCTTGCAGTGTTGGTGGTCCTACCCAGACAAATTCACAGGAACATCCTACATAAGCCATAGGTGAAGGTGCAATTTAAAAAATAATCTTTTCATCACACTAAATGGAGGTCCGTATATTCCATATGCCAAATAAGCATTAGAACTGCCTTTACACTGGTTAATGTCCTATCTGTTTTAAAGCATGCAGTCTGACCATGAGTAGTTTACTTCCTCTTATGCTAGACACTTCAGCAATGATTGCATGCAATACACATCCAGTTATAATATTGAGCTCATCCACTATTAGCACAGTCAAACTGATGATTGTTTAGGATTTCAATTATTACAAGTATATTATGTGTGCATTTCTTTATATGTTTATTCATTTTATAGCAATGTCATAATACATACCTAGTCTCTTCAAAATCTTTTAACTCATAGTACATACTGCACGTAATGACCAAAAAGTAGACACTGGGATACAATTTATTTTTATATCAATGTTGTTTGACATCCTGGCTCATTTCTATGAATATCTATAAATTATACAAAGAATTGTTCAGAGTTGTCAAATTTACCATTTACTTGTTCACTTTTGATTGCATCACTATTGACTGCACCATATTATTGAATGTACACATCATGAGCTCAGTAGTTTGCGTGGAACAAGCCAGGCATTTTTAACTGGCAGCATAAGTAGGTCTTCTGGCAACTTTTTTCATTTTAACATTAAGTCTTTTTAAAATCTTTGTTTGACATGAATTAGAACACCTGTTAAAATACTTGATTTCCTAATGATCTTAGGGTTAAGTGTGTTTTTAAGACATACTATTGTAGTGTTTAAAACGTGTTTGCAACTGGAGTCCAATTAAGTGTTACATTTGTTTTCTCCTCGGGAAGCTACTCCTAAAACAGTAGTTCTGCTAACTCCCCTGAAAGCTACTTGTACAATGTAAGCAGTTTTGTAATTGCAGAAACATCAGTAATTGACATCAGTAATATATTCATGACTGTCTTTGAAAAGTAATTATAAATTACATTTATATTTTTTCTCTGGTAATGATTATCTCATTTCAGTTAACATTCAGGGTAGAGTACATGTCATGATACTCAAATATATGTCATGCTAAAAAATGCTCATCACTTATTTCTGACATTCTTTAAGAAGCCAGATTTAAGTTGTTTTACTATCTTTACTTGATCTGTTTTATTTAAGGTGTCTTAATCTCATGTGTGTTATTTTTGATTTCAGTCTATCCCTTGCTTGATATTATCACTATTCAGCTCAAGTCTTAAAAATCCACATTTATTGCTTTACGAATTGCTCCTGCTAGTCATAGAAATGTTGTTGACCTACCACTTAAAAAGGTTACATTTTAAAGCACTGTGTTAGTTTTCTTATTTATGTATTTTTGGCACACTTGTTTATTTTTAAGAGTTTAATGAATTCACAAACAATCAGTTTTTAGTAATTTTTATTTTAAGTTTTGTTTTTTATGTGACATGCATTTGCAAGTAAGTGACAAACGTTGTTTATGCATGTTGTTATCATTCATGTATTTAGTTGTTAAAAGGTGTTGGGTTTTTCTGGGCAATAATTGCTTTTATGACATATGCAATATGTTTTTTATTACTTTTGCCTTTATTTTTTGTATATAAAGTGCTCTCTGGTCCGAGTTGTATGTCACAAGATATTTCATATCTTGGAAGAAAATTCATATCCATTCCAAAGCTTCAGTTATTTAATCTTGTTTCTTTTGTTGAATGATGGCTTTCCATACAATTTAAAAATAGTCTTTAGTAGGGATTGAAGTGTTTACTAGATTTGTTATTGATATTCATTGGTTAACCGTTTAAGATGGTGTCTGACTATTTTTTCTCTAATGCAAACAGATTGATTATTGTTAACTTTAAAGATGCTTTTATTGATGTTCTATATCTGTGTTTAAAGTTCAGCATAACACCTATGTAGCAATACAAATATTTCTTATCCGAGCCACACTGCACAGTTAGCTCTAATTAAAATCAGCAAACATGACCATTTACTTTTGAGATCACCTCACATTTTCATTTTGAGTCACCTTTGTCATCAATATCTATTTTAGGCCAATTATAAAAGTGGTTCCCAATTTGTACTGTCTTACTATTGAGTGATGTTATAAAGAGCATTAAACAGAAGTATGAGCTTATACAGATTATGCCCAAATTCACCAGAACAGGGTTACAATATTGTTACCTGTGTTAGATGTAGGCAAATTGTTGGATCCTTCCTTTGACTGCAAAAGTTAGTTTAGGTATTTAATGAGTACTATTTATTATTTGTTTATGTTGAAAATTAAGTAGGAATGGATCTTATTCAGTATTCACACAGTATTATTAAATAGTTCAGTTTCAGTGTTTTACAAAAACGCTGAATAAGAATGTGAATCACTGACACAAAACTGTTAAGCAAATGTCGGCATACCTTATATTTTGCCTTTTAACAGAAAGTAAATGATCTGCTTGTGGTAGGAAAGGGTGTCA
This sequence comes from Sinonovacula constricta, assembly GCA_007844125.1. Classification (NCBI taxonomy): domain Eukaryota; kingdom Metazoa; phylum Mollusca; class Bivalvia; order Cardiida; family Solecurtidae; genus Sinonovacula; species Sinonovacula constricta. Next base: position 15,580,364 of record CM017569.1, on the reverse strand, counting down.
AAAACCACTACTTGCAATTTCACAACCGTGTAAGGCAACAAATAATGCGGAGGTGACACATGGAAGGAATGGGCTATATTAATCCTAGTGTTACGTTCACATTGGTGTTTCTGTAACAGACAATATAAATTTACCAGCATTTGGTACATTGTTGCATACAGTTGTTTGTGGGAGATCAAACACAGAAAAAACAATAAATTATTGAAGCAATAAAGTTTTTGTTTTCTGTTCAAAATATATATAAAACAACAACTTGGATGTAGTTTGAGGAAATTCTATTGCTGCTGCTGATATGGCATACAGATTATTTGATGATGGTGATGATGTTTATGACCATAGTGATGATGATGGTGATGATAAAGGTACGGATGATGGAGATGACAAAGAAAGGCCTTCATCTTTGGGAAAAAAAGCTATTGTATGATTGCCATTTCATACACCTGATTGGTCAGATCCTCCCAAACTAATGTAACACTAATATTTTGAACAAAAAGTATCAAAGTGCATAAATGTACTTGTAATCAGGGGTATTAAATTACTGCATGGGTATTTAGTCAATCTGTTCAGACTCCAGAAACAGACCTAAAATTAAATATATATGAATTCACTGGCCGGGATGATGATTTGCATGTAACTCTCCAGTGTTAGTGTGATGTTGTTGTTTTTTCATACCTACCCCAAGTACTTTCAAACAGTATCACTGTAAAATTCACACGATCATTAGTGTTTTATAGGTTCAGTATTTACCACATGCTTAACATTAACATTGGTTGATTATAGACTTATCTAAAAAAGCCGACCCATTGCAGTGTAGAGGGACCTTGTGCATCATGTGAGACTTAATTGTTTTATACCCACTTCATCTGGCATATTGTGCATATTGTTTTATGTCCTATTCAATTATGAAATCCCTGTGCATATTACACAGAGTAAGTAATTTATGAACTTTTCAGCCGTGATCCCACATTAAGAGGAGTGGCGCAAAGTACAATTAAGGAGGCCATGTTCAATGCCTTTGAATAGAAGTTTTTACTGTTTTGCAGACAATATGGCCGCAGTGAATTGATTAATTTTTCCAGCCAGGTTTACAGGAACGAGTATCAACAAAGCATTTAACATCAAAAGCATTGAACATCAAAAGCTTAAAATGAAGTCAGAATTTAACAAAATGGCTGACAGAAAGTATTTTTAAAGATTTTTTTAAAATCAGACAAAATAGAAAAAAAAATGCTTATTTAAAATATTGTTAGCCTTGATAATTGGTCCTTGCCAAAACAAATATCTCCTATTAGCAGGGAGTTTACCCTCTACACAATGGTAATTGCATGCCAATCACTGTTTCACATATAATATTTAAATAAAAATAAACATTATTATTTTGGGGGGTTAAAAGAGCTAACTAAACAGTAAATAGTCACAAATTTGTGACATGTTTGTCTATTCTCAGCCATATGAAGGCGGTTATAACTGTCCTTCCTACTGTGTCTACAGAGGGTTGCGTGTTCAACAGGACCAAGCAAATCTACCAGATCCTTGCAAGGGCCTACATGGAGCGTAAGGTCAATTATACATTGAGAAAACTGACATCCTTCCGGTTCCTGCCAATGGAACACATTACCGAGTCCTTCCTTGTAAAGCTGACTGACCATGTAGGCCGAATCAAAGTAAGTTCATAGTGCTGGACCATGCTTAGAAAGGCTGCCTTCACACCTAACGTCGTGGAGAGTATTTATACCAGTAATTATAATTATATATGTTTATATTAAGGTTCATTAATATACGATAGAATTGTACCGTCAAATGCATGAGATCAGTGATTGTCCCCAAAAGTCAAAGCCTCTACATTACCACAGCAATTGCTATAGGTTTCTTCCGGAAGAACCCAGCCCTGATCCTGGGCACTTTTTAGTTGCTACGCAAGCCCACTTGCCAGCCTCCAGGCTTGGAACCGATCGCTCTGGTGTTTCGGGTGTGACCGATCATGCCAAGTGCCTAAAAGGGAGGCGCAAAAACGCTCCAAAACACACTTCTCCCAGAAATTGAAGTCCCCAAAACAGTCAAAATGGATCCTGGGCACTATTCAGTCGCTGTACAAGCCCACTTGCTAGCCTTCAGGCCTGGATTCAGTCGCACTGGGTTCAAGCTTGGACCGCTGACTTAGCACATGAGAGATTTCAGGTGCGACGAATCATGCAAGGCATAAAAATCTCATAAAACGCAATTCTCCACGAAAGTAACTCCCTAAAGCAGTCACAATGGGTCATGGACACTTTTCTGTTACGGTGCAAGCCCAAATTTTTGTGCTTTCCTTTCATGCGCCTGGTATGATTTGTCACCGAAAAAAATAAGTGACTATTATTTGCATACCTGTAGTCGCTTGTAAGGTAACAGACTTATCAAAGTCTTTGAGAGTTGGCTGTCGTATTCCTGGGGCTATTTTTCAACAAATTACCTCCTGTATCCATTTCTTCGAGGCAGGTTTAGAGAGGTTTATAGGGAGGGCAGTAGGTTTTGGTGTGCGCAACCCCTGCGTAACACGTTTATGGCCCACAGTTTCACCTCGCTTTTGTATAATAATGAAGGCCTATATTCATGAACATAATAAAAGTATATAACATATAAAGCATGCCCCAGCCCATCCCGCCTCTCATGTTCTTTTAAATAAATATATAGCAAGGTATATATCGTAAATTAAGGTTCTCAACATAATAATTGTGTTAGCACCCAGCATATTTAAAAAAAAAAAACATTGCACATAGCGACCAATTAAAGCAACGTCCAGCGTTTTGGTGGATGAAGCTCCCTGACGTATGTCTGGGTAGAACAACCTGCACACCGCAAGTTAGCTGGAAGACCTTCCCTTATTAAGTTTTTCGCCCCGAACGGGAGTCGAATCAACGCGGTGTGAAGCTAAGCAGTCAGAGGAGTTTTAAATCGGCGACTCTACCACTTCACCACTGTCAACTTTAAGTAATAATTGGGCAACATGACGGGACCATGATAAAATCCAGAATGGTGTGCTGACAATTAAATAAATCATCTAGCAAGCGAGCATTTGTCTTATCTCTGGTTTATAAAATAAAGAAGCCCCTGCACATTTAAAGAAATATAAGTTGCCACTTAGATATAAAGCAATTTAATAATGAAAATGGCTTATTTTCATCAATGCATTGACTATCCACATCAGACCTTTACAGTTAAACGCATGTTTTCACATCAAATCAGGGCTACAATACACGAATCGGTATTGTAAGTTCCGTGCCGTTTCTAGCATTTGACTTATTTGCATCCAGCACATTTACATTTGTGCTCATTTCCAAATGTTCTCTTCTCAAACGAAAACATTCAACGACCTCCTTATAATGACATTCATAATGCATGGTATGTTGAGTACTATACAACATATGAATGATAAATGACTATCGTTACAGATATAATGAGAGCTGCCACTTGAAAACTCTATCACTCTGTCTCTCTGTCTGTATATCTGTCTGCGTGTCTGTCTGTCTCTCTCACTTTCCCTCTCTCGTATAAGTCTTTGGATTTTTAATATAATTCGACTTTTCACCCTTTCTCTTGCGCAAATAATTATAAGGGTGCTCTTTAGAAATTAAATGTTCATTGTCTGATATTTCTGAATATTAAGTTTCTTTTTATCATTGAACACAAAGCCGTTGTATTAATTGCTTTTTGAGTAAACTGCTAAGTATTTTAAAGTTAAAATTTAATTTAAAATACAAATGAAGCCCGTTTTGAAGCAATATACATGTATAAAATTATATCGAGGTATACATGTAAAGATCACCTCCAGACACAGTCGAATTGCGACGGTATATGTCCCCTGCGAAAGGTGCCTGTTACTGGATACTATAATGAATATTATATGACCTTCTAGTAGAACAGTCTTCAAACGAATTTCAAAGAACCTGTCTCAGGAAGTAAAAAAATCTGTTTCCGTACTAATCAAAAATGTTGCTTCGTTTCTGATTACTTCTGACCAGGCGCGTATCTATGCCGTTTTTGAAGTTACGCACAATTAAAAGGGAATAACCTTTGTGGAAATACTTATGAATGTATTCGTTTCTTTTCTAATTAATAACAGTTAAAATGCGGACATGCGAGGAACTTAACACCAAATATGAACGACGAAAATCCTGACGTGTATAAGTTTAATCATTTAAAACCTTTTCAACTTGATTGGTGTGGTAATAAAATATTATAACATAGAAACTGTGGAAATAAAATATGTCGTTCCTAGCCAGGGTAAGGCATTGACTTTGTTAGTGTTTTTGGTACTTTAAGATTTTCGATTTTTCTAACGGAGGTTACGCACGTGCGTAAAATGCGTAATGGCAGAAACGCGCCTGCTTCTGACTACTTGTTACAAGCCTGATTGGAAAGCGATTAGAGAGGTAGCAGATAGAAAACTGATGCTTCTGTGTTGAAGTCTGAACCAAAACTATTAAGCAGCGAATAAGAGTAGAGAAGTTTGCTTTCCCAAAATATGTCTGCCTTGAGAATAGTGGTACTTTAATTGATAAATATTCTATCAGTGACGTAGCTTAAAGCCCTCCTCTAAATGATTAAAAACTGCATTGACTATCTATGGATGTAAGGACTTCACAAGTGTTCTTTGTGTAGGCTTGGTCGGACCAGCTGCTTAGTTCTTCTAATGGAAATGAATGATACTTCCCTCTAATCTAGGCACCATATGGACATCATTTTAACTACGTCACAAACAACGTCATAACATATCGAGGAAAACGCCAGTGCTTAGACATACTTTTTTTTCAAATAGACTGGTTGTCTTTTATTGCTTGCATTTGAGAAACCCCGCAGAAAATGCGAGGTTAGAGTCTCTTTTGCCGACTGACCGTTCCAATGCAGTAACTGCTGTGTTACTTTAGTTTGATTGTTTAGTGACTCATCACAGATTTGTTCTTACTTTTACAACTGGTTTGCATGTGAATACCTATGTCCTGTGCCTTTTCAAATGTTTGTATATGTCGCAATGCTAATAGGACATGTCATATTTCCTCATTGAATTTTGTTTCCTTTCCTTTATCGTAATACCTATAGGACTGAAATCATACATGGTTGCTGATCTTTTATTGGCATAGAACAAGAACAAGAGAGCACATCAGTTATCAAATAAAGAAATACCATCTAGCAAAGAAGACAATGTGTCTCGATCTTCGACCGCTTGTTGAGATATGCCAGTAAGAGAAGTTTGTGTTTTAAAGAACTTTTACTTATGGCCTGCAAGTGAATACCATTGTCATGTGCCTTTTCAATTTTGGTATATGTTGCAATGTTCATCGGACTTTGTTATGTATTCTTATTATATCTGGTAGAGTAAGGTCAAGATCGTGAGTAACCATGTTCACTGATTTATATTTTTTATCCGGAATTAAGTCTTGTCCGAAATAACAGTACACTTTGAATATTTGTATAATTAATTAGCCCTGAGGACTGATCAAGGAAATCTAATCCAGCGCATGCTCTCTACGGCGCGTTGGATGGCGCACATTTGTGCTATTTCTTGTTTATATCTATCAATTGTGCAAAGAATTTCCCAATATAATTCTATTGACCATTTCGAAATTACGAAATCTCGCGCAATCTCGCTCCGCGAGGTCAGTGGGGTTCCGTTTACGTGCTCGCGTGTAAACATAGAACAGCTGACTTACTTTCGTTTCTTCTTCACACACAAAAAGAGGCACAAAGTGAATAAAAATGATACACCAAAATCAGAACTCGTATTTGTATGTTTTAAATGAATTTTACTCGCTTAGATAATTTTATTTTGCTATGGGATAGAACGATTTCTGCTGTGCTGAAGGTTGTAACCACGAGAGATCTCGAGGTGCCACATGCAATTTTTACAAGATTCCTAACGATAAAAAGCTCAGACCTGCGTGGCTGACTAATTGGAGAAATGGATACGTTGTCATTTAGCCTTTAGTTCCAATCAAAATTTAAATTATCTTCCAAATTATGTCATTTTAAAGACCACCCCACTACCCCACACCGCCAAGTCAAGGAAAAAATGATTTAAAGTGCCAAGTATATTTTCCCATAGACCAGCAGTAAGAAAGGCCTCAAGATGACAATCAAAAGAAAACATAAAAACTATGCCTGGTAAGCTAATCGTTGTGGGTCGCCATTATTTGCGTTTGCCTGACGTAAAAAAGCTGAGGTGATCCGAATGCTCGCACCGTTTCTTAATCGCTCGAGCAGTAACGATTGGTTTGTTGCTGGCTGTTTGACAGCTTGCTGCATTGACGGGAAATTGACATGTCAAAAACATGGATGCAAAGAAATAGACAAATAAGAAAATAAATAAATAGCTTTAACAAGGTATAGTTGCAATCCATTTGCTGATCTGTTCGCTGTGCGTCTATTCACGAGTTTTATACCGTGTCAATATGTCCGATATTGTGTATCAATTTCTATTAAGATGCGGACAGAGCCAGAGTCTGGGCAGAGATAGTGTCTTTTTAAGTTGTTGAAATAGTATTTGTAGAAGAAATGTTGATGCTATTTATTTTGCTAAACATTACTCAGTATTTCTGTGTGAATGTGTCGAGCGTATGATTGGAGATTAAATCAGAACTGTAGCAATTGCACTCAATAATTCTGTCATTAAGTAGTTATGAAACTATTATTAATGTATTATTATTTAATAGTTATCATGTATGTTCAGACAAAATAGTGTATTATTCCATTTTTATACCTATTCATACTGTTTTTCTTCAAGAAATTTTCAACTGAATGTGCGCTGTCTGTCCTCATCCATGATGTACATTCCTTATAAGCACACTATTAAATATAGGTGATAATTACCGGGTGCTGGTCACTTCGGTAAATGACCATTTCAGTATATTGATCTTATATAGGGATTAGTCCGGTTGTTTTAGTAAATAGGTAAACATATAGTATAAAACTTGAATTGGGTGTGTCCACGTGTGAAAAGATTTTTACACCTCAGCCCAAACAGATGATTTAATCATTTGTTTATTTATGTATGATCAGTTATAACTAATGCTGAAAATGTGCATCTTGTTTCTCTATTCGAAGATCATATATGTTTATAGTCGAAAGCAAATTCATTAATCTTTAATGATCTGTCTCGGTAAATCATTTCACACGTGCACATAATCAATTCTCTGTCTCATTCAGACATTATACTATAATTACGTTTATCTATTTACCAAAATGACCGGACTAATCCCTAAATAAGATCAATTTACTGAAATGGTCATTTACCGAAGTGACCGTACACCTAATTACCCTAACATATTCTGACGACCGTCTCCAGATAACTGAAATACTGTTGGTGGGATGATAATTGGTCTCTTGCATATTATAACTGTCAATGAGTGTTCACTTGGGATGATCTCTGGCTTAAGATCTGGTAAAATACTATCTATATGCAGGTTGAGTAAAAGCAAATACAGTTTCTGCCACAACACCAGCAAGCTGGTATTTTATATGTATGATGCAAAGAGTGGTAACATAAGTACAGGACTGAATTAAAGAATAAACATCTTTATATAAGAACCATTTATTCACGTGTATTATAATCATTTATGCTAAGGATTGATTATTGGCTTGCTTGTGATCACCAGTGTTTAGTTAGTCATATACTATTGACTCATATACTACAGATGAGTCAGGGTGGGGTTTTTTGCAAGGACTCACACTTTTATGAAGCCTTTATTTTTCCTTTTTATTTTATTCACAGTTACATTCAAGATGAGTGTGGACACTTCCCAAGAAAAGAAAGTTCATTCCATTCTTCTGAGAAAGGGATCAACAAACAAAATTGCCCTAAAAGAAAAAATAGTTCAGATATATGAAGCATTCTTTCAGGTCAGTAAAATGCTTACTCTTATGTTTCTAAGACGTAATGTGTCAGGCACTTTAATATTTGCTTTTTAGTTTTTAGCAATAAGTATTGTTACCTTTGCAGTGAATTATGTAGGTGATTTAACAAATACATCAGGTTATGGGTCAACCTCTTTATGTTAAGTGGCTAACTGTGTACTCTCCACTATTTATCTGTCACCAGTGAAGGGCACTATTCTGAGCAGTAAGAGTTACCTCTGCCCCTAACCACATAGGTTTGAGTAATAAAATGGCACCACATTCATGTGGTACCAAACTGATGTCTTCTTACACCAACAAATGCTGGACGTCCCCAATATGACCAAAATTGTATTGGTGGAATGTGTTTAAGAACCAAAGACCCTTGTACTTGATTAAATTAAGTATCTTATTTGAAAAGCAACTGTCCAAGCATAAAAATACCTAGTTTTGATGTAAAAATAAAATGAAATAGCTAATTCCTGAAGTATCCATTTACAAGAAAGAACCAGGTTCCTCATTTAGAGTCATTATGGCTGGACTGTATAATTAAGAATTTGTCTGGGCAATCAATAAACTTAGGTTATGTGTCCTTGACTTTCAACTAAAATGTCATTGTGTTCTAGGGAGAAGACCCATCAGCTGGAAATGCAAACTTCTGGGATGAAATGTTCTTATTAAGAGTGAGTAAATCAGAAATTAAATGTGTTCATTAATAGTTGACCTTGATTGAGACAAGATGCAAAATGCTAGATTCTTTCTCTTTCATCTGTTTCTAAATTTAATTCTTAGGCTAATAGTATAGATCAAGATCAGCAAATCCTGCATCCTGGTCAGTATCTGCACTAGTTGCTGCTTAGTCTCTAGCAGTATGTCTTGTAACCTTAACATGTAGCTGTTATATATATATGATTAATTATTAACTCTTATCTGCAAAACTAATTGAAAAGTATTAGACAATCTTAATTGTTTGCAAACAGCTACATGTTACAATACATGCTGCTACACACACAGAGAGAGAGAGAGAGGAGAGAGAGAGAGAGAGAGATTTTTAATCAAACACCAAGTTATAAATAAATAACAAATTTTTTTGTTAAAATATTTGACCAATACTGTAACTGCTTATATTTTTTATATAAATCATGCTCCAATACTTGCAAACAGACCCTATAATTATAGCTTGGGTTTTTTGGAACTGTCATTTAAAAACAGTTCTATTACATACCAGCAATAAGGGATCACAGAAGAAATTTTCAGATTTGCTATATCAAAATTTTCTTTGATGAGAAAAAAATTGTAAAAGTTTATATAATCTATCAATATATAAAATATGTTATGTATGGAATAAAATGTTATTTGGCAATTGACTCAATACTGTTTTATATAACAAACTTTATTTTTTCTTTCAATCTTTAAGCTAAATACTTCTTAAACTTTTATGGAACAATTTACAGGTAAATGCAAGCTTTATAGAGAGTGAATGTGACAAGCTTTCTGGGGAGGCCTTACTTCTACTAAAGGTATGTTATATTTAATGTTTCAAAGCTTGGGTGTGATCAGTAGTGGTTTGAGTCCCAAACAAAAAGACATACTAAGCCATCACAAATGGTTCCAAAGCAGGACCCTTGTGTTCAACCATGTGTAGTTCTTGGACTGTTTGGTCCAATGTCAGGATTATATGAGTGGTAGGCTATCATCTTTAGTGGTCACTACTTGGCTGACCCAATATTAAGATTGTGTGACTGGTGGGATGTTATGTCTAGTGGTCACTACATTGCTGACCCAATGTCAAGAGTTATGTTACTGGTGGGATATCATGTCTAGTGGTCACTCCATGGTTGACCCAGTGTCGAGATTATGTGACTGGTGGGAAATGTTGTCTTGTGGTGACTGAATGTTTTAACCATGTCAGGATTATGTTACTTCTAGTGGTTTGCCATGTCTAGAGGTCACTATATGGTTAACCTGATGTCAAGCTTATGGGACTGGTGGGATATCATGTGTAGTGTTTGCTACATAGTTGACCCAATGTGAGAGTTATGTGACTGTTGGGAATCATGTCTGGTGAGGTGGGTAATCATGTCAAGTGATCACTCTATAGTTGATATGGTGTCAGCATTATGTGACTGGTGTGATGTTTTGTCCAGTGGTCTCTACATAGTTCACCCAATGTGAGAGTTATGTGACTGCTGGGAATCATGTCTGGTGAGGTGGGTAATCATGTCAAGTGATCACTCTATAGTTGATATGGTGTCAGCATTATGTGACTGGTGTGATGTTTTGTCCAGTGGTCTCTACATAGTTCACCCAATGTGAGAGTTATGTGACTGCTGGGAATCATGTATGGTGAGGTGGGTAATCATGTCAAGTGATCACTCTATAGTTGATACGGTGTCAGCATTATGTGACTTGTGTGATGTTTTGTCCAGTGGTCTCTACATAGTTCACCCAATGACAGAGTTACGTGACTGGGAGAATATCATGTCTAGTGGTCACTACATAGTTGACCCAATGTCAGGATTATGTTACTGGTGGGATATCATGTCTAGGCATCACTACATGGTTGACCCAATGTCAGGCTTATGTTACTGGTGGGATATCATGTCTAGTGGTCACTACATAGTTGACCCAATATCACACCTACATTACTGGTAAAATATCATGTCTAGTGGTCACTACATAGTTGACCCAATATCACACCTACATTACTAGTAAAATATCATGTCTAGTGATCACTACATAGTTGACCCAATGTCAGACTTACGTTACTGGTGGGATATCATGTCTAGTGGTCACTTCCTGGTTGACCAAAAGTAGTGGGGTATTATATCAAGTGGTCACAACATGCAATAGCAATGAAGACAGCACCTGTCGCAAGTTAACATTTGTTGTAGAAGCTTGTAAAAAAGTGTTTATGTTAATATTTCATGAAAGGTGTGTTGTAATAATGGAAAGGGATGATTATGTTGTTAATGAAGCTGATTATAAAGGTAGTGATGATAGCAATAAAGATGATAATGATGATGATTATGTTATAATGTTTGTAGTGGTATTGGCAGATATGGCATCTCCTATAACAATGATGATGGGGATAATGATAATGGTTTTGTACATATGTTTGTTTGCATATGCCAACTTAACAATTTGACAAAATTTATATGTACATGGGTGAAAGTTTTCAGGATTATGCCTGAATTCATGATTCTGTGTGTCTGAAAATGGTTGATTTTCTTTATTTTCCCTATATAAATTGACACATTTTCAGAATTTCAGGGTTTTCATAATTTCTAACTTTCACCCATGTATGTATGTAGACACATGTATTCATTTTGAAATGTGCTTTGTTTGTCAGGACAATTTCAATCTGCTGTTCTTGAAATCTGTTGAGGCTCTTCAAGAGGACAACACAATACGAACAGTGAATGCCTTGCAGGTACAGTCCATATGTTAACAACAAAGGGATATAATCAATTAACCCTGATGGAAACACATGTGCACAATGGTCTGAACAGCCAATAAAGGTAGCGCACATCACCTAATAGGCTTAATTTGAGGCCCACCAACAAAGGTGTGAAAAGTCTTGTAGGACTTATTAATTACTTATTGCATTCTGGAGACAAGGGAAACTGTCAACAAACAACAAACTTTGTATCCACTTTTAGGTAATAAATGTTGCCTCTCAGGTAGAGTTATACACAATACTGATCAGTTATTTAGTCATTCACTTATGATGTCTACCACGAAACATTACTTCATAAGGTAACAAAACAAGTCACACCTTACTCATCTTGTACAATTGTGTTATTTTTATGGTTCGCAGCATCAATTTCTATGACCTTTATGTTCCAATATGTTTGTATTTTTCATTAATTAATTGATAATCTATCACATTTTCTGTGCGATTATAAACTTGTCATAATAAACACTGTGTTTAGTGTTTATATAAATGAACAAAAAAGATTTTGGTATTTTTATTTACCAATTAATTTTATCAATGTTCTTAAATAACGTAGAATTTGGCAGTCGATGTAGGTAAAGTTCATAACTTGCATCACAGATTCATCTGTGTATTAGTTAAGAAGGACAGACTACGTATGACTTTTGGAAAAAGTTATTAAAATCAATAAGCAGTGGGAAAATAAATAAATAAACAAACCATTCTTGAATGAAAACTTGTTTGTACATATGATAAAAAAATAAAAACAATATTCATGGAAGGTACATTTATTCATCACAGCTGGTGCGTAATGTGATGATTAAAAACATGCACACAAAAGTTCATGGAATACCCAAACTAATTATCATCTGTCTGAAGAGAAATTAAAAAAAGAAACAATTACATTTTCATATTTATTACTTTATTATGATTTGAGAAATTCTTGCAATAATTTAGCAGAAATCCCATAACAAATCCACAGGCATGTTCTTTTGAATAACTTATTCCATTAAATTAAAAAAATTGGTTAATATCATATTCATTTCACAGCAAACTTGGTCGTACATCTCTATATAATTATAGGCAACTTTTACTTAATAAATATTGGATTAAAGTAGTAAAACTTGACCATCAATCACTACTTTTAAAACTGTTTAACTTGTTGAAAAATGACACCATTGAGGGACTAATCAATCATGAGAATAATTGGGCACATCACATATAACTATCTTAGACAAAGCAGGTTTATCTTACATGTAGGACAACCAGTTCAGTATACCATTACATTTCTGTACTATTTAACAAAGATTATTTGATATTTTTCAACAAGAATATCATTGGTTAACAACCTTAGTTGGTTAAATACTTACTGTTCACTTAAATGTGCCGGTACATTAAATTTTGAACCTTATCTTGACACTATAACCGAAGCAAAATTCAGAATTGCATTATCAAGGTTGATATTGTCTTCCCATGATCTGGCTATTGAAAGAGGGAGATATCAAAATATATATAGAAGTGTTAGATTGTGTACAAACTGTATACTTTTATCAATTAGAAACCGAGTATCACTTTTTATTTATGTGCCCTAAATATTTGGATTTAAGTACTTCACATGTTAAAAGGTATTGTTATACCTGGCGGAAACGTCAAACATAGGGATGATTATTTAATATTGTTAAATCCATACAGCTCTTCAGAAAATATAAAGAATCCATATGTTTTTGTCTCTTGTTACAATAATTTGTATGTATCGCATTATATGTATTTGTTATAAAACATGTTATGTTTTGCTCCAGTAGCACTATTTCAGTTATTTTTATAATCCATTTTTATCTCTGTCAGTTCGTTGATTTAACAGGTGTTTTTTATTTGCAGACTTTGTGTGCTCTTGTTAGAGGGGTGTACAGAAAGTCATTGAAGGACTATGGTTTTGATGTGATCAACATTTTAATAGGTTTTGAGTCAGCAGAGGCAATCATCCAGGTATTTTTATTATATTGAACTCCACTATTCTGTGAATCAGAGGGGGCAAAGTGAGACTTTGAAAGGTGTTAATCACCCCTTAATCTCATCGGTGTCCATATGAAATATCAACATGTAAATTGTTTTAACCTGATAGCTTTTTATATTTCCATTCACATATTTTAATTTTAACCTGATAATACACTATTTGCATTAAACTTCTTTGTATTTGGCCTTTCAAGTGTTGGTGTGCCATAAAACCCAAAATAAAATTATGTCAACATGTAACTTGTGACTTCTTTTATAGACCTATTACAAAATATATAAACTTCACAATAAACTCATATATAAAGGCAGATCTATGAAGGTCAAAATAGATATGTAAGATATTTATATCTTAATCATTTGAGTTTTTAGTTTATTGACTGGTTGTGATAGTTTTTGATAGGACCATGATAATTGTGAATTTTGAGAATAATATGATATATTGATACAATAGATCAGGCCTGTACCCCTTATAAGCATAACATAAGGGGCAATTTCAGTGAACTGTGTGCACTGTTTCAGTCCCTGGTGGAGAGTATTAACAGGTACCTAAATGGAGACTACCCAGCCAGCTTGAAGGAGCTCATACTGAAGTTCCTGCTACTCCTGGCTTCTGTAAGTGAACACTTAACCTGCTAAGCATGAATTGACCAGGCTGAAGCAAATGGTGTAGATCCAAATCTTCTACCACTTACTGTAATCAGGATCTACACTGTTTGCTGATGGTTCTATAGAAATATGTCTGGTAACCAGTGCTCTGATTTGTTAACAATTGCAGCATGCATGCATAATAAGGATTAGTTATACTTGTAATATTGATTAATGAAATAACTTTGTTTTTCTCAGCAAAACTCATTTAATATTTGCCAGTTACTGATGTAGCACACTTTAATGTACCGGTAAATTTAAAACTGATTTCTCACTTCTTTACTATTTTTTTAGTTAATGTATTTGTACACGGTTTAATGTCTTACCATTCTATGAAGGAAGAGACTGTTCCACATAAACCTATGTCGGCTTTGTTGTAATGCTTACTTCAGGACTTTGTTTGAAATCACTTTGTTTAATGTCTCAATTTTGACAAAAAACATTTGTTTTATTAGATTATATTTTGTTTCTGCAATTTGTGTAAGTGCTTCCAAAATGCATGTTAATAATGACACTTAATATCTAGCCAACTAAGCACAAAGAAATAAAGATAAAATAAAGCATTTTCAAATTGTATGTATGCATGGACAAGTAGTATGTATCCGGTCTAGACAGCACTTATTTCTGCTTAGTCTTTATCTAAGATAAGGTAGATTGCTATGTACATTGTTTCTTAAAAAAAGCACAACAAGGATAATATTTGTTAACAATTTTATCAGTTGACAGATAATATCAGTCAGAACACCCTGCTGGAGTATATCCTTATCAACAGTGTGTACGAATCACTGATCCAGATCATCGGCAGTCCAATCTGTCGTCACACTCTAGGCATTGAGTCTATCCTTATCCTCACCTTGCTTGTACAATACCGCAAATATGAGGTAAGCTTATTCTGGAGGAAGTACAGTTGATTCCAGTTAATTGGATAATGGTCATATGCATATTCCGTTTTATTTAATAACATATTCAAACACCAAACCTGTTCTTCTTAACCTTTGTATAAAATTTTAATGGTTATATACATGATGTGTTAGCCCGATTTCAGTTATAAGCATAATCCATTGCTGCTCACCTACCTGCTGAAGCTCGTTAATTAGTTAATCTCTGGGGCAATTGTCACACCTTTTCTATGGAATTAGCAAACATGGTCTCTAATCTGTATCAACTACATGTTCAGCAGCCAGTTCAGCTTACACTGTTACAGTCAATCATAGTAAATGAAGATATAGTGTACTTCTGATTCATAAAAAAATACCATCTGGAAAGAACACTTTGTAATACTACGATTAAAAAAGATGGCTCTTTTTGCTGTCACAAAAACAAAATTTCCACCCATTAGAAAAATAATCGGTTTTTAAACTGGGTTTGGAGGTAAATCATTATGAGCTCAGTAATTATCTTTAACTGAAAATTATAAATAGATATGTGACTGATGGTTTACTAAGGAAACATACTGACTGAGAGGTAATATAAAAAAATGAAATTTGTGGCAACTGAAAACAAACTATGCTCATAGAAATAGTACTCCTACATTGATTTTCTGTTTAATGCATATTCCTGTTAATTGCATAAATTTCTGTGGGAAGTAATGTTTACAAATAGGGGGATTCAACTGTATTTTGCATGTTTATCTTTCACCATGATAAGCACTAACGGACTAGGCTTGGGCGAAAAGTCTTTATATAGAAAATACATTGCACACATACTTAGACAAGATTTAATAATTTATATCTCTTACAAATTGCCAAATAAAATAATCAGACAAAGTCATTGTAATATAGTTTTAGAAATTGAAATTTTAGAATAAAATCTGTGAAACATTGCCTGAAAAATGTAGATATAATGGTACATTAACATATATATTGAACAGTATATAAAAAGTGCAAATATAATGATAACATGGAGTTTTATTGAAATAATTTATATAGACATAAAAGAAATAAAAAACGTCAACTTTTAAATAAGAACCAATAACCCCATGACCTAGAGGCAAACACTCTAGTTTGCAACCCACCTCAGCATACAAAGGGTTCTCTTGTCCATTATGAAATGTTGTTAGAACTTTTAAATAAATAAGGAACGAAGTAGAGATTCATCGATGGAAATTTGCTTGCAAAGTGTTTAGTATATTTTATACAACTATTTTGTTGGGAAGAATAAATAGCAAGTAACAAGGTAGTTTTATTTTCATACAGCTTAGCTTCAATTTTCTTTCCTCAAAACAAATAATCAGTTATCAAATAGGACCTGAAACAATTTAGGACTTGACTGCACAGGAAAGTTTCTTAATATTGCAATCTTGTTGTATGATACACCGTATTTATGAATACCAGGGTCAGAAAGATAATTTAGTTTCTACACACACCCCTTAATATTTGAAAACATAAATACTTATATTACAGTCGGCCAACCCCTACATTGTCAAGCTGTCCATTTTGGATGATGAACTAGCCTTGACGGTAAGTCTTTTTCTCAGACATTGTACATGTTTGTGTCAATTATGAAACAAAATTTAACTCTAGTTATTTGACCTTTTTTTTTATTGGTGGAACTACCATTATTCAATATGTCTCCAGTTTAAGTTCTTAGTAATGTTGTTAAAAACGTAAGCAGTTTTATCATGGGAAGAATTTTAATGATAAATTTTAATGTCATTTTTTAATAAATGTATAAAGTGTGTGTTTGAAGTTGACCTGCTGCCAACCATTTATATAATAATAAATTAATACTGTGCACAAATGTTATTTGCATAAACATGCTATAAGCTATAATGATTGTGTAAACGTTTGAAAAATTCAAAGTACAGCTTGTTTTATTGTTCATACATGAATACTCTTCACATTTTTTCAGGGTTATGCACAAGTCGTCTCCAATGTTTTGTCAGATTTCAACAGGTTAGTTCTCCTGTTTGTGGAGTATTTTTCTGTGTTTTTTAAATTGCTCTATTAAGCTGGCTTTAAGTTAACCTTTTTCAATACTTATCTATTAATAAATCTAAATGATATTTCACTGTAACTTTTTATAAACAAATATAACTACAACCTGTGTGTTTTCTTTGAATGTGATTTGTTTATCTTGATCACATGACTACTTTTCATGTCTCACTGAAATGCAGTTGGCTATATCGTCATGGCTATATCGTCATAACTACCGTAAAGTTTTATAGATAAGACGCAGTTTTTTGCCCCAAATGATGATAAAAAAGTGGGGGGTGCGTCTTATACATGCGAATTTAAGTTTTCCCCTTTTTTCCCAGACCAAAATTGACCCTTAGACTAATCCGACCGCAGAGAATATCGCCGATAGTATCGGCCATAGACAACTGTATTGTGCTATTTTAAGGGAAAGGTTACGTTGTTTTTACCTAAAATTTGACATTAAACATAAATAGAGACATTTAAATTCGTTTGTGTATACATAAAACAACAATATGCAATAGATATTTGCATAAATATCAATTTATTCTAACAAAATCGGCGAAGTTTCATAATCCGGAAACGGTTATTGAGTTTTAGTGGAACGGGCATATTCATTGACGACGCTGTTATTATCATCGTCTAAGTAATATGGTATTATTTAATTGATCAATTTTGAATTGAAATTTGTTTTATTTTAAATGTTTACTACGAATAAATTTTAAGTTGAAATTAAAAACCCTCTTAACAACAATAAAATGTGCATCGGCTATTTGCGCAGACAAGTTTTCACACCTCTTTTGGATGTTAATAGATCGTCAATCATCCGTAAGTAATTACAAAGGTGCATAGAACTAATTTGTTGGTAAGCGGTCAATTAAATAGCATGGTGTGAAAATGAACATATAAAAGCCTTTAGTTGTTATTTTAAATGCCATTTGTGTGTTTGTCCCATGTGTCGAGAACTTAATTATAGGCCGAGAACTTATTTGTTTTTATGACATGCTGCCGCGTGAAACAGGATGTTCTCTCATGTGTAGGGCTGGGATAGCCGCGAGAATATCCTGTCTGGCGTGTAAACGATATATTGGGGTAGAGTGTCATAACGTAACACAATACACACGGTCTCACTAGGCAAACAGTCGCGACGTATTATTCAAGACACTTAGAGAATAATAAGCACTCGGCGCAAACACCGATTTACGGAACAATTGGAACATGTTCCCTCGAGTAAAATCGAGCGATGCGGCGACGCGGGAATTTCGTAATGGCGGCCAGATGGATTAGTGAATCGGGGATGCGTCTTGTCTTTGAGAATTTGCTTTTTTCCTTGATTCTAGACCTTGAAGAGGGGGTGCGTCTTATCTTTGTGTGCGTCTTATATATAAAACTTTACGGTATATCGTCATGGCTATATCGTCATGGCTATTTACTGGACTACTTTTGAATGTTTCTATGAAAGCATGCATCATTGTTTATATGTACATTTTCTTTCTGCATAAATGCATACACAAAGTCCATCATGTCGCTACATTTTTACAGAAAGTTGCAGATATCTCTGAATGGTGATCTACTTAAATGGGCAAATCTCTGTGTTGAACTGGACAGCCACTGATTGTCAACAATCTGCACATTTATTTGTTCTCGCGTAACAAGTTGCATGTCATTTAGTTAAGAAATAATTCAGTTAAATAGCATACACCATTAGTTTTTAATCCAGTTGTTGTTATGCTCCCCGAAAACTTTCGGGGGAGCATATAGTCGCCGCCTTGTACGTCCGTCAGTCGGTCCGTCCGTCAGTCCATCCGTACGTCCCATTCGTGTCCGGCCCATAACTTCGAAGTCGGATTTCGAAACTATTTCACAGAAATGACCACCATGTTGAGACGACATGTTGCGCGCAACATTTGGGTCCCTACCTTGAAGATCAAGGTCACAGCGGGACCTTGCATCAAAATCGTGTCCGGCCCATAACTTCGTTATTTGAAGTCGGATTTCGAATCTGTTTCACAGAAATGACCACCATGTTGAGACGACGTGTCGCCGCAACATTTGGGTCCCTACCTTGAAGGTCAAGGTCACACCGCGACCTTGCAGAAAAATCGTGTCCGGCCCATAACTTCGTTATTTGAAGTCGGATTTCGAAACTATTTCACAGAAATGACCAACATGTTGAGACGACGTGTCGCGCGCAACATTTAAGTCCCTACCTTGAAGGTCAAGGTCACACCGCGACCTTGCAGCAAAATCGTGTCCAGCCCATAACTTTGTTATTTGAAGTCGGATTTCGAAACTATTTCACAGAAATGACCACCATGTTGAGACGACATGTTGCGCGCAACATTTGGGTCCCTACCTTGAAGGTCAAGGTCACAGCGTGACCTTGCAGCAAAATCGTGTACGGCCCATAACTTCGTTATTTGAAGTCGGATTTCGAATCTATTTCACAGAAATGACCAACATGTTGAGACGACATGTCGCGCGCAACATTTGGGTCCCTACCTTGAAGGTCAAGGTCACACCGCGACCTTGCAGAAAAATCGTGTCCGGCCCATAACTTCGTTATTTGAAGTCGGATTTCGAAACTATTTCACAGAAATGACCAACATGTTGAGACGACGTGTCGCGCGCAACATTTAAGTCCCTACCTTGAAGGTCAAGGTCACACCGCGACCTTGCAGCAAAATCGTGTCCGGCCCATAACTTTGTTATTTGAAGTCGGATTTCGAAACTATTTCACAGAAATGACCACCATGTTGAGACAACGTGTCACGCGCAACATTTGGGTCCCTACCTTGAAGGTCAAGGTCACAGCGTGACGTTGCAGTGAACTTGTGTCCTGCCGTTATCTTCGTTATTTGAAGTCGGATTTCGAAACTTTTTCACAGAAATGATCACCATGTTGAGACGACATGTCGCACGCGACATTTGGGTCGCTACCTTGAAGGTCAAGGTCACAACATGACCTTGCAGCAAAACCTTGTCCGGCCCATAACTTCGTTATTTGAAGTCGGATTTTACAACTGTTTTTGACAAACTACCCGGTTTGACCGGCTCTTGTTAAGTCATTGCCCTTTGTTTATGTTTATGTCTGATTTCATAGTACTACAACATTTTCAAAATAAACCTCAATATTCATACAACTAACCTTTTTCTGTGACAAAGTACCCATTCGGGGAGCATCACCCGTCTCTGACGGCCTCTTGTTTTCTCAGTTACAAAGGAGGGAAGCAGCTTTTTGTCACATATTTGAGTCCACCTATATCTCATGCAGTTCAGTTATGTTTACATGATCCCAACAAAACATAAAAACTTATCAAATAGATATACAAAAGGTGAATAATGCTGCTATTAAGTACTCTAAACTACTGAAACATTTAAAACACAGATTACGATTTTATTGATTCTAAAATGTCCCACATGTTATGGGGCATTTGCATAATTCCACCTGTTAACGACCAACCATAACCTGACATGACCTGACCACCTATGAAACACTTATTTAAACTAAACCAGACAAAATAAAAAGAAGTTCCCAACTGTAGTAAGGAAGACTTTAAGGCTGAGAATCAAATAAGTGGAAATTTAAAGATGCATAATTTCCATTAATATTTTTTTAAGAACCACTTACTAAACACAAAGGAAAAGGTTGTATTTAAAAGGATTGAATTTTTATGCATTTCATTGTGGTACAAAATGTCAGTTCCCTAACATCTAATTAGACTGTTATTCAGTGTTAATGCAAATTAGATGTTAGCTGCATTTCATACCATGATGAAATTCATACATTTGACCTCACTAACCTCACTTTTGACCTACTTATATATGCTGACACCAGGCTGGCCTGAATGGATATCAGAGCAACTTGGTAGATATTTCTAATCGCATCATATACTAAACTGTTTCAATTAAATCTCCTTCTGGTATATGTAGCTATTTATTGTTATTTAAGTCATAAACAATTCTCAATCAATTCCCTACAGTATAAGTGTGTATAGTGCATAAAACTTCACATGCTCCTACATTCATTGAAATCTAATCTCTGCCATATTGCACAAAGCAATAAGTTCACTCCCACACTGTCTAACCACTTTGAAAACTTTAGTGCATAATACTTGAGGAACTTCAAAGTTATGAGATGCAGATGGCACAAGTGACTGGTGTAAAAATGAATGATATTTTGGCTCTTTGTTCTTACAATTTTTTTTTTCTATAAAAACATGAACTCAATAAAGAATGTGCAAGTAAATGCCTCACCAGTGCTGCATACCTTTTTTTTTAAGATCTTGTTTATATTGTTGTTACAAACTTTAATACCTGTAATTTCTTACATTGCCAAAAGTATTTGTATGTGCTCTAAGTCCATCAGAGTACTTTGTCAAAGGCAGGACATGTTATATGACAAGAATTTTGATGTGTAAACACCATTAGGGTGGGATATGGTTTGTGTTGATGGGAATGAATGGATTTTCCAGCAAGTAAAAGGTTAATCAAATTGGCATAAATATAAATTTACAAGTACAACCCTTACAGCAGTCATCAAAAGAAAATCACATACCTGCATTTAGAGAAAATTATCTCTATCTCACGCAATTTCATAAGGCAAAGGTAAATAGTGCACGCCCAGATCAGTCACCTCTTGTTGGGACCAATTTGTTCAGGATCTGCATATTTTTTAACCTGTGTGCCTAGTAACCACTGCATTTACTGGTAAGTTTAATAACATTTGAAGCAGGTTAGGGTTCAGGGTTGACAATATGTCTCTGTCTTGCATTGTATGCATTTTGTACACACTGGCACTTTAACCAACCTCTCATCTTCTTAGTTCCACGCATATCAGTATGGATGAATGGCTATATCTATTGAAGAGTTGCATGTTGGCATTAAAATTAAATCTCCTTTTATACGTCAATATAACCCAGATATTTTATTTGTAGAAATGATAAAATATTATCTAGATACAAACTAAGATCGTTTTACAATTTGGAAGCAAAATCCTGATAATCAACAAATTAACAAATTGTGATGCGACATAGTTTTGAGATGGCTACAACATTTTGATGTCACCATTTACGTATAAGATGTTTTTGTTTCCAGAGATTATCAAATAAGAAATGCTGAACAGCAGACGGGCTGGTTCTCAACCCTTGCAAACATGGTGAGTAAGACCATCACTTGCATTGTAATGATATGATGATGATGATGATATGAAACAATTTTTAACAGTAATGGTCTAGTTTCAGAGTCAGATGGGTAACATGCCCTGCGTAACAATGAGAGTGGCATGTTTCACACACAGGTGTGACGGTCCCATTCATCATATTTAATGAACCAGATGTCCATTACCAAAGAATTATGGTGCAAATACTGTTTATGTCAGTTCTCAATTTGACTACCCATCAGGTTGTAAGTCAAGATTTGAAAATCATATATTCCAAATATTTGTTGATGCTATTACTGTTTAAGCTTAAGAAGAACTGTTTAAATATTTTAGTTCTTATTTAAAGCCTTCAATCAAATTATTCATTCATTAAAGTGAAAAAAATGGTGTAAGAGCAAATACTAAAGGGAGGTAATACAGTTAAAATTATCCATGACAAAGGGAGGAAATTATGTTTGTGTTAAATTTAAAAATAGCCTTATACCTGCTGTGCCTAATTTGACATGGCTTGGGTAAAAAGTGTTGATCCATATCAGCCAACATTGCTGGGAGCTGAATGATCAAGAGCTACACTATGTTAATGATAAAAACAAAGCAACAATTAATGAACATCGATTTTATGCCTTACCTATGCATGCAGTTATAGGCAAAGAGTTGGTATGAGTAAAATGTAGCATTATAAGGGTTTATTTTTGATATTTTCAGGTTGGAAACATGTTTGTTGCAGAAGAAAAAGAAGTTGCAGCTGTAAAGTATGTCTTTTTTATCATGTAATAAGTGCTTTTAAAAAAGGAATTAAAATAATCTCTAAATTTTATTGAAACATTTTTGTCATTTTATTATTACTTTTCTGTTTTGATAAGTGGGATATAAATGATATTAATGAATATAAGTGATTTTCCCAGTCTACTGGAGTGTTACTGAAAATAATAAAAAAAACTTAACTAACATTTTCTATTGCACTTTTGATTTGCATTATAATTTAAATTGTGCATAAGTAACCTTAAACATAAGGCCCTATTTGATCTAAATGTTTCTTTAAAAATATTGGTAAGGTGTATTATTACTACTTACTAAGTAAAGTCTAAATCTACTTTATTTCTGATCTCGTTTCTAATATTACAAAAAGCACTTGTTTTAAAATAATTTCTTACTGGGTTTGTTTACAAATGATACCCTGTCATCACATTCATTTACGAATGCCAACTGATTATAACCAGCAGCAAAATCTCAGGTGGTAGAGCATGTGATTGCGGATCGGGAGGTCACGGGTTCAAACCCCAGCTGGGTCAAACCAATGACTCGTTGGTGTCAGTATAATGAACCGACTGGGTTCAGTCTGTGCTATAATTATAGAAATGTTGCTACACAGTATCGGAAAAAATGCTGGCAAATCTTATCCTATCCCATTCTAACTGAATATTGTCATTTGAAGATTATTCTAAATTACGGTTACCGTATTCTGCTCTGCATAACGCACATATTTTTCACGTTCCCGATTAACTCCCTAGTCTGTATGCCTGGTATACACTCGGGGAAAAAATATAGAGATTTTTTTCCTGCTCCCAAAGTCGCCATAAATGACAAATATCATCAGGTGAATGTTCTTTGGATTAATTGGTATACAGAGACTAGTAATTTTTCACACATCACTGGATGTATCAAGCGGATGTTTAACTTCGATCTTTGAGAACATCCTGCTCCACGCGGCGACACAATATTAATTTCTTTGATCTACCTTCAAAGTGGAGGAGTCACTAGCTTTAACATGTGCCTAAATCTCGATCAGAACAGTGCCACCAACCACTTATTTTATGGAGAAATTTAATAAGCCGCAGCTTATAAAAACACATCGTTCACACCCTCACTGTCAAACTGCTCCAATCGATATCACCTTGATGACACTTTATCTCAGAGTCAGTGAACTTGACCCGTGTAATGAGGCGAGTCTACACAGACCCAAGACTGGATGATGTACATCAAAGAAATTTATATCGTGCTGCCATGCGATGCAGGATGTTCTAGCAGCTGGGAGGTTAAGACCTCTAGATACATACCTCAATCCTGCAATGTTTGAAAATAACTAGTCACTGTGTACCAATGAACCATTGTGTTGAGACAGCATGTCTAGTCAATGATCCTGTTCATTTTTCTCGCCTCGTCCTATTAGAGAGGGTTGAAACAATTTCAGGAAAATGTCAGATATTTTTTAGCCTGCCAAATTCATAAAATTGGTGCATGATATACATGTTTTCCTTGCAGAATTTCATTAAAATTCAAGGTACGCATTATACACAGCAGAATAGGGTAGTCTGTCTGACAGAAACATTAATATTTAAGAACTGATTTAATTTTACTATATATTTGTATTTAAATGATATTCCTTAATGTAGACTTACATGTTCAATATTAGTAATTTTTAAATTGATATGTGAATAAAAACAAAAGTAATAAAACAATGTATAGAAACACTTTCTACTGCACAACAACCGTTTTGTATGATAATCAACCATTATGGTTGTATTACTATATTGACAAAGCAACTTCCACGAAAATCTTTTTTTTCTATGCATAAATTGATCAGACTACAGAAAATATGTGAAATTAATGTGGCTGATCAGGATTTACAATGTTTGATGTTATATCTGTAACAAATATTTTATGTTTCTGATGTATGAAGTTGTTAACAAAGGACAGAGTAGTTAGTATGGGATATTTTTATTATTTTTATGATTGTTATTATACAACTCTGACTTGACTGATTACCATGATGCATATGTTACATGTGTTTCCAGAGCCAATGACTCGGTCTTACTTGCACTATATGAGGCCATTCACCTGAATAGAAACTTCATCTCAGCATTAACTCATGTAAGTATAGTTATGTAACATAATCTCATGTAAGTTTAGTTATGTAACATTATCTCATGTAAACATAGTTATGTAGCATTATCTCATGTAAGTATAGTTATATAGAATTAATTTAAGTAAGTAAAGTTATGAAGCATTAACTCAGGCAAGTAAAGTTATGTAGCATTATCTCATGTAAGTAAAGTTATGTAGCATTATCTCATGTAAGTATAGTTATGTAGCATTATCTCATGTAAGTATAGTTATGTAGCATTATCTCATGTAAGTTTAGTTATGTAGCATTATCTCATGAAAGTTTAGTTATGTAGAGTTAACTTAAGTAAGTATAGTTATGTAACATTATCTCGTGTAAGTAAAGTTATGTAGCATTATCTCATGTTAGTAAAGTTATGTAGAATTAACTCAAGGAAGTATAGTTATGTAGCATTAACTCAGGCAAGTATAGTTATGTAGCATTATCTCAGGAAGTATAGTTATGTAACTTATCTCATGTAAGTATAGTTATGTAGCATTATCTCATGTAAGTATAGTTATGTAGCATTATCTCAGGCAAGTATAGTTATGTAGCATTAAATCAGGTAAATATAATTGTGTAGCATTAAATCAGGTTAATATAAGTGTGTAGCATTAAATCAGGTTAATATAATTGTCTAGCATTAAATCAGGTAAATATAATTGTGTAGCATTATCTTATACAAGTATAATTGTATTGCACTAACTTATAAAAGTATAATTGTGTGGCATTCTCAATCTCTTATATAAATATACTTGTGTAGGATTATCTTATACAAGTATAATTATGTAGCATTAACTTATACAAGTATAATTGTCTAGCATAACTTGTATAATATAATCATGTAGCATTAACTTATGTATGTTTATTGTTGTGCCATAAGCCTACATAAGTGTACACAGCATTTGCCTATGTAAGTATACATGCAACAGCTAATGTACAAGAAGTAAAACTATGTAGCATTAACTTATGTAAGTATATGCCACATTGACGTACCATACTTTCTCACTTATAAGACTATAAGACGGGCCCCCTACTTCACCTGGGAAATTGCCGGTTTCAGGTTCAACACTCTTATAAAACGATGATAAAAAATAGACAGGAGCAGCTGCTAATAAGCTACTTTGTTCATACCCTCAGTGTGAAACTGCTCCGATCGATATCACATTGACAGCTAATCTCAGAGTCAGTCAACTTGACCTGGGTATTGAGGCTTGTTTAACAAAAACACCAAGTAAATTACAGCTTGGTGTATCTGGCAGACTGAAGTTGAAAGTTTGTTTCAGTGTTTACTAATGGATAACAAGCCGTATTTCATGCAAATGTGAGACAGTTAATCATTTACCAACAGACTTCAAAGGTTAATTAAGGTAAATTATCGGCAGTCGTGTCATTGCATAACTGCGTGCAAGTTTGTGCAGAATGATTTTTTCCCCAAATGAATGTGAAAACTTTTTGCCAGGTCACTATACCTCGCCTATAAGACGAGCCCCACACTTTGAACATGAAATTTTGGGGAAAATCCCAGTCTTATAAGTGAGACAATACTGTATATATGAATACATACCATTTATAAAAATAATTATACACAGCATTAACACATGCAAGTATATATAGCATGAAGCATGTACACATCAATGATTTGTGTAAGTATGTATACACAGAACACAACATATTCTTAACGTCAGTGTACACAGTATTTCTGGTAACTCAAAGTATACAGAGCATTAATTCCCTTCTGCTAGCTGCCTTATCAGGACTACACTATTTGATGCTTAGTATATAGACAGGCAATAATAAAGAATTTTGTTTGAGTTAATGACAGGGATAGGCTTAAATTTGAGCTGCAATAATATGAGGTCAAAATCAGTACATGCATGACAGGTTTAGAGGAGGTATAGTTCTACATGCAATGTTTATTTTTCTTCTTTTCAGTCCCACACTCCATCTATCCCTGCCACACCACCTTCAAGCCCGTCCCCTACAGCAGATGGTACTGGTGATGGGGCAGGTAAGAACAATATCTGCCAATCCAGAAATGTTAATTATCTGTCACCTTGACACATGTATGATGGCTTCCAGCTATCTCATAGACTTCTCAGCTCAAACTGTCCAGGCGTATGGCAGATTGTGTAGATCTAGTTCAGCCAGCACCTAGCTAAACATGTTGCTATCACTGTACCCTAGTCTCTATTTCTCTTCACTAGTTGCTGCTTAGTCTCTATCATAGTGTCTGTAACCTAAGCATGTGGTTACAAACAGAATATAACTGGACTTAGTAAGGATTACAGACACTTTTAGCAGGTTCTAGGTTATTAGAGAACTCCCTGGGTAGAACCAGCACATCCTATCAGTGTGAGCTGTAGGATCTGAATCTACACTGTTCGCATAAGCCTGATCAATTCCTGCTGAGCAGGGTAATCGTTACGGCAGTGAGGATCCAACAGACATGATACATCTGTTCACTTCATAGATATACATTGTTATATTTTAGGCATAACAACACTTGTCCA
Organism: Sinonovacula constricta; assembly: GCA_007844125.1. Lineage (NCBI taxonomy): Eukaryota > Metazoa > Mollusca > Bivalvia > Cardiida > Solecurtidae > Sinonovacula > Sinonovacula constricta. The sequence continues at coordinate 15,552,928 of CM017569.1, read as the reverse complement.
AGACACTGATCAGTGCCTGTGGGATATGTAGTAGCTGTGAACTGCTAGCCATGTATGGGGTACTATATGTATATGTAAAGAGTCTCTGTTCCTTGTTGATGTTCAGTTGTTTTAAAAGTACTTTCTCAGTTGTTCTGATATTAATGCTTTATAACCCTAAATTGCCTTGCAAGCAATTCTCTACAAGGCACAGATGGATCTTTTTTTATACCGATCAACTTGTATGTTTTATTTATCAGACACAATCTCAGCTTCATCATTTAAAAAAAAAGACTACAATCATAGGACACATATTGGAATAACCCTGTTTTATACATCAATATGCCACTAGCATGGATTAAGAAAGGTCAAATGCATGTATATATGATAACAACTTTTTTCTGTCAAATAATATAGAAAGAATATACATTATGTATTATTACTCTGTTGCAGGCAATCCCATCGAGACAGCACGGCTGCCTGTTGAGCCTCCGACCCAGCCCACAAACCTTCTGGTCACATTCCTAGAGTACAGCTCTATTGTGATACAAGATACCAAAGGTCAGTTATACAAACATATTTAACATTAACATAACACCAACACATTTCTGATCATTACATCATCAATCCCTTTGTTGGGTGAATGGAGACCTCCAACTAAGAGTAGTAGAACAATAGATGGACTGCAAGTCAACTAGAAGACCTTACATGAAAAGGTTTGAACCCAACAAAGATTTAAGTTCACACTGTGTCAGCTAGACGTTATAGACTTGGATGAAGGGGCCCAGTTCTTATCCCAAGTGTTCCATATAACAGCTCTTAGTTTAAAATACCACTAAATCACCACATTATTTTAGAATGAAAAGATTTCCTAAAAAACTACATTCAACTATAGATCACTCATTTTGTACCTATAGGCATTTTTTCTTCTAAAGACAAAATGGCCATATTTTTCTAAAAGGGATATTTGTTCTTGAGGGAATGTCGATGACTACTTATTTGACATGCCAACTTAATATTCCTTAGAATGTATTGGATGTGGAGATGGTTCTATCTCCAAGTCAAGCTCATAAATAAATATTGTGTATGTTTTGTTAAAGAAGAGACTCGGTACAACAATGCCAAGCTGTGTCTGATAATCTTGACATGCATCGCTGAGGATCAGTATGCCAACTCTCTCATGCATGATGTCAACATGAACTTCCGAGTCCCTCTACACAGAATGGTGAGTTATTTGTATGGTGATCTCCTGATATACATCTCTCGCCACTGGATATGGCCTGAGCTGTCATTGATCACTAGATATATCCAGAGCTGTCATTGATCATTAGATATCTCCAGAGCTGTCATTGATCACTAGATATGTCCAGAGCTTTTATTGATCAGTAGATATCTCCAGAGCTGTCATTGATCACTAGATATGTCCAGAGCTGTCATCGATCACTAGATATATCTGAGCTGTCATTGATCACTAGATATCTCCAGAGCTGTCATTGATCGCAAGATATCTCCAGAGCTGTCATTGATCACTAGATATGTCTAGAGCTGTCCTTGATCACTAGATATCTCTGAGCTGTCATTGATCACTAGATGTCTCCAGAGCTGTCATTGATCACTAGATATGTCCAGAGCTGTCATTGATCACTAGATATGTCTAGAGCTGTCATTGATCACTAGATATCTCTGAGCTGTCATTGATCACTAGATATGTCCAGAGCTTCATTGATCATTAGATATCTCCAGAGCTGTCCTTGATCACTAGATATCTCTGAGCTGTCATTGATCACTAGATATATCCAGAGCTGTCATTGATTGTTAGATATCTCCAGAGCTGTCATTGATCACTAGATATGTCCAGAGCTTTTATTGATCAGTAGATATCTCCAGAGCTGTCATTAATCACTAGATATGTCCAGAGCTGTCATCGATCACTAGATATATCTGAGCTGTCATTGATCACTAGAAATCTCCAGAGCTGTCATTGATCGCAAGAAATCTCCAGAGCTGTCATTGATCACTAGATATGTCTAGAGCTGTCCTTGATCACTAGATATCTCTGAGCTGTCATTGACCACTAGATGTCTCCAGAGCTGTCATTGATCACTGGATATCTCCAGAGCTGTCATTGATCACTAGATATCTCCAGAGCTGTCATTGATCACTAGATATGTCTAGAGCTTCATTGATCACTAGATATGTCCAGAGTTGTCATCGATCACTAGATATCTCTGAGCTGTCTTGATTACTAGATGTCTCCAGAGCTGTCATTGATAACTAGATATCTCCAGAGCTGTCATTGATCACTAGATATGTCCAGAGCTGTCATTAATCACTAGATATCTCTGAGCTGTCATTGATCGCTAGATGTCTCCAGAGCTGTCATTGATCACTTACATACATCACTGTACTGAATGTTTTCTTCATAAAGCAGGGCTTCAGGTAAGATGAGTAAATCTAAAAATATCCCATATAACTTTATGTTGTTTCTAAAAGAATCATTGTCTGGGGAAATCTTACATGATTTAAAATTTGGTTTTGGCTAAAATGGTTATAGAGACATTTTTTTACTGTTTGCATTTCCCATTAACTTGGTAAAAATACCTTATGTCTTCATCTATGACCAAAGCAAGTGTATCAATATATGAATTTTATAGAAATCCGACATCAGTTACCATCAAAATAAAAAGTAGTATTGACAGTTCTAATACAATTGTCCATATGACTTGTCCAGCTTCAACAGGTAATGCCAGTTATTGTGGGTCGAGGAAATGTCTTCAAACCAAGGCATTACTGGTTAGCAAGAAGACCTTTTTGTCACCTAAAACTTTTCTCCTTGACTGTGACTTTGAACCCATGTTGTGACCAATTGTTAGTCAGTAACTTGCCTCTCAGCAATGTGTGCCTTTTTTAACTGAAACATGCTGCTTGTAGTGAGGGATAAGATACGGTAAACACTTAGTTTAATAACTTCACTACATCTTTCTAAAAGGCGCTGAAATCTTTTTTCCCTTTAATTATTGATTTAGCAATTTTTAGAAGGAATAAATTTAGTATGCTAGCTGTCCTGTTTATCGAGTTTTTAAGCTAGGAAATTATTTACCATTATATTGAAAATCATTTTTAAAAGGTCTTTTAAATAACTGTCTTTCTTGTTATTGTACAGCTTTACTTTGTTCTTTTACCAGCCAATGCGTCATCGAAAGAACAAGTTTGAAGCCTCTCCTCCATCAAGACCCCTTGTGTCTGCTCTCCTAGGTATAGTAACTTTCTACACAAGACTGTTAACTTCCTTTGCTGATCTGATTCACAAAGACGGAAGTCTATTTAAAAGCAGTCCTGAAAAAAACATTGTACTTAAAGACAAGTGACTTCAACAGTCAGGTTTATTTAACCCTTTCATTAATAGTACAGTTGATTCCAGATCATCGTATAGGCATATTCTGTTTTATATATTCAAACACCAGACCTTTTCTTTTTTAACCTTTCTTAAAAATTGATAGTTTTATGTATAAGGTGTCAGCCTGATTTTCGTTATAAGCTTAATCAGCCACTGCTCATCTGTTTGCTGAAGCACGCTAATTAGTTTATCTCTCAGCACCTTTCACACCTTTAGCAAACATGGTCTCTAATCTGTGTCAAGTACATCTGCATTAGCAAACATGGTCACTAATCTGTGTTAACTGCAGGATGAGCAGCCTGTTCAGCTGACTCTGTCATGGTCTACTGCCAATGGCATGCATTGTATTAGAAAAAATCACGGTGTACGGACATTTGCCCCCCCGGACATTTGCCCCCCGGACGTTTGCCCTCTTTTAAATGCAGGCCGGACGTTTGCCCCCCCTGTCGTTTTTCAGAGCCGGACTTTTGCCCCCTGCCGATTTTCAAAGCCGGACGTTTGCCCCCTCAACAAAACTAACTTGAGGGCGGACTTTTGCCCCCCCCCCCCCCCCCCCCCCCCATTACGTAAGGGCGGACTTTCAAAAAAATCAATCTGTCAATTTCATTAATTTTACAAAGAATGTAAAAAAAACGGCGATTAACATCCTTGTACTTAATTATAAACAATTAGCTGTAATGCGTTCAGTCGTCGATTACTTCGACCGAAACTACGTCAGCGGCGGTTTTAGGTACGTACCGTATTTGAATTAGCTATTATAATGGTGGCTGTATACACTTGTTTACTAAACTCAAGGCAACGATTAAGGCGGCATACGGCTTTTACAAATTTTATTTTATTCAATAAAAATATTTTTTAACCCAACCGTATTCAGAACATCACTTTAAAACCCATTACTTTTATATTAGAAAGTGAAAAACGTCAACTTACAATGTTTTGTTTTGATTCCATGTAAAGATATGAAGGCAAACTAGATTGTAACTTTTACTTAATTCCAGTCCTATGAAAAAAATTATAGAAAATTTTGTTACACCTAACACATTTCATGTACTGTAGCACCATGTAGTACCGTTTGTGTATGTTTCTAATATGGCGGGAAGACATTTACAGGCGGGATACAGAGTTTGAGAAGAAAGGGAGGGCAATTTCCGCCTTGACATTTTAGTAGAGGGGGCAAACGTCCGCCTTGTAATTTCAGCTGGGGGGCAAACGTCCGCCTTGTAATTTCAGCTGGGGGGCAAACGTCCGCCTTGTAATTTCAGCTGGGGGGGCAAACGTCCGCCCTTCACAAATAGGGGGGCAAACGTCCGGGGGGCAAACGTCCGGGGGGGCAACTGTCCTAGATTCAAAAATCACAGGTTTTCACAAAGGTTAACAATTGTCAACAGTGTATGATGTCATGCATTTAATGATCGATAACTATTAAAAGTTTTAATAGTGCATTACTCTCCCTTGGTAAAATAGTGCAGTATTAAGGTATACATTGTTTTGTATTAAGTGCATTAGGTATTGAAATCAAAATCAAAGAAAGAAAACATTTGCATTATAGTAAAGGCAGATTTAGATCACATCTGATTTATTAAATAAATACCATCTGAATAGAGAACATTGCAATACCATCTATCAAAAGGTGGCTTGTTGCTGTCACAAAAACAAAATGATGGGCCTTCAGAAAAAAAAAAATCAACTTTTTAACAAGGTCACTGTTCACCTGTCTGTTAAAGCATGCTAATTAGTTAATCTTTGGGGCAACTTTCATACCTTTAGCAAACACGGTAGGTAATCTGTGTCCAGTGCATCTGCATTAGCATGTTCGACTCACTCTGTTATGGTATACTGCCCATGACATGCGTTCTATCGCATCTGCCAGAAATCTGAAGAGAGCACTTTGCAAAACTACATATAAAAAGGTGGCTTTTTTTGCTGTCACAAAAACAAAATGGCGGCTATTTTTATAAATAATTGCCTTTTAGCTGGATTTGGAGGTAAATACTTACAAGGTTGGTAATTATCTTATAATATAAATTAAAAATTGATAAATGACTGACTGAAATACTGTGACTGAGCCTATATTACAATAAAACAAAATTGTGGCACATGAAAATAAAATTTGCATATTGAAATGGTTTTCTAGTGAAACACATATTCTCGTCATTTGCATAAAATTTTCTGGAAAGTTGTGTAATGCAAATAAGCCCAGTCAGCTGTATTTCTATATATCATATGGAGATAATGTTAAGATACTTCAGATAGCAACACATTGAAATACTACACTCATTGGGTGATTGTCGCAGTTCCTTGAACCAATTTACGTTGTTGCTGAGAATGCAAACATAGATAGATGTTCTTGCTACGCAATTGTTAGAGTTACCTCCATCCATGGTTATAGCAAAAGGATTTTACAAACAAATGATACTGTTTATTTGAAAAACTAACAATAAATCTGAAAACTTGCTTTATGAAACATTTGTTGGAAATGTTATAATTTCTTGCCACATACAATGTCTTGAAAATTAAATAAACCTTTTATAATACATACAATTCACTCTGCATGACTTTTTAAACAACACCAGTCCCATTTGTAAACAACATCTGTTGCTTTGTTTTTGTAATACATCACATCAACCAATTATGGTCATTATAGTGACATCTTGTTACTTTGGTGGAGGAAGATGCCAGACAAATGTTGTGGTAGAACTACCAGAGCACTGCATGTCAGCTGGAAGATCTATTCACATAAAGCACTTTGCTCTGAACTGAACTCATGTGATGAGAGTCTAAGCAAACATGACTTCCAAGTCCAATTTAGAAATATATTGTATGTTTTACGATACTGCCTGCATGTGTCAGGATTCCAGAAAAGGTGGAGTGTTCTGCATGCTAAATTCTTTTACAGGCCCTTTGTTGTGGTACTTGCTTAGTTAAACATAACTGAGAAAAAGAAAAGCTTATATTGTTTTTGTTTCAGATCTGATGGTAGAATTTATAATGAGTCATCTAATGAAGGCCATGCCAGGAGAGTTGTACTCGTAAGTTAGCAAAACATTGATCTTGTTGTCAGATGTGTTTGATGCTGTAAATAATGCATCGTCGGCAACCACAGTACTTTCTTCCGTTACACTCCATACATACCGTGGGAAATTTGACTAGCAAAATCTCGTTTTCATGAATATGCATGAGGCAGGGGAGACCAATCTTCTTCCAATGAAATCGCATGTTATAATAAAATACTCTTCAATCTTAATGATGTCATACTGGGATTTTCTTACTAAAAATAGTAACCAACGCACATGTTTACTCATGGAGGTCGCCATTTTGAATGGTAAACCGAACCTTAGATATAAAACGTAATTTCATTGGCTAGTTATCCATGGTGGTTTCCTTATGGCACCAATGAAACTGCCTCATTAATTATTCATGACTACGAGATTTTCCTAGCCAATTGTCCCATGGGTACATAACGCAGCATAGCGGAGTAATGTAACAGGGGATAACCGACGATGTAAATAATGTTTGGCCAATACCCAGAAAGATACTCTTATATATCTGTCACACAATAAGCAAGGATGAGCTAGAGTGATACATCTAGTTACTATTTGTTGGAACCATGTAACTAAAACAAAACATTGGTTGTTATCAGATATAGCAGGTTAAGTGATAAAAAGTAAGGATGGACTGTATATTAGTCTGGTATATAATTGATGGTACTTGTTATTATATTTTCTTTTCCTAGGAGATGTTTAGGTATCTGTCACAGAGTTTTGTGCTACCAGAAAAGATGTCGGGTCCGACTCCAGTATCCATGGAAACATCTCTGGACAGGTTTTTTTTTTTTTTATAACTTAACCTGCAAAGTGAGAAATTGTTCACTAAATATGAGTGCATTTGAACCATTTGATTATTCTAAACATCTTACTTTCTGTGGATGTGCCTAGATAAGAGCAAATGCCTCAATTAGAATAACTATGGTACACATTGTTACCTTTACATGCGATTTTGTGAAATAACTAAGATTCTGTATTTTATCATCAATTAATGTAGCTTGATAAGGGTTAAAACTTTTCCTTTTACCCTGCTGGTGGCAGAGCAGGTAGAGCAAGTAGTCCCAGGAAAGAAAATTCTGGGATATACATGTTACTGATACTTCTTTTCTTGCTCCTTTAATAAGAGTTACTAAGGACTGGTTTGCTCAATGTCAGTATAATGGGACTGGGTGTAAAATCCTGCCAGGTGTTTATGGCAAGCAGGGGTAAAAATTTCCACTCGTCCGCACCTATTTACGACCAGATATTTTGCAGCAGAGTAAGTTATCCAATTAGGTCATCCTGCAGGACGAGTAGATTTTTTAGGGGGAAATTGGAAAATTTTAATATCACATTGCAGTTTGTCCATGGTAGAAAATGTGCTTAATTTACCGCTGAGTTCAGTGTAAATGGAAACAGGAAATGCAACCGATCAGCTAAAACATTACATTATATCGGAATATCCCGGCATCTATGTCCGGTACCACTAAACTGGGATGAATTGCACAGCATTAATTGAGTTTTTAAAATGGAAATATCCAAGGGATTTTTAAGTTAAAATGAAACTGATTTAAACTACATACTAGACATATCTTTAAAAAGTTTTCAAGATAAAAATATCATTCATATTTCTATCAATAAAAAATAAATTAAATTGATAAAAAAAGTAAAAAAGTATTACTATAGTAATATGGTCAATCAAATGTTTGTCGAATAAATAAACTTTATTCTTTTTCAATTTGATACTACCCAGCAGCAAGGATTATCGAAAATAAAACCGTGTCTAGGTACAGGTGAATAGCGTTGCACTGGTTGTCTGTGTATAAAAAATTATCGGGTTGATTCCATGTCCTCTATCTATAAAATGTTACTTAAACCAGTCTGAAGTGCCTAATTCGCCATCGTTTTGTCAGTTTTCAGTTGTACTTTACTTGATGAGGTTTACTTTTTATGTAAAGACATTTTATAAAATAAACAATTTCTACTCATTTTATTTTTATAATATTACTCTAATATTTATACCAAGTAAATTTAAGGACGAGTAATATCATTGCAGGACAATTAACTTTCATAAGTCACCTGTCATCAGTATTAATTACAAAAAATGTTGACCCCTGGCAAGCTGCCACAATGAATTCTCTTTCTGATTGTCTGAAGTATGTCTAGTCCTAAACAAGAAATTGTCAATATTATAATTTGAAAGAAGCTATTAACAAAACTCAGAAGTCTCCTTTGTCTGTGATTTCATTAATGTTATTTATATTTTTTCCTGTAAAAGAAGTTGCAGTAAAGATTTCAATAAAAATGGACAGCTTTTGCATAAAAAGTTTGGAAGTTAACTTGTTAAGTAAGTATTGATTGTTTATTATTTTCAGCTTTGATCAACTTATTGAAATTCATACTGTCGCACGAAGCCCATCTCGTAAAAAAGCACAACATTTTCCATATGTGTTCCAAGGTAATTGTTTAATAATCCAGTTTGCTAGAGTGGGATCTGAGCTCCAGTGAGATCAACACTCTCCTCTACTACATCTTAAGCCATGAGTATAAACTAAAATGACAGGTACTTCCAAAAGCCACTTTGCTACAGCCTTGCATATATACATAGAACCACATGGGATGCACTTCATATATAATTAAATAACTGGATCGGTCTCCAGCCAATCAAAGTACTGTTTATGAATAATGTGTACACATCATGTATATTGCAGTTTCTGCAATTAGGAGCTACACTAAGTTGAGCTAAAAATAGCCAACAAAATGGCTTTGCAAAGCTTTTGATACCCTAGCCTAAAGAGAACACAATATTTTGAAGGACTGTATACTTACATATTTTATTTACTATCAGAAGAAGTATTTTGTGTCTTTTGTTATTGTGGTTCAACAAAATTTTGGGTTTTGAACTTAAAATTTAAAAAATCAAATTTGACCAACCACAACCTCTTTGACCAAGTGAAGCAGGCTTATCTACTCCATTGGCCTAAGCCTGATCAACTTGTGCTTAACTGGATAAGTGCTAAGACTTAATCAGGTAATGAAAGTTATCCTCAGAATTCATGCCCTTCCCCAAAATGTCTGTTCACATGGCTATAACTAGAACTAAATTGGATTATAACCATTCATATATTTGAGTTCCAGTCTGGGTGAAAAAATTTCAGGTCACCCACCAACTTATAGTATGTAACTGATTCTATTTGTGAATTTAGCACATGACTACCACCTTTCTTTACTGTGACCAGTGTGTAATTATAAATCAAATCTGTTGTTTAATCGCATATTCTGTAACTTTTCAGGTGGTGAATATTTTCAATCTGTTCATAACATATGGAGATACCTTCCTGCCAAATCCAAACAGCTATGATGAGCTGTACTATGAGATTATTCGAATGCATCAGGTCTTTGACAACTTGTATTCCATGGGTAGGTTTCATTGAATTCATTGTTCTGAAAGTAAAATAGTATCTACTTTTAATGTACAATCTACCAGCAAAATAATGTGTAAAATGGTAGAAATCATAATTAACCTAGCAGGTTTGCCTTTCGCATGTATAGGCCATTGCTGTGCCATAAATGAATCTGATTGACCTTATCTCATAACTTTGTTTTTGTAACCATCTAACAAAATGATAATTTAAGCAAGAGATGATTTGGGTATTTGAGAAATTATAAAGATAATGCAAGTTTAATGCTGAATACATGTAACACAATAACAACATGAAATCTTGGGAACCTGTAAATAAATCTGAATGACAAAGCTATGCTCGCAATGATAGATTATTATCTGCAGTATGATTCTACTAGAGTTATATTCTTATATAATAACTCCTTGTCAAGACAATCTCAAGCAGCGTTCACTTGATGTTTGATCCAGGCATTAGAGGACCATATACTGGAGACTTTTCTGCCACTTGACATTAATAAATCTTGGACCTCACTCTAAAGTTCATAGTTGTCTGTGAGACTACATGTTAAATAACATGTTTTATCATAGTCTTTATTGATGGTCCAACTCAGGATAAGATTTCTCTTTAAAATACATAGAAGGATCATTAAAGAAATTGTTAATTATATATTCACAATATTCCCACCATACGTGTAAACAATACATGCGAATGTATAAGCTTATTAGTCCTATATCTTCTGTCCTTGCAGCCCTGAGGTACACCAGCAGTGATGGGGAATGTAAAGATTCTGCTGCCAGGCTCACAAATCACCTCGTCAATATCAGGTAAATGGCCTGTTCTTATGATGCTTCATTTACCGTTAAGCTTTACGAAATCTTAGGGGCACCCTTTGGCTGACCAGTTAAAAGTGCTAACTGCTCACCCACTCTTGCAAGGGGTTCAAGTCCAAGGCGATATAAGAACTTTCATGTGGAAAGGTCATCCATCTGATCTACTGTGCCCAGGCAGTTCTACCCAGACATACAACATACAAAGTTATATTGCTAGGTAGAAAAAAGTGCAGATGCTTATCAGGCAGCTTCCAGCAGGAACTGCTTATTAGGATTTTCACTTTTTGCTTGATACTTGCTTATATATTTAAGAACTATCACTGCAATGTACAAAGCTGGTATAAATAGAAGAATAATGGTTAATTTGTTTATTTTTGTATTTCAACAGAGCAATCATCAACCACTTCTCACCAAAGGTTGATGCTTGGGCTGCAGTGAATCAGTTGTCTTCCCTGACAGAGGAACAGGTCTGTACTGGCCACTATCAATGAAAGTCATTTCACATATGTTTACTGGGCATGTCCCTGGCTGAACTGTTAGAGTTGCCAACTTTTGATACCTCATCCCTCAATGCATTGGGTTTTCTGTGTGGGAGGACTTCTAGCTGAACTGTGGTGCACCAGTGGTTCTACCCATACTTCAGGGCCTTCCTCCAACAATTATTAGTTGGACTTCACTAAAATGACCTTTATTGTTTAGGTATGATGTAACAAAAAAAATACCCATGCCCTTTTTTGTCTGAATTCAATAAAACTGAGAAGTATACAAAAAAAATGAAATGTGAATATTATTAATACATGGTGGTTTATTGATTTTTCATGTAGTTAATCCTCTGTACAATTTCTGTATAATATTGATAGCTGACCATTTGTGTTTGGGCTATTTCTCAGCAAGCACCAGTTATATTTAATTATTTAATAACACTTTATTTGATGCTTCACTAACAAGTGCAGATGTGCATATTATCAGCACATTTTGGCCTTTTAATTGTATTATCTTATAATTATTTTAATAGTATTATACAGGACTATTCATATCTTGGCTATTCCTCAGCAACCATTTGTTGGAATTCACTGATATTTCTAGTTCAATTGCACATATGCTAAGGTTGAGCTATTGTAAAAATAGAGCATATGTGCATTATGTTCGGCATCATGCTTTGGTAAACATTCTTTACATGACATCTCCTCTGAAACACCTGGCCAGAATTTAACCAAATTTCATCAGAAGTTTTAGTTTGGCGGGGGAACAATGTTGTTCAAAGAATTTTGATGCATCAAATGGCATGGCCAGCATGAGAAAAACTTAAAAAATCTTTTTGGCAGAAAACAAGAAGAGCTGGAGTCAGAAAACAACAAGAGCTAAAGCATTGATTTTTGGTATACGCTCCTGCTGGCTGTCTTTATGAATATTTATCTAATGAAAATATGGCAACCAGGACCATAAAAATATTAATCTTCTTGTCAGAAACTACAAGACCTAGAGCCTTGATATTTGGTGCACAAGTTCCTTCAGTACATTTCAGTTGTAAGCATAATCTGCCACTGCTCACTTGTCTGCTGAAGATGACTAATTAGTTAATGTCTGGTCAACTTTGGAACATTGTTTTCACACATGGTTCCAAAACTGTGTAAATTGCATGACCAGCAGCCTGTATGGCTTACTGTATCATGGTCTACTGCCAATTGCACACTTTCTGTTGCATCTTCTAGACAAATTTCACAGATGTACAAGATGGTCAACAAGTGTCAACACTGAATGACGTCATGCTTGAAATGATCAATAACTTTTAGTTTCAATAGTGCTTTACTCTCCTTTGGCAAAATAGTGTGGTACCAAGGTATAATTGTTTTGACATAAGTGCATTGGTTATTGAAATCAAAAAGAAAAAAACAAAGAAAAAAACAAAACAAAATGTTTTCATCTTAGTAAATGCAGATTTATTTCACTTCCAATTCATTTAAAAAATACTTATTGAAATGGTATGCCTATATTGTTTTTTTTCTTTTAACGCATATTCTATTTCCATAAATTTGTCTGGGAAATTATATATGCAAGAAACAGACTGAACTGTTTTGCTGTAGCATAAAATAGACTTTACACAAGTATAACATTACATTTCCTTTACATTATATTGCTACATACTCACATTGCCATTACATTATTTTGCCATTACATTATAATACCCTGATGACAATGCCAGGTGCTAGAGGTGGTGAAGGCCAGCTATGACACCCTGACCTTGAAGCTCCAGGACAGTTTGGACCAGTACGAAAGGTACACAGAGAAACCCAAGGAAGCTGGATTCTTTACACAGTTGGTAAGTTCTGCCTGTCATGTAACCATTGTTTACATACAAACTCTACTAGCACTATCAGTAGAGCATTGTCACTTGGTATTGAGAGCCCTAGTTTTAAACCAGACTGTGAGATACATGATGTAGAAAAATGGCAGGGGTGCCTGTGGCGTAGTGGTAGAATCACCCGTTTGTAACTACTCTGACTGCTTAGCCTCATCTCTCCTGGCTTCGAGTCCAATTCGCGGCGAAGGACTTAATGTGAGAAGGTCTTCCAGCTGACTTGCAGTGTGCCGGTAGTTCTACCCAGGGAGTTTCGGAACTGGTTGGCCAAGTTCGAGGATAATGTGACTCAATGTAGTATTGTGGCAGATGTTGATGCAGTCCTTCATAGTGAAGGCAGCACAATATCTCCTTCCTTTTAGTAAACACCATTTTCAGGTAAATGACAGATTGGTAGTTGGACTTTAAATCCAACCCAACAAACCAAAATCTTATAAGCCTTGGCTGTTGGAAGGTGTTAAGCAACTTGGTCACAGTGAAACTTGTTTTATTATACCCCATAACAAAGCAACAAAGTAGGGGGTGGTGTGCAGTATACTGGAATCAGGTTGTCTGTCCTCCTGTCAGTCTTCATTTGTCTGTCTGTCCATGGCAATTTTGTCCAGGCTTTGTGTACAGTTTTTATTCATATGTAAAATGGTTAAAATGGACAGTTATCTATAGTACCTTGGGAACTTGCGCTCCTGCAGTTTTGTTGTTATGATCAGATTGAATTTTCTGTAGTATTGCATTTTGTAACTATTGTTCAGACATTGATATGAGAGATTGATGAACAGGGAGCAGTTCAGGGTATTTGTTAGCCATCAGATTACTGTTTTTGGTCTTAAAAACAAAGCACTGTTAAAATAAAAAAAATGGAAGAAAATATTACCTGATAACAAGCACTGAACATGCTTACTTTCAAACAATTTTGTTGTTTTAAGCCTGGAAGCATTGCAACTTTTTTTAAATTTATTTTTGCTGTAAGTTTAATAACCTAGTATACCATATCTCTGAATTGTTTTGCAATAATATATGTCATGTGTATATGTCATTCATAAACAATATGCTGAGGAAAGTTGACACAATCATTTAAATACATATGAGTTGTGAGGTTTTATTTTGCATGTTTCAATGCAAAACCAAGTCACTTTAATCTAAATAATCTGATAGTGCGACCTAAACTATGAAGTCTGCCATCATTTCAGAAATGATGTGTACTGACAAAAAAAGCTAGGAGTGTATGTATGTCTAAGTTTGACATAAACACAATGACAGAAAATAAAAGATATCTATATAATTGGCAAACCATGTACTGTCAATTTAATTTTAAATCAGCAGATGTGCACACATAATGAACAGTCATTAAAAGTGTCTGTGTGGGTTCATGCTTGCAGGGATAATTTGTAGGTTAGTTGCTGAACTTCTGTGGATTGTTCAGTTATGTTCAACTTGTTGAAAACTGCTGAATGGTGAATACTATGTTGAAAGTCTACTGAATATAGAATATAATATACTGAATTTACACATGTCTGTTTTTCAAGCGCTCAGGTTATATGTTCCTTTAATCTAATTGTATATTAAGTTTTTATGCATTTTTCTATCTTTAAGGTGCATTGTAATAAATATTGACATTTTTTTCATATGAAGTACTAAAATGATTTTAATTTCATGCCCTAAATCTGTGCTACAGACTCGATCAATCATCCTAGATGTAAGGAAAGCGGTGTCTGAAATCAACATTGACCAGCAGAAGATCTTGCAGGAAGTCAGCCAGATCCCTCCCACACCCTAACCATGGTTACTCTAGGGGATACACAGTCAAGCTGTCTTCTGTTTCCACAGTATCTGTCATAGTTGCTTGACCCTTGGCCTAAATGCCACCTGACTGTGTCCCTGGTTATGTTGGACCTTTCAAACTGCATGCCATTTGACCTTGTAACTATAATGTCATCTGATGCAATTACGTCATCAAAGGAATGACATTTGAACTTTAGGTCATCTAGACTAGTTTCCATGGTTACGGACAGAACTGTTTGATCTTTTGATGTGTGTGTCATTTGACTATGTAACTTAAGTTATCATCTGAGCTGTTTCAACTTAGTGTTGTCTAACCCACCTTGGCAACCTGCTGCTGCTCATTAAAGCTTTTGGTGTAACAGGTTTCACCTGTTCTTGTTATAAAAATATTCTTTCTTGAAACAAATTTTAGTCAATAAAGGTTTAATTGTGAGAGTTTGTTCATTTTGACAGTGTCATTGAGCAGATAGCATTTGTGCATTCTAAATGTTTAATTTTTGTTTGATAATAGATTTTTGTCACAAAATAATATGATCTATCAAACAGCTTTTATTTAAATGTCAATGAAAATTATATATATAACCTTTAAAGCATAATGTAATACTGTAAGTCTATAGCAAACTTTAAAAATAAGAACCAGTCCAATTGTTGGATCAGTTCGTAACTTAATGATGTAATTGTCCTGTAGACACACCTTTTTGTGTTAGTCATGACCTTGACAGCACAATTTGATGATGCCTGGGTGTAGCTTAGATCACCTGGCACCTACAAGAAGCTGTCGTCTGCTACCGATCCACACTATTTTCTGCGAGATCTCTAGCAATGACTAGATCTTGGCTACCTTTGTATGTAGTTGAAACCAAATAATTGAAATTGGTAGGTTGGGGTTTTCTTTTTTCTTCAATTAAAGCAAGTCAGAAGTAAAATTACTATACAAGTTGTGTACAAGATGTTTGCAGATCTGCCAAAATGACTTGACAAATCCATTGTTTTTGCTTTTTTTTTGTCTGGCAATATATTTTGTTTATATATACAATTGTGTATGTTAATATTTATGTTCTGATAAATAAGTTTTAATATTTTATCTGTTTTTTTTTTAATTGATACTACTATTTATATACGGAGAAGTCTGGATAATAAAAAATGTAGGGTATATACTCGCTGAGGTGACTGCCAGCAAAACAGCATGGGAGTTGCTTCATATGAAGGCTTTGTCCTTGAACCAGTGTTTAGTTTGGGTACTGGGGGATACTTTCTGCCTCATGCCAGAATTTTTTTTATTTTTAACCCATGTAGTGTCTTGTGAAAATCATGTTTTACAATCTATCACAGTGTATATGTAGACAAGTGTCAGAATTTACTTCCAATTTCTTGCTTGGCATAATTTAAAGATATTGTGTAGTATTTGCAGTTGTATTGTCATGCCAAAAGGCTGTCTACCAGTATTTTGTGTATATTTATAAAGCTTTATTCTAACCTTCTTAGCACAAACATACCAGGCTAAGGCAACTGGCCTTTGTGCTGAGCAGATTGAAGTATTCCTTTGAGCTTGCTGTTTGCTATATATATTGTGTGTTACATTTATGTGTAAAACCTCTTGTCAATGTGCAGCATGCTGTATGCACAAAATCAATGCAGTTTTGGCATCCATAAAATATTCAGACACCAATATTTAAAACTTGCATGTGAATAAAACTACATATGTATCTGGAGCACAGTGGAGCCATTTGTTCTACATTGGTACTTGTATTGCTGGCTCAAGTCTTTGAGTGATACATGTAACATAACATATATTCATGATATAATTACCGTATTCACTCGTGTAATCGCCACACTTTTTTACCCGATTTTATCGTTAAGTAGTTAAGGGTGCGGCCATTCTATAGGTGTAAGGCCTTGGAACATTTTTTCTATAACGATTCTGCCGATTTTGGGAACGCCATGCGTCTAGATTAGCTCTCTAAGTAGGAGGTTGACAGACGATATGAACGAGATAGCGCCGTTCTATGCCTTTGTCTAACGAATGTGAACATATTCCATAATTTATAAATGACTTCCTAGTTTTATCTCTTGTATTAAGTGATGGATAATAAGCTGTGTTTGCGGTCATTTTGGGGGTGCGGCCATTACATTGAACTAAGATTTTTTCTTCAAATTTTGCGGTCATTTTGGGGGTGCGGCCATTACACGGGTGCGACCATTACACGAGTGAATACGGTACTGTAACAATTTTTATCTAGAGAAAACAACAACATTTTTACCTATGTAACCTTGTTAGCAAGACTTTATCTAGCCTATGTAGACATTAAATGTCCAGTTAAGCCAGTTAGTACTGAGGCATGTCTGATTCAAATCTACACTAATAGCTGTGAAACCTCATGCAAAGTCTTGTGACCTGTGCTTACAGATGCAAATAACCAATAATACAAGTTATGTATGATGTAGCAGGATATGGTTAAAACATTAAGGTCTGTGTATTTTAAAAAAAATGCTAAATGTTCCTGTATGAGTTATTGAGGCATCTTTATTAAAGCCAAAAATGCTATTTGTATATTTTGCTAAAATGCCTCTGAAACTGAATGTTACATGTGGCGTATGTATACTCTTCAATACTGTAATATTGACTCTTCATCTTCCTTTTATTTTTTATTTATATATTTATGTAGTTAACTGTTAACTGAGGTTTGTATATAGAGGCTTAGAAGGTATATATGATACAAAACTGAAGGAGTCAATATGTTCTTAATATTTTGTAATATATGGCTGTTCATGAATTGTTTTGAACCTGTAACTAAAGATAAACACCAGAGGTAAATTATGTAAAAAAAAACAAGGTATTTCCATAATATACTGTTGAGAATTTCTTAAATACAACTTGTAAATATGTCTTGGTGAATGGCATTTTCTATGAAAATGTTCTGGTTGTCAAGTTTTCTTTGAAGGGCAAGATATATTCTCAATGGAAATGCTTTAATAAACAAACATAGTTAAACTTAATTTTCTTATTTACTTCCTTTTTACTTTTGAGATCATTATAGGCATCATCTTCTAAAACATAAATTTAACCATTGTGCAAAATTGTATATTTATCTGAGGAATATTTTCTTTTGTTAAATATTCTACTTCGTACATCTATATACTCTAACATCAATGCAAAAGATATAACTTTACTCCATTAGGAAATGGTTTATCGTGAAATATTACAGTCTAAAATAGTTTTACACATTTTTTAAACTGCTTATTATCCTACTGCAGAAAATGAAAATAATTTCACAAAGCAGATGATTGTTTCTCCTTTTAGGTTATGGCATAGAATTTTGTTGTTTGTATGTTTATTTCAATTTGAATTAAGAACTTTGTCTTTTCTTATCCTTTGTTTGTGCAATATTCTTGTTTAGCAATCAGTCCAATAAATGTAAAACTCTTAGATGAAATTGAGTCTTATAAACCATTTTATCCCGTCACTGTGTCCTACTGACAAAATATTTTGTTTATGTGGGTCCTTCGGCAAAAATTAAATTTGGTTCCCAAGGCCCTTAGGGAACAGATGTATTAGACTGCCCTTTTTCATTGCAAGGATCATGATTCATTTGAGGATTGTCTCTGCGAGAATGATATTGTTCCTGCGCCTGAGCGGCTAGGGGTCCCGGAACAGCTAACCCAGACAAAGCACACAAAACTGCTTTTGAAACCAGACCAACCTAGCAACTATATAATAACCTAGGATGCAATGAACCAAAACCATCTGCTGACTCTTTCTGGGTCTGTTTTTTGCTGCAATTTATTGACACTTTTGGTGTCTGCTTTGCAGCACTCTGCTGGCACTTTAGTATCAACACATTGTTTTGGTTCTGCTGGTACTTTCGGTGTCTGCGTTTTTCACCCTCTTTGCTTTCTTAATGTTGGCCCCCGATTTTATTTTTCCAGGATGCTGTACATTTTAGGCCTAAGTCCTCTGTATTCGGCTATAGGGGGCCCAGCACACTCATCCTTCATCTTGCCTAACACCTTGTTGGCTATTCTATGAAGATGGTGGTCTTTCGGGTAGTCGGAAGTGTCGGCGGTTGTGGTTCCTACCTCTGTCGGCATACACATTGTCTGGATTTCGAAAAGCAGGCTGTCTGTCTGTGTAAAGCAGTTAGCAGTGATCCCCATATTGGGCCTTCAGACGGTTGTAGTAGAAGTCAGGAACTGATCAAGGCAGCTCATGCCAATGTTAACTGGGCGTTTCTTGTGCACCTGGATAGCCACGAGGTCGTCAGCGAAGATGTTGGCCCTTGCGAACGACGGACCAGCAATGAGGCGCCTGATTCTGTCATCCTCAGAGGCACACATGAGCTTCACATCAACGTGGCGGTAAAGGTTCTCCATAGTCTTGCCCAACACACTGTTATTCATCAGCTTGTAAAGATATTTTCAAAGTCGTTAGTGGCTTTTTTCCGCATCTCTGTGTTCACCATATGTATGGTTCTATCTAAGGGCTCTGACGGAATCGGAGTGCTCTGTGGATCTTCGTCAGTTTCATTGCGAGTGGATAGAGCCGCAAGTTCTTGTAGTGTAGCACATATCAGTCCTTGGCGTGGAGGTTTGTCACCAGCTTATGAACCTTGGTCGGCATAACCCCATATCAGGTTGTGCTGATACCCAGACATCCACTCACTCTGGACGAATAAGCGCTCTGGCTCCAATGGGTACGCGTTATGCCTATAGTGCACCTCGTCAGGATACTTCAAGAATTATAAACTCGGCAAGGTTTGGACCCGATAGAATTATTGTCAATGGTCCGGCAGTCACCCACCCACTGGAAATCCCCCACTAGCAGCAGAAAAGCGAGAGCAATAAATCTATTTAGCAATGAGCCAATTAGCAATATTGGTTAATCTTTGAAAAGAAGATCGGCCTGCAGCAGGGTCATAAAAGTTCTGAAATGTTTTGATTCATTTGTAAGAGACTGTCACTTGTCAGGCAACTGTTTTTTTGCTTGTATGGATTTGTATAATAAAAAATTGTAAATCTATGTTTACTGAATTGATATTATTAGACATCTAAAATGTGTTGAAAAGCACATTTGCAATTGACAATAACATTCAGCAACACATCAGTAATAAGGATGGAAAGAAAGCAAATACAAGAAATGAACATTTTCTTCTTATAATCCCCCAATTTTCACTCTATCTCATTACTTTAAAAATTACACATGAAATTGTCAGAAAACACAATAGCATGAATCCAAGTTCTACTGATACCTAAGAAAGATCTCAAAACAAATGTATTTATATACAACATAGTGAAAAATAAATTTTCTGAAAAGAAGTCATTAAATGAAAAGCATCAATATCCTAGCAATAAGTGTGCATAAGATGCACAAATCTACCTACACCATATATATTCCCAAACTATTACCGTTACATTTACATATCAGTGGTTAAAGTGTTTGTTTTAAACATTCATAACATAAAACAAAATATCCACCATAACAACTGTCTAACCTTGTGCTGGCCATCGTGAACACATGGGGAAATCAAGTTACTAGATTGGTTAAAGGGGCTGGTCAGTCATTACCCGAGGAGGGGTCATTTATACATGTAGCTGGGACTTGAGTCACTTGACCCTGGTCATATGTGTTAGGGCATCTGACCAATCAAACAGAGGAAAATAACCTTTGTTTAACGTCTCTACATAGATAAAACAAACACTTATGTAGCTAAATATAAATATATTCAATTGATACATATTTTAAAATTATCCAATAGTTTGTGTACACAATCATATTAGTATATCTATGTTTTGTGATAGCAACATTTACTAAAAAAGTGCATTTTTTTCTTTAGTTTCAACTTACTGGACTACATGTGTCTACTATATTCTAATATGTATGATACACTCCACAATCACACTCCACAATAAGATCTTTAATCAAATTAAAATAAAAGACATTGCAAAATGGAGGTATGGTGTACAATACATCAGTGGACAATGACAAAAGTATAATGAAACCAATGAAAACTGCATAACATTTGCACAAAACACCTTGCATACCAAACCAAATTAAAGTTTAATTTCTTTTAGAGAAACCATACACAATTTCCCATTTTTGGCATTTGAATCATTTAGAAGATTGTTCAGGTACTCTGATTTTCATTTCAGCACTAAATTTGCCTTGAACATAACTTGCATACTATATTATGATCATATTCAATTCTATTTATTAGGTAAAAAAAGTCTTGTACTAAAAAACTGAAAGAAATTAAACTTTTATAACCTCTGAATACATAAAAAAAATTATGAAAATATGATGTAAATATCAAAACAACAAGAGGAAAAACTGCCATAGTACGATTTATTTCTGCTACATAGTTAAAGAGAGATTTGTGCTCTTTTTGTTTCATGAAACCCTTTACTGATGGTAATGTATTTAATGAAATAATCACAAGTAAATTCAAATGGAGTGTTCTTGATAATTATGGGATTTATTTTTGCAGTTTATCATTTTCCTTCTGTCTAGAGTTTTGCTTTCATTGCTTTCCATCATCTTTTTCCTACAAAGAAATTGTAAAACTTCTTCCTTTAATTGTTGCTTTACATTTCATTCATTCCGTTTTGTGCTATTGGGGGTAGCTCAAGATCTAAGCCACTTTCTTGAGCTCGTCTGCTCCAGGGAAGTACCAGTAGGTTCCCTTCACGTTCTTAGTGAGCTTCATGATGTCATCACAGTGAGGATCACCACCAGCTCCCACCATGTTGTCCAGCATGAAGTTCAGATTGTCTGGGGATGCAGAATAGCCAATGAAGAATAGACCAGCTCCATCCTTCAAGGTACCAAATGGCATTGATTGGCGCACAATCTCAAAAGGTTTTGTCTGCTGGAACCCACTGCCTTTAAAACAACAATGGATACACAAATTATTATATGATACATACAACACATATGACAAAAACACACTTAAAAACACATTTTACAAATATCTCCCTTGAAAATTTTATGAATTTTCATTAAAAGCATGTGATTTAAAAAAAATTAAAGTACTAAAGGCTCTCTTTCCTTTTAACTAAACAACTGTTACTTTTCTCAGGCTTAATTCATTGTGGTACAAAAGTCAGACTCTGTTTACAGCATTAAGCAATGAGAATAATCTTAATAAATTTCTCCAGTTGGAAGCTTCTGCATGTAAGATAGCAATTTTGTTATCAATATAGTCCTCTTTAATGTACATTGTAGCAAAACATAGTCATTTTAGCAACATTTAACTATTAATGGTGGAATAAGGTCGAGGGTCACCTGTACACTGCAAGTTAGCTGAAAACCCTCCCCATGTCTTGCCACGGCTGACACTTTAACCCATGCGACAAGACTAGAGGCATTGTTAGTTGCTAGTTCCCAATTATATTCACCTATATACTACAACTATACTCACCAAGAGGGCTTTTTATATTACAGTTAGATTCAAAACGAATCAATTCATTTAAAAATTAGATAATTACAATCTCTGTTATTTTATCTTCATAAGACAAGCTCTGCAGCTTCCTATGGAAGTTTGATCAAACAAATAGCTTACTATGTGTGTAATCAAATTCTTTGCATATAAGCCATGCCCACAAAGTCAATATTACAGATTTTTAAAAAGATAAAGCATTTGAGACAATAAAAATATGTAATGTGTTTGTAAACAAATGAAAAAATCAATGTTTAAGAATGAATACATGCTTTGAAAATGTTTTGACATCTTGTTTACATTCTTTCATGAAAACAGGTCACAGTAAAATAATCTCCCCCCACCTAGCCAATCTACAATCAGGAATGCAAATGCCCACTGTTTTTGTCACACAATAGTTCATAGAGATATTTACTTAATTTTTTATATATAGTTCATTGCAGCGATAAACATTGGAAATGTAAATATTTCAGTTTAAGGTTTCTATAGGGTACCATGCTAAATGGTTAATGGCTAGAAAGACCATCAGTAACTTACCCCCAGTCATCCTGGCCACATGGGAGGAGATAGACTTCCGGGCGATCTCAGTGCTGTCTGTCTTCAGTCGCCCTACCCAACCCTCCTGAACCTTGTCTGTAACAGGACAAAAATTGTAATCCAATAACGAAACATCCTTTCTTATATAAATGTCAGGAATATTGTATAATGATAAGAGGTGAATAGGTCCAAACTGACACAAATCTGAAGAAAAAGCCCAGACAAAACAGGGTCAACCATCTGACAGACAGGCAGACAGACGGTTAAATGGGCAGTCAATCACTTGAAACATAGTAAACCAAGGAATTTGATTTTTATCATCACATAGATAACAAAAACAAAATATATTCTTTTCTCTGGTTTTTGTGCATTAACTGATTTATCCTTTTTCATCCCTTAATATTTCTTCTTATTTTATTGATGTGAATTGTGGATAGTGGTGTCAGTCAGCAGCCTTTTTTACTTAAAAAATGTCTAATGATAGTGCACATACACAAACAGGAATCATCCTGCTGTCAATGTGTTTGTGGTGAAGGTATTTGCCATTTAAATACATGTGTAAGAAAATGAGTGAGTTAAAATATGTGTATTAGTAGCTGAAAGACATTAACACACATTTTATTCATCCAGACTAAAATCCACTCACTCATAGCTTTTAAACAAAGATTTAATGGAAATTAACATTTTTTTGATTAGCACTGAAGAACCAAAACAATGGGCAATACTTGTCACACGTGCTTGGTGATTCCATATATTGGAATCATACCTACCTTTAACATTATAAATGGTGTCAAAGTCATGAATCCACTTCTGGGTGATCTGGAATTATAGACAGTTCTCATAGTTATTGATCCTTTTAAAATAGAGAAGTGCAATCTTAGAAAACTGACTGACAGTCATATTTAACAATAGTTTGTAGTTTTTCAAAGCATTGATTTTTTTCTATATTTTTAACTGATATTATTCATTTGCCAGAAATATATTGAAATATATATATAAATTTGCCTATTGGAATGCCTATTACCTTCCCATCAGCTGCATCGTTTTACCTACTGTAAAAGTACTGTTTTACCTTTCTATAAACATATCATAGTTAAATTTGTACATTGTCTTCATAACTGACTTTATACAGAGGGTCTGTGTTAAGAACACTGTATTTTGGTAAGTTCTCACTGCTTCTTCAGTATGGACAAATCAAGATAATGGCTGGAGATTGACATAAAAAGCGACACCCGGTGGACTCCAACCGTCATAGGACATTTCTAACCCTTTTCCACTACGTCCTCCGGTTGGCTGGAATGATAGTTATAAATTAGTTATTTCAAGTCTCCAGTTGGGTTCGTCTCTGCGGCAAAACAGCCAGCATTATGCTCGCTCTTCTGCTTCTGTCAGCTTCTTGATGGCTACCCCTCTCTTATTCCTGAGAGTCCTCATCATCTGAAGTAGCCTCCATTTTGACATGGCTGTGTAACACCTTGCTCCAATCTCAATAGGGAATAGCCATGCACCCAATCCCTTCTGTCTGCAAGATTCAAGAAGATCAGCATACTTGGAGCTTTTCCTTTCATATGCCTCCTCACAAGCATCTTCCCAGGACACAGTATATTCAACCATGATGATTTTCTTCCTTGGTTCTGACCACACCACAAAGTCTGGTCTCAGGTTTGTCTTGACAACATCTGGAAACATGAGTTTAGAATGCAGGTCTAATCTCATCTGGCATGGAGCTGACTGATGTAGAAGACCAGACGGACATTGAGGTGATGTAGTGCCTTCTGTCCAGCATTTACAAAAGGGAGTTTCTCTATCCCAGGTCACTTCTACTTCCTTTTCCTTTCCAATAAGTCAGCAAGAACTTAAAGAACCATCGAAATCATCCTTAATGTAGGGCAATTTTACAAGCAGAAAGTATGTGCCTCATTGTTGCCCGCTTACCACACAATCAGCATGTTGGTTCATCTGACAATCACCATGTGCAAAGGTTTGTTGGTGATGGCAGTGTGTCATAGATTGACTCAAGTAGGAAGGAGATAAACAATGGCTCTTATAATCACTGGCTCTTATCTCCAGAGATCCGACTATGATATTTGTTGGTCAGGTCAAGTCCCAAAGCCTCACTTCTTCTCTTCTGTTCTTTCTCTTTTCTGACCTCTGCTATTACCAAGTCTCTTTTTCCCTGGGTTTTGTTTCACTGTTGAAAGTTGCCTGTCCCAAGACCTTGATGTAGTGCTGTCAATGATACGCCAAAAGCGTATCGATGATATCGATATATCGAAAGAAAAATATTGTCAATATATCGACATATCGAAGGGAATTGAGAGAAATTGTAATTCTTATTTAATTACTGCCTAGAATGCACATTCTGGGTATACTTATGCATAGTGTTCTTCTTTAATATATTTTCCACTAACATTCTTGTACTTAAAGCTTGATATTTAACAGTTATTTTCAAATAAACTGTTGAAAAAAAGTTTTTGATTTGTTTATAACTTATCCAAAGATGAAAACGAAATGCTTATGTTTTAACCATTTAATTAAATAAACAGAAAGTGTTCCTCACTTTACTAATATACACTATTACTTTATAATGATTACAGTCAGATTAACAAATGTACTGACATAAAAAAAAATAACAGACAGTAATAAAAACATTTTCATACACTAAAAAGTCACCAGTCAGGTACATCAAGTCATAAACTTATATGATAGTGTTACAATGTCAGGACATTCACATTGTCATGTGTATGTGAAGCATAGTATAATACTGTTTGGCAACATTTTTCCGTTATGTACAACAACACCCCTTAAGCACAAGTCATAAAAAATCTTCAGCCAGTTATAATTTATAAGGCCTTGAGCTGACAGTACTTGTGGTATAAGAACCCAGCATGTCTGCGTTTTCTGTCGTATGTGATGGTCGTTTTTTTTTAAATGGTGTTTCCTGCTGTAGAGAACACATTTTCTGAAGGCATTCTCTACTGTTGCAATTACTGATCACTTTTTTTCCAATCTTAGTGACCAATTCTGCTTCACTGATCTTCTGATGAGTCTTTCAGTGTCATGACTAACCTGCATTTGACTACTTTATATTCTTTGACTTTCAACTTCTGGTTGATGGATCTCTCCAGGGCTTTCACTGTTTTGGGGGCAATTTCATAAAGGGTGAGATGCCAAGACATTTGCAGTAATATTCCAAGCTGATAAATCCATACTTTGTACTTTCCTGGGACACCAGACTTGTCAACCTTATTTGACCAGTTGACTTCCTGTTTAACGTTGTCTACATTTTTGCTGTCATACCATTTTCTAAGGCACTTCATATTTTTGTCAATGATTAATGCATGGGTGAAAGTTAGAAATTATGAAAAACCTGAAATTCAGAAAATGTGTCAATTTATATAGGGAAAATAAAGAAAATCAACCATTTTCAGACACACAGAAACCTGAATTACAGACATAATCCTGAAAACTTTCACCCATGTTAATGGGATTTCCTCTCCTTGAACCCAAAGGGCAACATTCTTAGTAATACGACCTTTCTTCAAAACCATACAATGTAACTTCTTCAGCTTGAACTTCATTCTTGACCAAGAAACAATCTGATCAAGTGCACTCAGTACCCATCATCCTTGATTATGTGATTGGTTAGTGATCGTCAAGTCGACCATGTAACCTTTGGTATTATTTTGACAGTAATTGAGTCATTAGTGATGACTTTTTAATCAGTATCACGGACCAATTATTAAATCAGTATTACTGACCAGTATTTAATAAGTATCACTAATCACTATTTGATCAGTATCGTTGATCAGTATTTAATAAGTATCACCAATCACTATTTGATCAGTATCGCTGACCAGTATTTAATCAGTACTGTTTATTGGATTTATTGTCCCACCAACAGTATATCACTTATCTGGAGATGGTGTCCACTTGAAGCAGATATAGTGCCACCTTCACTGTGTATAGCATGCCGTAAACACCTGGCATGATACCGAACCCAGTTACATTATCCTGACACAGGGGCAACCTGTCAAGGAACCACCCTTATATTTGCTTGAGCATTAGCAAGGGAGCTATAACACTACCATTTGTTACGACTTTGGTATGCCGCAACCCTGGATCAAACCCGGGGCCTCCCTGTACCTAGAGCCGACGCTCTACCGATTGCGCTACCAAGTCTGGTTTTTAATCAGTATTTCTGACCATTACTCATTGACCAGTATTTAATCATTATCGATGACCATCATTTATTCATTATCAGTTTACTGTATTTAATCATCATAGCCAGTACTTATTCATTATCAATGATCATTATTTATTCATAATCTATGACCATTATTTATTCAGTACTGCTGACCAGTATTTAATCATTACTGATGATCAGTATTTGATCATTATCCCTGACCAATATTTAATCATTATTGATCAACAGTATTTATTAATTATCTATGATCATAATCATTATCGATCCCCAGCATTTAATTAGTATCAATGAATAAACATAAGACCTCCATCTGCTGAGCAGAACATATGATGACATGTGCTCACGAGTCAGACATTAAGTTATAAACACTAAAACAAAACAGGGGCTATGGTTTCACCACCTACCACATAACTGCCACCGGTCTCCTTCTCCACAGCGATCTGTTGGCGGCTCTCATCATCAGCAGCATTCTCAGTCCCTGTAACCAGAACAGAGTATTGTAACTATCCTAACACTATTTATAACTGAAATGTTTATAAAGGTTTGTCGATACATACTGAGTGATCATGTTGATGAGTTTAGTACACAATGTATGTCAAAGGGTTCAGCCAAGGCATTTCAAAATTCTCAGCTTGACCATCAAAAAAGGCAAGATCTTAGAAGTTGCCTAGGAAGGGATTCAATCAATTATTGAATAACAGGATTTAAAATACATATTGAAAGCTTTATAAGGCGAGAGTAAAATCTCCTCTTAACAAATTAATCAAAAGACAAAGCTTGAATAGTTAAGCAGCAGAAAATGTGGTTTTGATAACATTTCAGGTCTTCACACTGAAGGCAACAATATTTGCTTTAAGTAAATACAGTCCCTAGAAGACTAACAGACTATTTGCAAAACAAATAAAGAAACATAATAAATGTCCATGCTGCCAAGACTTTGGCGTAATTTACTTACCATCAATAAAGCCACTGAGATCTCGTCCATTTCTGTAGACAAAGCTGTAGATATCTTCAAAGTTCTTTACCGAGTCCTTTGGCATTTTTTTAAGCACCAGCTGGGCCAGCTCAAACAGCTTGCTGGGTGTGTTACACTTGGCATGCACGAACACATCACCCCCTGCAGCAATAGAATGTTAACTAAATATTAACCTGTAGCATGCTTTATGTATCAATATCCCATATGACATTGTTGGGGCTTGGCTTACATCATGCAAATAAAAGTTATAAAGCTAGAGACTTAGTTGCCTATAGAGAAGATCCTGGTCAGACAATGTTTAAATTTTAATACTTTGTTTGATGAATAGTATACATAATGAAAACTTCTGATATTTTGCACTTGAATGACTATAGAATAGCATTTTATGGTAGTAAAATTTAAAAAAAAACAGTGTTACAGTAAAAGGAAATCTTTACAACTTCAAAAATGTATTTAATGTATATATTTGAGTGATAGTTGCTTTTGCAAGGGATAAGTGAAATACAGTATTAATATGTAAAAGACAGTTCACAGATAGATCCCTACCATGCTGCTTGTCATTTAACCCAAACTTATTCTTACATATCCTGAAGATGAATACATATGGGAGTGAGCAGCAAATAGTGTAGATCCAGATTTAAGTCCCACTGCCTAAGCCTGATAAATTATGGTTAGCAGGCTAAATGTTATGATCAGCAGTTGAAGTTGTGAACATTCAATTAAAAATGTTCAATTCACTTGTGAAAGTGTTGCTTCCAGACTAAGCTAATAGTTGACAGTAAAAAGTACTAGAAATATAATGGTCTACCTGAGCTGGGCATTTCTCCATTGGCCCCACGTCTGTAGGCATATGTAAAGTCCTTGGCTTTGCCCCCAACCTGTACAAGTATACAGAAAAGAAATAATCAAACATTGAATTTCACTGAAATGTAATACTTGTCACAGTGTCCATGTTGAATACACATTGGCTGACATAAGCAGTTGTGTTTTGTGCTTTCAATCTAGTCATACTAAAATTGAAACAGACTTCAAATTTTTGTTGTCTAGCTGTTTCATCAAAGATAATACATGCATTTTCTCAATCTTACTCTTCCTTCAAGGAAAGACTATACATGATGTTAAGACATATTTTATTAATATGTAACGGATAAACTGTTAATATCCAGGTTTGGATTCTGCCCTGGAAAGGAACAGCCACAATAAATATATAATTGCGGTGAATATATAATTGCGGAAGAACTTTTTCACCAGTCTGCTATTGAGAAATGCATACAAAACTTCACAAGTTTCCTTAAATTATTATGTATTATTAATTATTTATCAGTTAATTGTAGTACACTAAAGTCCATTGAAGTCTTTTTTGAATCTAAGAAAATTCTCAATATTAGTGATAAAGTACTAAAGACAAAACACCTGTAAGAACTAAAACACGTTGGAAGAACATGAAAAAGTGAAAACACTCAACATGCTATGCATGAATTGATCAGGCTTAGGCGAAAAGTGTAGATCCCAATCAGACAGCTCCCACTTGGGGCAGTCTTATCAGGATCTGCACTATTTGCTCTTAAGTCTATGGCAACATGTCTTGTAACCTTTGCATTAAGCTTAGCAATAAAGCTTAAACTTATTATTACTTATTTACAAATGTAGCAGTTTAAAGTGCCATTACCTGTTTCCAGAAGGTGGGTCCAAAGCCGACACCTGCCAGGATCTCATCCTCCTCGTCCTTCATGCTGGGGTCTGTCACCTCATCAACCATCTTTTGTAATGTCGCCATCACCTTGGCGACCTCCTTAGCATTGGCCGTAGGCTGCAGCTCAATCCACAGGTATAAGGCATGGTTCTTACCAGGGCTGAACACCTGTGACAGGAAAGTATCAAAGAACTAGAGAATATGATAAGGGAAATAAATATGATCGGAGTATTAGCAGTAGCAGCTATATTTTCTGCTTTAACTACAAAAGGAATCAAACCTCCAATAATTCACAAATGATTCCTCGGATGAGGAAAACCCCTATAAAATGAACATGATGTTGCCTATGACATTATGAAAACTACAAAGATAAATTTTCTTTAATGATAAATGTTTTTGTTTTTATCTCTTTTGAAATTGCACTAACTTGTATATCTAACAAAATATCAAGTAAAAGTTTTTTAGCTGAAAAATCACATCAAAGAGATGATTATCTGGAAGCGAGAATTATAAATGTTTCTGATAATAATGGACAGATGGTGACAGATGCCAATTTTCTACGAATGTACTCAACAATTGATATCTAGCTGCCAGTTCCGTGTCTGTACTATACAAGTGTCTAGCAGTATCTCTAGCTAACACTGTATGAAGTTGTCAGCAATTATGCTGCTGGATAACAATGTAAGCCTGGTAAAAGTATCAGGAAAACGTACAGATGGTTGACTGGGTGGCAGGTTGGCAGCCGACACGGATGGGCCAAGGCTCTGGCTCATTAGCTGCGACAGCTGCTCCCTGCTAACAAACTTATAGACTCCATACCCAGCCACACCAGCAGCCAGGGTACCAATCACAGGCATGAGGGAGCGACGGGAACCGGTTGGCTGGCTTGACACATGACGCCTTGGGGCTAAAATAAAAGGAAACTGCTAAATTAAAAAGAAAAAAAAGAAATTCATTGATAAAAAAATATGGTCCATTAATAACACTGAATATTTAGGGCATATGATATCAAGTAATAAGTTTCTCTTTTAAATATCTGCTGGACATTATCTTCTTGCTGTTGTTGAATGTTTCTTCCCTCTGACAATATTAAAATTTTATAGAAAACGTTAACATTTGACTTATATATTGCAAGTAACATTGTGGTAACATGTTAACAGTTTACAAATACAAGAAATAACTCTTGAAAGCTGAGGAAAAAAAAGTTTTATCAGCACCATTTTAAGGCTCGGAACAATTGGTCCTGGAACAAGGACCTTCATCTGCTACTGCATCCAGACTGGTGCTGAATTTGTAACAACTAAGCCCCATGTCTAATTAGAGTATGCCTATCAGAACAATAACAAGAACTATCCTCAAACAGTATGGCAAACTTGACTACATGTACCGGTCCATACTTTACACAAAATCTAACCTAGGTCTACAAATCTTGATTATCAGGGCTCGAACTTAAGCTCACATACTTGCAAAATGCGAGTCTTCAAATATAAATATTTTAATATATTTTTGCATAGCTAGTGTGATCTAAAATTGGATCCACTATACATTCCTAATTAGAAGGTCTTAAGCACAAAAAAGAACCTGTTCAGGGACTTGTTCTTGGTATAGATCTGTATGCCCTTTATAAACTTTTCAAAGAGTTACTTTGTTTAATGAAGTTAAATTGCCAATGTTCTAATGATTCAAAGGTTAATGGACACTTTTTCTGACAATTGTAACAATACTAATATGATTTTTCTTGTTTATTAAAGCGTTTAAATAAAATCACTGTACACTGACTCCAATAAGTTTCTAGTCTTATCTAGC
The DNA here is from genome assembly GCA_007844125.1 of Sinonovacula constricta. NCBI lineage: Eukaryota > Metazoa > Mollusca > Bivalvia > Cardiida > Solecurtidae > Sinonovacula > Sinonovacula constricta. Next base: position 15,521,505 of record CM017569.1, on the reverse strand, counting down.
ATTAGTAACGTAATTCAAAACTTCAAAAGTGGAAAAAAATGTTTAAATCTGAGCTCTGATTATATCAGTGGGAATGATCGCAAAAAAGGCATAGGTGAAGTTTTGTTCCAATCTTTACATTGGTTTGTGAGACAAAAGTTTGACAACAGCTAGCAAAACTTGAAACTAAGCATTGTGCCAATGCAGTTGCAAATGATTGTGTTTGTTTATTGGGTTTATCGTCCCACCAACAGTATTTCAGTTATCTGGAGACGGTGTCCACTTGAAGCAGATATAGTGCCACCTTCACTGTGTATAGCATGCCGTGAACACCTGGCATGATACCACACCCAGTCACATTATCCTAACACCAACCAGTCGTGGAACTACCATTGTATTTACTTGAGCTTTAGCAAGGGAGCTATACCACTACCATTTTTAATGACTTTGGTATGTCGCGGCCCAGGATCGAACCCGGGGCCTCCCGTACCTGGAGCCGGCAGATGATTGTATGACTGGAACAGCTCCCTTTAATCATAGAACTGTCAAGCTAAAAACATAACACATATGCAGTTTACTATTTATCTGTTATATTTAATGTTCATCATTATTACCTCTCTAATGTAATGTGTGATATAACAGCAGGAAAAATCCCACTTAACATTTATGTCATAACAAGACAAACTGTATATGAACCTAGTTAAGTATTATAAAACTAAATTGACATTTAAATTGTTTGTGCAGTGTATGTATACAGAAACAAAAATCCCACCAATCAATTATAAAATAGGGAAGGAACTTGGACCATCACTCCCCTAAGTGGCTAATTCATTCTAGCTTCATAGTAAAGGGAATATTTAGAAGTATCCAATTTTAATGGGTTCTTCTAATGAGAATTTTAGCAGAAAATGGCATCTATAAACAGTTAACCGTTTTAATATGACCGAAAGATGTGTTGTATGAGAATTGTTAACATGTGTACAAACAGTATTTATCAAACTGTTACAGGTTATAATCTTCTGTTTAAGACAACAGGACTTCCAACATATGCTACTATAAAGTGTATTCTGTTATCATGCAACCAAAGTTTAACTCCATATGTTTATGTACTCAAAAGGTGAAACACAACTGAGCTATGCAGGTGTAGACTGGTCTTCCTCTTAACAAGCATGAGCTGACCAAACCATGACGAGTTATGAACATTTTAGTTCAAAATTAGCCAACATTGATAGCAATTTCATGACCAGGTTCTGCAATGTTTGCTGCATTCTCCAGCAATTACTTCAGTTATGTTTGCATAGTTATATTTAGGTAATGCTTACAATTTTTAACTATCAGCCTAGTATGGTAAGGGGTAAGTTTATGGCATGATGAGGATATAAATACACTGTAACTGAAGTGTTGGTCACATATATAACAATTCTGAATAGAGGACAGTCTTACACATACCGTAGTCTAAGTAAATGGAATTAGATCTCCACTATGGCTTTAGTTTATTATGGCATCAGTCCATGCTACATGTGTATGATTTTGATAATTGGTGACCAATATTTAACATAAATGTATTTATAACCAATACGAATTCATCAATTAACCTTTCATTAACAGCTACCCTGTAAAGACTAGCTGGACAAATGTGAAGTTGCTTGCAAGTAAAATGATTAGGAAAATCTACTGACAGTTTGGTTGGAGGTAAATCATCTTCTATGTTATAAATCATGTCAAAATGTGTGCCAATGATAAAAGAATATGGTGGGTGAGTATATTGGGGGCATATATATCATAACGATAGAAACATTTTACCAGTTTGGTAAACTAAACTAGATATGGGACAATATCTAACTGATGACGTTTATGCTTTGAACCATCATGCACGCTTTTGAAAACTGTGAGACATTTAGGGTGTCAGAATTCGTAAAGCAGGTAATAAATATGACTTGCAATGAGACTTTAAATTTAATGTATTTTGTATTGAGCTACTGTATCTAACAATGTTAACATTCTGATCGAAAGGTTAATGGACACTTTTTCTGACATTTATAAAATTAACATTAAACATGTTTTTCTTGTATAGTAAAGGGTTTACATGTTTAAATTATACTGACTCTACAATCCTATCAGATTACAAATAACAGCCTTGACTAAAAAATTGCTCTTAAAATGGTGAAAATGATGTCTCAACTCACCTTAAGATAACACTTTAATAATATTTTTTCTCTACAAATCTGTCTTGTTTTTGTACGGGTTAGCAAAAAAATAGAAATTTAGCATGGGTTGATAACAAAATTAGGAGGGAGAGGGTTAACAATTGGAGTTAGGTAAAGGCTTGAGTACACAACAGGTTTCAAAACAGATTATTGTGCATAGACTGTGAATAGACCAGTAGTATAGGGTTACACAAGTATACTTATAAAACATGATTGTCTCCATTGACAGTCTACCCAAGTTTATTTAAAGCAGTTGAATTCCTGCTGGAGTTAGACAAAGGTTGTAAAGTTGTAATAAAATGCATTTTTTTCAAAAAAAAAACATTTGGCAGGCCAATCCATTGTTGTGTCTTTTTTTCTTTAATATATAAACAAAAATAACTTAGACATCAACAACCAGCTTTAGTGGTTTAAATAAAAGCTATAATTAAGATTATCTTCCACAAGCTATCAACATGTACTTTGCAAAAATGAATTTGGTGCTGACACTTTTAAACTTTCCAAACAAGACAAACCTCAGACATGATATTCAATAAACCGAGTGTCCTCCCCAATAAGCAAAAGGTTTGACAATAGTTTTTGTTCATAAATGTTTCACACAAAAAAGTGTGCGAGTTATACTTCATAATTTTTATTTTTATAGAACTTGTTTGTCCCTGTATGAACAAAATATTAATAAAATCACTGACACCTGGGTACAATCGCCAGTTATTATTTTATCAATCAATAAGGCCATTCAAACTTGAATAATCACTAAAGACTGAAAATTTTAGTATGTCTATGCATGTCATGACATAAAAACTTACATACTCAAAATTACATTTGTGGGTCATTGGTTGTAGGCGGTAGCATTCATTCAGATTCTACCTACATAACTATCAGCATTTATACTTTTAATGTAGAAAAAAATAAAACAGGTCATTACAACCTAGCTTGAGAAATAAACTATCAATCAAGTTTCTGGGGCCATTTCTGTTTTTCTTGCTGATAAGAAATGTGGAAAAGCTTTTCCAAACAATTCCCAAATTATTATACAAAAGTCAAATTTAGACATCCATATAAAGACAAACTGAGTAAACTATGTAGATATAAATATGTGTTTATAGTGCCATGTGTCACATGGTTCAGTCGAAAAACACAGATCCAGTTAAAGTACAGAGAAGGCTAACTGGACAATCCAGTGCGGTATGTGTTAATGGTTGGGTCAAATATCTGCCAATTAAGCTAGATGCACCGCCTCTCTTCCTGCCTCCCAATTCCAGTAAACCCACCCACCAACCCAGTCCCCCAGATAACAGGTGGGATACAATGACTATCATTACAGGTTATAAATTTGAACAAAGATCATACACAATACAAAACAATTTAAATTTAATCTGCATCAATTGATAGGGTGTTGTTCAATATGGCTGACTTTTCTTTTTGACTGGCGTACTAAAAACACTCATGCAACGTGTGACATGAAATCAAAGGCAAATAATCACTTAAATTTTAAAAATAAGCTGCGATTTTTTATAGAACAATATGTAAATTATTTTATAATAATTAAAGATTAAAATGTAGTCAAAATATATTTCCTTACCTTTTTTAACCAAATGGGAACAAAATTGCCAAAACTAAAAATTTTTTATTTGACCTGTAATGTATTTAGCATGAGAATTTCAGTCCATTTTCATTGCTGTTCACAATTATGTTGTTGTTTGGATGCAAGAACACACACAAAAATGAGGATAGTAAGAAGTCTTCAGTTTTTATGTTCCATAAAAGAAAGCATTGTATACACGATAATAGTAGCTGTAATGAAAAAAAAACAACATTCTAGTACATGAACAGGCATGCAGAAAAAAAAAATGAAATAGATCTACTGTTTCTTTCAATTACAGCCATATGTTACAACCAATTAGCATCATCTCTAAAAACATACTGAAGCCTTTTCTAAAAATGATTAAGGATGGACACAGACTGGTAACCAACTGTATCAATTACTTATGACAATTGGAAGTGTCATATATATATATATATATATATATCTGTTTTGAAATAATTTTTGCTACAACTGTATGCAGCATTTAGATGTTTTTTTTATTTTGCCTATTTTGATTTTTCGACTAATGTAATCCATGTAGCTAAGAAGGAATGTAAAATTTTATATAACTTGTTCCAGAAACCCAAGCATCTCCGAATTTATGCACCAAAATTAAAAGTTCTAGATCTTACTGTTGGTGTCATAAATTTGGAACTGTGGTACAACACCCTTGAACAGGTAGACAACATTTTATGCAGAAAATGAAGACTTAAATCAAACTGTCATCTCAAACAAAAACAACAACTTTACTTGGCAATATGTTATTGAAATAGTAAGCACTGTTTAAAGCTGAAAATACACTTACCGACAGCCCTTGAGCGAATATTGTTCAAGAGGCGGGTTGAAGCTCTGTTCGCCATGTTTGATAAAGCCGGATAAACAGTAACGTGACAGTCTCAAGGACAATGGTCATGTGACATTTGAGCTTAAAATAGACTGAGGCCCGCGAGAGGTTACAGGCTAATAAGCTAATAAGCAAGAACCTGGGGGTACTAACGCGCAAGCAAATTTCTCGACTGAACAAAAGCACTTAAAGCCCGTCATTTTTAAAGCCCGTCATTTGATGCACGCTCAATAATAGCTAAGTACGTACAGTTTGTATATTAACATAGATTTGAGTTTGTTTATTTCTGAAGCTTACATTTAAATGGTAACACATGATAACGAACAACTAAATGTAAGTTTACCATGGCCCATGTTCAGCTGTTAAACCATACATACTTTTTCATATTTATATATAAATTTATTTTACTCAAAATCAATAAATGAATAATGAAATCTTGCATTTCCTGACACACTCTTTTAGATGTTTTTTTAACGTTGGGGCTTAAACCCATTCCACGTGTTAAGTGAAGAAATGTCAAATAACTCAACATAATAAACGATTATTTTTCTTTCCGTTTTACACAGCAGCCTGTCAAGACTCACGCTTCCATGGTGATAATCACGTTTTTGAGCCGCAAATCACACTATCCGGCTCATTTTTTACTTCTTATGCATATTTGTATGTTGTTGTTCTTCTTTTCTTTTCGGAAACCACGAATTTCACGATGAGTAATCAATTAAACAAACAGACATAAAAATAAGGACATATACAATTATAAACAATCCAGAAGCTATCGTGCTATCGTAAGAAAAAGTTTCTTCTGCTGTCAAGAATAGACAAAAACGGAAAATGCGCGATAAAAATCACTCGTGCACATTATAGTTTATCGAAACTGGTGACTTTGAAGACCGTTGCCGTGTTGAAGAGTGTTCGCAACTTCTCGCACTTCTCTCGCCGCGTAGGTTCGAGTCTCGTTCTAGGCGAATTACTTGATATGAATGTTTTACCTAGATATTTGTCTAGGGGTCTTCATACACCAAAGCAGTTGGAACGCGTTAATGACCATATTTGTGTTGCTGTTCTGAATTTATAAAAGTAAGTTCAAACGTTGTAAGGGCCATTGTTTTGTTTTTTTACGTCTCTAAATTAATCGTTGGACAAGTTTAATAAATGCGATCGTAGGCATATTCAATATTGACATTATACTTAGGTGGTTTTGGAAGAATATAATTATTATCTTAATATGAGGGATGTTTAATTTGATAATGAGATCAACTAAATAGCGTTTGTTTGTTTTTTAAATACATTGCAGAGACCATTTATGATCATTATAGCAACGTCCAGCTTTTGGAGTGTTGTTTTAAAACATGATTGAGGTAATCAGTGTTGTTTTGCTTCAAATATGTTTATAATTAGTGTACATTATATATCATATCCGTATCGACTGTTTGGTGAATCGCTGCACATTGGGTTACACAAATCAACTAGTTGAACATTAAGCAGCCAAAGAAAACAAGAGTTGTAACTCTGATAAATATTATATAAAATAGTTTAATTAAGGCATGGATTATTTCCCCTACATAATTGATTTTTTTGTGTGTAAAAAAATCAGTTTGCATTGTGTTCCAAAGATGTGACACATCGTTTTACTGTTTGTTATAACTAGAAATTGTATTTGAATATAACTATAGTGTTATATTTATCCCATTATGTCAACTGAACATGTAATCATGTTGGCAATATTGATTCTGATAGTTCTGCGGAATGGTGTCCGGTCAAGGACAGTGGCGTCACACTGACCCGCTTAATCCAGAAGATTGTGTCGAAGGCAGGCTTGTTTGCCGAGGGCCTAACACTAGTGAAATATAAGCTTATTGTGTAAAGTTTTCGACTCGAACTTTTCGGAGTTTCATTTTTATGTTGACTTTTATATAGAAATATGAAGCCCCGTATAGTCAATGGTCATCTGTGGAAAATGTCTTGCAAAAAAAAAAGACTTCAAATTTATATTACAAAGATATGAAGAAACAATTCATATCTATTTGATGTCTGTTTCTTGTTTCTTGGAAGCTTTTATGGGCAGTTTATGTACGATTTACATATTGATTCTTTGCATACTCATACTGATAAGACGTTTATAATTTTTACATTTTCTTGTATATTTCTTTGACGTCAGTGTAGACCTATTTGGAGTATCTCCCTATTTATACATGGCTTATAAATTAAAAGGCAATTTTATGTTGTATTTGTCAATGCTATTTTTAAAAAGGAAACAACAACAATCTAGCTAAAACGAGCTAAAAAGTCCACGAAAGTGTTAAGCAGGTACATAGAGATCAAAAGTGAAATATTTTAATGTCAATGTTAACTCCGTCTCGTTAACCTATTATATTCAATGGCATGTTTTATAATACAGTCTTAATTAATGGCGTCGTCATATAAATAACTCTATTATTTAGCGATTGACACTATTTTTAATGTTAATAATTTAAATGTTAACATTTTAAATGTCAATATATTAAAGGAATTTAAAAAAGAATGCTATATTTTTACAAATGTTCTAATGCAGAAATGCGTCTAAGCCATCTAAGGTGAGGTTAATCGGATGATAACTCCAACAAATAAAATGTATGAACTTTTTATTCACTTGCTGAAACCTTTTATGGACATAGTAATTTTACGTGGTTTTTACATTATCGGAGACCCACGCTTTGTCCTTTTAAGTTGTTAATTGTTTGTTCGGAAAGTGTGCTGTCAATTAATGTTGTTTGTTGTTGTTGTTTTGTGTTGTTTTGTTTATATGTTCGTTTTTGTCAGTTTGAGACACGTTCAAAGGACGTGATGCTGGAATGTTGTCCAAGTGTCTCCTCAAACTAAACAAGGCAGCTAAGGCATCGTCTTCTTTCGGCAATCATCGGTTGAACTCGGAATGTCGAATTGTAAATGTTTGCAGGTAGTACTAACACACGTTGATTGGTTTGCAAGTTCAATACAGTCCCCTTTCTTTGTGTAAAGTAGTGCAAAGGTGTTCCAAATATTTTGCATTTGTCACTTTGCAGTTCTCTTTAAAGTTGCTTTTGCGAAAGAACATTGCTTTGAAGAGCTTCTTTCGAGGTCTGTAATATGTCTTGACATCGTGGTCTCTTTTCATCCTGAAAGAAACAATGCAAAATTTTAAATTTAATGAATACAATTAAAAAAAAGCATATTATTTCGTAAAGGTAAGCTCCTAGTTTGCTTTTTTCTTCAAGTAGGCACCGTATTGACTCATAAACTGACACATGGACGTTTTGTTCTAGAGTAGGATATGGACTTACTAGCCGAGCCATGGCAAGTTTTGTTCTAAAGGAGGCTATATATGGACTTACTAGCCGAGACACGGCACGTTTTTGTTCTACAAGAAGACTATGCTATATATGGACTTACTAGCCGAGACACGGCACGTTTTGTTCTAAAGTAGGCTATATATGGACTTACTAGCCGAGACACGGCACGTTTTTGTTCTACAAGAGGCTATATATGGACTTACTAGCCGAGACACGGCACGTTTTGTTCTCCAAATATAAGGGCATGATCACCGTGACTCGACACCCATTATTTAACAGCCATCTACATATTTTTCTACAGTCACCTATAATATGGACTTGCAAACAGTTCTACAGTAAGTCATTATGTAGACTTGTAAACTGAGTCTTAGTAGCAACAAGTTCTAGAACCAATAATCACAAATAAGCTTTAATTCGTAGTTATACAGTTCTCATTCATTTTTCTCACTCTGCAGCAGTTTATTTATCATTCAGTTATTTATTTCTGGCTTAGACAAAGAACTGTCCTTAGTTTATGAAATAAAGAGATTTCCATTCAACTAAGATACCTGTTTTGTCCAAATTTATGAAACTTTTTAAGTTGAAATGAGAAACATAACTAATATCCCTTATGAATATGATCCCTGAGCAAGGATCAAACTGATATAAACGCGCCTAGGTTATTTGGACTAATACTATTTCCATAGGTAAGATACATGAATGCATGTGTTAATATATAGCGATCCAAGAATTCAAACTAATGTATATAAGTACTAATCAGATAAGCGATGACACACATTTAACCTATGCAGTACACTTGGGATGGTCATGATAACGGTAACAATCATCATCAAGCTACATGTTGTTGATTTTAAAATACCTCATAATAGTCGTTGTCATCGTCTCTTATCGACATGCCATGGTGCCTGGACATATCGACATGCCAAGGTGTCTGGACATATCGACATGTCAATCTGCCTGGACATATCGACATGTCAATGTGCCTGGACATATCAACATGCCAGTGTTCCTTGACATATTGACATGTCAAACTGCCCGGACATATCAACATGTCAAGGTGCCTGTGCCAAGGTGCCTGGACATATCGAAAGGCCAAGGTGTCTGGAATTATCGACATGCCAAGGTGCCTTGACATGTTGCTAGACACTCAGCAACTACATATCGACATGCCAAGGTGCCTTGACATATTGTTAGACACTCGGCAACAACATATCGACATGCCAAGGTGCCTGGACATATTACTAGAAGCTCGGCAACAACATATCAACATGCCAAGGTGCCTTGACATATTGCTAGAAACTCGGCAACAACATATCAACATGCCTAGGTGCCTTGACATATTGCTAGAAACTCGACAACAACATATCGACATGCCAAGGTGCCTGAACTTATTGCTAGAAACTCGGCAACAGCATATAGACATGCCAAGGTGCCTTGACATATTGCTAGGAACTCGGCAACAACATATCGACATGCCAAGGTGCCTTGACATATTGCTAAAAACTCGACAACAAGTAGTGTAAATCTTGATAAGACACATCTGGCTGCTCAGAATCTTCACTATTTGCCTAAGCCCGATAAATTCGTGCTTAGCAAGCTAAGCGATACTGTTATATTCACCAAAGGCAAGCTTACTGATATGAGACACTGGTGATAACTACTGTGAGAATAGGAATGAAGAAGGGATGGGCGAATGAGGCACAAATACATTACGTGCCACAGCAGAGACGGTCATTCGTGATGAGCTGATGAAATCGAGTATTAAGCAACATTTGATATATTATATCGCAAACAACCAATTAATAAAATCAGACTTCTGCATTGATATTTTGCAAAGATTGAAATACAACATCGTACAAGAAAATGTAAAGAAGAACAGTTAGCAAAAATTGTACTTCATTATTGTCACTATCACCATCATCTAACTCATCATCATCATCATCCATCATCATCATCATCACAACCACAATCAGTATCGCAACCACACTTATCATATCATTACATTTATTATCATCATTACAACCATCCCTTTTCCACAAACTTTACCAATTTCGCCATCATCGCCGTCATTATATCATTAGCAGAGTGGAAAAACACTCGCACAGCTATCACAATCCTCAATGCTTATGTATAACACTAATTACAATTTACAATGACACACCTTTTCCTTAAAATTCTATACTTTTACTTTCCCATTTTTTCCATGAATAACGCCATTTTCAGAAAGAAAGAAAAAATGGGCAAGTTTCATAAACACCAAATTCCTGGACAGGAATGTCCAATAAAGGAGTGGTTGCATTCTTTCTTCAGTTATTAAATGCGGACTGATGCTGCACGTAAGGGATTGTCAGTATCAGGTTTGGTTACAAGAAATAGAAATAGGATGGTGATTCGACGTAAACTGTTTGAAAAAGGAGTCTTTTATTTTGGGAAGAATTCATAATTAATTCAAAGATAAATACTAATTCATTGTGCTTGCTAATTTAGAATGAAATTGTAAAAAAGAGTCAAGCGTGTATTTATGAAAACCTTACTACTAATTGACTGTTAATAAAACTTATTTAATTCCTGCGGGTGCGATCTAATCTGGATCTACACTGTTTGCATAAGGTTGATAAATCATGCTTAAAAGGCTAATTGTTTCTTCATTTCCGGCGTTTTACACCGAATAAAGAATAAAATATAGGAATATATCTAAAATGCTATATAGAGATAGTTGTACATTTAAATTTAAAAATTATTTGTTCAAAATCTTAGTTAGAGTAACGATCTCATTAACCAAACCGCAGTGTTTTCCTTTATTTCATGGTGCACCCGTGGCAGAGCGATATGTAACTCCATAGCCTTTCACCGCGTGGGTTTTAGTTCCGATCAGCGCGGGAACTTTCATGTGAGGAGGTCTTCTAGGTGACCGGCGGTGCACCGGTGGTTCTTGCTGGACGTATGTATGAGATTTTTCTCCATCAATATTTTGCTGGACGTAGTCAATATGGCTATAATTGTGTCGGTGCGATGTAACAACAATACCGCTCGGGCGACCTCAGGCAGTGCCATAAAATTCCGGATACCTCCGAGTGGTTACGATTACATGTCATAATTACATGTCTGTATTAAATCTAAAGGAATGAAACATGTCATGTACACAAGTTATGTGAATTCTGACTAGTCTTAGAATATACATAATCCTTGTGACATATTTGTTAGATAATTTTATTCTCTTTTTAACCACTATTTTATTCAAGCTATGGTTTTACATATACGTTGATAATTGATAATAATGTAGCTTTGTTCATCATTTTAATGGATAACAACGCATATGAAGCTATATCAGTGCAATACAGGTAAGGTAAGCTGTAGGTGTAATGTTGTCAGTGTCCCATGTATTGAAACTTTAATAGCATATGCTTTAATTAACTTAAAAGACGGCATATATTTGTTACTGAAGTAAGTCCCTTTTACTCTGGTTTAGTACCGGTCTTATATGTATAGTTTACAATAAGTCATGCCATTATGTGCTACTGTCGGTACTGAGATGCTTTTTAGACACGTGTGAGGGGTTCGAATAGAAGTGAAATGTCTTTTGTTACCGTTCTTTAAGCCTTGTTCTTTGTATTGCTACTGAGGCATGGGCATTTTACAATACGCAACATATATTGCAAATGAAAGTGCGACTCGACCACTTAGTGATTCTTTACAGATACACTGTATACTAGTATATAGAAAGTAGCACTCAACGTTAGCGTACATCGCTAGTTTTTCTCTTTTTTCTACACTTAGAAAGCCCTGGAACTTTGGATCCATTGGTGAATAATACGTACAAAACTATTTATCACTCGAAAGAAGAAGAAATTGTGGTTATATAAATAGAAACGCTTATAACATTTACTTATTGATAACCCAATATACATCTTAGGTTTATTGACGCTATCGAGTATCGACCAAAATAAGAAAAAAAGCTTGTAAATGGAAGGAAATTAATTTAAAAAAATACAACACTGATTGGCAACGTTTTTTTTTTCGCGATTCGGATTTGTAGATTAATAGAGCAAAAGAAAGTTCTAAAATATTTATTTGAGTATGTTTAGTCTGAAAATAACATGTTCAACATTTTTCAAACAGAAATTGTCATGTCAGACAGAATAAGACTTCGATGAAATTTTACTGCGAAAAGAAAAACAACAACATAAATGGTCAATTTAAAATATACTAACAGTTTCGATTGAGAACACATGATTATTCAAGGCTAAAAAGAAAGCAATGGCAATTTAAAAAACAAAACATGCAACAACCTTACTTTCTTACTGGATCGTTTCATCATATTCCCAAAAGAGTTTCAATCTTGAAATAGTTTTACGTACAATAAATCTCTTAAAATGAAAAACAAACGTCTTTCATTGGTTAAGCGTTGTCACGTGAATTGCCAATTCATTGAAAGAATAACTGATAACTAACCACTTCCTCTTTATCATATAAACACGGATACAAAATAATAGGTGTGGCACGAGTTGGCGAAAATCTTAATTATTCTAAGAATTTTATATTAATTCCTAAAGCCACTACTCACTCATTAGTTTAAAATAGTGTAATTATTTATTAATTTTTAATACGACAAATGCATTGTTTATGCAGCTGCGTTTTAAAATGAGCCAATATAAACAGATGTTTCTAAAAGTTGATTAATAGTACCATGTGTCAAAGTAATTAAGTATTTTTAATGTATTTCAATGACTGAACCTAATTTCAGGCTCTTGTAAAGTATATACAAGGGATCCTTTTTAGCTGTTTTACCAGCCACCTTATATTCAGATGTGCAATGGCATTTTGACCCAGTTATGACAAGAGTAGAACATAATATTGGGATAACTGTATGCGCCAGTTTCTGTGTCCAAACAGATTTCACTCTTTCATAGGAGATATACACGACTAATAACAATGACCAAGCAAGCAGCGGAAGAAGAAACTAACCTCGTTTTGGAGCATATTTTAGGGATTTTCCGCCCGGGTTTTTCCCTTTCTCGCCAGCGGTCGGACATTTTACCTTTACTTTATCATTCAAGGCCAGCCAATCATGTGTTACGATAAATAGTCAGCTCAGGGGCCCGGAATGGGGAATTCAGAAACGTCTTGCCTTCCTGTTTCTTGCCTTCCTGTTAATCGAGCGATGAGGGTAGTTTTGGTACAGTCTTGTACGTCAAGCTCACTGACAACTTTCCTTATTGGTGGCAGAGGTAACTGTGATCTGAAAGGCACGCGGCTTCTGACGTAGAGATTGATCTTAGGATGTCCAAACAGTGAAAACCAGTTGTCATGTATTTCTTGATCTTCATGTTAACCTTAAAACACAACAACACATGGATAAAGAATAATATGATTTTGAAAGCACTTTAATATCTTTGTAACTATGTGTTTTTGTTGTTGTTGTTTTTTGTAAAATGAAATCAAGCAAATATGTCAGTATCTTTAATAAATCACGTTATATTTTATGTTCATTGTATGTGTGTTTTATCAAAAAGCAAACGAGGGTATCATTCATGCATTTTCCCAATCCTGCTGTTCATCATTATAATGTTTGTATAGGTTCAATGTTATTTTTTATTAACAACAACAGAATTTTGCATATAAAGTAGCCTAGTGTGATATGTCACGATTCATTTGGCTGTGTGTGCATGGTTATCGAACCCGGGCCGCAGCGCGTAAACAACAGGCTCGCAAGTTTGACACGGAATGGTAACTTTTAAATGATAAATTAAGATTTAAATAGTATTTTATGCTGTCGCAAGCTTTTAATTGCCTTTTTATGATTGCTGTTAAATTAATGTGCTACTTCCTTTTTTAACTGCCAATTTTTTTCAATTTTAAAAGCTGTCATGATATAAATTACTTCGTTATTCTCAAACCATGCATTTACATAAGGAGCCACAATAGACGTAATTAAACACTCTTGCTTTATTCCAGCTACAAAGAGAAATTAAGGATACATACCATTCGCTTTAATAGTCATAAATGATCTAAGCGGGAACTATTTGCTGCGGCATCCACGAATGAGAACAGTGACTTGCCTCAGAATGCATTTAGCCTGAGTTGTTGTGGAGTTTTTTGCTGTTGTTTTTATTATCTGGCATATGTGTATCGAAGATTGACTTTGTCAGCAGATTTCCTGCTTCGTTTGTAAAAACGGACTAGTCAACACTGATCGTGTTGGTCAGAGTATGAACAGTCCTTCAATTACACATGTAAGTGCATTCTAAACATAGCGAGTGACGTCACTACGTTAAAGTCATTTTGACCGTGTGTTGGCGCAACGCATGTAAGTGCGACTGAAGTGGCCACCTGTTACTTAAAAGTAAATAGGTCAACAAAATGGCACCCTTTTGTTTACACGCAAAACACCACCAAATAGCCTGGCATAGGATGATTTCGAATCAAATTATTTGACAAATTATTTTTACGGATTCTGATTTAAAAAAGGTCCCTCATGTCTTCGAATTTATAAAGTACACCCACATAAATACAATTAATATACGATCAAAATCTAAACATTGCATGTTGTATCACAAATATCAACTGCTCGGGTCATTCCGCCACCCTGCATCATTCGAAACAATCGAAAACGTAACTCTTAGCGAACATTTTGAAATCGTCCAACTGATTGAGTGTTTCTGTCGTTTAGCGTTCCGAATGTCGTGAACTCAAGGATTGCTAATGCGCTCAAGTTACCACCAAAGAGCTCCAGTTGAAATTAGACATGTTCGTTACTGTACTCGTTTATTACATTGTTCATATTGTACTCGTTGCAAACATGTAATAATCAATACCTTTTTTCAAGTGCATTTCATGCAATAATAGACATGCATAACAAACAGAGTGAAAAATGAGATACCTATATATGGTCAAAATCGTGTGTCTTGTGTTGAAATTTGATAATTTAAGTTTTAATTTGAAATAATCTTCTCGATATAGTTATTTTTTGTCTTTTCATAAAAAATGCAAATATACTTGCGTACCTGTGAGGTACAACACACCTGAAGATATTGGTGTCAACCTATTTTACATGTGTCACAATTGCTAGCATAATACAGTCAAACTTGTACTAAGTATCCACCCAAGTTGGCTGCTTAATACAAAATCTGACCTCATTGATAAATTTCTTTGTTTTTGGAAATTAGGTAAGATATTTCAATTGACTGTTTAATTTATTTTAATTTGGATTTTTATACAAATAGTTTAGTTAATTGTTTTTTTAAAGAATTGCAAAAAATTAAAAACACAAGTAAGAATATAAACTTCTATAAGGAAAAAATGTCAAACTGGTGACAGTATAATATTCTTGCACACAATGTATATAACAACAAAGGCTACAGTCAATGAGCAGTGAAACTCGTAGAACTTCCACTTTTGCTTGAATCATTTCACTCTGAAGTAAAGAAGTTTCTAATGGTTGTTTGCTTTACAGCTGAGGTCAACTGTATGTCACTGATAAGATTTTCCATATCTAAGGCACGTTCGAACAGTTTGTTATGTCCTTTAATGAGGACAATTTCCTTCATTTTGTCTAAAAACAAACACGCATCTGTGAAGCTAACAATCTCCGTCTGCTTGTCTTCCTTACCATGCCCTTCTTTATCATCTCTATTTTCGTTGACTGTGTGCAGAATCTCAGGAGGAGACTTTTTCCAATCACTCATGTCATTGTCACATGTTTCAAAACCTGCATCGACGTCAACAAACTCCTGAAGATCACAGTCGAACACCTCTCTCGCCTGTTGTGCAGGGCAAGTGGTATCTCGTCTTCATTATTCATCATTCAACTATATTTTTATAGGAATGTTACAATTCTAAAATATAATACAATATACAATAAGGAAGCACAACTTTCATTCACGTTGTATTGTAGGCCGAAAGCCTTAAGGGAAGATCAATAATAGTATTTTTTGTGTGTTTTCACGTTTTTTTGTTTGTTTATTGGGTTTATCGTCCCACCAACAGTATTTCAGTTAGCTGGAGACGGTGTCCACTTGAAGCAGATATAGTGCTGCCTTCACTGTGTATAGCATGCCGTAAACACCTGGCATGATACCACACCTAGTCATATTATCCTGACACCGGGCCAACCAGTCGTGGAACTACCCTTTTATTTGCACGAGCGTTAGCAAGGGAGCTATACCACTACAATTTTTAACGACTTTGGTATGTCGCGGCCCGGGCCCCTCCGCACCTGAAGCCGACGCTCTACCGATTGCGCTACCAGGTCCGGTGTGTGTTTTCAGGTATATATATATATATATATATATATATATATAATAGTAGCAGCTAATAGTTAACGTAACTATAAACACTAAATAGTACATCTATATTAGTTGGACTAGACTGGAGCCAAAACCAACACTGCTGTTAAACAATGTCTAAAAGGGATTCTATTATATATTAAATTCTTAAAATAATATAGCTTAATTCAACAGACAACAAATATCAAACAGACAGTAGTACTTATCTTAAGCATTATTATTTACTAAAGGAAAAAGTTACTAAGGATTTAAAAAATATCGATTTTGATAAAAAGAAATTTAACTAGGCATATTTAATTTAAAAGACATAAATCATGTCAAAGATAATACGATAAAAAATAAATTCTTTAAAAATACAAGTTTAAAAATAAAATTATTACCTTAAAGATGGCATCTGATTGTTTGGACCAAATATTTGTTTCTCAAAATACCAAATGAATCATTGTTACCAGAAAATGTCCTGCAAAATTCTGTTTGTTGATGCCCTATGTCTGTGTGTACTGTAAAGTATACATCATCACTCGACATTACAAACAGGTATTTCCTATCTGAGCCCCGCTGCAGAGATAGCTGTTTTCAAGCCAAGAAAGCCACCTGACAACTTACTTCTGAGGTCATATTATATCGTCTTCCGGGAAGTCCGCTCTGATGTCGATTTCTGTTTTAGCAGAATCCGCTATCGTGCTTATTTAAAGATTGGAAAGATTAAACATTAGGAGTGATATTTTCGCAATTTGTACTGTCTAACAACATAGGTAGTCTGCAAAACCTTCTTTACTTAGACTAAGGTATGAGTTTATGCAAAAAGTATCCCCCCCCCCCTATTCCTTAAAGCAGTGGTAAGATATTGTAACATGTATTTGATAAAGGCAAACTGCAGAATACCACTTTTCATATAATTATCATGCAACCATGTGCTATACAGCATGTTCCATTATTTTCAACACTCCCTTAGCCTAGGCTTCGTATCTAATAGGTGATTATCTAAACGCACGACACTATATTAGCAGTCGGAGCTGTTGACATAAATAGGCTATATAACTAGAATAAAAAACAGCGACACAATCATTATCAAAATAATTATGAATAGCAGCAGCATGAACGACAACAACGACCTATGTTTGTTTCTGAAGGCCATACGACTATCCCGTCTCTCTGCTAGTACTGATAAGGAAAGTCTCATACGTCATACAAGTAAGGAAAGAACAATTAACAGGATTAGAACAAATTAACACAAGCAAGTATCCAGGAACATATAGAACGCTTAAATGGTAAAGCAAAAATATGCAATATGTAGGATTGCGTGTTTAAATGTATGGCAAGAATCGACATGGCCGCTGCTGGTCAAATCTTACTATTTATGCCAAAATTTGTTGAACCATAATTAATAATATGTGGACATGGTGTCCATTGGGAACACTATGTTGTCTTCCGGAGAACAAAAAGCGTCTCGATATGTAGAAATTAAACAACAAGGCAAACATTATAATAATTGAAACAACCTATATAGCCTATATCCGAACTGCGCATGCGGAAATATATGGTTTTTACATTTACATCTGTGATAAGAAGCTTTTTGTCTCGTTAGTAATGTAACTATTTGTAATATAGACTAAAGACGCAATAAGTATATACATTTGATGTCCGAATTGCGTGTTTTCATGATCCATGTGCCTAAGATACTGGTATGTTTGGTGTATCCTGATTGTTTTACAAGTACCGAACATGTTTGGTGTATCCTGATTGTTTTACAAGTACCGAACATGTTTGGTGGATACTGATTGTTTTACAAGTACCGAACATGTTTGGTGGATACTGATTGTTTTACAAGTACCGAACATGTTGGTGGATACTGATTGTTTTACAAGTATCGAACATGTTTGGTGGATTCCAATTGTTTTACAAGTATCGAACATGCTTGGTGGATACTGATTGTTTTACAAGTACCAAACATGTTTAGTGGATTCCAATTGTTTTACAAGTACCGAACATGTTTGGTGGATACTGATTGTTTTACAAGTATCGAACATGTTTGGTGTATCCTGATTGTTTTACAAGTACCGAAAATGTTTGGTGGATACTGATTGTTTTACAAGTACCGAACATGTTTGGTGGATACTGATTGTTTTACAAGTATCGAACATGTTTGGTGGATACTGATTGTTTTACAAGTACCGAACATGTCTGGTGGATTCTGATTGTTTTAAAGTACCGAACATGTTTTGGTGGATACTGATTGTTTTTAAGTACCGAACATGTTAAGTGGATACTGATTGTTTTACAAATATCGAACATGTAAAGTGGATCCGGATTGTTTTACAAGTACCGAACATGTTTGGTGGATACTGATTGTTTTACAAGTATCGAACATGTTTGGTGGATACTGATTGTTTTACAAGTACCGAACATGTTTAGTGGATTCCAATTGTTTTACAAGTACCGAACATGTTGGTGGATACTGATTGTTTTACAAGTATCGAACATGTTTGGTGGATTCCAATTGTTTTACAAATACCGAACATGTTTGGTGGATACTGATTGTTTTACAAGTACCGAACATGTTTGGTGGATTCTGATTGTTTTAAAGTATCGAACATGTTAAGTGGATACTGATTGTTTTACAAGTATCGAACATGTTTGGTGGATTCCAATTGTTTTACAAATACCGAACATGTTTGGTGGATACTGATTGTTTTACAAGTACCGAACATGTTTAGTGGATACTGATTGTTTTACAAGTATCGAACATGTTTGGTGGATTCCAATTGTTTTACAAATACCGAACATGTTTGGTGTATCCGGATTGTTTTACAAGTACCGAACATGTTGGTGAATACTGATTGTTTTACAAGTACCGAACATGGTTGGTGGATACTGATTGTTTTACAAGTACCGAACACGTTGGTGGATACTGATTGTTTTATAAGTACCGAACATGTTGGTGGATACTGATTGTTTTACAAGTATCGAACATGTTTGGTGTATCCTGATTGTTTTACAAGTACCGAAAATGTTTGGTGGATACTGATTGTTTTACAAGTACCGAACATGTTTGGTGGATACTGATTGTTTTACAAGTATCGAACATGTTTGGTGGATTCCAATTGTTTTACAATTACCGAACATGTTTGGTGTATCCTGATTGTTTTACAAGTACCGAACACGTTGGTGGATACTGATTGTTTTATAAGTACCGAACATGTTGGTGGATACTGATTGTTTTACAAGTATCGAACACGTTGGTGGATACTGATTGTTTTACAAGTACCGAACACTTTGGTGGATACTGATTGTTGTACAAGTACCGAACATGGTTGGTGGATACTGATTGTTTTACAAGTACCCAACATGTTGGTGGATACTGATTGTTTTACAAGTACCGAACATGTTTGGTGGATTCTGATTGTTTTACAAGTACCGAACATGGTTGGTGGATACTGATTGTTTTACAAGTACCGAACATGTTTGGTGGATACTGATTGTTTTACAAGTACCGAACATGTTTGGTGGATACTGATTGTTTTACAAGTACCGAACATGGTTGGTGGATACTGATTGTTTTACAAGTACCGAACACGTTGGTGGATACTGATTGTTTTATAAGTACCGAACATGTTGGTGGATACTGATTGTTTTACAAGTACCGAACATGGTTGGTGGATACTGATTGTTTTACAAGTACCGAACATGTTTGGTGGATACTGATTGTTTTACAAGTATCGAACATGTTCGGCAGATCCTGATTGATTAACAAGCACTGAACATTTTTGGTGGATACTGATTGCTTTTTCACAAATCGATAAATGTATGAGCACGATGGGGATTTCTGCTATAAGTAGATATCGACATTACAGCGAATTAACCGGATGATGATACAACATATTCTCAAAGTTAATGGTCACGTGGTTCTTTTAGTTTAGTATAGCTAACTGCAGCATGGCTCAGATAGAAAATACATGTTGGTTATGACGAATTGAGAGTTATGTCTCACACCTTATTGAGGTGTATGCCATCAATAAGCAGCATTTTGCGGGATCTTTTAATATAACAAAAGTTTGTTTTGATGTTTAAGACAACAAATGGGTCAACATGGCAATCAGATAAGTTTAAAAATGGTTTGATTTGGAAGTGTCCATTAACAGTCAATTGGAACTGAGCGGACAGTCCATTCATTCAGTTGAGACACTGTGACGAAACTCTGCTACACAATGTGATTTATTTAAATTGGTTGGAACTTATCAACATATTTATTTTTAACTTTGAAAAGTTCGTTAACTAAAATAAGTTTTTTCTATTCATTGTGTACATTGTATAAGTGCCACTCAAGTCGGATTTTCTGGCTAAGATGGTCCACTTTTGATACTAATATCCTTCTAACTGGCGATGTCCATGTAAATAGTTGCTTGTACAAGTAGCAACAAAGAAAATCAAAGCGCAAACAAGCGCTGGTTGGGCGGTGTTTTATCCTGTCAACGATTAAAGGTACGAAAATAATGTTCTCTTTTTTCCGCGGTAAATCTATTGCGCTACGCAATTAACAGCAGGCAAGCCTTCGGCTACGAAACAACCACCTTTTCTACATACAGAAAATAATAGCAATTGTTATGTTAAACGTACATTCTTTCCATATAATTGTATGTTAACTAATATTGAGTCTAAAATTACTATTCATAAGTGCTACTGGGCGCAACCACAATACACTCAAAATTAACTCCTCTTTATTAGTTGGTAAGTAGACCAACTATAGGAAAGGGCTCCGCGGCAATCGCTTTGATTTATTTCTTCAACAATTTACCCCTGTAATCAGAATCTAACTTCTGATTGCAAACCTGGTATAGAGCCACGGAAACCAGTTAGGCACTACGGGGGATATCGCAAATATCTCGACCAGTATATGTTGCATAGAGCACTGGTTCTAATAATAGTTTTCTCTCTTCTTTTGCCACTTTAGTCACTAAGTGATATTCCTGCGCGCCGTTGTTCATTCATAATCAGCATTTTTATGTTCTAACTGCACTAGACAATATAATGACGTGAACATCTAGAATTTAAAAACAATATTACAATAAAACTTTTTCTCGCTGGAATGAAGACTGGCTGCGAGAATTAAAGGTTACGCATGGTCAATCCTTCCAAAGAGTTAAGTTTTCTCATAACTCAGGACGCTGTCGCAAGCGACACAGTCCAAAAACAAAGGTCCTTTTTTAGTAACACGCACCTTAGCGCATTGGTGGTGTTATATAGAAAATCGTCTGCCGGAAATAGCTACTAATGGTCAAACGGAATGTATATATCAAGACACAATCGACAAAAACGTGTATTTTGAAACAAGGACCCGTCTAATTGGAATGAGCAACGAGCTTCCTTCTCCAGTTTGAGTGCTTCCCGTCTCAAGCTGACGTCCATGCGTATTGTTCCAGCGATGTTCGTGTGTCGCAAATTGCCATGCTTACTCTTTCCTACTGACGTTAGGTCGGCTTGCCTCGGATATTGAGAGGTGTGTAGAGGCTTGAAATGTCATCAACAGCCGCGGTTATTTTGAAACATTTATAGAATATTTAGGATAGTACTGCTAAATGGAATGCTAATAAAGTCTACTGCTAGGGAAGGTCTTTAAACTCCAAGCTTTAGTTAGCGGTCTCTTTTGTGTGTCCTTTACTGAGAACGTCTGGATCTCGTAGATAGTCAGTGGTGAGATCAAGAAAGGTAGCAGCTCATGTTGGTATAGATAAGCTTTGCACTTACAGAGAGCCCTTTCATGTCATTTGTACCCAAGTCTCTTTCCGTCTATAGTCGTCGTTCGCTGGTGTTGTTTTGGTACTTTAAACTCGAATAATGACATACATTCACCATGATTCAACTATACGAAGAATACCAACCACACAAACATGAATGGAAATATACATCGTGACACTAAGGGCATCCGCCAATAGATAATTACAGTGGAGTCGGATGGAAAAAAACAAGTATCGATCGCAGAACGCTGGTTTAACAAACAACATACAGACCTAAGTGAGTGACAGCGACTCGTCTAGCATTCAGTAAACGCGTTTTAATTGCTTTGTTGCCATGTACATGTATAAGAGGCTATGACACTGATCTTACACGGTCGAGAAGTATGAACATATGTATATATATGGATATATATGAGACTCGAACTTTCGCACCGAATTGCACTTGTATCACGATATAGCTTTACAAACAATTGCAACAGGACCACCAAGGTTTCTTGACAAATCAGAAAATATTTTCTTTAGCTGGTTGAATACCTTATTCACATTTCTTTTTTAATTTAGACATTTTCAATAGCAGTTACTGCTCATTTTGTTCATTGTCTTCTTTGAACAGTATTTTCAGGTAATATCGTTGGTTAATTTTATAAATAAAAACAGGCAAAGCTAGTTCGTTCATTTTACTGACAAAATGCTTGGAATGAAGGCTTGTGTAAAGACAGTTTATTAAAATATTATTAACTGTCTGTGGTTCCTGTCAAGGAACACATCCAGGTTAAAATTTTCTCTTTTTAAAAGATATGAATTTATGTTTTCAATGCGACAGCGGGTAAGACCTACGTTTACCCGTCTGTTTTCTCTGCAAATAGAAATATTAGTACCGACCTTAGTTTTCAGTACGTGTGATTTGTTATAAATAGCATTGTTCCAACATATCTGCCCTTAGTTAAAATATATCGATTTATAAGTGGTTTAAAATCCGTATGTGGGATGCAAAGATCTGTCTCAGCAAAGACTGAAGCAGACTATGCTCTCTTGTATCCTGTCTCCTCGTTTCCTCGGACGCCTACATGACTAGGCAGCCACCAGAAAACAATATCCTTATTAAGAGAAAGTTCATTAAGTTTCAAATATTGTTTACTTGTGTGGGGGTTCAAATCACCACGATGAACTGAAATAAAATCAAAAAGAAAGGTTAAAACCCGTATTTCGGCTGTAAAAATAGACGAATCGGTGGATAATTTTAATACTATAATTTTACTTATGGAAGCTTAGTCTGCATACGAAACTGTCTTTGAGCTATCAGTATATATTTCGAGGTATTAAGAGCATTTACTGTTGCACAGTTCGATAAACTTTGAGTGCAAAATGAGAGGGTCTGTCTTGGGTAATGTGTAACCATATGGTAATTTTAAGCGATGTTTCGTTTATATATAAAATAAAGTTACAGGAATTGACTATTACCTTATATCGGTTATGCACAAATTGATTAGGCAAATGCAAAGAGTGGAGATCTAGATCAGACAGCTCCCGCTGTGAGCTCTTTTATCATTTTCTATATTATTTGATGCCGAAAATCTAGCATTATTTCTAGTTACCATAGCGTTTCAAAGTCGTTGGCAAACAATTAGTATGGATTATTAAAAATGCAGCAGGCTCTAAGTTATGTTCATATACGGCAAATGTCAAGATGCTGGCTCTCTGTGGGAAGGACTGAGATATCGATCTGTTGAACACCCGCACTAGTTTCCTGCCTTTGCATGGCATCGATCCGAGCATTGTATGCAGACTGAACCAGAAGACGAACATTTATATTTAGACTGATGGTAAACAAGCCACGCTTTCTCGGTGAAAGAGACACACTGACAGTGCCAATGCCGTCCGTCGTTATTGGGAGTCTCTGAATACAGCGAATGGGTGCGCCGATCTAAAGCTCTTGTTTTGCTTTCCCGATCTCATAGTTGTCATAGGACTTTTCTACAAGACGGTTCGATTCGCAAAAAGCTGAGAGCTATTGTACAGAACAAACGAGTAAGGTCATCGTCTTCCAACAAGGTCGAATATCTTAAATCGGAGTATTCATTGCAGGGTGTGTTGATAGGTACCGGTTAAACATGACAGACTATCAGGATTTATTTCTGTTTTTATGAGTGGATAAGAGAATTTTTAAAAAAATGTGTGTTCAAGCAAAATAGAAACTGACACTGAAAAGATCTAGTTATTGCATAAAAGATGAAGGTTGAACGCGTTTCAGCATCGCTAGCGAAGCATCTTTTGGAAACAAACAACGAAGGTCAGACTTTACTAGTGGACTGTCGGCCATTCTTGGCCTTTAATGCTGACAGAATTCAGGGAGCTGTCAACTTCTGTTGCCCGTCCATCCTGAAGCGACGTCTCAGTGCTAAAGGTTTCCACAACTTTGAGGCGGCGTTGGCAGCAGACGTTCGCCGGAAGTTACGGCAAGGTGACGTTACGCGGGTGATCCTTTACGACAACGTTGACAGGGATGTAGTTGGCAACGACAAAAATGGCGCCAATTGCGACATGGCAATATTTATCAAAGGACTTAGCAACAATAACTTTTCGGTGAAATCTGTGTTCGTTCTGAAAGGTAATTTAAACTCGTACCAAATAGTGTGTAACAGTCTTTAATTTATACAGTTTAATTAATATTACGTTATTGTCTTAGTTTTATTCACTATTCTATTATTTTTATGCTACGTTTCTTTTCGTTTTACGAAGGGTTATAATTAGAGCTACTTTGCAACGTTTATGGAATTCCCTTCTACCAATAATTTCCAAAGAATTGAAAAATATATATACAACGTCCGTAATGAAACTTTACCATGAAGAAAATTTAGAAAGTAAAACATGTTCACTGCAGCAATATTTGAACCTTTGATAATAAATGAAAGTGTCCGAATGCAGATAATTTTGGTATGATAACAAGTCATTAGACAAGTTCATTGTTTTTGTTTTTTTAAGTAAGTGCACGCACTATGTAGCTATTTCTAAAACTATAAGACTGCTAAGCACACATTTCTCAGGCTTGGGGCTGCATGATCAGGATCAGTGTTTTTGCTCCCAAGTCTCTTTTTAATGTATGCTTTACATTTGAACGAAGTTTGCACTTCGATTTGTAAATAACGTAGTATGATGGGGTTAACAAACAAACGTTACATATTCCGTTCAGTCTGTTGTTGGCGGAAATAACGACCAATCATTTTCAAAATCATTTTGTGCTTCAATTAAGAGTTTCTATTTCGATTGTGTTTTTTTCCAGGTGGCTTCAAACGTTTCAAGTCCGACTATCCGTCCCTTTGTACCAGCACAAGACTCGGATCTTTGGTTACTCCAGGCACTCAGGACCTCACTGTCCTCAGGGATATCGAGAAGCTACCATTCATAAAGGTGATTTTTGTTTTCATTTACATAAATCGTTCTGACTGTCGAATGATTGCCATAGAACCTCTAACACCTATTATTGCGAAGAACCTTTTATCCTGCTTTCACGCGTAAATGTGCAGGATAAAGCCTTGCCGGATAAACTTAGTGATATCCAGTCAATATGTTACGTGACCAAACCACGCGTATGAATACACTGTAAACATTAGTTATGTCCACACGCTCATCGTTTCATTAAGAGCGTCTGATTAATGAAACGTGTAATTAATGCTTTTTTCGCCGATTTATGGAATCATTCATGGAATTCTTTAACATTACTATATGTTGGCATGGAGAATTTTATTTTTATTTTTTGAACGGACGATCATGTCTGAATAAGAAAGGAGTAAAGCGGCTATTGTTCTTCCGTTATTTTTTATTCAATCTTCCTCGTTTGTTTACCGATTTCCTATTTCTTTTTCATATAAAAGATGAAAACAGGATAAATCGAATACATGATAGGTGCCGAGAATGAGAAAGTTTATCTGGTTCGCTTCGAAGCGTATCTCGCTAAAGCTCGCCAAGATATTCGCTTCTCGCTCACCAGATAAACTTTCTCATTCTCGGCACCAATCATGTATTCTCTATTTATTGCAATTCCCGATCTGGCATTGCTTTTCTGCTTTCATAATGTCTGCAGTTTTTCAATGGTCGATATTTCACAAATTCTAAGTGAATTTTATTGTTCCTGGTTTCTTGTTAGTGTTAGTCATTGGTTATCATTCTTAGTTACCAAAAAGTAAGCATTGTTGTCGAACCTCTTGAATTATTGTATACGTCTGTACTCATACACGTTTATAACTTGCTGATTTGTAACAAACAAAAACGAAATTCGTAGTAGAACAGTGCTCTTGACCTTTTAAAGCGACGATTATTAAAACATCATGCTATTTATGATGACTAAGATATTAGATAGATAATTATAATCTATAACATAAACCTCCTAACTGAATTAGAACGTAATCTGGTTAAAAGGCCAACAACCTGTTTCCAGTAGTCTTACAAAGGACTCCCTAACCTGCCGACAAACATTCAATAGACCTAAAGCGACCTTAGCGACTTTAACTATTAAATTGACGTTGAAGCCGTATCATGATTTAGGCATTGAAAAAGTTTATTTATGTTGTTCTGTTTAACCTAAATTTTAACTTAATAAAGTAAATTCGACTATTTTAAGAGTTATTTTCATTTTTTGTCAGTTAGTGTGTACTTTATAATCACCCATGTTAGGGCATTTTTCTTGTATCTGAATTATCTAAGTTTATTCATTCATCCTATGTTTTAGGTACAAAGAATATAACAGTACTATTTATCTTATGAGTCAGTGGTATAATCTATGTTGGATCATAAGTTCGTTAGTATGAGACATCAACTCCTTTTGGGGTCAATTTTTGAAGCAGAAACCAAATTGCATTAGACCGAACGCACGATGGGTTCGGACCCTAAAGTGGGTGACGAGCCCAAAGTGCGTTCTAAATGAGCCGTTTTAAACTTATATAAAGCCTTTGATTTTTTTACGCATTTATCGTAAAAAATACAAGTTGGCAGATACTTAGATAACATCAATGTTTCTTGATGCATTAACAGTAATTCACCGTTTAACATGAAGTTGGTTCAAAGACTGTCACCATTTCAGTGACAATGAGCATTAATTGGATTTTAACATTCTTTGTACTATGACATTTGGTATAAAAATTGTATTCAATCTTTACAGAATGAGCCGACTGAGTTACTGCCCTATCTATTTATCGGGGACGAGTCTCATTCCAAAAATACTGAACTACTCTACCGTCTGCGCATCTCCGCCATTTTGACCGTCTCTACTTCCGGTGTAGATGCGCCAGCTGCAGGAGTGAAATACAAGGTGATCCCAATACGGGACAATAGTGTGGAGAATATCTCGGCATGGTTTGCTGAGGCAATCAAGTTCATCGGTAAGTTTTCCTCATAGAATCATGTTCTGACGTCCCTAAAGAATATATAACAATTTAAGAACTTGAAAGCGCAGATTTTTGTTGATTGCAAAAAAAAAAAGGAAAATAAGACCATACACTCCAACAGGGACAAAATTCTGATTCACCGCAATTCTAAACAAAAGGGAGACTGATGTTCGTGGATAATATTTTTTATTTAACGATCATGCCAGCTGAAAGACAGTCTCAATTAAACATTTAACATCCCGATTAACAGTCGAACACATGCAATAAGGAACTAAAGAGTTAAAAGATCGAGAATCGAACTGCTCGAACAAGAGCGCTATACGATAATATATTTAAACGTAAGATTGTTTTTCTGTTATTATAGAATCGGTGTCTCAAGCCGGTGGACGTGTGCTGGTCCATTGTCGGGCAGGGATCAGCAGGTCTGCCACCATCTGCATTGCCTACCTCATGTTCCGCTGCTCTCTCTCGCTGGACCAAGCATTTGAGTATATCAAAGCGAGAAGAAGCATCATCTCTCCAAACCTCAACTTCATGCAACAACTGAACGAATTTGAAAAGACACACCTTGTGCGCATGCGCGAGTTGATCCATCCGGGTACAGGGAAAGTGTCACCGATTTTATGCGGGAACATCCAAGAACACTCGCCGGTCGTAAATTCGCCATTTTTCGGTGTCCCTTGTGCATTATCACAGACTCTTGGCTGACAAGGTGCCAGGTTGGTAGTGGTCCTGATACGCAAACAGCATTCGATGTTACGACGCTGTGGAGACTAATCAAATCGTGTAGGTCAGTCAGCCTGTGATTCAGTTATCGAAAACTACAGACACGTTATGGTGAAGATTTTGTTCGAATTTGAAAAGGAAATAAAAGATTTTTTGATACATATAGTTGGCGTATGATAGGTTAGATAGGCCATCCAGGTCAAAGTAATGCATGCACAGTAGCGCTTTGCTCTTGGTGTCAAACCTAGTGCTAGCAAAAACTGCATTGTAACGAATGCACCAGTACAGTACGGGATAAGGCATTGGAAGAAATGTGGACAGAATATGTTATTAAAGGTAAGAAAGAACATTCTCTAGAGTCAACATATACTCTAAGCAAAAGGTGTACAAAACTATTTTGGCTATTATTATGTATCTTGTTAAGATCTAATCAAAAGTCCTAAAATAGTCCACTTTGGTATGATATAGAGTATTACAATTCATGTACATGGTTATTCCACTTATTGGTTGCACACTGCATATTGTCGACTGTAAGTGTTTCTGTAAAAAATTCAATGGTCAGTTTTTCGACTGTTTGCCTTTTGTTCTGTTTGCAGTATTTACAAAACAGCATTCTTTGGTACAACAAATTGCATAAAATTGATTATAATAATTTAAAAACAACATAAACACACACAAAAAAAAAAAAAAAGAAAAAAAAAACAATTTACGAGTCAACGTTAGGTTTAAGGGTAAAGAACCATCACTAGACCATAGAGAACATACTTTAGGTCAGGGTTCATAAATGTCTCTAGTTAAAGTCAGACAAACTGGAATGCTTGGGCGCAATTTATTGAAAGAAAAGTTAACGGTGTTACCAGTACTTTGAAACTCAACTGCGTTACTAAGCGAGTAGATT
Source organism: Sinonovacula constricta (assembly GCA_007844125.1). Taxonomy (NCBI): domain Eukaryota; kingdom Metazoa; phylum Mollusca; class Bivalvia; order Cardiida; family Solecurtidae; genus Sinonovacula; species Sinonovacula constricta. Next base: position 15,492,557 of record CM017569.1, on the reverse strand, counting down.
TTAATGGTGAAAATTATATCAATACTTTAACGAAGTTCAAAAGGTTTATTTTTGCAAAGCTTCACTTAATCTACCGAAAGAATGTGTAAAAAGCTTAATTTTCCTTTTTCCTTTTTATATGATCACTTAAGCTAACTAGACTTTTAAAAGACAAGCATAGTTGGACTGTGTTTACTCGATGTCAGGTAGTTAATTTATTCAAATTAATGTAAAAACACACATTTAGTACTATTACTTTAGTATTAGATAAGAAACGTGTTCATATTATTTCGCCTGTGAATATGAACATACCTGATAAATATTCTTCAACATCTCGGCAAATAACATTTCCTTTACTTCCTTGTATGTAAGTTTTCTGTTGGATTTGAGATTACGATCTGAAAGGCAAACCTTTTCTTATATCTTGACTTGCTTAGCACAAAACAAACAGTCTTTATCAAATAGTGTATATCCTGATCAGACAGCTTCCAAATAAAACAATGCATAAAATGACAAGCATGCCGCTGAGAATATAGAACTGGCTAATAAGCAGTGGAGTATGGATTTACAGATATGTTTAGTAACCGTTGGCAGTAATCTGCTTCACTTGGTAACTCGTCTTTCATTCAAATTCCTCGAAAAAACTATACAAAGAAAATTCAACAACACGAAAGTGAAACTTAGATTTGGTGGATGAAGCAGTAACTCATCAGACAGTTTCAATAGCTAGCTGGCGGAATTGGATCTACTTCGTTTGCTGGGAGCTGGCTGATTAGGATTTGCATTATTTTCTGTCGAGGGTCTAGAATTATGTCCTGCACGTTTGCTTGTTTGTAGGGAGATGACTTAGAATTAGTACGGGTCATTTACATACTATAGCATGGTACGGGTGAAAAAACAAGTCACTGGTAGATGTCAACATGTAAACAGTCATATGTGTGTAGATTAGAAAATAGGCATGTGTTGGTCCTAAGTTAGAAGGAGAAAGAATATGCCAAAGAATGACTTTAGTTTAGGAAAAAAGTCAAGTATGTCCTTGTTATTGTTAAGTAGATATAAAATATTGTTCTCAACTATACGAATAAAAGCTCATAAAACATTCTTGGTGTCATGTTGAATCTACACCCAGTCCAGTCATAGTCACACTCTCACTATTTGTTTGTTAAACTGTTTGTATACCTGTATATTCTTCTTGTATATGTATACTTGATTTATCTTAAGCACACATTTGTTGTATCAGTTGTCCATAGACAACGAGCTGAAATGCTTATGTCTTTATAAAGTTCTGTTGTTGTGTGTCATTTTGAATTACAATGACGATGCCCTCGGTGACAGTAAATCCACAATTTTGTGTATTTATGAAATGTAATAACACTACCATATGATTGATTGACTAGTTCAAGCCTTGACAGTGTAAATGGTCTTTAAAATATAAACAAAACAACCCGTACTATCCAACATCTTACTGTGACAAGCGTCGCTTTAGGATATGTCTTGCGTTAAGAACCTGACATGTTTTTAAGCGTTATCCGACACTTGGATCAAATATATCACTGCAGAAAAAATATGGTCAACTTAACAGGTGAGCCCCATAGAGCGAATCCTATTTCTGCGTAGGCAGCGCAGTTAGCAACGCTTATAAACACCCGGAGTTTAGATTGGGCAGACACACATTGAAAAAGTAACAACATCAGTTTTATCTACTTATAAATACTTCCGGTATATATAGAAAAAAAGAACAATTAACTAATTAAATCGCAAATTTCTGTCCGTAAAAATAATACTCCGTCATATTTTACGTCTATTTTAGCAGGAGTTTTCAGTGCGTCTTGATTATATAAGAATAAGTTACTAGGTCGGCTAAATATTGATTGAAACTGTATTATCATGGTAGTAGTGATAAAATTGTCACAACTGAAAGCAAGACCGTACCTATGGCAAGTTATATTCCCAAATATTCGAATACCATGGTTAATTATCATTACATTTAAAACTGCGTCCTCGACTTAAGCGAACGAGGACACAGCACAACATTTCGCCTGCCAATTCTAAATGTGACTGTAACAAAATATAAGATGTTTGAGATGTTATTAATAAATGTTCGTGAAGAAAAAAAAATGAAACGTATGCGCTGTTTGGCCATTTGAAAAAAAACAACAACAACACACACACAACGACAACACGAATCAAGCACAAGATATTACACTAAGCTTGTCTTTGTTAAATAACTAGTAAACAGAAAACAATGTCGTATGTGTCCATCAACGTTGATTATCCCTTTCTTTTAGAATCCTAAAAATGTGCATGTACGCTTCTTTGGCAGATTTTCTTTCAACTCAAAATTAAATATACATCCTGAAAACATGTGTCATGGCATTAATATGAGCTACCTAAGCCATCCGTACTTACTGTTAATGAAAACTATCGACTCGGTCAGAAATCCGCGCTCATTAATTAATGTCATTCCTACTAAAGGTGTTTGTTTTTTGTTTCTCACTAGGGAGTGGAGGCGTGCCACTAGTTAATTATAGCAAAACCAAGTCAACGAAGAACAAAGCTGATTATTGCGGATTTTTCCGGACATATTACTTTGAGACTTCGATACACTATATGGTCTCCTCACTGTTTCGGTGTAATAGTATTAGACGTATAATTACTGGATTGTGTGCCGATTTTATGGAACGTCACTGGTAACATACGGTTATCACGTCAGTTTGATTAAATTCACCCGCCCACGACCATTCCGAGCAATAGATCGTACACGCCAACAATACTGCTATTATGTAAAGGATATTGACCGAGTTTAAAGACGTTTCGCTGGAGTTTCTTCCTCTGTTCACCATGTGATCGAGTTAGGCAAGCGCAAATAATGGCCGCCTTTGATGGTCTATAGATTTCAGATTTCTTGAGATAAATTTTGTGGAAATAAGCTTAAGTTTACAATGAAGATTGTGTTGTTAACTAATTAAATGTGTTAGTGTGAATACACCTTTTTAATTTCTGAAGCAACAAAATAACAGGTTTAAACCAACGTCATTCAAAATCTCCAAATTCAAAACGTAATAAATGTGACACGACTTTGAAATGGTACCAAGTCATCAATATCCACTTAAGGGCGGGAAATCTTTAAAGCCGTCACTAAAATGTGCATTTACACAATGACTATATTTTGTTTTCGTAATATGTCTCTAACAGCAATATTTTAGATACAAAAGTAGAACCATAAAACTTAAACAAAAAGTCTTACCACAACTTGAGTACCGAAGAAAAATTACACACATATATCTTTCATACAGAAGTGTGTGATAATTAGTACAGTCTGCCTAAAGCTTAAACAAACACGCCACCAATTGGTATATTCGCCCAGCTTTCATTGCGCGATGCGCCAAAATTCATTTTACTGAATTGTGAAAAAACAACAACATAAAAACAACAACAAAGAACAACAACAAACAAACAAACAAAAGCAAACAAACAGAGACAAACAAAAACATAAAAACAACAACAAATTAAACAAAAACAAACAAACAACAACAACAAAAACAAACAAAACACACACACAAAACAAATAAACCCAGCACGCACTGATTATTAAAAACAACAACAATACATCTTCTGTACAAAGAAATGTTAAAACATGAATATGACATTGAAGAGACTGCGATCGAACTAATGCAGTCGTGTAATCTTAAAGTTAGAATTTGACAATTGATATGTGTAAGAATTTACTTGTTACTTTTTCATAGTTCTAGTGTTTAGTTTTATCGTTTTCATAAAAGTCTGTTAGAAGAAACACAAGAAACAAAACACTAAAGGATAAATGAAACAACGAATTCTTTAACTCAAATTCTTTAAATGTTTAATAATAATAAGAATATCCATTTAAAATACGATCGCTTCTTAAAGTTGTGACGTCACTCGATAGGTATTTCCAAAACCAATTCTATATAAAGAGTCGCCGTTCTCTTAAATCTTATACTGAGTCATGCAGTTACTTCGATCTTATTTTTAATTTGTCTACTTTGTAATTTTCACGTTTTTTAGCTTAAATGTGACTTATATAGTCTATATAAATTAAACTTTATAAGGTCAGTGACCTTCGATTAAATTAATGTATCAACAATTATGTCGTATAATAGTACACAACTGAAAATCATATGTATACTTTTTGCATCAAAACACAAACTTATTTTTACTCCACTTATGTTTTGCTGTACTAATTTATATTTTCAATGAAAGCGCTGGAGTGTCCTTCAGTAATATTTCTACCACCTATAGCACATATATTATTAAAGCATCCATCTGCACTTTTTCGGATTAAACACATTTTTATATCTGAACTGAGATTTGAATTTGACTTCCGACGATAGTGCTCTTCGCAATATACACAAACGATTTCTGCAAGATCTCCGTAATTATAAGAAAAAAGCATTTCCGGTGCTGCAAGTGTGCAGGAATGCTACTAAAGCATCTCTGAAGTGCTTGTGGTCAAGTGATTATGTTTTTGGACTCGGCGGGTTTCAATTCAAACGCTGGCCTTGTCACGACAAGTTTTCAAACGGATCTTATTAATGATTCGGATGATTAATTCACTTGCACACGAGAAACGTGCAACATACCAAGAAAGCATTTATAATATGGCTGAATTGTTCTTCGTCAAGAGGTTAAGGTTATGACTCGGGATCAGATGGTTCCGAGTTCAAATCCTAGACCTGTTATGAGGAGTTTTCAAATAAGATCTTATTAACGATTTGGGTGATCATTAAAGAAAGGTTTTAAACATACCAAGAAAGCATTTATAACACGGTTGAAGTGTTTTTGATCAAAAGGTTAAGGTTATGGACTCCGGATCGGAGGCTTTGGGATGAGACTTTTATTACACGAACATTTTGCAAAAAACAGAATATGTGAAGACTAATTTTAACTTCCTTACACCCAAATTTACTAAACAGCAGAATCCATCTTAGAAAGTATTAAAATATTGTTTTTCATAATAGGTCGGATTATTTTTGTAGCATTTCAGTCCTATATTGAATGACATACTACCTTTCCCTTGACAGCAACTTTTGTCTGGTTGTATTCTTCATTTCAGTTCAGTCTGTAATTACAAACCACAGTAGCACATACTTACGTAATAACATTGCTTTGTGAAACATTAGTTCAATCGTTATGTTTTACTGTTTCTCTCAGTTTGTCTTCCTCCATTTCACCTGACATGTTTGAGTGTAAGTTAAGATAAGAAATAAATAATGAACATTGTTCTTTGTGTACATAATCTAGATACAAAAAAGCTTCCCTACAAAACACCTTTGAAAATAAACAATAAGATACCGATAAGAGACCCCCCCCCCCCCAACCCACCCTCACACATACACACACTATTTTATAGAAAAACAACAAAAATCTGAACAATAATTATTTCTGTAATGTGAGACTGCTGCACATGTTCAATTTCTATACTACTTTTGGCAGCTGTTTTTCGAAATATGTATTAACTTGGAAAACCTATAAAATGGTGTCGATTGTTATTTTTTGTTGTTGTTGTTTTAATCGATTTTCTGGTCTCAGGAATATTCGTTATACATACTTTCACTCGAGATTTATAGTATAGTGAAAACTTTTAAATAAAAACCATAACTTTTCAGATATGTCTTTGTTGTTTGCTTCCATATTGCTTTAAATTGTTTACCTGTTCCCGTTTAGTGCCTCGCCTTTGATCCTTCGCATCAACGATTTTTTCTTGTATCTTAAATGGGATGTGGGGAAAGATCGAACTGAGGGTAGCAAGAAACATCAAGGGAAGTAACTCCGTTTTTTTCCTTTTTTTTTTTTTTGTTACCCGCAAATTCGGTTCCAAATTGTAACCCCAAACATAACCTTCACTTACGCGTTTTTAGACTGGTGCGCATGCGCCAGTCTTAAGTAACGATGCTGTGAACTCAGCGACGCGCGGTTTTTAACATCGCATGTATCATTGCGACCACGAGAGCGTATTCAAGTAGTTGTGCGGCATAAGAAGTAGTGCGTTTTTAGAAAACACAAATATTACGAAGGAATGCAAACCTTTGTAAGGAAATGCGACAAATAAAAACAAGGAAACAATGTAATGTTGTTTTTCGAACAAATATGAAAGGATATTAAAAGAACGATTACAAACAAATCAGTCACGTGACAAGCGGGAGATAGCGATGGTCGTCATTTTAGATAGATCGGAGTGCTTTTGAACGAGTTTCTGCTCAGCTTTCAAGGACCGTAAGTAAGTTGGCAAATATTTATGTTAATGCATTGTTGCGATCGACGTAAAAATTAGGATTGTAACTGTTTCAGTCTCTTAAGTTACGTGGGCCTTGTGCATTTCATTGTTGACACTACTTCAGTTGTGGCGGAAGCTGATCATAACTGCATTAGAACTAGAAGGTTTTTTATCGTTAACTTCAGATAATGCATTTTTCGTAACGTTTGTGGTGTGTTGTTAGTTTAATAAGCTAACTGACTTCGGCATTTTTTGTCTTGAAATCTAGAACTAAATACAGGAGGCTACGATTATAAACAAATCTGTCACGTGACCAAAATTGCGGGAAAATCTAGAGTGGGTTGCCATTTTTGTAAGCTTCTGTGGATTGAGAGTTTCCTAAGCAATATTAAGGTAGCAGTGACATCCATTGGTGGAATGTATGTTACATATGTACATATATGTTACAATACTGATGACCGCAACCGTTCACGTAACCTTCATGCTGTGCTACTGTTGACAATCACTGTACTTCTATTGCATGAACCAAATACAACAGCCAGGTTAATGGTTATCACCACGGTACTGTATACTCAGGGCTTTCAATAGCTTTCACTTTTGTTGAGAATTTCTTTGACAAATTTCAAGGGGTCATGATCAGATTGACACAAGTCAAATCATGTGTTCACGAACTTAACTAATTGTAAAATTGCTTTAACTTCATTTCCATATATTTACAAGGGTCCAATTAGTATTTACTTTATTTTTTAAATGCTTTACATACTACATTTATGGTTATTCTTGCAAAATTTGACCATTTATTCTGCGCTTCTGCATCAAAATGACCCCCAACCTAAGATTTAGGTGAGGTCAAAACTGGAAAACCTCAATTTTCCTTGCATCAAAATGCAAATATCTGGATCTGTTAAAATCCCTGAATATACTGAATTATTTGCTAATGTAGTTGATAGTGACTGTCACGTACAAACGAAAAGAACATACACGTAGTTTTATATGTTTCGAGTAATGCTATCTGTGCAGGAAAAGTTTGATTCTTTTGTTCTTCTCCACCTCTCTTTTGTTCATCTTCAAATGTTTTTCAAAGTTTTGTTACATTAAATTCTTATATGAAAACTACTATTTGTTATTCATTGCTCCCCTATGACAGCCAATGTAAGACCATCAACAGCAACCTTTCCAATTCCTTAATGTGCATTTCGCCGTTCAAGACATCTTGATTACTCCCTTGGAACTAAGCTTTCAACCGGCGCGCCAGTCTTCCAACGCTTTCAGCGCTTTGATTAACAATGTTTTCGATTGGCTGGATGAAAAAAGTCAACCAATGAGAAAAGGTAAGACATCCTTCCATCGGAGCACGGGGGTTTTACCATTAAAACAATTCGGAAAAATAATTTTTGCGAAAAGTGAAAAATATCATTGAAGTGTTAAAATGCAAAACCTTCGTGCTCCACATTAAAATTAGGCTTATTTTATCTATTAATCATTATTCTAAAAAGAAACACTAAAATATATGTATAAAATGGACGTATTAAGTGTTAATTAACGTATAACACACATGAGTAAAAACCGACAAATTTGCCGATGCGGTGCCACAGTCTACATCAACACCGTTCGGCTTTGGCGGGAAGTTATGTCAGAGAATAGTTTTGGGTAATTCTCAACTTTTTTGTTTGTATACTAAGTGCATTTATCAATGCAATGCTATAATGCAGTATTCTTTCTATTAAAATAACATATTTATTCATAAAATAGTAATAATGTCATTGCTTATTCACTGATTAATGTCGATGCAGTTTCAGTTGAATATCGCTCATGAATATTGTTTCGTAATCGTAGTGTCTAGTGTCAGTAGAGCCAGAGGTAAATAAGTACTTATTTTCTTTCTGAATTAAAAAACATGGTTGTTTTGTGTTAAAACAGATTCGGACCATCGAAGTTTCTCTGTGATGACTGGTTCTTGAAGAAACGGGTTGAATGCAGCTTCAATATACCTTAAGCCACAAAGAGTGAGTTTTAAACCATGTAAACATTTGGGCAAATGAAATATTTTGTTGTCGAAAATAGTCCATCTTTTTTTCGTTTTCAGTAATGAAGCAAAAACAAATCCATTTATTTTTAAATAATTGTTTTTGTATTTTTATTACATCAATGTGACTTAGGAAGAACCACCAAACCATCATAAGTCATCAGGGTTTATTTTATTTTTTATGAATACACTAAAGGGACACATGTATCATAGTATGATCAGTAAAGCAATGTCCAGCTATTTTGGTGGAAGTAGACCCGAGACATGTATCTGGGAAGAACCACCGGCACATACAATTGCAATTCAGCTGGAAGACCTTCTGACAGAAGTTCTTCACCCTGACCAAAGCTCAAACCCATACAGTAAAAACTGCACAGTCATAGGAGTTTCAAGTTTACAACTCGACCACTTTCACACTGGAATATCTTAATATATTATATTTTTACACCAACTGGAACTCAAACCCACATGTGCTTTAGGTAGCCAATTTCAACCACCTTGTTAAAATATTGAATTTTTTTCTGCTATCTGCATTGCAATTTCAAACTAATTTTTTGTTCAGAGAAAAGGAACTGAAGTTATGAGAAAAGTTGTAATGATCCATCCTGTTTTACTTAGGGCTGGGACCGATCATTTGATAGGATTAGATGGCTAGATTTTTAATTAATGGAAAAGAGTTTTGCGATTAATTTTTTTTCCTATTGGTTTGTTTGTTTTTGTTAAATCTTGTAAACATATGTACAATACACTGTCTCATATTATCTCACCTACTTCATATTATCCTCTGCTCCTGATGATCATGATCCACTTATTGCAATTAGGGTTTACCCCCTTGCCCTTCAGTAGCTCTCAAAAGAGTGAGAAAGTATTTTAGGTCAAATAGTCTTGACTAAAGATGCAGATAAAGATATCATATGTACTCCTGTGCAATAGACTGCATTTGGATGACTTATATGACCAGTTTTGTATAAATCAGAGGCATAAAGTCTACATCTTCAATCACATTCTTTTTGTATAATGTTGGAGTTAAACACTAAATAAAGTATTAGTGCTTGAATCTTCAGTAAGAATCATGCTAGCTAAATCTGATGTCTTGCATTAAAATGTGGAACATCTGCCCTCTAACACTAATTCCTTATCGATGAAATATTTAGGACATTTTATGGTTGCCCTATGGATAGGCTACTAAGTACAGACTAACACACCACTTATGTTTTTATGTTCATTGTTAAAATTATATAATTAATATCCCTCTTTTAGCCCTATTCATTGCATATCCCCTCCTTTGTTAAACCCTGTTATTTGTATGTCAAATAGAAAATGTGGGGGGCGCCCTTGGTACAGTGGTAAAGTCGCCAATTTGTAACTCCTCTGACTGCTTAGCCTCTCACCGCATGGGTTTGAGTCCCGTTTGGGGCGAAGGACTTAATGTGAGAAGGTCTTCCAGCTGACCTGCGGTGCGCCGGTGGTTCTACCCAGTCATGTGTCTGGGGTCTTCCTCCACCCAGAAAGCTGGACGTTGCTATAAAGGATCATAAATGGTTGCTGCAATGTATTTACGAAAAAGAAAAAGAAAAAAAAATTTGGAATTTCACATTTTATAGTGCTTGATACAGTGTTGATTTTTTATCTTCATTGGTACATTCCCTTTGATTTAAAGTTGTACTTATTATATTTCTGAAAGAATTTCAGAAGTGTTTTTTGTATGCAGATTTTCTGTGCATGAAGACTTCATTTTTATCTTTTCAGAGTAGTTATCAAGTATTAGGATAGAGGTTAAATAATCTTAAAGGGACTCTTTTGGTTTTTACTGTACATTTTTTTATCCGGTTTTGTTATGATTGTGACTAACAATATAATATTGAAACATGTTACTTTTCATCAGAATATTCTCATTATTTCAAAAGGATGCCTCTGAACCTACTTTTACTTCCAATAGGAAAAAACTTTATTAAAGCTCTATTTTTCATTATATTTGGACTTGATAAATACCATGCTAAGGGTATTGTCTGATAATACATGTATGTGTCATCCTATATAATTGCATACTTTTGGTATACTACAAATGAAATCAAATTTAAAAACTAATTTAAAGTAGGTTTTTTATTAAACTGATACAGGGTCATTTTTTAATATTACCACAATTAAATAAGGATTAAATTAGTAATTTCAACTTAAGTTTGTTTCTTTGTGAATATTTTTACACAGTACTTGCCCTCTACTATTGTATAAACTTAAATAGGAATATTTTCTATATTATGTAATTTTAAATTTATATTTAAAAAATATTTCTAATTGATCCTTTTTCTTTCAGACTAAACAGACAGGAGACGAAGTTCTTGAAATTGCAAGATGGAATGTCATGTTAAAGTTTAAATAAATTATAAAATATTTTAGCTTTGTGTTTTTATTTCTCAATTTACATTCCGAATAATTTGAGGGAAAAAAGGAATATCCCTTACAAATTTCTTTCTTGGTTAAGTCCTGGACAAGTTTAAATAACACTTTTCAAAACTTCTACTTTGAATAAAAATAATAAAAACATTGATTACAATTTAATAATTCTAAACATACATAACCCTAAAACATAACTCTTTCAAATATGCATCATAGAAAAAACGCTTACGAAAATTGCATTTTTCAAACTTTTTTTTTACTATATCCAAATAATCAAATACTATATTTTTAATAAGGGCATCTGGAACTAAGTTTTCCTACTATAATATTGTTTGAATGATGTAAAAGTAAGTAAATCTGTCATAAAAAACTCTCCAATTAATATGAATGCATTATAAACAACATTAACATACAGGGTACGGATTTTCAGGCAGAAATGAAAAAGGGCCACCAAACTAGCATTTTTGTAAAAAAAATCGTTAAAAAAAAGTGACTAGATATTTGGACCAACTAAACTGTTTTTAATTTCTTGGATGGGAAATAATATAAGTGCCAAATTGCAGCTTCCTGTCATTAAAAATAAAAAATCGATGTTCCATGCTGCTGAGGGAGAACCTCAGGTACATATCGTGTTAGCGATTAGGTTGGTGATTATGTTACCAACCAGGCAAAAATGTCGAGTTGTGAAAACTCATACATGTAAGCTTAATAAATATTAAGCTTTTAAAGTAAATTTTATATGTTCTCTGCTTGAGCCGAAGTCAACTGTGCGAGGGTGCTTGGATAGGGAACGATGACAAATATAGTGTTATGCCTTACTTTTCACCAATTAACAGCATTTTGCGGGATCTGTTAAGGAGACAATAATTTGTCGGATATCACCTTTAATAGGAACAGTTTAAAAATTGTATCACAGCTTTAACATAGTATTACATTATTAAAGAATAAATCAATTGCAGTGAACAACATATAATTATAAGGAAGTCATGTTGCCCTAATGGGAAAAGGCGTCAACAAACACTAGCTAGGGGATGGAGTAAATTTACGATGGCCAATCAAGCAAAAGCTAAGCTTAAATATTTATATTTGACATGATGATCTTAATTGACAGGGGTATTAATTACACAATAAAATACTGCAGCAATAATATTCTGGCTAGCGGATGACATACGGGAATAGGTCGTCGGCATCAGACGTAAGTGACGGTAAAATTACAGAAAATTATCCTCAAAGCAGGCAAATGTAACAGAATGTTGTAGCTTTTACCGGTAGCGTGGAACAATACACTATATTTGTCCGTCGGGAAAAACATTGCTCTTATGAAAATATTCAACAACTTTACCATAGCTTGGGAGCGACATAAAGAAATCTTCATTCAAAAATATTTCGCTGTCAGTCAAATCATAGAAAATTAGCCCGAAAGCCGGGCAATAACCGATGTTTAGATACAAGACAACTTGATCTAACAGAAAATACAACATCAATAGTCTAGCTGGGTGATGACTTAAAGAAATATTTCATCGAAGTTAAACTTCATCTGCTGAAATTACGGAAATCTAAGCTAACAGTTATAGATTGGTCGGGATACCGTGAATTAAAAAGGGAATTTGACACAATTAACAACATAAGTTTTTAAAGAAGACATGTAGCCTTCATGAAAAATGTCAGCAACAATACCCTAGCTTGGTGGTGGCATAAAGAAATGTGCTATTGAAAGTAGACGTCAAGTAAAATAAATATACATAAAGCTACAATAAAAGTACATTTATTTAAATGGATTTTGTGTCCCATGGAAGAAATGTGACGCAATAATCTATATAAGCTTGTAAACAAAATTTAATTAAATAATGGAATAATGCAGCAACAATACCCTAGCTTGGGGATAACATAAGGGAATAAGCGATCAACAACATACATCAATGACATTGAGAACACAGAAAGTCGCTCTGCATGCTGACTACAGTTAACAGAGCCATGTGCCTCTCAAAGGAAATGTGACGCAACTAACTGCAGTGTATATATATTTTCGGGAAGAGATATTGCACTAATGAAAATGTAAAACAATACCAAAGTTTGAGGACGAATGATATGCAATAAAACAATACAAGAAGTACCGAAACAAACAAAACAGACGTCACGGGAATAACTTCACACAATAGTAGGCTGAATGCATTGTATATTTACACTGAGTGAATGCCACGCAATGAACGAAATATAATTATAAATCAAACTGACCTAACAGAAAACTATAACAACATATTTCTAGCTTGGGGAAGACATGAAAAATATGCGATCGAATATAGGCGCCAGGGACAGTTAAAACCCCAGAAAAATAAGCTAAAATGTATAATTATGAGAGAATTATGTAATTTAAAAAAAGGTTGTGACACAATGAAGTACATATGTTCATAAAGAAAAAATACTGCCATTATGGAATAAGGCAATAACAATTTTCTAGCTTGGGATGGTCATAAGCAGATTCTAAATTCCGGCTGAAAAAAGACTCAACAGGTCAATATGAGACATTTTCACATTAACATAAAGTGTACTTCTGAATCATAAATGATCAGGTTCAAGTCACGAATAGTCCATATTTTACCATTTGAAATACGTTTTGAGTCGACGTGTCATTGTGTAACATATCTCGGTTTTATCACATCTGGTTAACTTGATCGCAAAGACATTTAACACCGTCGAATGTAAAAAAAATATGTTACATATACTGTTATGTTTAAGGCCGATTCTCACATAGGCGTTTGTACAATTACTGATTTTGGCTATTTTAATTACAACCCAATCAATTCCATCTGAAAAAGGACTTGACAAGTTGAAAATGAGACATTTCATTTTTTATATATATAAAGTGTAGGTCCTGTGTTTTACCCTAATTCATCTGAAGCACCCCTAATCTTTCAGATTCAAGTCACTAATAATACATTTTGTAATTTGATAAAGTTTTGAGATTACTGTATTTTTATTATACATCTTAGTTTTATTACAGATATTTTAATTAGCTTTATCATTAGGAAATGTAACAACGCGAAATGTAATAACTGTGTTACATTTCCTGATGTTATTACATACAATATTGTTACACACGCAACAACACACGCACGCACAACATATCCTTGCCGATGGACCCATAAAGTAACATTACAAACCATGTCATTGCGACAACAAAACAAACTACTGAAGGCGAAACAAACACGCTGCGCAAGAGTTCTCATCCCCTTGTCGTTGCTCAGGAATGGTCCATCGGTCAAAGACGAAGCATATTTGAGAAATATGTACTAAACATCTTCCTTTAGTCAGTATGGATCGTCTGCTCCCATTGTTACAGTTTCATTCACATTAGTATATCGACCCGCTTTTCAGCTACGGCAGCATACACTATTACAACGCCCCCGCTGTTCGTTGTTTTTCCTAAGCTATTCATCTTCTTAAACGAATGTTCCATCGTGCCTTATTTGTGTGCAAAATTATGTGTACATGCTCATTGGAGACCGCGTGTGTAGTTTTGTCCTTGTTTGTATTACTCTCTTACCTCTAAATGTCTAGATACGTCAAGGCTATTTAGGCACATTTATGTTTTGCCCTAGTCTCATGGCCGTACATAAAACAATGCAATGTCCAATAAACAACAGTCAGGGTAATCTCAGGAAAGAAAATAAGGTGCAGGCACTGCTGAGCTAAATGATGTCCATTCGAATAGTTTCTGAAACACAGATAGACATGGCAATGCAGTAAATGCATTTTGTCGCATTTTGAGGTATTTGTCCATTATAAATATCACAAACATGTGTCTGACTGCACACACAGCCATTGCTAATTCACCTTTTTTCCGGAAAGACAAAAACGGACACATTGACGTTGAGAAATATATGCTTTTTGGGGCGATGCCGCTTAACTTAATATACATAGAGGCATTGGCGGGATTTCGGAAAAATGGTGACTACGGATAATATCTTTGTTTAAAATGACATAATCAATCACTTACTTAGTCAGCATTTAAAAGTATATGTGGATTGGAAGATTAAAAAACGTATAATTGTGTATCTAGAGACAATTTGGGGTACACGCTTATACGGCATGAGATAATGTACGCTAGAGCAAAATCAGGAGTAAAATATAACACCAATATAAGTGAACGGTATAACTCCGTCATTTTTGCATGGATTTTTAAAAATAACTTGGCAGAAATGTCAAACACACGAAGACGACGTGTCGCGCACAAGACTCAGGTGGGTTACTCGAAGGTCAAGTTAACATTTAAAGGTCAAAGTCATAAACCCTGTTAGTGCACTGGTGGTCATGTCCGCTTAGTAACTGTCATTTCTGGAGGGATTTTGAAATAACCTAGCAGAAATGTCAAAACACCTAAAGACGACTGTTATTCGAAGGTCAAAGTCACACTTACAGGTCAAAGTCATAATCCCTGGTAGTGCACTGGTGGTCGTCTCCGCTCAGTACCATTGTAATTTCTGGAGTGATTTTGAAACAACCTGGCAGAAATGTCAAACTCATGAAGACGACGTATCGCGCAAAAGACCCATGTCGGTTAAAGTCAAAGTCAAAGTCATAATCGCTGGTAGTGCACTGGTCGTCGTGTCCGCTCAGTAACTCTGTTATTTCTTGATGGATTTTGAAATAACCTGGCACAAATGTCAAACACATGAAAACGACGTGTCGCGCACAAGGCTCAGTTCGGACACTCAAAGACATAATGTCGGGCATAAGAACCACGTCGGTTACTTGAAGGTTAAGGTCACACTTACAGGTCAAAGTCATATTCCCTAGAAGTGCACAGGTGGTCGTGTCCGCACAGTAGCTCTGTCATTTCTTGAGGGATTCTGAAACAACCTGGCAGAAATGTCAAACACATGAAAACGACGTGTCGCGCACAAGGTTCAGTTCGGACACTTGAAGGTCAAGGTCACACTTACAAGTAAAAGTCATAATACATAGCGCGCAAGTACCAGCATATTCAGACGATGTGACCCATTTTCATTTGCCTTTTGAAAACAAATGATAGAAGGTAAAAGAATTCAAAATGGTTATATACATAAATCTAATGCTTTTGTCTATTTAATAACTAAAATACCTCCATGACAATTACAAAATTCGCTTAACTTGACATGACTTCGTGGGCATATATCTGTTTACAACGACATTTTTTGTTTTAGATTTCTTTTACAATAATGATATATAGAAAGTATTTCATCAAAGGACGGCTTACAGTGGATCGCTTTGTGATTTTTAAATTATTTGTTTTTGTTTGCTAACGATATATCCCTTTTTCCAGAATCTGAAACGAACTGACATCAAGGTGTAGCGATCAAAGTAGCACACATAAATAAACACTTCAAACCAGCCTAAATGATGGTTTATTTTAGCGACGCGGTTTAAGTATCATCCAAAATTGCGCGGTTAAGCAACGGTTAGTGTGGCTAATGTATGGGCCGTATGAACGGGTCACCGTTGGCGTGCGCCGGCTAGCGTTTAAAAGAGTTTGAAATTTTGTGATATTATTGTAACAGAAAGAAACATGTTGTCAGCGTTGATAAAACAAATGTGATGAGTTTAAGTAAGCGGGTAAAATAAGGAGTTTGTGTCTTAAACATGATTGATTAGAATAAGAAATTGTTACCAACTTTTGTTGTCTTGGAATTATAGTTTCTCCAGATATAATATTTACAGAGGAAAATAATGCATTAACTGGACAGGGCCTTTAAAGTACTCTTTGGCTTGCATTTGAAATACATTTGCACTGTGCCTTTTCGGAGTTTGGTATATATTGCAATACTCATAGGACTTTTCATATATTCTTATTCATGATCACAACAATGTTACTTGTGCAGTGTGGCGGTAGTAAAAAATCTCCCCATGCATGTAATCTATGTTGTCATTTCATTCATCCTATAAGGGTTGTTACGTGTAATTTCTTTGATGGACATTGGACTTTGTTCCTCACTTCCATCTTCACATGAACCGTATGCTACAACCATTTACTCTTCTCTGATCATGTTTTCTTTATTCAAAAATAATTTCTCTTATATTCAACCATTTTGTGTAGTTTGTATAATCGAAATGACCCCTTTCTTTTCTAAACACTATGTGGACATTATTTTTCAATGACGTCACTACTTTCGTCATAACTTATCAAAAACATCAGCGCTTGGACATTTTGTATTCAAATTGATCGGTTTTGTTTTCATTGCTTGCATTTGAGAAACCCATCAGGAAGTGCGAGATTAGAGCTCTGTAAAACCGCTTTAAGCACACCAGTCGGCCCATATTGCCGACTGACCGTTCCAAGGCGGTAACTGTCCGGTTTGCTCTTTTCGTTAAATGACTCGTCACAAAGTTGTTCTTGTTTTTCACTTGGCTTGCATGTGAAATACATTTGCCCTGTGCCTTTTCGGAGTTTAGTATATGTTGCAATACGCATAGGTTTTTTCATTTATTCTTGAAAAGACAATTGAATAAGTTTACAGATATTTCCGGCCCACATGCAGGCGCGTATCTGGGCCGTTTTTGAAATTACGCACAATTACAAGGGAAATAACCTTTGTAATAATACTTTTGAAAATATTCAGTTCTTTTCTAATGAATAACAGGTAAAATGCGGACATACGAGGAACTTGACGCAAAATATGAATGGCTAAAATCCTGACGTGTTTAAGTTTAATCATTTTAAACCTTTTCAACTTGATTGGTGTAGTAATAAGATTTTATAACATTGAAACTAGTGAAATACAATAAGTCATTCCTTACCTGGGGTAGGCATCGACTTTCTTAGTGTGTTTGGTACTTTTAGATTTTTGATTTTTCGAGCGGAGGTTACGCACGTGCGTAAAGTGCGTAATGGGAGAAACGCGCCTGCCCACATGATCTCTCAAGGTGCGATGAACTTATAAGTCCGATATTAAATTACGGTCAGGAAATATGGAAGTAGAACAAATATACCGGATTCACTTACACGTGCTCAAATATACACATGGATGTAGTTTCGTTTGATTTGTCTGCAATATAATCGCGAAACATTAAAGAAATTGGTATAATATAGCCATATGCCGCTGATTATGCTGTGTGTTAAGGTTCTGGACCTGTAATGGTGACCTTCCACAATCCTTATAATGATACTCTTTCTTGAATCTATACTATAAAACACATCGTATGGTAAATTTTTAAGGAAGTTTACCGTTTGTAACTCAAGTTATGTGCATTTTTATAAAGTGACCCTTGATTTTCAAAAACACCGTAAACTGTGCTGGGAAAAAAATGAAAAAGTACTATTTTTTCAAATTCTACAGTTCTATATTCAAATTTTAACAAATTTTCCTGTTACACAATCATGTCATGATAAATCAGAACAATAAGATTACACTTTGGACAAATACTTATAAAAATACAGAGCTTTGCACACATGTACCCCCAAGCAAAAATCCGAGTTTTTTGGGTGTGCTTAAAAATTTACTCTCTCTATAAAAGCAAATATCTCTAGTTTAAAGCTAGTTACACACATACAACTAGTTTTATAAATTTCTGCAATATGAACTGCCCATAATATGAGATTTTAAAGGCATTTTACCGTTCCTAATAATATTTCTAAGAATTTGTAAAGGTTACTTTAATGAAACTGCAAGAGAATTTATAGCGAAAAATAACGTCAAAATGGTCAATTACAGATTATACTTCTTTATACAAAAATCACCTACAGCTGGTATTGGAGGTGGAAATATGTATGTAAAACTCTGCATAATCACATGAATCTTTACTGATTTTGGCGGGCATGAGACGAAGGTGAGCGACGATCACGCTGTTGAGCTCCCGGTTCCGCCATTTTGGAGATATGGGTAACCCAATGACGTCATGGAAAATCCCTATCATGTGGTGAAAAAATACTAAAAATAGCAATTACGAAACTTGACGACGCATGCTATTCAAATAAAACCGGATCATACCGAGTGCCGATGTTTACCGAAGCTAGTTACAGTTCCAGAACCTTAATGTGAAAAGGTCTTCCTGCTGATTTGTAGTGCGCCGGTGATTCTACCCGGACATATGTCTGGTGTCTTCCTCCACCAGAAAGCATTTCAAAAACAACAACAAATAAGAGTGCCAAAGTACCACAACAAAGTTTGACAGAGAGATGTATACATGTATTAAATTGCAGGAATCCCTATAACCCAAATGAATTTGATAACCCGCCAATTTAATACCAAAGAACTTTGGAGTATTTGCAGAGGGGTCAATTATATCACATGAACCATGTACTACTATAATGGATTTGGTAACCAGCCACATAAATAGTAAGTTACAGGGCATTTAAACATGGGAACCCTTACTATCAGAAAAGGATGTAAGCAATCAGAAGATCTCGGATAATTCACGAAACATCTCTCGGATGTATGTAGGTAGTCGGATCACCTCGACCATTTCCCTAAATGGGACTATTTTGTGACAGACGTCAAAACAAAGATGGCAGCTCGGATGACAGCTCACTGCAGTATATAAACATTGTTTTTCTAAATAATGCAATAATAATACAGTGATATATTGAGTAATAGAAACGCATACTTCAGCTACCATAGGTATAATATATCAAAGTTTTCCAAAAGCCTTTTGGCAACACTGCCAGCGTATCTTTCCCCTCAAACAATGCCTTTAAAACTTCAATCTGTTGCGGCTTCAAATTTAAATCATCCAGATCTAAGTTACCGAGCGCAGCAGACACACAGCTATTAAACTATACCATTGTTTACATTTTATGCGAACTACATTATAGGCATAAACCTTCTCTGACTTCCGGCAAACAATACGATCGTGATTTCTGTAAGTCTCATTGCACCAGGTGCATCCAAGGTATAATTGTCCCGAGGACGGAATTACCCGAGGAGTTCCGATTGTTGTTAGCTAACCGATGGGTTGTTGGTAGCTGTGTTTCTGAAGCGAAATTCTGAAGGGCCAACTGTTGTAGTGTCTTTTTCTGGATGTCCATGTTGAAATCACCCATAATTATGGTGCTGGAACCTTGGCTGAATTCTTAGTGGATAGCTGACAAACCATTTAAAAGAACTGAAATATTTATTGATGGTGGGTACACAAATATGATTTTAGTGTTCGACACATTCAGCAGAATCATTTCAACCGGTCCGTGGGAAACATTTATTGAATGCAAAGGTTGTTTGCTGTAGAGGATCACGCCATGTGCCGGTCTGTTATTTCCTATCACAGCAGCATGATACCTGTACTGGTGAAAGTCTTCAATGGATGAGTCTACTTTTGAGTCATTACTGGTGAATCTTACTTCACAACAGCATATGATATCAGCAGCTAGCATACTGAAATCACACCCCACCATGAAGTGATATGGCATTAAGAAATGCTATTTTGTACTTTGATAAACCATTGTACAATATGTAAATGTTGGCTTGACTTTGTTTTGTCTGAGTTGTTGCATTTCTTGCTGAACTAGTTTGTTGACAGTTTGTATCTTGTTTGGCCCCAAGTTTTTTTTATGATGTTCAGGCCTTTGATGCTCAATACGACATAATGTACGTGCTAAATCTTTCGTTGAGTTATCAGGTCAAACAATACGGGGTCCACAGTATCTCAATGTGCTCTATGTACAGTTTTGGCCTTTGATTGTATATGAGTACACATTGTGAGTTTTGTGTGCCATTGACCCCTGAAAAAAAATCTACTGTAATCTTTGCCTCAAGTCCTCTGTTGATAGAGCAGGCTGGAAGGTGATTTTCGCAGCTTTTTGAACATTAAAGAGATAGCGCCCAAAAGTGCCTGTAGTGATGTGGCTGGTTATTTAACTTGGTAAATATATTATAGACACTAACGATTCCACAAACATTCATGAAGATAAACGAACAACCATTTCAATACAAAATTGCCATTTTGTATAAATAAAGGGACATGACTCTCAAGTGGTTGAAGCAATTTAGCTAGTTATTAATCATGGTCGAGATATTATGCCCATTAACATTGTTCCCAAGTTTCATGAAGATCGGATGACCACTGATTATGTCAGAGAGCGAACAAGGCGAATGTTTTGTATAAATAAAGGGCCATAACTCTGAAGTGGCTAAAGTGATTTGTCTGGTTATCGAACTTATCCGAGATATTATGCCCATAAACATTTCCCTCTAAGTTTCATAAAAATCGGACAACAACTGTTTGAATTGGACAGCTGACATCGTTATGGACGCCGCCCACGCGCCAAATGTACCAAATGTATTCCTCTGTTAATCATAGCACATTAGTTTCAGTTGGAAACATATCTAATCAGGTATCTAACTGTAAATTCATATTAGGCACATTTTACACCGTGTTACCGAGGTCACATGAGTGTCTGGAAATTCAACATAGATCTAGATGGAAAAACTCAGCTACAATGCAGTATACGTGGGATTTGCGGACTGTGAGCACGATTCTGTATAGTTCGCAGGTATTATAAGAGCGGACAAGGCGAATTTGCCATTTTGTTTTATAGATAAATGGCCATAAATCTGAAGTGATTTTAGTGAAACATAGTAACCATAAAAGCACAAACAAATAGGTTAAATCCTAACAAAACTTGATTGTCAAAAAAAATTTACACATCTAACTATTAAAATGTTTCTGTTGGAGTCTGTGATAATAAATGAAGTCATGTAATATAAGAATAAGAATCAACAACTGATATTTGTAAAATTTTAATTGTGATTTTTGAGTTAGTTTTTACAGACATCCAAGGCGGCGTACAGAGCAAGCGCTTAAAACAAGAAGATGACTATCCTGAGAACTAAACGCTCTCTTACTCTGTTGATTAATTATAAACATTTAACAGTAACGAACCATAACTCTGATGGGAAGTGAAGTGAAGTATTTTTGCTACTTTGTTTGTTTTCCTTGTCCTCTGCTACATCTGTATTTACAAGCTGCATTTCTAACATCGGTAAACTCGGTTTCGTTGGTTAAACAAAACTTCGCCAAACGGCTACGTTTTTATGCTATTTTTTATAATTGCAAGCTGCACTTCATCGTTGCAAAAAAACGGAGCACTTCGTTCTTTTCTCCGAAAGGTGTCTCACGGAACACCTCCGACATCGTGTTATTGACTGCTACACTATCGTCCCCATAAAAAAGCATTCCATAAGAGGCACCGTTCTCAAGAGCGGGGCCAATTAGGGTCACCGTTCTCGAAACATCTCTCTCTCTCGTTCTCTCTCTCTCTCTCTCTCTCTCTCCACCCCTGGCAGTACATTCGGAACACCTCGGCAATTTTGCGTTCATAAAGTGATCTTGCTGTCCAAGAGTAGTTACACTAAATAACGACCGAAAGTAGAACCTGTGACATTTCTCTTTAAATACTGTCTGTTGCTAGTTTCGGCATCAAATTTCTAGTTTGAAGATAATCTTGATCTTTTGATGTCAAAAGGAAGCTGAAACCAAGTAGAATAGCAAAAATCTTGAACACCTATTCATGGTAATGCAATGATCCACTTTTACCAGAAGTAAATGTTTCATTGAAATTTGGGGGTTACCAACTGGCAATTTGACGATAAGTGCATTCTATGAAGCAGACCTTTTCTAACAGCTTTCGAAAATTGACTTATTTCTGGGTCTCTCTGACAGACAATAAATAGCTCTTTTTACCTATGCATGGTTATGGGAGTCTATCATAACTGGGTCATGATGCAATTGGTTTCCAACTTTATTCGATTTACTATATATAATATTGAACAACATTATTTTGTGGCGTTTGACCTATAGGCACCTAGGGTAGCAAAACAGATTTTATGGCAGCAAGCATTTTATGGCTGGAGATGAAATTAATAACGCTTGTATGGACCTGCCTTTATAAAATTTGCTAACTGAACTGAGTATAAATTTGTTTTCTATTGCTTGCTGCCATGAAATTAGTTTTTCTATCATAGATGCTTGCTACAAATGCCTGATGCTTGCTGAAATCACTAGTCTGCTTACCAGCTTCATTTTAGTTTGACGACAAGCGAATTTGGATTAACACACATGTTTAATTTGAAAGTTTACCGCTTGTGAATAACAATTTTTTATATATTTTGTTTTGGGTTAAATATTTTACACTGTGTGGGAATGGACACCGGATATAGCTCAAAAAGTGATAAGTAAACATACCAATATGCTGTTGTTTTTCTTGACCAGAGGTAAGATCTTGCTGTGTTAACGATTATGTACCGTATCCACAAATGAAACAAGTGTTTGAACTATTAGCTGAATGCTAAATTTGGCCTATGATGTGCTTTATAATGCTTAAAAATTAGCAGACCATGAAAAATGTTACTTTAAATCTGTGATGATCACCTCAAAACTCACAGAATTTCGACAAATATTGTAATCTTAGGAAATATATCGAATAAATAAAGAAATCTGAATCGAAGGATTTTACAAGTATGAGCTAAACTATGTTTATTGTAAAAACTGGCAATGTAACTTTTAAACTGTTAAAGATATGCCCTTACAAATGTTCACGATACTGTACCGGGGATAGCCGTTTTGTGTACTGGGGATAGTTTCAAAGTTGAGCAATGTGTACTGGGGATAGCATGTAAAAATGGACCAAAATGATAGTAAAACTACAACATTATACATACAATATACATGTATGTCTTTTTCGAACTATTTCGGTTACTCCATTTTTTTTTAAATTATCAATATTTATCATAGGTACGTCTAATACTAATTGAGTATAAAAGACGTATCACATTTACCAATGATTTATAGGTCCAGGGCTACTACCTTTATTATCATCTTTCTTACCATCTATTCGACTCTTGTTTAATAACCTACAAAATAACTTTACTTTCAGAATAGCAATGCAGTACATATGTTGTTACTGCAAACAGTGCTTTCAGGAGTACAAGGATGTAATCTGGCACCTGATAGAAACGCACCACACTGAAGAGATAAAATTCAGACGAAGAGACGGAAAAGATGATAAAACACTCGCATATAAAATAACGCCAGATCTGTGTAGAGAACAGGGTAGAACAATCAATGTCGATGAAGTGAATGGGGGTGGGAGGCGTGGTTACAATTGACTGGTGCATTATAATGTCATTTGGCCCGAAGTGTAATGTAAATATTTTTTATATTATACCGAACCTTGTATATTACCATTAAATACTATTAAAGCGCTTTAGGTGTGTTTTATTAAACAAAGCTAATGAAGTTTTCTTGCGACTTTTCTACGTTGGTGTGAAAATAGCAAGATGCACTTACTAGATGTATGACGTCACCGGTCAATATTATATTTATGATATGGACAGCTGATGATATAAAACTGAATTTTCATTAGAATACAAAGACATACGGACCGATCATCTTTATTTATATTTACAAAGAAGGGACACATTTATGTAAGGTATACTATACATATAACAGTAACATTTTTGCTCAAATTTCTCGATATGGACAACATTGGACAATTTCCCCTGAGCTTGCATAGAGTTAAGATGTCGTAACCATTATCACAGTCTCGTTAATATAAATACATCGCAACTATCCTCAGTACAGTTAATAGCTATCCCCTGTGCAGCTATTTATTTGCTTCAGCTATCCCCGGTACATCTTCAGGTCATCAAAAATGATGAATATCTCCATAACAACAAAACATATCGTATTGATATCATACACAATATTAGATGCTGTAATTACAATGAAATCGCTCGATTCAGTTTTCATTCTTATTTTCTATTTGTTGTTTTATGTTTGAAATCGTATCACATAACTGAACATTTGTGAGCGATCATCCAACATTCGGCGAGAATTTTGCTATTATACAAAAGAGGAGACACATTTCCATTATAGTCGTGTATTGCACAGGATTGATCTATTCGAAGCTCTTCGAATTTGATAAATATCACTATAAAATAAAACAATAATAACAAAAAACTTACCATGTGTCAGAATCAAACGCTTATTGATTGATCATTTTTCGAGCTATATCCGGTGTCCATTCCCACACAGTGTTTTATACATTCCCTTTTTATTTTTTTCTGCATCTAAAAGATGAGCTTCGATCAGTCGTAATAAGTAAACTTCATGAATTTGACAATTTAGTTCGGGAGTGTACGGAGCAAATTGTACGCGTAGTAAATGTTGTAAGCTTAGTAAATAATAATTCAGAGAAAGGCAAATAGATGTTGCAGATCCGCTTTTTTCTAAGAATATAGTTTGCCAGTCGAATAAAACTAAGTTTATTATAAATACGCTGTCAGGAAATACAGAATGGTTCTATGCAGATTGCATACGAGCGAAGGAGGTGTATTATAACGCTCTAAGGTCTTTTAAATTTTTTTGTAATTATCAGAGTAGACAGCAATTGTGTGAGACAAAATATCGGTATTAAAAGTTGATTAGGTGTAAAAAAAATCGCTATATGGGTTATTGAGAACCTCAAAAACAACAGACCAAGGGATTTTTTTAAGTATTTTAAGAAGCGTAGAACAAGTGTAGATAAAAATATAACAGTTTAGGTATTCTTTGATTATTTTGCTAAGTTAGAAAGTGACATTTTTCAAACAACTAATGTTGAGGCTGAACATTATTGTAGTACATATAATTTCGATAAATATAACGATGCAATGGATTTCACTTTTATATTCAGTGATCTGTTAAATGCTGTTAAGAAATTAAAAAGGAGTAAAGCATGTGACATTGATTGTATTTTAAACGAGTATTTAACTGAGATTATAGATACACTTTGTCCATACATGTGCGACATTTTTAATATGATTTTGAATTCACGTAATTTTCCCGACAGTTGGAGAGATTGCATCATTACGCCACTATACAAAAAGGGAGATAAGCGAGTTGTGAATAATTACCGTGGGGTAACCGTTTGAAGGTGCTTATCGAAGTTGTTTAGGAAGGGTTATTCAACAGTTGACTCTATTTTTGTCTTAAATTCTTCGGTAATTTTTTTGTCTAAGTAGAAACAAAATATTCTATGTTGCATTCCTGGACCTGCGAAAATTTTATGATGGTATATAATAGGAATGGGCTATTGTTTAAACTTTACGGCTTAGATGTAGACGATAGAATTTTAAGAATGTTAAAAAGTATGTATGCATCAGTGCAATAATGTGCGAGAGTAAATAAATGTTAGATCAACTTTGTTTCAGAGTCGGCTTGAAACAAGGGGAGACAATATCACCGCTGTTATCTTCTCTATACTTAGAGGATTTATAATATGTTTTCAATCTTGTGGTGAATCTGGTGTTCATATTGATAATTTTCTTTAAGTATGATTTTATTTGGAGATTTTATGGTTGTTTTGGGGGATTCTCCCGAAATGTAACAAAATTTTAGAGGTGTTTCATATTTATTGTAGCAAATGGGGTTTAGATTTACAATGTGACAAAACCAAGATAATGGTATTTAGGAAAAGAGATAGTGTATTAGCAAACGAAAGGTGGACTTATAATGGTTTAAGCGTCGAAGTTGTGAATGAGTTTATAAAACTTAGAGACAGTTTTTAGGTATACGGGATCTTTCGATTTGCATAACGAGTATATAACAGGTAAAGGACTAAAGGAGATGAATACCTTTGTGTTTAATTGTAAACATGTTCCAGTCAGCCCTTAAATTCAATTCACCAGTTTATTGCATTAAAGCACATGGTGTTTTACAGCAAGTCAAATAACATGTAAAAATACAGTGACAAAAGAAAGGACATGGTGTTATCTTAAGAGCATGTTGAAGAAATAGTAATTACAATTTCAGTTTGTTAGCAAAATATATGTATCTCGAAACGTTTCTTTTTATATCTTTTGATTTAGCTTTCATTAGAGTAATAAACTTTTGTTTAGTTGGCCAGATGTAGTAATATATTTTTAAGAACAGAGAACGTAGTTGTAAGAATTTAGGACATATAAGCAAAAAGTGATATTCTGTTTCTATTTGATTTAGGTTACAGTTTCTGCACAGTCTTTCATTTCTATTTTTATTATTATGTCTGCCTTTTTCTATTTCAAGTTGATGTGATGAAACTCTTAACTGCGTAATTGCCTCTCTATACTTGTGGTCAGTAATAAATAATGTGTCAGCTTTTCGATGCGTTTGTGGGATCTACGTTAAATTGTGCATCTGAAATATGGGTGTTGCCTAAAGATTAATCTATTGAAAGAATTCGCTCAAGTTTTTGTGAAAGAATATTAAATGTTATGGCAAATAGCAGCTCTACAGGGTGTGTGGGGAGTTAGAAAGATATCCACTGTATATTGTTAGATATGTGAAAATAATAAAATATTGGTGTAAAGTAAGAAGTAGTCAAAATGTCATTTTAAAGAAGTTTTATGTTTTACTAAATGATTGTTATGATGGAAGAAGAAATTGGGTTGTAGCATGCAAGAAGATATTAGATGACTATGGGTTTTTTCGAATGTTTTTTTATATTAAGTATGATTTTATTTGTGAAATTGTTAAACGTGTCGCAGTCGATTGTTTAATACAAAGCTGGATAGATCTGTCGAAAGCAGCCAAGTACTAGTCGAAGGTAAAGTTTTTAAATCATGCTTTAAATACGAACCTTATTTGGATTTAGTACCTTATGATCTACGTTTTTACATTACTCTTCTACGTATATCTGCACATTCGTTGATATTCAATAGTCATTTACCGAGAAACGAGCGGGCATGTACATTTTGTAATACAGGAGATGTTGAAGATATATATCATTTTGTAGTTATTTGTTTATTGTATAATGACTTTCGTAAAAAGTATTTAGAATCTAACATTTTACTGCAGACCGTCAGTTCATAAGTTTTGTTGCATGATGAGTTCAGGGAATAGAAAAGTTCTTATTAATATTGCCCAGTTTGTTAAGCACGCTTTTAAAGCTATTAATTTACTCACTCTGTAGATTGATATTACATTTTAGTATTTTCCCCTCTAAAGTAACATTACTCTCCTCTTTAAAGAAAATATTGATGTATATGTTCTTAGTCATATTGATTGTTTTGCCTACGTTGACAATATGTCAGGGTTATTTGTTTTTGTATCATAAAGACAATGTATGTATGTATAAGTCTAATGAATAACTTGTGTCCTGTTCTGTTCTAATATTTCTTCAGCTACCCTGACCGACCGCAATAGCTCAGATGGTAGAGCGTCGGCTTGCGGATCGGGAGGTCGAGGGTTCGAACCCCGGCCGGGTCAAACCAAAGACTTCAAAGTTGGTAGTAGGGGCTTCCCTCCTAACGCTCGGGGCTAAGGGACAGCATTACGCCTGACTCATCGGTGTCAGTATAAAGGACCGGCCGGGTTCAGTCCCTGGGCACCTCATAAGTGCCCCTGTGCTGTAATGATAGAAGTGTCGCTGCGCAGTATCGGCAAAAATGCCGGCTAATCTCAATCCCTCTCAGCTACCCTGAGCTTGATTTTGGGCCTCATAAGGTTGTCCACCAATGAAATTCTCCGTACTACAATGTTCTTGAACATCGGGAAGGGTATGGCTAAAGTGCGGAAAGAAGCTAAATAGCGAAAAGGAGTTAAAAGGAGGGTCAACTTTTTTCTTTCTACTTTTTCACTTTGACAATTATTTCTGTATCCCTCTACCAGATTGAGAAAAAAATATGTACAGTTTTTAATTTTATTCTTGTAAATGAAAAAATTGTAATTCATTTGTCTTTTCTAGTAGCACTGAGTCGATATGAACATCATAAAAAGGCACATTTTCTTCAAGTGTTTTCTTTTTTCTCCATTAACTTGCCCGTATACATATAATTATCATTCTTTTGACACACTGTGTTCATTTTTGATGTGATTTTAACTAAAAAAATTTTTTGTTCACTAACAGTGCCGTAAAAGTTCTTGATTTTTATACTATTTTATTCATCAGGTGTCCTAGTTAATTTATATGTACTTAAAGTTGTTGCACCAGTATTATTCAGTGTAAAATAAGTAAAAAACATACATATATTTTTAGCAATGTGCATTTTTCCTCTTATCCACAGCCGATCTGCAACATTTATCTTGTTCTAAACTACATATTCTATGTCTGGGAAATATTTTGTTGATTTATTTGTGATGTACTATTAAAAACCAACACACAGATACATGTTTTGTTTATTTATTTTATTTTTTAAGGAAAACATACTAACTATTGTCTGGCATGGTGGTCGGTCTTCATTGGTCAATCTGGCGATCAAGGGTTGTAAACTTCAGTAATGTATAAAAAATTTATCAGTAGGTAAATTTGACTAAACTTTGCCAATAAGTGAGTTATAGCATATACTTGCTAGAAGTAATAACCATTTCCTGATTCAGAGACGTCACTATTAGAGTCGGAAATCCTTAATCACTTATGATATAAATGATAGATGTTGTTTATATGAATGTGATCTTTCTAGTAGATGTTTAATAGCCGTATTCATTAAAAATTTTATACGTATTTCAATTGTTACATTGCACATTTATTTTATTTCTGTTGTTAGTCAAAGGCCTCTGTTAGAAAAGATGTATATTATATGCTGTGTGTGTATGTATATAGCTTATGAGTTACGTTCGTAAAACAAAGATATTATTATTATTATTACTATTATTATTATTATAAATAAATAAATAAATTTTAATGCGATTTTGATTTTTTCCAGAAAATTAAACTCCTTTTGGCCATTGTCCGGAGCGAGGGAATATACTTTATTTGTACGATGTTTTAAGGCTTAATTTTGGCAACAACATGTAAATAAGTAATTATATATACAACTGATGCGTGACACTGTTTTACATGAAACCCATCTTTGAAGCGCCATATTTAAAACAACAACAACAACAAAAGCAACAACAACGTTGAAGCTCACTTCGTAGATGACAAAAGGGGCCGTCTAAATAGAACACAGCTAAAATGTAATATATTTGGGGATTAATTTCGCCCTTCTTTCATCTATCAATAAAACTTTGCCCTATCCATGGTAGATCATGTCTTCGAATAAAATATGTAAAGAAGCGATTTTTAATAATAATAAAGGTCCTTTTCGCACTTTGCCGCTGAGCGAAAAGGAGCCGCTCCTTTTCGCTCAACGGAAACGTGATAAAAAGAGCTTCATGTTGGATAACAAATCACTACTTCTATCTACAAGGTTCTGTTTCGCTTTACGGAAATTGGTGAAAAGGAGTTTTATCGGTTAAAGACCACAACTTCAATATTTTATAAAAAAATTTAAGATCAGATCTACCACTTCTTTTGTTAAAGGCATCTCGAAAGGAATGTGGTATCCCACTGAGCCAGGCCCCCACATGCTATGACCAGACCTGCTAATTGCTGGTCATCACTGCAGGGAGTCTTTAGCCAACATAGTACTAATCTGTCACAGTAATACCTCTGATGGGTTAATGCAAAACTAAATTACCTGCTAGTATGGATGTGAGACAGTAGGCTAGTTTTGCACAAAGCCACAAACATTATTGTTAGTGATAATGTGGGTTGTTTACTATATGATCCCTTACAAATTCTTTATTGCATTAATTACTAGGTGTCAATTTTGTAACTGCAAGATTATGTATTTATTTCATAGCTAAATATTTAATTTTGAAAATACATGAGAGATACAAGTTTTAGTATTCAAAATGACTTAAAATGAGTCTGAAGGACATTATTCTGACAATGAATGACTTTTTAAATTGCTTTTTGTTAGAAACGTTTCGTTACATTTTACAAATCCAAATAAAATATAACTTAAAATATATATGAGAACTAAAGAATGAAAGAAATTACAAAATGTATAAGAAATAACAAAATCAACCAACAAAGTAAGAAAGAAAACAAATAAAGATTTATATATATATATATATATATATAGATATATAATATATATATATAGATATAGATAATATATATATATAGATATATATAGATATATATATATATTATATATATATATATATATAAATCTTTATATATATATATATATATATAGCTTATATATATTATATATATATATATATATATATATATATATATATATATATATAATCTTTATTTGTTTTCTTTCTTACTTTGTTGGTTGATTTTGTTATTTCTTATACATTTTGTAATTTCTTTCATTCTTTTAGTTCATATATATATATAGAAAACAAGTTTAGTTCATATATATATATAGAAAACAAATAAAGATTTATATATATATATATATATATATATATATATATATATATATATATATATATATATATATAGATATATATATATATATAAATCTTTATATATATATATATATATATATATATATATATATATATATATATATAAATCTTTATTTGTTTTCTTTCTTACTTTGTTGGTTGATTTTGTTATTTCTTATACATTTTGTAATTTCTTTCATTCTTTTAGTTCATATATATATATATATATATATATATATATATATATATATATATATATATATATATATATATATATATATATATATATATATATATATATATATATTAGGGATGTTAACGAATATTCGAATATTCGAATATTCGAATATCAAGTCGCTATTCGAATAGAGATTTTGGGATTCGAATATTTTATAATTTTTATTCCACTTTTGTTAATTTCGAAGGAACATTGAAAATACATTTCTTTAGTTGATTGTAGTGTCCCCAGCGACTGAAGACGCTAGCGATATGTAATCGCGTTCGCTCTAAGATAGAGGGGGTGGGTCATGTCTCCTGATAACGAATTGCCATCTGGTTAACAGCATGAAATCAACTAACCGCGCACAACTCCTTCTCTGCCCCCTCTCCCACTTAGACCAATTCACATTAACCACATCACCATACAGCCGTGGAAACAGTTGCCAACGTACAATAAACACACATGTCAGTTCAATGCTGCGGCAATTAGATACAGCAATTACGTAACACTGACTCTACCCAGCTTCGGTCGGGATAGTGTGTTATAAATACATTAATATAAGACTATACTTATTGATAACAGTCCACCAGAAGGTGAGAACGTCTTTTATTTTTTGGAAAGCACAACAAGATCACTGTCAAACAAACTTTAATTGCAAACTCTTTCTGTTTTTGTCACTCTACTTCATACTTGTTATTTTATTCCTATATAATACCGCGACGTCTGTTATTTTTTGTCACCGCGATTTTCTGTTCTTTGTTTTTGCTTCATTCTCTCCGAATAACAAAAATGTAAATCTACATACTTTTTTAATTGTTCGTCATAGGTTTACTTAACACACTTAAAACTCACGAGCTTACAATTTTAATCATTCTTTATATATATACTGGTTGGTACTTCATCAATTTATCAACAGTCAGGTAATCTTGACACTAGCCAATCGCAGTAATTATCGTCATCAAATGGTTTTGTTTACATTCGCCTTTCACCCATAGGCATATGGCGAGCAGGTTCGTAATTGTCACTTGTGTATTGGTAACTAAATGTCTCTAATTGACATTTTATGGCTTCGGATTAACGCCCTTAGCGATATCAGCCAATCACAATTAAACATCAATCCGACCACCAACCAATCAAGACCGTTAATTGGCTGTACACTTGAGCGATTGTGTATTGGTAACTAAATGTCTCTAATTGACATGTTATGGCTTCGGATTAACGCCCTTAGCGATATCAGCCAATCACAATTAAACATCAATCCGACCACCAACCAATCAAGACCGTTAAATGGCTGTACACTTGAGCGATTTTCCTTCATAAAACCTTCGTGGTTTTGCCTAATTGTTTTACAGTCGATCCAGCATCACCCGCTTTTTGTCCTTTAGAAAATGCCGCCTTTAATCATTAATGTATTTTATAAGATTAGTTCACAAAACATAATTGACTGTTTGTTGTTATACATTGGTTGCGGTTAGTAGAGTTAAATATTAAAATTGTAAGCTATTTTATTTAATGCCTTTAAATTGTAAAGGTTATTACACGAAGTACAACACGTAACAAAAAGACACCCAAGTTTAAGGTGACTAATTAATAATGTATATATTATACGGGACTTTGCAGGTCATCTTAACATTGATTGGTTACTTTATAGTTTTTATGAGAGTTTCAATAATAATAATAATAATAATAATAATAATAATAATAATAATAATAATAATAATAATTGTTAAGTAGCAATGACATTATTTACGCATTTACTGGCATTCTTCACTGACAGTATTTTCTTGCAAACTACCGCTGACCATGTAAAGAAACGCCCCGTCTGGTCCTTCACTATAAACATGATAATGGCGGATTCATAATATTGCCGTTTGTATTTCAAAAAGAAGAAATCGTCGTTTTAAAATTAAATGCTATGCTAAAATCATAAATCTACCGCCGCTTCTGCATTAAGTAAGGCTAGCAATGTAAATTGTGGTCAGAAATAAACATTTTACAATGAATAAACACATTGAATGTAATAGAAAATTATCGTGTTATATGCCACTATGATATAAATTCGTTCCGAATATTCGAATATGATTCGAATACCCGTTCCGAATTTTCGAATATCGTTTTGGGATTCGATTTACATCCCTAATATATATATATATATATATATATATATATATATATATATATATATATATATATATATATATATATATATATATATATATATATATATATATATATATATATATATATATATATATATATATATAGGATTGCGTAATTGGTATATTCACAACTGTTTCCTTTACAAACTGTGAATGACTATGTTCAACCCCCAGATATAGCATACATACACTTGGATCTTATATATATATAAATCTTTATTTGTTTTCTTTCTTACTTTGTTGGTTGATTTTGTTATTTCTTATACATTTTGTAATTTCTTTCATTCTTTTAGTTCATATATATATATATATATATATATATATATATATAGGATTGCGTAATTGGTATATTCACAACTGTTTCCTTTACAAACTGTGAATGACTATGTTCAACCCCCAGATATAGCATACATACACTTGGATCTTGAACAATACCTGTGTGACAGACACATCGTTACAGACTGTGACAGCCTGGCTTATCAGAAAACAGATGCCCTCACATGCTGGGTGGGGCAATAAATGGGGGGGGGGGTCACTTATATAAGGCTCTTGAGATCCCTTTAACTTTAAATGAAAGATTAAGCGTAGGGCAAGATACATACGAAAAGTCTATTTATACTAAATGTATTCCATCTGTATGGGGAGTACTTTCTTTTTTCTAAATTAAACAATATAAAACAATGATCGCCTTAAACTTCACGTTTATTGTTAGTCTGCATAAACTATATCTATTTAAACATCGATGCGATCGTATGATAGAAATTTCGCGCGTGGCAAGCGGCAGTACGAATCATCCAAGTACACCCAAATATACCCAAAATACACCAAAATACTTCACAACATATCCCCCATTGTTTATGAGAAATGTATTAACTGTTTTAATACTTGGTTTTGGCTAGCAGATTTAAGCCCCTTTTCGCAAAACTCCAAAAGGACTGTCTTTTTTCTTTTCTAATTACTACTTCTAATATTTTATTATTGATATAAGACTTGACCTACCACATATACGATTCACTAGTAGGCCTAATAAAATATTAAGTGAAGGGCCAGATACATCCACAAAGTCTATGCATATTAAGTGTATTTCATTTCCATGGCTTCTTTTCGCTCCACGGACAATGGCGATAAGGAATTTTATAGGTTTACTTCAATTATTATTATTATTATTATTATTATTATTATTATTACATGTATTATTATTATTATTATTAATAATAATAATAATAATAATAATAATAATAATAATAATAATAATAATAATAATAATAATAATAATAATAATAATAATAATATTATTATTATGATTATTCTAAGACCTGCTCTACTATGCATACGATTAACTATTCTTGAAAGATTAAGTGTTAAGTAAAGGACAAAAGACATCCCAAAACACTACATACACCAGTGTATTCCATCTCCACGGCTCCCTTTCGCTCAACGGACAAAGTCGAAAAGGAGTATCAAAGTTAAAAAAAAATACATGTAATATTTTTGAATACTCTTAGATCCGATCTGTCATTGATATAAATAACTGTTATTTATATATACAGGACGAAATTCCTATTATTTCTTTTTATATATACCAAGTGTAGGCCTATTCCAACTCCGCGAGCCCTCCGTTTCGCTCAGGGGGCAAGGTGCAAAAATGGTTTACCCGATGTTCCGTACCCGATCCCGTTGGTACCAGTCGATCCGTTAATACAACTTTGGAGGTTCCGTACACAGGAGATATCTCTATGCAAAACACATTAAATAAGCTAAATAAACCTGTTACTATAAGTAACTATTACTAAGAAATTACAAATTATTATCCACATCAATAAACCCTGCTTGTATAAAAGGCTGTAGATGGGTGAAAATTGGGTAGGCTACAATAGACTTTCTTTACCATGCTTGTATAAAACGCTGTAGATGGGTGAAAATTGGGTAGGCTACAATAGACTTTCTTTACCATGCTTGTATAAAACGCTGTAGATGGGTGAAAATTGGGTAGGCTATAATAGACTTTCTTTACCATGCTTGTATAAAACGCTGTAGATGGGTGAAAATTGGGTAGGCTATAATAGACTTTCTTTACCATGTTTGTATAAAACGCTGTAGATGGGTGAAAATTGGGTAGGCTATAATAGACTTTCTTTACCACGCTTGTATAAAACGCTTTAGATGGGTGAAAATTGGGTAGGCTATAATAGACTTTCTTTACCATGCTTGTATAAAACGCTGTAGATGGGTGAAAATTGGGTAGGCTACAATAGACTTTCTTTACCATGCTTGTATAAAACGCTGTAGATGGGTGAAAATTGGGTAGGCTACAATAGACTTTCTTTACCATGCTTGTATAAAACGCTGTAGATGGGTGAAAATTGGGTAGGCTATAATAGACTTTCTTTACCATGCTTGTATAAAACGCTGTAGATGGGTGAAAATTGGGTAGGCTATAATAGACTTTCTTTACCACGCTTGTATAAAACGCTGCAGATAGGTGAAAATTGGGTAGGCTATAATAGACTTTCTTTACCATGCTTGTATAAAACGCTGTAGATGGGTGAAAATTGGGTAGGCTACAATAGACTTTCTTTACCATGCTTGTATAAAACGCTGTAGATGGGTGAAAATTGGGTAGGCTATAATAGACTTTCTTTACCACGCTTGTATAAAACGCTGCAGATAGGTGAAAATTGGGTAGGCTATAATAGACTTTCTTTACCATGCTTGTATAAAACGCTGTAGATGGGTGAAAATTGGGTAGGCTATAATAGACTTTCTTTACCATGCTTGTATAAAACGCTGTAGATGGGTGAAAATTGGGTAGGCTATAATAGACTTTCTTTACCATGCTTGTATAAAACGCTGTAGATGGGTGAAATTGGGTAGGCTATAATAGACTTTCTTACCACGCTTGTATAAAACGCTGTAGATGGTGAAAATTGGGTAGGCTATATAGACTTTCTTTACCATGTTGTAATAAAACGCTGTAGATTGGTGAAAATTGGGTAGGCTATAATAGACTTTCTTTACCACGCTTTGTATAAAAAACGCTGTAGATGGGTTGAAAAATTGGGTAGGCTATAATAGACTTCTTTTACCATGCTTGTATAAAACGCTGTAGATGGGTGAAAATTGGGTAGGCTATAATAGACTTTCTTTACCATGCTTGTATAAAACGCTGGAGATGGGTGAAAATTGGGTAGGCTATAATAGACTTTCTTGACCATGCTTGGTATAAAACGGGCTAGTAGAAATGGGGTGAAAAAAAATTGGGTAAGGGCGATAATAAGACTTCTTTACCCATGCTTGTTATAAAACGCGTTGTAGATGGGGTGAAAATTGGGTAAGGTCTATATAGGACTTCTTTACCATGCTTGTATAAAACGGCTGTAAGATATGGGTGAAAAATTGGGTAAGGCTATAATAGACCTTTCGTTACCATGCTTTGGTTATAAAACGCTGTAGATGGGTGTCAAATTGGGTAGGCTTACAATAGACTTCTTTAACCACGCTTGTAATAAAACGCTTGTAGATGGTTGAAAATTGGGGTGGAAGGGGCCTATTAGAGACTTTGCTTTACCATGCTTGGTATAAAAAACGCTCTGTAGATTGGGTGGGAAAATTGGGTAGGCTATAATAGACGTGTCTTTACCACGCTTGTATAAAACACTGTAGATGGGTGAAAATTGGGTAGGCTATAATAGACTTTTCTTTACCACGCTTGTATAAAACGCTGTAGATGGGTGAAAATTGGGTAGGCTATAATAGACTTTCTTTACCATGCTTGTATAAAACGCTGTAGATAGGTGAAAATTGGGTAGGCTATAATAGACTTTCTTTACCATGCTTGTATAAAACGCTGTAGATGGGTGAAAATTGGGTAGGCTATAATAGACCTTTCTTACCATGCTTGTTTAAAACGCTGTAAATGGGTGAAAATTGGGTAGGCTATAATAGACTTTCTTTACCATGCTTGTATAAAACGCTGTAGATGGGTGAAAATTGGGTAGGCTATAATAGACTTTCTTTACCATGCTTGTATAAAACGCTGTAGATGGGTGAAAATTGGGTAGGCTATAATAGACTTTCTTTACCATGCTTGTATAAAACGCTGTAGATGGGTGAAAATTGGGTAGGCTATAATAGACTTTCTTTACCACGCTTGTATAAAACGCTGTAGATGGGTGAAAATTGGGTAGGCTACAATAGACTTTCTTTACCATGCTTGCATAAAACGCTGTAGATGGGTGAAAATTGGGTAGGCTATAATAGACTTTCTTTACCATGCTTGTATAAAACGCTGTAGATGGGTGAAAATTGGGTAGGCTATAATAGACTTTCTTTACCATGCTTGCATAAAACGCTGTAGATGGGTGAAAATTGGGTAGGCTATAATAGACTTTCTTTACCATGCTTGTATAAAACGCTGTAGATGGGTGAAAATTGGGTAGGCTATAATAGACTTTCTTTACCATGCTTGTTTAAAACGCTGTAAATGGGTGAAAATTGGGTAGGCTATGATAGACTTTCTTTACCATGCTTGTATAAAACGCTGTAGATGGGTGAAAATTGGGTAGGCTATAATAGACTTTCTTTACCATGCTTGTATAAAATGCTGTAGATGGGTGAAAATTGGGTAGTCTACAATAGACTTTCTTTACCATGCTTGTATAAAACGCTGTAGATAGGTGAAAATTGGGTAGGCTATAATAGACTTTCTTTACCATGCTTGTTTAAAACGCTGTAGATGGGTGAAAATTGGGTAGGCTATAATAGACTTTCTTTACCATGCTTGTTTAAAACGCTGTAGATGGGTGAAAATTGGGTAGGCTATAATAGACTTTCTTTACCATGCTTGTATAAAACGCTGTAGATGGGTGAAAATTGGGTAGTCTACAATAGACTTTCTTTACCATGCTTGTATAAAACGCTGTAGATAGGTGAAAATTGGGTAGGCTATAATAGACTGTCTTTACCATGCTTGTATAAAACGCTGTAGATGGGTGAAAATTGGGTAGTCTACAATAGACTTTCTTTACCATGCTTGTTTAAAACGCTGTAGATAGGTGAAAATTGGGTAGGCTATAATAGACTTTCTTTACCATGCTTGTATAAAACGCTGTAGATGGGTGAAAATTGGGTAGTCTACAATAGACTTTCTTTACCATGCTTGTATAAAACGCTGTAGATAGTTGAACATTGGGTAGGCTATAATAGACTTTCTTTACCATGTTTGTATAAAACGCTGTAGACGGGTGAAAATTGGGTAGGCTATAATAGACTTTCTTTACCATGCTTGCATAAAACGCTGTAGATAGGTGAAAATTGGGTAGGCTACAAAAGACTTTCTTTACCATGCTTGTATAAAACGCTGTAGATAGTTGAACATTGGGTAGGCTATAATAGACTTTCTTTACCATGTTTGTATAAAACGCTGTAGATGGGTGAAAATTGGGTAGGCTACAATAGACTTTCTTTACCACGCTTGTATAAAACGCTGTAGATGGGTGAAAATTGGGTAGGCTACAATAGACTTTCTTTACCATGCTTGTATAAAACGCTGTAGATGGGTGAAAATTGGGTAGGCTATAATAGACTTTCTTTACCATGCTTGCATAAAACGCTGTAGATGGGTGAAAATTGGGTAGGCTACAATAGACTTTCTTTACCATGCTTGTATAAAACGCTGTAGATGGGTGAAAATTGGGTAGGCTACAATAGACTTTCTTTACCATGCTTGCATAAAACGCTGTAGATGGGTGAAAATTGGGTAGGCTATAATAGACTTTCTTTACCATGCTTTGTATAAAACGCTGTAGATGGGTGAAACATTGGGTAGGCTATAATAGACTTTCTTTACCATGCTTGTATAAAACGCTGTAGATGGGTGAAAATTGGGTAGGCTATAATAGCCTTTTCTTTTACCATGCTTGCATAAAACGCTGTAGATGGGTGAAAATTGGTAGGCTACAATGGACTTTCTTTACCATGCTTGTATAAAACGCTGTAGATGGGTGAAAATTGGGTAGGCTATAATAGACTTTCTTTACCACGCTTGTATAAAACGCTGTAGATGGGTGAAAATTGGGTAGGCTACAATAGACTTTCTTTACCATGCTTGTATAAAACGCTGTAGATGGGTGAAAATTGGGTAGGCTACAATAGACTTTCTTACCATGCTTGCATAAACGCTGTAGATGGGTGAAAATTGGTAGGCTACAATAGACTTTCTTTACCATGCTTGTATAAAACGCTGTAGATGGGTGAAAATTGGGTAGGCTATAATAGACTTTCTTTACCATGCTTGTATAAAACGCTGTAGATGGGTGAAAATTGGGTAGGCTACAATGGACTTTCTTTACCATGCTTGTATAAAACGCTGTAGATGGGTGAAAATTGGGTAGGCTATAATAGACTTTCTTTACCACGCTTGTATAAAACGCTGTAGATGGGTGAAAATTGGGTAGGCTATAATAGACTTTCTTTACCATGCTTGTATAAAACGCTGTAGATGGGTGAAAATTGGGTAGGCTACAATATACTTTCTTTACCATGCTTGCATAAAACGCTGTAGATAGGTGAAAATTGGGTAGGCTACAATAGACTTTCTTTACCACGCTTGTATAAAACGCTGTAGATGGGTGAAAATTGGGTAGGCTACAATATACTTTCTTTACCATGCTTGTATAAAAGGCTGTAGATGGGTGAAAATTGGGTAGGCTACAATAGACTTTCTTTACCATGCTTGTATAAAACGCTGTAGATGGGTGAAAATTGGGTAGGCTACAATAGACTTTCTTTACCATGCTTGTATAAAACGCTGTAGATGGGTGAACATTGGGTAGGCTACAATAGACTTTCTTTACCACGCTTGTATAAAACGCTGTAGATGGGTGAAAATTGGGTAGGCTATAATAGACTTTCTTTACCATGCTTGTATAAAAGGCTGTAGATGGGTGAAAATTGGGTAGGCTATAATAGACTTTCTTTACCATGCTTGTATAAAACGCTGTAGATGGGTGAAAATTGGGTAGGCTACAATAGACTTTCTTTACCACGCTTGTATAAAACGCTGTAGATGGGTGAAAATTGGGTAGGCTACAATAGACTTTCTTTACCATGCTTGTATAAAACGCTGTAGATGGGTGAAAATTGGGTAGGCTACAATAGACTTTCTTTACCATGCTTGTATAAAACGCTGTAGATGGGTGAAAATTGGGTAGGCTACAATAGACTTTCTTTACCACGCTTGCATAAAACGCTGTAGATGGGTGAAAATTGGGTAGGCTACAATAGACTTTCTTTACCATGCTTGTATAAAACGCTGTAGATAGGTGAAAATTGGGTAGGCTATAATAGACTTTCTTTACCATGCTTGTATAAAACGCTGTAGATGGGTGAAAATTGGGTAGGCTATAATGGACTTTCTTTACCATGCTTGTATAAAACGCTGTAGATGGGTGAAAATTGGGTAGGCTACAATAGACTTTCTTTACCACGCTTGTATAAAACGCTGTAGATGGGTGAAAATTGGGTAGGCTACAATGGACTTTCTTTACCATGCTTGTATAAAACGCTGTAGATGGGTGAAAATTTGGTAGGCTACAATAGACTTTCTTTACCACGCTTGTATAAAACGCTGTAGATGGGTGAAAAATTGGGTAGGCTACAATAGACTTTCTTTACCATGCTTGTATAAAACGCAACGCTGTAGATGGGGTGAAAATTGGGTAGGCTACAATAGACTTCTTTACCATGCTTGTATAAACGGCTGTAGATGGGTGAAAATTGGGTAGGCTACAATAGACTTTCTTTACCACGCTTGCATAAAACGCTGTAGATGGGTGAAAATTGGGGAGGCTAACCAATAGTACTTTCTACCATGCTGTAAAACCGCTGTTAGATAGGTGAAAATTGGTAGGCTATAATAGACTTTCTTTACCATGCTTGTATAAAACGCTGTGAGATGGGTGAAAATTGGGTAGGCTACAATAGACGCTTTCTTTACCACGGCTTGTATAAAACGCTGTAGATGGGTGAAATTGGGTAGGCTACAATAGACTTCTTTACCATG
This sequence comes from Sinonovacula constricta, assembly GCA_007844125.1. Taxonomy (NCBI): domain Eukaryota; kingdom Metazoa; phylum Mollusca; class Bivalvia; order Cardiida; family Solecurtidae; genus Sinonovacula; species Sinonovacula constricta. Next base: position 15,451,301 of record CM017569.1, on the reverse strand, counting down.
CTTGTATAAAACGCTGTAGATGGTGAAAATTGGTAGGCTATAATAGACTTTCTTTACCATGCTTGTATAAAACGCTGTAGATAGGGTGAAAATTGGGTAGGCTATAATAGACTTTCTTTACCATGCTTGTATAAAACGCTTAGATGGGTGAAAATTGGGTAGCTATAATAGACTTTCTTACCATGCTTGTATAAAACCGCTGTAGATGGGTGAAAATTGGGTAGGCTATAATAGACTTTCTTTACCATGCTTGTATAAAACGCTGTAGATGGTGAAAATTGGGTAGGCTACAATAGACTTTCTTTACCATGCTTGTATAAAACGCTGTAGATGGTGAAAATTGGGTAGGCTACAATAGACTTTCTTTACCATGCTTGTATAAAACGCTGTAGATGGGTGAAAATTGGGTAGGCTAATATACTTTCTTTACCATGCTTGTATAAAACGCTGTAGATGGGTGAAAATTGGGTAGGCTACAATAGACTTTCTTTACCATGCTTGTGATAAACGCTGTAGATAGGTGAAAATTGGGTAGGCTACAATAGACTTTCTTTACCATGCTTGTATAAAACGCTGTAGATAGGTGAAAATTGGGTAGGCTACAATAGACTTTCTTTACCATGCTTGTATAAAACGCTGTAGATGGGTGAAAATTGGGTAGGCTATAATAGACTTTCTTTACCACGCTTGTATAAAAGGCTGTAGATGGGTGAAAATTGGGTAGGCTACAAAAGACTTTCTTTACCATGCTTGTATAAAACGCTGTAGATGGGTGAAAATTGGGTAGGCTATAATAGACTTTCTTTACCATGCTTGTATTAAACGCTGTAGATAGGTGAAAATTGGGTTCCACAACAGTGAAAATCCCTTATCTTGGCAGCCTTCTTTGATGGTAACTTCAAGGGATTTTCATATGAATTGTATAGAAGGGTAAATTTTATTTTCTTGTAATTTCTTTATTTGTGGACCGAAAATTAAAAGCTATACACCATTGGAAAGCTCTTGAAATTCATATTTTTATAATACAACATTTTTACAATTGATTAATGCACACAGAATTAATACAGAGAAATAAATAAAACTATTGGCTCATACTTAAAACAAAATGGACAGTGTAACATTTTCGGTTGTATTTCTTTAACCTTTTAAACTATCAAAATGTAGTTTTGATATTTAAAATACTTTATAAAAGCTGTTAAATTTTATATAAAATTCAGTAAAATAGACTGAAAAATAAAAACACAGTGGTGAGTTTAATACAGCACATATTTCCCGATTTCGGCCTGCATTAGCTTCTGTCCACAAAGATGGCTGCCTTAAACTGTCTTATCGGTGTCGATGACATAACATGGAAACTATCTTTAGTAGAATTTGTTTACCATCCGTCACCTAATTCTGTGTTTTTCTATACTGCATGGAATCTATTTTTTACCTATGGTAAGAAAGTATAATGGATTCAGTTTTTTTATATGTGAAAGATATATGAATAGATTTTAACATGCGTCACCTTATTTTGTGTTTTTCCAAACTGCATGGAATCTGTATTTTTTACATATGGTAAGAAAGTATAAATGAATTAAGATTTTTTTTAAATGTGAAAAACACATGAATGATATCCGAAATTATTCATATTTATTTCAGGTACAACAGATTGACAATTCAAATGTAATATGCTACGATGAAACTGTTGAATGTTGTCAAATACCTCTACAGTCATTATTTGTAACCATGAGTTTAGATGGGTTTTTCCTGTTTGGTCTTGGTTGTTTTTGTTTGACAGGACATGACTAACTTCACACCATAAGCTTGAAATATACCCACCACAGGTTTTTTGAAACAGCTGAGCTACTTAGCTCCTCACGTAAAGCTCAGCATGACCTCAGGCAAGATGTAAAATATACCTCATTTTTGTGATTTAAGTTCTCAAATATTCAATGAAATAGCTCCGTTTAAGTACATACATTCAAGTAAAAGACAACAAGTATCAACAAGAATGTACATTCCAACTCTTTCATTATTCCAATTAGACACGTTCAACATGATTTGCCAAGCACAGCAATATTAACAAAACCCCTTTCTGCAAAACTCCTTTTCGCTGTTTACCTCCTTTCCGCACTTTAGTCATATCTCGCGTAGGGGAAAACCCAAACTTCATCCAATGAGAATGTTCTTTGCATATAAGGCTTTGAGTCGAATTTTCGGAAAACCAAGACAGATACGCCATTCTTTAGAAATGGTGCGACGTAGCAAGTAAAAGAAATTGCACTGCATGTGCACCAACAACAATGACAACTCTCGAGGAGGTAGCGACTAAATGCATTTCTATTGCAGGAGTGCCTAATGGTGTCGATGTAAAGGTAATTCAAGAGCTAGTCAACACACATTTGGAGGGCAAGACAACCGACCAGTGGGTGGAAATTCCCGGAACCGAAAGTGATGCTACAAAAACAAGATATGTGTTAAATCTGCAATCGGAGAGACGTATGTAGTATTCTGATAAATTTTGTATTTATTATTCTCTTGATTTATACACATGACTTTAAATAGCGTTTTAATATATCCTTAGAAAAAGATTTTTTTCAAAAACGAAAGTAGAAAACTAAAATGGCGACCATTTTATCCCTCTATCCACAATATGAAAATATTCATGACAACTTTCTACGAACATTGCAATATATTTTAACATTTAAATAGCCCCAAGATGAAGATGAATTTAAAACACACAACAAAATAACTGAGAAGTCACCTTCCATATAGTAGAGCAAACCTAGCTTCTAATAGTCAGCCAGCAAAAGTGCCAACTATGGTGACTAAACTGTCGGAGATGTTTCTCAAATACAACCATTGAAAAGAAAAGAAAACAATTTGAAACAAAACACTTCAAGTGATGACAGTTAATGAGATCTAAGTAATGACGCTATAAGATAAATACCTAGTGACTTATATCACCAGAGGAGAAGGGTTGTTGCATCTTGTTCGTATATGGATGGAATTGAAGAACCAAAGTCGAAAGTACATGGGGGTGCTCGTGGCAAAATGGTAGAGTTACTGATTTGTAACTCCTCTAAATGATTAGCCTCCCAGACTTTTGTCTGTGGTCTTCCTCCACCAAAACAGCTATACAGTGCAATAATGATCATAACTATCACTGATGTATCCCAGAAAATAAACAAAAACAAGTACAGTACAACTTCAATTATTTGAAGTCATTGGGACCCCAAATTTACTTTGAACATTGCATGGGTTGGAATAATCCAAATTGCCTTCATTTACAATATTTTCCAACTGAGAGTCTGCCATTTATGAAGCAAAGTGCATGTCATATCAAATAAACAACTTCCACCAACCAAATAACAAACCGAAACATCAATCTCAACTGAAGTTACCTCCCTTCACAGTTTGACTAGTATCAATACAAAATGGTCGACCAGTGATCTGATCAAGCTTTGGATAAGATGTTTGAAGCATTAGAACTGAACGTTGGGGAAAAAATTGACTTAGAATAATACCGAAACTTAGATTAAGAAAACTTGAATGGAATTCGGATATGAGTTAGCAGTCTTGAAGTGATCTTTGAAGGGGCACAAATCAATAGGAAATTAGGACACTTTACAGAGAACACAAGTGTCTCTTCTGTTTTGAAACAGAATGCAAACGGGAAGGAAACAGCCACTTGAAAGTATAAAAAGTTAGCCCATTAAAAGCAGTGATATATTGTAGATTTTTTTCATGTCAAAATAAATCTTTGTTAAAAGATATGGAAAATAATTAATGTGTTAGAAATGTTGTTTCAGTGTAAATATAAAAAGAGAGAATGGCTGTTTAGATACAAGAAAAACTCAAGCGCATGGTACACGAAACAAGAAGCATTATGTTGTTATCGTATGTGGTAGAGAAACTAGAGGATTAATAATGTATTGCTTTGGCAGCAATTTTGCAACATTCTTTCTTAAACAATAGTGGTAAAACAACAACAATTAAGCAATGCAACTAACATCACCATCATGGTCATCATAAACTTAGTCAGAATATTTGTCTGCATGAAATCTTGAATGAGTTGGTAATACATGAGTTGGTAAAAGAGTCTTAAATATTAATTATTTGCTAGAATATCATTTGACAAAACTCTGCAGAACTAGATTAAAAATGAAACAAGCATGGATTGCAGATAAAGTGGAAAGGTTGGCATTCTTCTGAATGTAACTTGTAAAACTTCGTCAAAAGGCCAGAATAGCTGAATCACATTGTTTACAAAAGATTTCCTAATAAAAAAATCACTCGGCTGTTGGGCAACCAACTATCAAAAATGTACTTGCCCGATCTGGAAATTTGTTGCCACAGGTGATTGGACAGGGCTAATTTCAAAGACTGATTGCTAAACACTCATATTGTAATAAAAAGTACTGTTTACTAAGAGTAAAATATAGTGCAAGTATTAATTTTGTATTTACTAATTTAAAACATTAGTTTTCCATGTTATTAAATATCACTTGAAAATAATTTCATTCCCGGTTGATGTGCCATGTCAAAATGTAATTGGCAACTTTTTTTTAAGAAAAGAAGTTTAAATGATTTCCTTCCATTTTTTCGAATAGTCTAATAAGTAAATTTACTTTATTCCATAATCTGTTGTTAGGAACATTTTGAAAGCAATGTCTACTTTCACTTTCATTTTCCAAAATTTTAGAGCTTAAAAAAGTAGTACTCAAAAGAAGAGTAAGGGGACTTGACCATTATTTTAAGGGCACGATTATGTTTGGGTTAAACTATTTAAATGTGAGGAAATGGCTGTCAACTCTAAAAAGTCTGTTTTTGAAAAGCAATAATCCTCTTACATCTTGAACATGTGCAAATGTAGTATATACATATTTTGTTAACCAGCATTTTTTTTCAAATGTTTAGAAGCAGAGAAGCTGTCAGAGTCAGTTAAGGAAGACAAGATTGAGTGGAATGGCCAGTTCTGGACGGTGCACTTCGTGAGGACCATAGCCTGTGAGGTGCCACCTGAATGGAGAGATGATGATGATGATGATTATGATGACTTAGAGGTTTGTCCTTTCACAGATGTAGTTGTTACATTTTACCATTCGCTCCTCTGCACAGTACCTGGTATCACAATTGGTAGAGCATTGGCTCCAGGTATGGGAAGCCCAAGGTTCCCTTGCTAACAGTCAGGCAAATATATTGATAATTCCACGACTGGTTGGCCACTTGTCAGCATAATGTGACTGGGTGTGTTAATACGCCCGGTTCACTGCATGCTATACACAGTGAAGGCAGCACTATATTTGCTTCAAGTGGATACTGTCTCCAGATAACTGGAATACTGTTGGTAGGACAATAAATCCAATAAACAAGGAAACTCCTGCATCTCATACAGATAACCATATTCAATTAGCACAGATGTGTTCTTCCAAAGTTATGTTTTCTTTGCATTTAACCTACAAATTGCTATCCTTTGCAACCCATATAATTAAGTTTAACAAACAAAGCATAAAATCTCTTTAACTTACAGAGGTGTCAGTGTTTTATTTAGTTGTAATTATTTGATCATGAGAACATGTGTATACATTAAGAGAAAGATCATTGTCCTTTCAAGACATTAACATTATTTTGATTTTTAGCTTTTTAGGTTGTTTGTTCTGTAATAAGAGGTCAAATCTTACACCATCCTTAGTTATTGTTGCAAAGCTGACATGTAATGGAACAACTTTTTAAAACATGTTTTGGTTTCATTTAAAATATTTAATAAAGCAGACATGTGATGTTTACCAATTTCGCCGGGAGACTCCCGATATCAGGGGTCTATCTTACGCCTCAACCTGAGCACATCAATTCTCCCGCTTTGATGTTCCCGTCAGACTTAATCTCATTCCTCCTAAAGACTGACCCAGACAGTAGCTACCAGCTGATCATTTGATTACGCAGTATATCCTACTGCAAGCAACCAGCATCTGCGTGTGTATGTGTGCAGTTTATCGAAACAGATCACTGCCAATCGTTGAGCCTACCAAGTGTTCATTGGTCGCGACCATAATTTCGTGCCCCGCCTCCTGGTGTTAAAAGGCAACCGCCACAAACTGTTATCCCTTGATTGATAATATAATCACACCCATTTAGTGAACGGCAGAGATCATGCCCAATCAGTGTCACATGTTCTATTTTCTTACATAACTAATGGGAGCAATGCTTAATGCCTGAGCGGACAAAGGCATAGGACTGAGCTTTGAAATTTAAAATGTTCAATAACCTGTTAATAGGGTGATATGAGAATTAATTTGTATTTACCCAAACGCAGGCTCTGGATAATTTGACTGAACGTCTTCAGTTGTCTTTCTTATCTAGCCAAGGAAATAAATTCCAGCATTATTATTGCGACCTCCTGACTGCAAAAAAGTACTCTTATTTCCGTTAACTTCAGTACTCTAAATACACGACGTAAATCATGTAAATATGTAGAAAAATGGACATGCATGCACTTGAATGAAGGCAGATTACATGACAGAATAATTCAATAACATTTAATAACTGACCTGCCTACGTGCCTTACAAACAAACAAAAAACAAACTAATTATATGTGTGACGTCATTGCGCCACTTTGTCAGCAGACTACCGCATGTGTTGAAACTGATGCATTTGTGTGTACTCATAAAACCTACTCTAGTATTGATTTTCTTTTTCTTAAACCCAGACGATTGTGTATAGTTTTACCGGTACTATGTTAAGGTTAGTGTCTAAATGGGCGACATATCCTGGAATTAAAAACCACAGGAAGTGAACGAAGCGAGCCATCGTGGTTACTTTTTTCATGAATAAGAATATATGAGAAAGTACAATGAGCATTGCAATAGATACTAAAATTTGAAAACGCACAGGACAAAGGTATTCACATGCAAGACAAATGTAAATAAGTGGTGAGTCATTTAACAAAATGAGCAGACCCAAATCCAAATGGACCGACTGGAACAATCACCAATTTTAGATACTAAACCTATACAAAAAAAACTTGTTGCGTGTAATGGTTGAAAATAAACATTATGTTTAAGTAATAATGTGTATATGAAATTAACATAAAAACAAGTTTGCATGAAAGAGATAAATGTGTGAAACAATAACACTGCTAAATGCACAGAGCTTGCAACATGTATATTTGTGTATTGTGTTACTAAAACAATCAATGATTTTAATTTGATATTTTGTAAGGCCTTTTGCTAACTGCATATTATTTAGGACATTATCGGCACTCACAAAACAACACATTGTGTAAGACATGTAGGCAAGCTGCTAGCCCTGAAATATGTCTGGGGGTGGGATTTAGGATACAAATCTGCAAGGGTCACAGTAACATTGGAACAGATCAAATCTAAGAAATGGTAAACATTTCCAACATTATGTAAAGCTTACTTTGACTTAAGCTTTTTAAGAGAAGTAATCGTTTATTTACTTTACAATAGTGTTGTTTCCATTTGAAAGAAAATTTGTCTTCTTGCTGCAAATATACATTTATCATAAAAGTAAATGGTTTTCATGACAGTTGATACCATTTCATTTTGTGCATGAACAGTAAATAAAATTCTAACCTTAGACACTTTTAAAACATATTTTCCCTTTCAACTACTGATAGTTCAAACCAGTTTACATCAAACATTGTCAAAAGATGAATTCTTTAATTAATGTAAAATAATTTGGTTTATATATATATATATAAATATATATATAAATCTGGACAGTTATCTATTTACTATTTTGTCATAAAAAAACACTTGTTTGCTATTTATTCTTGATTAGTATAATGTCTTCATGTATTCTAAATTCATTTAACTTTGTTTAGACAGTAATGGTATCAATGTGTTCACCACTATTATTTTATAATTATCAAAACTCTTTTGTCACTAACTTACAAATTAGGTAAACAACTTTTTGCTTGCATACTCATTATTTCTAGACTCATTCTTTGGAAACCTTTTTTCAATTCATTAGTAAGTGCTGTTGACACTTGACTTGTTTACACTATGTTTGGCTGTTGTTTTTGAAGGCCACATGCTAAAACCAAAGCATACAATTCATGTCTAGATAGTGAACTAAAATATGCTAGATATATTCCAAAATTCATTTTAAAAAATTGTAAAGAACATTTTTATCACTGAAATTACTATTATTATTAATAAAAGACAAAAAATACTGTTTTACAAATAGAAATAAGCCACGCAATCAATTTTAACACGCATTCACTTAAATCTCCCACCCTGGAACCCCAATCTCATTCTCTGGGAGCCTAAGTCTCCCTCTTTAGGACCAAGGAAATATCACATGTCTGATAAGGTTGTTAGCACAGTAGATGTCTATTTTATTTAGTTCAAGTTGATTTTAACACAATGTAAACTCACAAGAGTGATCCGGACATTTATAACATGCTTTTTGTCTTAAAAAAATCAATAATCAGTGGTAAAATAAAAGTTAATAAAAGGTAAGTTAAACATACTATTATTGTATTTGAGCATACTGTTATGCAGGTGTTTGTCCAGCTGTCAGTATGTCAATATCTAGAGGGGACATGAGCCCACAATCCTGTAACTATGAAAGAACATAAACAGAATGTAGAAGACCCCAGTTTTGGGGTCAGTGCTGCAAATTTGAAAGTCAGAGCAACCTTGATTGATATTTTAGTTTTCAATTAATATCTAGAAAATGCATTGGCCTACAATTATGCACTTCTTTGAGACATGACTTACAGTCATCTTTGAATGCTAGAATTGATATGTTAACAAATACATTTAGAATAAAATGGTTACATTCATAAGCTCATAAAGGGCTATCCCAAAATTACAATATAGGTGTATGACCGTGGCATAGTGGTAGAGTCGCTGATTTGTAACTCCTCTGACTGCTTAGTCTCTCACCGTGAGAATTCGAGTTCCTTTCAAGGCAAAGGAATAAATGTGAGAAGGTCTTCCATCTGACTTGCAGTGCACCAGTGGTTCTACCTAGACATGTGTCTGGTGTCTTTCTCCACCAAAAAGCTGGACGTTGCTATATTTATCATAAATGGTCGCTGCATTATATTTCAAAAACAAAAAATACAGGTAAATGTTGTTGTAATTTAATGACTATTTTGACACATTTGGTAACAGGTTTTGTTGCAGGGTGCACTAGAATAAAATGTATGTAGGTGTAAATGTTGTATTTATTCTGATGGCAAATGTTGACCATTGGCTATCCACTTAACATTGCAAAATCAATATACAAATATTAATAAAGTATAAAAACAAATAACCAATACTGTTGTATACATGCAGACGGACAGTGACCCTGCACCCTCAGCCAAAGATGAATATAATCATCCGAAAGCTACACCAAGGGGAAGTGTCACGCCTGGGCCATCAGGTCTAAACCCTCAGACTGGTCAGACTGCCAGTGCAGCACATAATCAACCAACATACAGTCAACAGTTGTCACTGACTGATCTTGTATTTAAAGATGTTCAGTCTAATGGACTACTCAAGTCTTATCAGGATTTTTCTGGGCAATGTTTTGTTGAACTTGAGTCTGGTCACAAGGTGCTGGTGATGGCTGATCCGTACGGCAACCCTGTGTGCCATGATCCAATAACACAGCAGACAAGGCCTCTTTACCAGCTTCCCCCACCACAGCCTGTCTATGATGTTCCCAGTAATCTGCTCTACACTGAAGGTCCACCACCACCATATAGCAGTCCACACAACTCTACCCGGTCATCTGGAGCAGGTACTTGCAAATTTATTTCTTAATCACTTAGAGATAGTATCAACTATTATGAGACCATTAAGAGTTTATCAACATTACAATATGGCATCACCTAAATTGACATTATGCTTGTAGACATAATCTTCAGTTATCAGCATATCTATTAACCAACCAACAAAGACTGGTGAAAGTCATTTGGAGACTCAACTCAGTCCCGAAAAGCACTAATCAATATTGACTCAATTAGTCTGACAATAGGTGGTTAACAGGATATTCGAAGACTGGACTGTTTTTAAAAAAGAAGGCCTATAATCATGACTGCTTTATTCGCCATGACAGAGTAACCTATCTCTGCTGTTATAAGCAACTGTCTTCCACAATTCTCGCTGTCAGTGTAATGTAGAGCATTAAATATAGTGGTCACTTTTTCTGTGCCAGCAAATTTTTAATTGTGTAGAAATGTCCATACTCTTTAATTTAAAAAAACTACCATTTATCAGATAACTTTTGATGTAAGTCTCACATTTTTAGGTGACTTCTTCTTACAATTATTGTACAAAAATAAGCCCATAAGTGTTGATCTACTGAGCAGTTATGTGTTTATAGTTTATTCCGCAATAGAAAAAATTATAAATACACCGGACCTGGTAACGCAATCAGTAGAGCGTCGGGTCCAGGTACGGAAGGGCCCCGGGTTCGATTCTGGGCCACGACATACAAAAGTACAAGCAATTATATGGGTAGTTCCACGACGGGTTGGCCCTGTGTCAGGATAATGTGACTGGGTATGGTATCATGCTAGGTGTTCATGGCATGCTATTCACAGTGACGGTAGCACTATCTTTTCAGGATGTGAAGTTCTTTGAACTGTGGCTCTATCAATATGACTTGTTACATACAATGAAGTTGTAAGCAGATAATTAAAATTTTCTTCTGGATTATCAACAAAATTAGTATGATAAGTATTTTCTTTAGACAAAAATGATTGTTTTATTTTATTGTTCTGCAGCCTTTAGTTTTGGAGATAACATAGCCCGTGACCAGGAAGAAATCTATCAGAAACTGTTGTCCAAACAGAAGGGTGATGAGATAAGAGATGCCTCAGGTACAGCTGCCCTAAGATATAGTTTTAAAAAAAACAACAACAAACAAACTGTTTTCTATTACACATCACAGTATCACACTTATGGTCATTTTAGCACCCCTTTCCTTGTTGAAGAAGGTCCTCGACAATGTCTGTATAGAAACACTAGCTGAGAGACCTCCTGACATAACACCTTATCATGCTTCATAGTCATTAAATTTATAGCCCATATTATATTCTCAGTTTTTTGCTTATATATTTATTAAATGTAAAGGTTAATATGCTTATTTATACAGATTAAGTGGCATATAGAGTAGAACCTGATCAGACATCTCCAAGCTGATCTAGATCTACAGTATTTTCTAAGCAATATTTATACATGATAAGCAGGCTAAGTGTTTTTGTTCTAATCTGCTCTCAAACCCATGCTATAAAAGGCTGAGAAGCTAAAACACGGCAACTGTTAGCAGTTTGCGTACAGTACAAGTATATGACAACCAAAAGATTTATAAAGAACCAGAATTTGCAGAGAAATCAAATTTGCTGTCTTGATCAATTAAGCTAATTTTCATGAACTTGCTATGTTTTTAACTGGGATGTTTAATCAAAGACAAGTCCTATGATTGGACTTACAGATGAAGTGGAGACCAAAAAAGCATCCCAGCCAAACCTTACCACAGCAACTCATGTAAAGGTGACAAACATCCCACCAGGCATATATGAAGATTACCTAATTACTGTATTTGGTGCTGTTACCACAACACAAATTGAAGTAACAGAGAGAAAACAAGATTGGGCAATTCTAAAATTACCCACATCTGATGGTAAACAATTTTTTCAGCTTAAAGTTTGTTAAATTTGTTAAATAAATGTTAGGGTAGAACCACCTTGTTAGGCTAATGAAGCTTGGACAGTGAATGTATAATACGAGATATTTCAAAACAGATTCAGGAACTAATTATGAATAAAACATTCTTATGTTTAAGATCATTTACAATAAAAATTTTTATGGACGTACAATAACTATTTATGAATCTTATTAAACTTAAAACTAATAAAACAAGAATGTTTACTTTAGTTTTGTAGTAAATTCTATTGTCTATTGTATGATCAGTAACATAACAAGTTTTATCAAGGGAGACAAACCTATGTAATGGTATTTTATGCTCCCTTTGAAGTTGGTGGCTTATTTTGTGTGTGCAAATGTTGTTAGATTAGTCGGCAAGTAGACCACCTCTTTTCCATTAAATAGCTCAAACTCTCATTCCTTAAACTTAGTAGGGGAATTTTTGATGGTGAGTAGATGACCCACATCATTCTAGTTTGTGGAAAAAGGTCTCTCAATTAAGGTCAAAATGATCTTTAATGTGGTTATGGTTTCTTATGTCATAACCAAACATTGTGTGAACCCACCTTCCTCAGACCTTTTAAGTACATTTATCATGACTAGTAGATGACTTCCCAAGATTCTGACTTACTTGAGCAAAGATCAAAGTCATTGTGACTTTGAACCTGATGTTTGTTTCCAATTGATATCAAGAAAATACTTGAGATCTAGAGAATGCTTGAGCCCACATTCCTTAAATTTGGTTGGTACTTTAGTCAATGCATGTAGATGGCCCATTTTAGGTTGGAATTAGGCTGGGGAAGCCTAATGTCACATTGACCTTCAAAAGGATGACTATGTTTAATATGGTCTTCACTGTGATTTAGGTTTAAACTCAATAACTGGAGATTGCTTGGATCCACATTCCTCAGACTTGGTAGGAATGACATTGGCATAATACATAGACAAATTTTGTTTTTCTGGGTCAGTGGGTGGAACCAGGTTAAGACGTGGTATATATTTTTTGTCAACATCTTTTGTTTATAATTACTCTTGAACTCCAATTTTGGAAGAAAATAGTGCAGTTTTTTGATGCAGAACCCCATTTTTAAAGGACAGGAAACCATAATGTTACTTTTGGCAGAGTTCTTTCCCTTCTTTTATTTGGATTTTTTATTATTCTAACTTGCACTGAGAAAAGTAGAGCCAGCTGTCTATGGACATCTGTTATTTATTTTGATAGTTTACAAATGTAGCAGTGTAAGAGTCATTTCTTTTTCCCTTTTGTTTCTTCAATTATATGTTTGCATTTTATTTGCTAAATTGTTGAATTCTTTGTTGTGTCTTTTTATGTCATCAGTGAGATGCCATCAGTGTCATCACTGGAATATTGAAATGTTTTCATGACCTTCCAAGATAGATTTTCTTTCTCTTTGGATAAATTCATTCTTGATACTAACCATGTATATTTTGTAGGGATATCAACAAATACCATTTGTGTAACTGCTAACACTATCCGGATAGTATCCTGTTACCCAGATCTTATGGCTCCTTAAACATGTTTACAACAAAATAAAAATCAGACTCTTGTTTTACTACATTGTGTATGTGTTAGATTAGGAATTTGGCACCTTAATTAAAACTGACACAGATGTTACACATGTTTAAATTGAGTAGATGAATACAAATCTGAACACATCCAAATATTTATATTATTTCTTCAAACAGGTGTTTATACAATGAGCATCAAACTATATGAAATACTGAAATGTCTGAATTCTGTTACATTAGGTGAAACATGTTACACAGTTTATATGATTAACGCTAAGACGTGTAAATGTATGTGCAGGTCTTTGATATGATGATGTCATTGCCATTTTTAGAAAATGCACCAATCTTACCGATTCATGTGTTGTAGCCCTGATTTGAGGCGAAAACATGAGTTTAACTGAAGAGTAAAATGTGTCAATTCAAAGCTTTGTTCAAAGTAGGCCCTTTCAATCATTTGAGAATGTTACCAGCAAAGGGCTGTGAAATCCTATTAATGCCTGCGACCCTTTTTATAATGGCAAGCTACACTTCATTGTTGCAAGCTACTACACTGTTAGTGGAAAACTCAGTTATTGCACTGGAAATTGTATTACGAAACAGTCATGATTCCCTGTTAGTGCCTGCTACACTATCATTCTCATAAAAATAGTGCATTCCCTAAGAGGCACCTCTCTAGATCGGTGCTAAAATTCGCTGCGTAAAGTCACAGATGTCTGCTACTATGTTGAAACTACTCTGCTGCAAAATGACATAAATTAAACTATTTGAACTGCTGGCTGTTACTTTCATAAAAAAATAATATGGGAAGAAAAGTAAAACATGTTTCAGACTTATGTTGTGGAAGTCAGGAAAATAGTTAGCAAATCACAATTAAAAAATTCAACAATGTAGAACTGCAGAATGAGAAAACATGCAAAAGAACCATAATCGAAATTACAGCCTGTTGGATGAATACCATTTCATGACATTAATATGTTTGGTAACATTTTGACAACAAAGTAAAAGAGACTTTAGAAAAATAAAATAGTGAAAAAACTGAGGAAAAATGGAGTTGGAGGAACAATTTAGCAGTCATTTGATAATTAACCAGGTTTTCTTTAGGAAAATCCTGGTTACTAGATTGGGGTTTGTCATTTGGCGGGTGGGCAATTTGTATTTGTCTCAGTAACCCTTCAAAGTAGGGCTTTGAAACTGAAAAGATGTCTGATATCACAGTAGCAGTTATCAGGACAAGTTACATAACCCCTGTCTCTATCTTGCCAGTTATGCTGCTTTTTCACTAAGAATTTTCATTAAGTTTTTTGCCAAAGTTGTATTTTTCTCAGTAACCATTCAGCTTTGAAATTTAACATAGTTGTCTGACATCACAGTGGCAATTATCAGGACAAGTTTCATAACCCCTGACTCTATTTTGCCAAAATTATGCCCCTTTATCTCTTAGAATTTTCATGTATTTTGTCAAATTGTACTTTTCTCAGTTAGCGTTCAGGTTAGAGCTTTGAAACTTAACATTGTTGCTGACATCACAGTAGCAATTATCAGGACAAGTTTTTATAACCCATGACTCCATTTTGCCAGAGTTATGCCCCTTTTTCACTCAGAATTTTCATTAAGGTTTTTTTTTCAAAGTTTAATTTTTCTCAGTAACCACTCAAGGTAGAGCTTTGAAATTTAGTATACTTGTCTGACATGACAGTATCAATTATCAGGATAAGTTTTATAACCCCTGACTCTATTTTGCCATATTATGGCCCCTTTCACTTTTCATTAAGTTTTTTTTGTCTAAGTTGTATTTTTCTCTGTAACTGTTGGGTAGAGCTTTTAAACTTAACACAATTGTCTGAAATAACAGTAGCTATTATCAGGACAAGTTTAATAACTCTTGACTGTATTTTGTCATAGTTAAGCCCTTTCACTTAGCAATTTTATTAAGTTTTTGTTTCAGTTTTCTTTTTCTCAGTAACTGTTCATGAAAGCTCTTTGAATCTTCACATATCTTCACACAAGTCTTCCTTTAATATGACACAGTGTCTTGTCTAAGAACCATGGCCCTACCTCAAAAGTCAAAGTCACACCTAGGGTATAAAGTATAAAAAAATGCCAAAATGTAGCTTGCGGTGTTTCGTTCAGTACTTAAAAATGGTACTTCTGCTTAGATGCATAAAAGAATGTTCCCCTCAAGGAAACAGAGTTTTGTATCCAAGAACCATGGCCCTACCTCAATGGTCAAAGTCACACTTAAGAGTTCAAAGGTCAAAATTTGTGCAAATTTATAGTTTCTGGAGCATAACTCTGCAACTTATGAACTTGTTAATCTAAATGTAACAGGATTAACAGATATAAGATTTGTGCCCCAACAAAAATGTCTTCAGGGGTGGGGTGGGTCAGGGTGGATGGTAATAGCCGTAATCCCAATAAAAAAAAAAAAAATATGACATTTTTATTTCTTTCCTTTCCGCTCTCGACCAGCAGCAATAGCTCTAGCGATAGAGCGTTGGCTTGCAGATCGGGAGGTCGCGGGTTCAAACCCTGGCTTGATCAAACCAAAGACTTTAAAGTTGGTAGTAGTGGCTTGCCTCCTAACGCTCGGGGCTAAAGGGACTCATGGGTGTCAGTATAATGGTCCGGCCGGGTTCAGTTCCTGGGCACCTCATAAGTGCCTCTGTGCTGTTATGTTAGAAATGTCGCAGCACAGTATCAGCAAAAATGCTGGCAAATCCCCCATCCCCCTTCCTGCTCTCAAACTGACAAACATTTCTTCAAGGGTGGGGTGGGTCTGAATTGATGATTGTAACCTGTCTTTACTACCCCCAGTACAAGTATTTTTTTTATTTTTAATGTAAACTGTTACTAAAAACAGAAATTTCAATTTTTAATTGTCAGCTTCTACAGTTATCAAACCAGATATTTTCTTTACAAGAGTACTCCGATTTCTATTAATACTTAAAATGAAAACTTGGTTTTGTCGTGTGGCAATGTTTCTTCTTGTTTTTATTTTGAAATATTGTGCCTTTTATACAGTTAACCAGATGGCAAATTGCTATCCGGATACAAATATGATATCCTGTTAACACTTAATATTCTTAATGTTATGTATTTCTCTTTTTTCTTCCAGCGGCTAATGCCATTCTTCACCAGGGGCCATACAAGGTGAAAGATCAAGAGATGCTGGCAACAGAATATTTCCCTGACAAGGAGACCAGTGCCCCAAACAACCGTACCATACAGGTGATTGGCCATGTTAGCAAGGACCAGGTGGAATTGTACTTTGACAGCAAGAAACGTTCAGGGGTGGGAGGTGTAGAGAAAATCGAGGAGTTAGAAGATGGAGTTTTTTGGGTCACTTTCGAAGATGATGATGGTAAGAGTAGTCTTATCTTAAATTATATAAAACATTCCCATCTAGTCCATAAATACTGAAAGGGAACAAAGTTGCATTCAAGATAAACATCAGTTTGATGTCAATGCGAATTACACTAAGACCTCTCGTTGTTGTCTTTTAGAGTCCCTGATTTGTAACAGTCCTACACAGCATGGTTCAATGAGGGCATCACTTTTCTGTTTTATATTTACTTGGTTTTAGCATAACAGAGAAACTGGAGGCTGGGGGTTGACCTGCGGTGTTTTGTGCATTCTTCAGACATTATTGCAAGGTCTTTCTTAAAATTCTTTTTTCAATTCTTAAAATTGCTGCATGTTTTCATTAATGACTTGTCCTGGTGGTGTTGTGTACATGGCAAACAACACAAAAAAAAACAACAACATGTTTTGTGTATTATAGCTGTACAGAAAGCGATGAATCGTGTGCACAAAATTGGGACAGATCAACTGGAGGTCAGTCTAAGCTCTACTTGGGCTAGTGAGAGCGCGGATGGCGGTGGGGCTGCAACAGGGACTGAACCTCGGTCTATTAGCACAATAGTGGTGCAGGGAGTATCCTGTGTTGGGAGCAATGACACTGTAATTATGTATTTTGAAAACAAGAGAAAGTCTGGAGGAGGGGAATTAGCTGAGTGGCGTATTGATGAGAGAGATCCAGATATCCTTTACATAACATACGAGGAACCTGAAGGTCAGTTCATTACTATATCTTGCGTTTTTGTTTCTTTTGTCACAATTCTTTATATTTCACATACCGGTACCGTGACAAAACATGACAAAATGACATGGACCTATAATTAAAACTGCATGAATTGACATCAATTTCTTGGTTTAAATGTAATCTATTCTGAAGTGTTCTTTGTTGCAGTTGCACAATATGTTTACTAAATGTATGTCTGTTAGGTTTACAAAATTTAAATTTGCAGACTCCTGCTGTGTGTTTTTTCCTTGAAAAAAGTCTCCATCTGTCATTTTTATTTCCACTTACCTGAAAAGATTGGGAAATGGAGTGCACACATATATTTTTGTTTTGTCCAATCAAGTAATTTGGTTGTCATGTTATGTCTGTTAGATTCTGATGAACTTTACTCAGATAAAAAGTACTAAGCCTATTAGCACATATTGTTGGCATGTTATGACAGGCATATTTTGACTTAAGTTGTAGCAGTTTGTTATATTTATGGAATTTCTGACAGTTTCAATGTTTCCAAGATAGTGCTTCTCTGTGTTCTTAACACAATATATTCATCTTTGACACAGTCAGAAGAGCACATTGCATTTTTTATGACTTAACTAAAATTGCTTAGTTAAATTAGCCATTTCTGTTGCTGGAATAATCATTCCTGGACTTTAAATAATGGCACCAAACAAACTTTAAAGGATAAGCCTGTTTACTTTTAAATTTCCAGAGCACTTTAGCCATTGTTGCGCATACTAAGTGTAAATTGCAGCTACCATTTGGGCTTTGTTTTAAAGATATTTTGATTACATTTTTTAACTTGCGCCTTCAATTGTCTTGTGGTACTGTATGCTCTTGTCACTTACATTTACAGATAATTATGTGATAAAGAAATTGATGTTTTCTCTGAAATTACCACATATTATTTTAATGACCAAGATCTCAGCCCATGGATTATTAATGAACAAAAAAAAAATACAAACCTATCCTCGCCCATTACCATAAATAGTTAGATAGTAAATCACAAGAAAAAGAGGATTTAAAGTCATTGTTTATCATTTGTGTTATTGCAACAGTAGTAAATATACTTTGTTCTGTTGTTGAAAGCAAACAATGCAGTAAACCTATGATGGTGATGTTATGTTGACAGGGCTGTTTGTTAGGCAAGTGCAATTTGATACCTTTGATCTTGCTGATCTTTCTTTTAAAATCACAGATGCTTGGGCTATTATTGGACTTATGGGGCTAAGTGACTGACCTAATTGATTGTTTAACATTACAGAATATTTTATGAGTAATAAGACAACAAATCACAAATTAATAAATTCAAATCAGCATGTTGTAAGACTGTAGTTGTTTAACATACCATTTAATTTAAAACAACAACAAAAACTTAAAAGGTGAAATTATAATATGTATAAATGCAGTCTGGAATAAAAATTCTGACAGCAATATTCTCAAATCTATTGTTCAAAACCTGACAGCTTGCAGCAAAAGCAGTTTTGTTCTTTTGCTGACTGAAACAATAGAAATTGTTTCAGTGTTTGTATTTCAAATAAAAATCTCTTTATATGATTCATTGAAACATATAGATAGTTTCCATGTGATGGCAACGACACTGATAAGACAGTTTAAGGCAGCCATCTTTGTGGGCAGAAGCTAATGCAGGCCGAAATAGGAAAAAATGTGCTTAATTAAACTCACCACTGTGTTTTTATTTTTTAGTCTATTTTACTGAAGTTTATATCAAATTTAACAGCTTTTATAAAGTAATTTAAATATCAAAACTATATTTTGATAGTTTAAAAGGTTTAAGAAATACAACCGAAAATCATACACAGTTCATTTTGTTTTAAGTATGAGCCAATAGTTTTTTTTATTTCTGTATATTAATTCTGTGTGCATTTATCAATTGTAAAAATATTGTATTCTAAAAATATGAATTTCAAGAGCTTTCCAATGGTGTATAGCTTTTAATTTTTGGACCACAATTGAAGAAATTACAAAAAAATAAAATTTAACCTTCTATACAATGCGAATGAAAATCCCTTGAAGTCACCATCAAAAATGGCTGCCAAGATAAGGGAATTTCACTGATGTGGAAACTATCTATATCATGTATTTCTAAAATATCATGTTAATCTGTGCAATTATTGATAGGATAACTCTTAAGATTTTTTTTACCCCAAAATTTGCACGATGTACATGTAGGTCACAGTTGACCCTCTATAAATTCAAAGGTGGCAGAAGAACTGCTGTTACCGTGGCAAAGCAATAACTGATGGTATTCCGAATCTTCAGTGACAAGTATTTTTTGTAACATATAATTCATCTCCAAATACTCTTGTACAAAACAGTAAAAAACACATTAATTGATATTTTCTTTTCCAGTTACACAATCAGTTCTTTCTCGTAGTCATACACTGGCTGGAATCCATCTCCGTGTAAAACTTTTTGAACCAATCCAAGTAGACGATGACAACACAGAAAATCAAGAACCTTATCGCATTGTAAAAGTAAAAGGTGCCTCAGGTGTGACTCTTGATGTTCTGGAAATGTACTTTGAAAGCAAAAGGCGTTCTGAAGGTGGTGACATAGATGAAATCAAAAAGGATGATGACGATGAAGATGTTGTTTACATTACCTTCAAAGATGAAATGGGTAAGTGGCAAAAATGGTAGTAGGAGTGTGTACAGTATCTGTTGCATGTGCTTGAAAACGTAGTAATATAATTTAAATGAAACAAACTGACATAACCAAGGGTAAAAGTTTAGTGCCAATCTGGAATATGGAAAAAGTCCATTGAGATTTCTTAAAGGAAATGAGCTTATCAGCTTAATTTGTTTTTCAAAAAATAGTAAGGACAAATTATTCATTAGTTTTTTATCCTGTTAATTGCAACTCTATCCAAAGACTGTGCCATCACTAGATTTTAACACCTCTATACTATAACGCTGGATACATATCCGATTTTGGGAATTTGTGCTTTTCCATTGCAAATTAGTTATGTGTATAAATAAAAAAGATATGATAATTTCTTTTACAAAATAAATGATTATAAAAAGCATGTAAAAATAAATGATTATAAAATAGCGTATAAAGTGTCTAATGTTTACAACGTTTATTTTCAACAAAACTTGAAAAGTTGTCTGCTTTATTAAACATTTGAGCTGCAAACTGGTCATTCAGTCTGGGGTTGATACATGGATCAATTACAATAATGTAAATTATGTGAAACTTTCATTATGAACTGAATTATTTGGTGTTAACCAATTTCATTCTGACTCCTTATCTTAAATGTTGCTACAGATATCTTAAAATAAGCCCTACTTAGCAGATAAGCTACATGTAACTGAGTGAGGGTGTTTGTTATAACAAATGACAAAATAATGTTTTGAAGAATTTAACAAAACTTTACATTTTTACAAAATTCACTTTTTGAATATTTACTCCTGTGAAACAATGCAATTGGTACATATTTCATAATGCATAATAGAAGTTCTAGTGTAAATTTTATAGAAGTTAGGAAAGTAAATATTTGTTTTTCGTTCCTCTTTATTTTGTTTAGTGCTTGTTTAGTTTCTTATTGGTATGTTGTGTGTTTTCTTTTTGAACTGAACATGTGCAATAGATAATCATATATATATATATATATATATATATATATATATATATATATATATATATATATATATATATATATATATTTATATATAATTCTGAAACAAAGATTGCCAATTACCCTTCTCTTGTAACTGATTTTCTCACGAAAATGACTGTTGAGTTAGTCATTTAGTTGCAAAGGCAAAGATTGTTTTCTTACAATAATTCTTAGCATTCAACTGTAAGCAACTTCGGCTAATGAATTTAAGACATTGTAAAAAGAGATGATTGGATGTCAGAAGTGCTGTGTACTATTTTCTGTTAGTACATTGTAGAGAAAGATTTGTACATTGTCCCTTTTGAAAGCATGAAGAATATATTCTGATAATTTTAAAGTCCCTTTCTTTTAAAATGCCCACGTAATAACATGGCACTGCACATGACTGGTGGTTAAACTATTTACTTTGTGCATCATTTAGAAGAAAAAGAATCTTGATTAATTAAGCAAGTCAAATCATGTTTTTGCAACACATTATCATGCAGAGCAACACACTTGATTGAAGTGATCATTAAAAGAATGCTGTAGATATGGCAAAACAATAGCAACATTTAAGTATTTTTTAATTGTACATATAATATATTTAATAAATGGAAACTTCGGCACTGTACGACCTGTTAAGTGTTGGTGTGCCTTAAAACCCAAATAAATAAACATTATGAATGAAAACAGGGCAAAACTATTTACAAGACATATATATATTATTTGCATCATGGTTTTTATTAATCATAACTGCTATATGAATCACACTGACACATTTTAACTGAA
Organism: Sinonovacula constricta; assembly: GCA_007844125.1. NCBI lineage: Eukaryota > Metazoa > Mollusca > Bivalvia > Cardiida > Solecurtidae > Sinonovacula > Sinonovacula constricta. Next base: position 15,429,627 of record CM017569.1, on the reverse strand, counting down.
AGATTTTAACATGACATGAATGAAACCCCTCCTCCCCAAACTCATGTACAGGTCAACTTGACTTTATCTTCGAATTACTGTAGCTTATTATTCAAAGCATTAAGACAGTGAGGGGGCTAACATTGTGCTAAGTGGTATTTGACAGGGGTTATATTCAGCTGAAGTGAATATTGGATCAAGAAATTATTTATTCATTAAGCACAGCAGTACTTTAGAGAATTAAATATGGATATTTTTCCCCTCCCCGCTTCCCTCCCCACTGGGAACCTTTAACAAGGACTATGCAGTTTATAGTTTATCTGAAATTTCTACCGAAGAGAGTCGCTTTTATATTGACCTGACTAACCTTGTGTCAGCATTTGTAAGTAGTTCAAAAATAAGGTTAGAAGCTGTGGCAAAATTAAACATCAAGCAGAGACATTGATAACATTTTCTGTTACCTTTTTTATTTGCTCAGCTCCAGTTGTACATTGATAATTGGTTTTTGTTGAAAACATTCTCAAACTAGTGTTGGCATTGGTCATGGATTATCAAGTTACTTGTTTTGATTTCAGTTGCTCAGGCAGTAGTCAACCGGCAGAACCACTCTGTCAACAATGTAGTACTGGAAGTGAGTCTGTTTTTCCCACCAAAGGAGCCAAGCCTGCCAGAAGGACCATCGAATAAAGTGTGTGTGTCCATGAGTATCCCATTAGATAAAGACACTCTCGAGATGTACTTTGAAAGCAAGAAAAGATCAGGTGGTGGGGACATCGAGGCAGTTGAGATAGATCCAAATAATCCATGCATGGCTTATATTACCTTTGAAGATGAGGAAGGTAGGTTTCCCTAATGAGTTTTTCACTTTTCAGTTTTTTGGATAATTGTGTTGGGAAGAGCATGAGAGTTGTCAACTTAAAATCCCTTTGGCACCAATGGTAAAAGTTGAGTCCCAATCAGTGCTGCAACTTCCATGTTAAATTGTCCATCAGCTGACTGGCCATTAATAGATGTGTGTGTTTTTCTGAGTCATCTATGCTTGTCCTCCAGAAGTCATTGACTTAAATTTCTATTTGTCTTCTTTTTATATTCCCAAAAGATCATAATAACATTTATTTTTATTGAGTCTGCAAGATTTCAACAAATAAGCATAAGCCCTAATGAGCTTTTACAACCAACTTGTTTTGGCTATTATAAATATAATTTACCTTCACAACTCTTAATCATTTTCAACAAATCTAAAGGCCTCATTTTGTAGACAAATATGACATGTACAGTCTTATCCATCCCCCAAAAGAAATGGATGATTAATATTGGTATGTGTATTTGTGCATGAAGCTGAGCTCACTAATTTTGTACCTGTTGTCCCTGAGTTATTGTTATTAGTTATTTTTCTCAGCAAACTCATCTTTGAACAACTTCCTTATTTTTCAGTGAAATTCTTTCATACATGCGTGTATGCAGATTTTGATGTGTACTTTTTCATCAACTTGAGACAACTCTGATTGTTCTGTTCTTTCTGGAGTAAAATCCATTTGTAGACATTTCTTATTAAAATTTGGTGCAGACAACTTCTCCTTTATTATTTTAAGAATTTGTTCATACTTGCAAGTATGATTGATATTGATGTGTATTTGTACATTTAGATGACATAATTAAGATTACTTAATTCATTCAGGAGTCATCGCCCTTGTACTTTTTAAAAGAATTTAAATAATTTAAAAGAAATGAAAACAGTGCAAAAACTATTTATTAGAAATATACATTTTTTTTGTATCATGGCTCATATTAATCACAATTAACTGCTATTCACAATTAACTGCTATATGAATCCCACCAACAAATTTTTACTCTCTGTCCATCATAATTCTTTCTTGATCTACTTACTTAACATTTGACATATGTATGAAACCCCTCCTTCCCAAATTCATGTACTGGTCAACTTAACCTTATCTTCAAACTTCTATAGCTTATTTATCAAGGCATTTAGATAGTGAGGGCACTAACATTGTGCTAAGTGGTATTTGACAGGGGTTAAATTCAGGTGAAGTGGATATTGGATCAAGAAATGATTGTTTATGTTTATGTTTATTGGGTTTATTGTCCCACCAACAGTATTTCAGTTATCTGGAGACGGTGTCCACTTGAAGCAGATATAGTCCTGCCTTCACTGTGTATAGCATGCTGTGAACACCTGGCATGATACCATACCCAGTCACATTATCCTGACACCGGGCCAACCAGTCGTGGAACTACCCTTATATTTGCATAAGCATTAGCAAGGGAGCTATACCACTACCATTTTTTTAACGTTTTTGGTATGTCGCGGCCCAGGATCGAACCCGGGGCCTCTCGCACCTGGAGCCGACGCTCTACCGATTGCGCTACCAGGTACGGTGAGAAATGATTATGCATTGTGCACAACCGTACTGTAGAGAATTAAATATAAATATTCCCCACTCCCTGCTCCCCTTCCTACTGGGAATCTTTTACAAGCACGATGCAGTGTAAAGTTTATATGGACTTTCTACTGAATTTGCTTTGATAGTCAATCTGGCTGACCTTGTGTCAGCATTTGTGAGTAGTTCAAAAATAAGGTTAGACAGCTGTGGCAATATTAAACATTAAGCAGAGACATTGATAACTTTCTCTGTTACCTTATTTATTTGAACTGTTGCTGTTATACATTGATAATTGGTTTTTGTTGAAAGCATTCTCAAACAAGTATCAGCATTGGTCATGGATTATCAAATTACTTGTTATGATTTCAGTTGCTCAGGCAGTAGTCAACCGGCAGAACCACTCTGTCAACAATGTAGTACTGGAAGTGAGTCTGTATTGTCATCCAAGCCTGCCAGAAGGACCATTGAATAAAGTGTGTGTGTCCATGAGTACCCCAGTGGATTCAGAAACTCTCGAGATGTACTTTGAAAGCAAGAAGAGATCAGGTGGTGGGGACATCGAGGTAGTAGAGATAGATCCAAATGATCCATGCATGGCTTATATTACCTTTGAAGATGAGGAAGGTAGGTTTCCTTAATGAGTTTTTTACTTTTCATTTTTTGGTTATTTGAGTAAGGTAGAGCATGAGAGTTGTCAACTTAAAATCCCTTTGTAATCCAACGGTAAAAGTTGAGTCCCAATCAGTGCTGTTAATTATGCTTCCCGAAAACTTTCGGGGGAGCATATAGTCGCCGCCTTGTCCGTCCGTCCGTCAGTCCGTCCGTACGTCCCATTCGTGTCCGGCCCATAACTTTGTTATTTGAAGTCGAATTTCGAAACTATTTCACAGAAATGACCACCATGTTGAGACGACGTGTCGCGCGCAACATTTGGGTCCCTACCTTGAAGGTCAAGGTCACAGCGTGACCTTGCAGCAAAATCGTGTCCGGCCCATAACTTCGTTATTTGAAGTCGGATTTCGAAACTATTTCACAGAAATGACCACCCAGGGCTTTTTCAGCTTTTCTCACAGGGCCGATATTTGGCCCCATTCCCAATGCCAAATAGCGACCATTTTTCCCAATTTCAAGAAAACAATTCCCAATCTCATAAATTAATTCCCATTTGAAACGAAATGCCTTTTACCTTTAAAAAATAAATAACCAAAAAACCATGAAATCAAGAGACTTTTCCAATTAAGCAAATCATTTGTTTAGTTTTGATCGGTGATCTGTGAAAACTACTTTCCGTGAATTTATGTATGAATGTAACCGGTGAAAACAGTCTTACCCAGCCAATACCGTAACGAAAGTTGAAGATGCGTCACGGAGCCATTCCAGATAACAGTGTAATCAATATATGGTTTGAAAATTAATAGGAATTATTTTTTATTTCATAAACAAAAGTATTTTCGCCATAACTGTTTGACTGCGTATCAAACTGAAAGGAGTTATGAAGCAAAAACGGTACATGCAGTATCGGCTTTTATACTGACCCGGGAAATATAGTGATGAAAAATGTCATACAATAGTAAGTACTATGCGATCTAGAATCTACCAACTTCTGTATATGATGACCATAATACAAAATGTACCATACAGCACAGAAGCTGTGGAGAGAGGGTTCAGCACCATGAACCTACTATGCACTTCTTTGAGAAGCTCCCTTGGCCAGGAAAAACTCTCCAATTTAATGAGAATCTGTATTGAAGGCCCTTCAGAGCTTTCTGAACAAACTCTGGAAGAGCTCTCTAACACTTTCAGGGGACACAAAAGCAAGGCAGATTTAGCTTTAATGCAGAAAAATAAATGTTGAAATTTCCCAATTGGTTTGATTTGTCGATACTGTTTTCCCAAATTTGACCTTTTACAGCGTCAAAAATTCCCAATTTAGGCTGGGGCCTTTTTCCCAAAAACCCCTGAAAAAGCCCTGCCACCATGTTGAGACGACGTGTCGCGCGCAACATTTGGGTCCCTACCTTGAAGGTCAAGGTCACAGCGTGACCTTGCAGCAAAATTGTGTCCGGCCCATAACTTCGTTATTTGTAGTCGGATTTCGAAACTATTTCACAGAAATGACCACCATGTTGAGACGACATGTTGCGCGCAACATTTGGGTCCCTACCTTGAAGGTCAAGGTCACAGCGTGACCTTGCAGCAAAATCGTGTCCGGCCCATAACTTCGTTATTTGAAGTCGGATTTCGAATCTATTTCACAGAAATGACCAACATGTTGAGACGACATGTCGCGAGCAACATTTGGGTCCCTACCTTGAAGGTCAAGGTCACACCGCGACCTTGCAGAAAAATCGTGTTCGGCCCATAACTTCGTTATTTGAAGTCGGATTTCGAAACTATTTCACAGAAATGACCAACATGTTAAGACGATGTGTCGCGCGCAACATTTAAGTCCCTACCTTGAAGGTCAAGGTCACACCACGACCTTGCAGCAAAATCGTGTCCGGCCAATAACTTTGTTATTTGAAGTCGGATTTCAAAACTATTTCACAGAAATGACCACCATGTTGAGACAACGTGTCACGCGCAACATTTGGGTCCCTTCCTTGAAGGTCAAGGTCACAGCGTGACGTTGCAGTGAACTTGTGTCCTGTCGTTATCTTCGTTATTTGAAGTCGGATTTCGAAACTTTTTCACAGAAATGATCACCATGTTGAGACGACATGTCGCGCGCAACATTTGGGTCGCTACAGCGTCATTGATGATGGTTTTTGTTGAAAGCATTCTCAAACTAGTATCAGCATTGGTCATGGATTATCAAGTGACTTGTTATGATTTCAGTTGCTCAGGCAGTAGTCAACCAGCAGAACCACTCTGTCAACAATGCATCTTTGAATGTGAGTCTGTTTTTCCCACCAAAGGAGCCAAGCCTGCCAGAAGGACCATTTAATAAAGTGTGTGTGTCCATGAGTACCCCATTAGATAAAGACACTCTCGAGATGTACTTTGAAAGCAAGAAGAGATCAGGTGGTGGGGACATCGAGGCAGTTGAGATAGATCCAAATGATCCATGCATGGCTTATATTACCTTTGAAGATGAAGAAGGTCGGTTTTCTAAATCTGTCAATTTCACTTTCAATTTCACTTTTCATTTTTTTGTTTATTTGAGTAAGGTAGAGAGCATGAGAGTTGTCAACTTAAAATCCCTTTGGCACCAATGGTAAAAGTTGAGTCCCAATCAGTGCTGCAACTTCCATGTTAAAGGTCTTTCAGCTGACCTGAAATAAATGAATATTTCTTTTCTCTGAGAGTCATAATAAGTTTATATTATTGCCGCATCATCTCTCCATCCATCTGTCCATCTGTCTGTCCATATATTATTAGTTTCTTGTGCGGAATGCACCTTCTTAATTACTTGTCAGAATTTCTTCTTATTTGCATTGAATATTTATATTGATTAGAAATTGAGCATGAAGGTGATAACTTTTGTTACATTGCTTGTTTTAGAGTTATATCCCTTTATTAATTTCGGTAGAAGATTCTTGTGTGGACAGCTCCTCACTAATTATTCATCAGAATTACTTCATTTGAGAATTAGTAATTGATATTGATATGTCATTGTAATGAGAAATAATAATGTTAAGTAATGGTGAGATTATGCTGATTGCATGACTGTTTCTGTATAATTCAAAATATTTCAATTCTGCTTGATCTACAGTTGCTGAAAGAGTTGCTAACCATTCCCATAAGTTAGGAGCAAATGAGTTGAAAGTGACGTTGGTCAAACCCAGCCCCAAGATTGTGGCGGCAATTTATACCATTAAGGTGACGGGAGTCGGCTCCATTAAGTCACTGGATCCTGTAGAGATGTACTTCGAGAACAAACGACGATCAGGAGGTGGGAATATTACTTACATTAAGCGTGATGAAGAGGATGGGAATGTTGCTTACATCACTTTCGAGAATGAGGAAGGTAGGTGGAAGATTCAAAACCCTTACATATGATTTAGTGAAATCAAATTAGTAAGAAATGGTAAATCATGTGAAAGATGGATGCACAAGAGCCAGGGTTTTCTATATCTAAATTGCATGTGTTTTGAGTTCACATAATCTTTAAAAAAATTAATTAAAAAGGATTAAATGTTTGAAAAGGGAACTTGATAAAACTTATATTTAATCAAGTACTTTATTAATCCACTAAATTATAAAAACAAAAAATAAACAAAACCAAGATACTCAAAACATTCAATTTGAATTGAATCTCCTTCAACATATATAATAACTAATAAGGTTGCTAGATTCTCAAACATACATTAAAGCAGGCATGTGTTCTCCCAGAGGTATCAGGGGCAGGCTGCCTCTTTGAAGGGTTCATCTCACCTGATATCTGTCTTTGTCTAATAACACCAATAAAATTTACACAGGCAATTTTTTACAACCCATCAACCACAAGAGACAAAAAAGTGTCTGTGTATGTATGGGGAGGCGAGGAGAAGCATGCCTATAATAAGGTCACAAATCTCTTGATTCAGTAAGGCCGCAGATTTCACAACAGATGTACTGCAGACTATACCTTTATAATACACATTGCCATACAAAAAAGTCAAAGGTTTCCAAATACATTGTACAAAAAGAAGTTTACACTCATCTGCAAAGTACACTGGTTCATAATGATTCCTGATTATTAACCAGGTTTTCAACAAAAAGCCTGGTTTTTAGATTAAGGTATGGCGGGCCGGCGGATGTAGTTTGGATACACCAATCTTGCTGAAACTTTTGGATATAGCAAGCTTGCATGAAGATTTAGCTTGGGATGAGATTTGAGACCAGTCAAATAAAGGTCAAGGTCACTGTTACTACAAATAGAAAAACAATGTCCGGTCAATAACTTCAGTTTGAATAAAGCAATCTTGCTAAAACTTTTGATATAGCAAGCTTGCATGAAGACCTAGCTTGGAATTGGATTTGGGGCCAGTTGAGTCAAGGTCAAGGTCACTGTTACTGAAAATAGAAAAGCAGTTTCTGGTCAATAACTTTTGTTCGGATTAACAAATCTTGCTCAAACTTGGGATATAGCAAGATTGCATGAAGACCTAGTTTGGAATTGAATTGGGGCCTCTGTAGGAGCCTTAGTCCATGTTCTGTAGGAGCTGAAGTCTGCACTCTGTAGAGCCTTAGTCTGCACTCTGTAGGAGCTTAAGTCTGCATCCTGTAGGAGCCTTAGTCTGCACTCTGTAGGAGCTGAAGTCTGCACTCTGTAGGAGCTGAAGTCTGCACTCTGTAGAGCCTTAGTCTGCACTCTGTAGGTGCCTAAGTCTGCATCCTGTAGGAGCCTAAGTCTTCGCTCTGTAGTAGCCTAAGTGTGCACTCTGTAGTAGCCTAAGTGTGCACTCTGTAGGAGCGTAAGTCTGCGCTCTCTAGGAGCCTAAGTCTGCGCTCTGTAGTAGCCTAAGTGTGCAGTCTGTAGGAGCCGAAGTCTGCCCACTGTAGGATCTAAGAATGCCCTCTTTAAGTTTCCCTCTCTGGGGCCTATGTCTTTTTAGGAGCCATAGTCTTTCTCCCTGGGAGTCTTATACTTCTTGTCTGGGAGTAAGTCACTCTGGGAGTCCAGTTCTCTCTGGGAGCCTAAGTCTTCACTATGTAGGAGCCTAAGTCTGCACTCTGTAGGAGCCTGAGTCTGCACTCTGTAGGAGCCTAAGTCTGTCCTCTGTAGGAGCCTAAGTCTGCCCTCTGTAGGAGCGAGCCTAAGTCTGGCCTCTGTAGGAGCTTAAGTCTGCCCTATGTAGGAGCTAGCCTAAGTCTGCCCTCTGTAGGAGCCTAAGTCTGCCCTCTGTATGAGCCTAAGTCTGCCCTCTGTAGGAGCGAGCCTAAGTCTGCCCTCTGTAGGAGCCTAAGTCTGCTCTCTGTAGGTGCCCAAGTCTGCCCTCTGAAGGAGTCTAAGTCTGCCCTCTGTAGGAGCCTAAATCTGCCCTCTGTAGAAGCCTATGTCTGCCCTCTGTGAGAGCCTATGTCTGCCCTCTGTAGGAGCCTAATCCTGCCCTCTGTAGGAGCCTAAGTCTGCCCTCTGTAGCAGCCTAAGCCTGCCCTCTGTAGGAGTCTAAGCCTGCCCCCTGTAGGGATCAAAGTCTGCCATCTCTATTTGCATTAGTCTGTAGGAGCTTAAGTCTGCCTTGTGTAGGAGCCTAAGTCTGCACTCAGTAGGAGCCTAAGTCTGCGTTCTGTTGGAGCCTAAGTCTACACTCAGTAGGAGCCTAAGTCTGTGCTCTGTAGGAGCCTAAGTCCACTCTCTGTAGGAGCCTAAGTCCACATCCTGTAGGAACCTAAGTCTGTGCTCTATTGGAGCCTAAGTCTGTTCTCTGTAGGAGCCTAAGTCTCCCCTCTGTAGCAGCCTAAGTCTCTAGTCTCTGGGTGTCAAAGTCCCTATGGGAGTCTTAATAAGCCCTCTCTGCGACCCTAAGTCTCTCTGGGAGCCTAAGTCTCCCCTCTGTAGGAGCCTAAGTTTGCCCTTCTCCCTCTCTGGGAGCCTAAGTCTCCCCTCTGTAGGAGCCTAAGTTTGCCCTTCTCCCTCTCTGGGAGCCTAAGTCTCCCCCTCCTCTCTAGGAGCCTAAGTCTCCCCCTCCTCTCTGGGAGCCTAAGTCTCCCCTCTGTAGGAGCCTAAGTTTGCCCTTCTCCCTCTCTGGGAGCTTAAGTCTCCCCCTCCTCTCCGGGAGCCTAAGTCTCCCCTCTGTAGGAGCCTAAGTTTGCCCTTCTCCTTCTCTGGGAGCCTAAGTCTCCCCTCTTTAGGAGCCTAAAGTTAGCCCTCTCTGAAAGCCTTAGTCTCACCATTCTGGGAGCCTAAGTCTCTCAGGGAGCCTTAGTCTCTCTGCGAGCCTATGTCTCCCTTGCCTGGGAGGCTGAGTCTCTATTGACACTTAGTCTCCCTTCACTGAGAGCCTGAGTCTCTTAGGGAACCTAAGACTCCTCCTCTCAGGAGCCTAAGTCTCCCATCTCTGGGAGCCTGAGTCTCCATGGGAGCCTAAGTCTCCCCACTCTGGGAGCCAAAATCTCTCTTAGAGCCTAAGTCTCTTTGACAGCTTCAGTCACCCCTCTCTGAGAGCTTTAAGTCTCCCTTCTTTGGTAGCCAAAGTCTCTATGGGAGCCTTAGTCTCCCTACTCTGGGAGCCTGAGTCTCCCCTCTTTGGAAACTGAAACTGTTTTATTTGATTAAAAGCCTGATTTTAAACATAATATTCACTTGCCTTGTACATTAGATAAATATCAAAAAATGAATAATATACACTGTCGCTCTAAACATGTACAAGTACTGTTAAAACATAAAAAATGTTCATTTACTGCAAAGTGACATAACATGCGTTTGTTAAATGGTACATCGTAACAGCCTGTTACATAGTCCAACTTCTTTTTGGTACCTGTTCAGATAATAACTCAGTTAAATAGGCTGGGGCTGTTCCCTTTGAACAACTGAACATGACAGTCAAATCTTGAACTCAATTCTTCTTTGATTGGCAGCCAATGAAGTTGTGACAATGCCTGTTTTGAACTATTATACAAGTTTCGCTCACATATTTTGTAACCTTTTCATCTTTTGAATATCACATTTAGGAATACCAAACAAAATTGAGTTACAATAATCCAGATGGGAAATAACAAGTGACAATTGCAGAATTTCAGTAGCAGCCTTATTAAGTTATTTTCTGATGTTTTTGATACAGAGAAAATTAAGCATTGCAGTCTCACATTTCCGCTTAACATTATCTTTTAAGGTGAGGTTTTCATCTAAGATTGCTCCCAGATGATCATACAGCTAACAGACTTAATATTGTTACCAGCAATGTTTATTTCTGTAACTGAACATTTTTCAAGTTGCTGCTTACTACCAAATAAAATAAACTCGATTTTTGAAGAATTCATTTTAAATTCATTTTGCTTCATCCAGTCATTTATGTTTGATGCTCAACTTTCCAGTTCACAAAATTTTAATGGCTTGTTTGAGATTTCCTGCAGATATTAATTGAATTTTTTTTGTTAGCGATGTGATCATCTGCAAAACCGTACACTCAGATTGATTGGGGAATAATGTAAAATAGAGTGCCCACATAGGTCAGATGGAGCCATTGCAGAGGACATAGAGTTGAGACAGCTGCTTGGCCTAAGATAGGAGTCAATCCAATTGATGGTTGTACAACACAGTCCATACAAAGAACTTAACACTTGCACCAGAATGTCATGGTCTACAGTGTCAAACAGGCACTTAAGTCTAGTGAAATAAGAGCAGTGACCTCTTGGGAGCCTAAGTCTCGCTTAGAGTCTAACTCTCTTTGACAGCCACAATCTCTCCACTCTGGGAGCCTAAGTCACCCCTCTTTGAGAGCTTAAGTCTCAATTTGTGAGAGCCTAAGTCTCCCCTCTCTGGGAGCCTAAGTCCCTTTGGCAACCTGTCTCCCTCTCTGGGAACTTAAGTCTCCCCTCTCTGAGAGCTTAAGTCTCCCTCTCTGGGAGCCTAAGTCACCCCTCTTTGAGAGCTTAAGTCTCAATTTGTGAGAGCCTAAGTCTCCCCTCTCTGGGAGCCTTAGTCCCTTTGGCAGCTTAAGTCTCCCTCTCTGGGAACTTAAGTCTCCCCTCTCTGAGAGCTTAAGTCTCCCTCTCTGGGAGCCTAAGTCACCCCTCTCTGAGAGCTTAAGTCTCAATTTGTGAGAGCCTAAGTCTCCCCTCTCTGGGAGCCTAAGTCCCTTTGGCAACCTAAGTCTCCCTCTCTGGGAGCTTAAGTCTCCCTTTTCAGTCAATCAAAGTCACTCTGGGAGCCTAAGTCTCCCCTCTCTGGGAGCCTTAGTCCCTTTAGCAGCTGAAGTCTCTCTCTCTGGGAGCTTAAGTCTCCCCTCAGTGTCAGTAAAAGTCACTCTGGCAGCCTAAGTCTCCCCTCTCTTAGGGCTTATGTCTCACTTTGTGAGAGCCTAAGTCTCCCCTCTCTGGGAGCCTAAGTCCCTTTGGCAGCCTAAGTCTCCCTGTCTGAGAGCCTAAGTCACCCCTCTCTTAGGGCTTATGTCTCACTTTGTGAGAGCCTAAGTCTCCCCTCTCTGGGAGCCTAAGTCCCTTTGGCAGCCTAAGTCTCCCTGTCTGAGAGCCTAAGTCACCCCTCTCTTAGGGCTTTAGTCTCACTTTGTGAGAGCCTAAGTCACCCCTCTCTTAGGGCTTTAGTCTCACTTTGTGAGAGCCTAAGTCTCCCCTCTCTTGGAGCCTAAGTCCCTTTGGCAACCTAAGTCTCCTTCCCTTTCTGGGAGCTTAAGTCTCCCTTTTCAGTCAATCAAAGTCACTCCTGGAGCCTAAGTCTGGGAGCTTAAGTCCCCTCTCTGTCAGTCAAGCCTCGCTATGATTCTAAGTCTCCCCTATGGGAGGTCATGTCTGATTGGCTGGTTCACAAACAGACGGTCATGGATAGTGCCAGTAATCATTGTCTCTAAATGATGCTGGACATATGTTTATATTCTCTCTTTTACATAATATAAAAAGATACTGTATCAATCAAGCTTGAAGATTTTATTGATGAAAGTTTATAGAAAGGATAATTTGCTTCACTCTTTCTATAAGCTGGGCAGTATATGCAGCTTTCTGCTTTGATACCATAATGATAACATTTTAGTTTTTCCAGTTCTCTTTAGAGTAGACAACCAAAATTTTCGAGGCTGCTTTCTACAATAGATGCCAATGTGTCGAGGCAGTTTTGTTCAAATCATATTAGCACAAATCATATAACTAAAATTCATACAAATCATATAATTAAAATTCATATACAAAATAAATTTGAAAACTTAACATGCATTTCTTAATCGGGTAGAGTGATGCAAGAGTAATTGTCAAAGTGAAAAAAGTAGTAAGAAACAAAAGTTGACCGTGCATGCCCATACAGGGATTCGAACCCTCAAGCCTTAGTTTTGAGGCATTTTAATCCTAATTTTAACTTTTAAATTGGAGGTGCAGCATTACATTAGCTATACGTTAAAAACTAAACAATTACATAGTAAATTATATTAACAGGGAAAAAAAGGATTTGCTCTGACATTTACTTGATTGTGAACATTTTTAGTACATGCTGTTTGACATATATGTTATTGCAGTGGTAAAGTCAGTCTGCGGGCGGGACAACCATCGTTTGAACAACCAAACACTTCTTGTGGAGCCGTACAGCCTAAGCCAGCAACAGAGTGGCAAGGAAATCAAGTCACAAAACCAAGGACCCACAGATGTGCAAGATGACAGTGAGGAAGGCCCAATCCGGTCTGTTAAGATTGTTGGTTGGTCTAGGATAAAATCTCAAGAATCGGGTCAGTGGTACTTTGAGAATACACGACGATCGGGTGGTAAAGACCTGGAGACGAGTTTAGTTGATGCCAAAAATCCAGACATTTTGTACATAACGTACAAGGAAGAAGCAGGTTTGTTAGCTCTACATAAGTCACACTGACGTAATGATCATAAATGTAGTGCCACTATTTATTAGTCAAGAACAATTTTTGTATTGGTGTGTGCTTTTAATTCAAAGTTTAAAGCCATTCTTTAAAACGCTTTGCATTTTAGTGTGCTCTAAAAATGTTATTTGTCTATTTGAGCAAGAAATGTCATCAAAGCAAATACAAACAGAATAGGTGTGAGTTTAAAATGTTGTTACAGTTAATTCTTATTTCTTTACTATTGTGCAGAGTTGCTATATACTTTAAGTGTAAATCACAAGAAGTTGTCTCTGCTTTTTATCTCACCTGAACTTATGCTCAGGGTGAGCTATTGTGACAGCGCACTGTCTGTCGTCCGGTGTCCAGCATCATGCATCTGTAAACATTTTCCAATGACATCTACTCGGAAACCGCCCAATGCAGCCAAACCTTATTCAGAAGATTAAGTAGGCAGGGGAAACAAAAAAGTTTTAAAATAATGTTGATCCATCAAAAAAACATGGCTGCCATAGTTGGCATTTGGTATATGTGCTCCTTGGGTAGCACTATATGAAGATTGATCAAATTATTCTTATTTATCAAAAACATGGCTGCCAGGGACATGGCCATTTTCCATAAAAGGGTATATTGGAAAACTTAAAACATCATCTTGTCAGAAACTACAAGAACTAGAGCCTTGATATTAAGTACACATCGTCCTTGGATGGCCCTTAATGAACATTGTTCAAAGCAGTCTGATCTGTCAAAAAACGTGGCTTCCAGGAGCGTGGCTTTTTTTCCATTTATGGAAATCTTAGAAAATCTTCTTGTCAGAAACTGTAAGAGCTACAACCATGATAATTGGTATTCAGGTTCTTTGTGTGATCCCGTATTAAGATTGTTTAAATAATTCTGATCTGTCAAAAAAACATGGCCACCAGGGGTGTGACCATTTTCCATATATATCTATATAAGAAAACTTAAAAAATCTTCATGTCAGAATTTTGATCCATCAAATAACATGGCTGCCAAGGGTGTAGCCATTTTCCCTATGTGGCTATATAGGAATACTTTTTGACAGAAATCACAAGAGCTAGAGCTTTGATGTTTGGTTAATGTAGTCCTTTGGTGGCCTTGGATCATGATTGTTGAAATTATTTTGATCTGTCAAAAAGTGTAGCCACAAGGGCTAAATGTCTACAGCACTCGAGCGATATAGGGCCATTATTGTCCTTTTGTTATATAAAGAAAGTTCAGGCTTGAATTTGTTTTAAATTGTAAATCTTTTTTTTCTAAATTGAACAGTTCTAAAAGATATATTTCCCACTTTAACTCATAACAACTTTATATATTACATAAAAGTACTTGGCATATGTGTTTACTATGCCACATCATTGAGCTGCTCTGTAAATGCAGTAATAAGCCCTATCAAATATAATATAGAATTATAGAATAGTTATCAAAGAAGTTCACTTTAACTACAACTGTCTAATCACTTGAAGAATCTGAAAATGTTGGATTTTGGATAAACTAAAAATTGCTGCAAGTAGTAATAAAATAATTCTAATATTTCATGTATGAGTTAAGTTGAATTAATAGTCCACCACATATCAATATTTTGTACATCTTTGTCAGTAGCTACTTCAGAAGCTTGGGGATATTGCCCATGTGGGGCAGGAAAACTTAATAATCTGGAAATATTCTAATGTTTTAATAGTATTTAATAGGCTTTAGGTAAGGTCCAGGATTCAAGCCCAATCTAAAACAAATCAATATCAGGACTGTCAAGCCTGGTGTTGACAGGGCTTTGTATTATGTGTATAAGGTGTTCATTGCTTGTTATCACAAGGTATCTCTTTATCTGCTTTCCTGCTTTGAGTGGAGTGTGCATGGACTGACATCTTACAATCGAACAATTGTTAGTGCCTTGTTATGAGAACTCTGCCTGAGGAATGTCTTATGTAATACACACAATTTTTAATTATCCAGTTGCTCAGGAGGTAGCCAATCGATCACCCCATACAATAGAGGGACATGAGCTGGTTGCGACATTGTACCGTCCTCCGAAGCCCCCACCGAACTACCCAAATCGTGTTCTTGTAAAGGGCCTGGGTGCTAACACAACAAAGGACTGCTTGTTTAACTTTCTGGAGGCCAAGATTCAAGCTGTTCCTGTGAAGCTGACACATGGGGCCGTAGAAGGGGTCGTCATGGTTACATTTCAAGACCATCCAGGTAGGTCAAACTCTGCTTTGTTGTCAATGTCTATGAATAACCCAATGTCTGCTAAATTTGTTAACTGCCCACGGTAAATTTTTAGGTATTTCCTAACACTTCTTTGTATGGATAAGCAAATGTATTCATTGTGAGACTTAGCAGAAAATAGTATAGATCCTGATCGAACTACTCTGGTTTGCTTAGCTGTACCTTTTGATGCTTAGCAGACAACAAGTGCAAAAGGCCCAGTCAGTGCATTTGATACATAGATGGGGATGTCACTAAATTTTAGTCACCTCGATTGATGCCTCACAAAATGCCACTTGTATATATATATATATAATTATAATTATATATATATATATATATTACAAGTAATATTGAAAGAAACAATGTTCTGATTAAATATACAAATGCATATTGATCAAGATATATCACCTATGAGTCTTAATGTAAATAAAGTCTAATATCAGTACTGTTAGTATGATTAATTCAACACATTTGTTTAAAAAAAATATGTTCTTCAAAATTCATCACTATAAACTTGAAATCAGAACACCTCAACGCTATTTATCTACTGTGGAATGCAAAAAAATAACACTAATCTGATAGTTTTGCCATAGAATTTATATTGAACCATGTTTTCTTCTCTCTCTCTCTCTCTTCTCTCATCTACAATCCGAAAACTCTACATTCTGCGATCCAGTTGAATTTCTGTGACATTTTGTGGTTCCACTAAACACTGACTGGAAGTAGAACCTGTGACATGGACTTTTTTCTCTATAATAACCATCTGTTGCTGTGTTTTGGTATCATATTTCCTATTTTGAAGATAATCTTAATCTTTTGGTGTCAAAAGGAAGCTGAAACCATGTAGAATTAAAAGAAAGCATTGTTACTCAGTCGCTTGGCTGTTTATGACTTTGTGAGAGGTTATTTTCCCATTTGTAAAGTGCTAATTGATGTTAAATCATAAATAAATCAGTCTTATAAAACTGGGGCATCCTGAGGTGCACAAAATGTTATTTCATATTAGCAATTTTGCTGAAAAGAATGTTTTGGATATGGTTTAGAAGCTTGCTGAGCTCGTTACCATGATTGAACACAAAATTGTCTCGGTTAAATGTTCTTTAAAGCAAACCTGAATGGGCTCGTTTTTACTGTGAACAAGCCCAACATTCTTGGAAATTAAACATTATAACGGGAAACATTTAAACATTAAAATAAAATAGATTGGAAATTTGGATAACATTGGAAAGTCAAATGTACATGTATATCAATCATATTTGCCATGTATAATTCACTTAGCATATGTTCAAACTGACTTGTCATAAATATTCTAAGTGAATGACAGATTATACCATGTATTGTCACTTATTTTAAGTTCCTGCTATACCAAATATAAGCCTGATTGAACAGATCACAATATGCCAAAAGTAACAATGTTCTACAATCCGGAATCCTCTTCAATCTGGACATTTTGGATGGTCTGACTGGTGGCTGGATTAGGGACGTTTTACTGTATATAAAACCAAATGTACAGCCAACTCTTATCTGGAGTTAAGTTTGTTATCTCATGTAACTCCATAAAAGCTTGTTTGATCAGCATAGTAATTATAATTATTAAAGTATTTATGATGCATTCTTATGCATCATTATTGTTTCATTGGTGCATGCCTATATTTAAAGTCCAGCTGGCAAGTAGCAACTCATAATTACCTATAGATAAATCCAAGCATTCAGCTAAAACAAGTATTTATAAAGTGAAATTTAACTAATGCAAGAAAGAATTTTGAAATTTTGTTAAGTTTATTTATTAGGGTCATCTGACTGAATGACACTTTACTGATTCTATTTATTTTTCATTCTTTTATTATTATTCTTTTTCTTTAAAATTCGTTTAAACACAGCTATAGCAAAAAGTTCTGCACTGATTTTCTTCAAATTTTCAGGCTTTGCTGGCATTAATCAATACAACAATGTCCAGCTTTTTTCATCGTTTTAGCCTTAGTAGAACCAGCGCTATTTCATATTGTTTACTGTTTTAGGGGATATGTTGCTTGTACTTCATGTATCGGACAAAGTATCAAAGCTAGAAAGATGAAAAATAGACTCATACTCAGAAGGTAACATAGTGGAGACTAGCAAAAAACTTAATTGATAAGTCTTTACAATCCTAAGCTGCATCTTCTCAAAGTTGACTGTTGCAGATTCTCGGCCGAGAAAATTATGCCTTACCAATTTTCAAACTCTCATAACTCTGTCAGTTTTAGGAATTTTTCTTCTCCAGTTTGTAGTCCTTGATAAGCCGAACATTTCATCCTCGGTACTATGGGGATCGGACTTACCATTCAGCCACAGTCCTCAGTTTAGTGGGGGCATGCTATAAGTCGTTTAACCTATATGGCTGGAGAACTACATACAGCCTTCTGCTACTGGCAGTGTCAGTGGAGCTGCAGTTCAGCAAGCCACCTGCACATTTACACACCCCTGATCCTGGTGAACAAACTCGCTCTTGTGTTTGTATTTCAACAATAATCAAAGCATTGTAACTATGCCAGTTTTGGGAATTTATTGCTCAAACTTCACCAGTCTGATGGCGATATGACTTACCGTTTAACCACAACTGGCAATTAATCGTATAGTATGCTACAGGTCTTTAACCATTATGGCTGCAGAGCTGCATACAACCCTCTGCCCGTGTCAGTTTCAGTTCACCTTAATCCTACACTGCCGATGTATTTACACATTCTATACATGATGTACAGACGTAGTCGCTGTTTGTGTAAACGTTTAAGCAATGTTCAAGGTATTAAGTTGACCAGATATATAGCAATTTATTTCTGAAAGTTCACCAGTGTGCAGTCCATGATAAATCAAACATTTCATTCACTGGTACTCTAGCAATCAGAACAAGCATCTACAATGAAGGGCCGATTGAAGTTTTCTTCAAAGAACTATGCACACTTATGCTGCTATTTGTTGTGAATAATGACTGCTGCATGTGTTGGTACGGTCTAAGGTAGACAAGTCTGTTAACAGATGGTCTTGCGAAGTTTGATGAGTTACATTCCTTGATGATTAATGTGATCTTAACACGCGACATTGTCATCTTTAGAAATGATTATATAGCAAATTGATTTATGTGATTGTGCTGAGGTAGTATATTTACTTTGTTTACGGGCATGTGTTAAAAATTGGAATGCTATTGACGAATATTCACGGTATACACTGTTCTCCTCACTACAGGTTTAATCATTAATATTGTAGCAACAGATCTTTTGGACAAATTAATTTTATTAACTTAAAAATTTTTACTTGTCAAAATCCAACAAACAATCAATTAATGTCGAGGAATGACAAAGTTCAGAGCCACACGGTTACACATCTTCAATTTAACAGTTGATTAACATTCGATTTTCTTGTTGTTGTATTACTTGGCTTCATATATAAGCTGTTAGGCAACAAACTGTTTTCAAGCATCATCAAAATCCAGCTGCAAGCATAGGATGACCCAATTTTTGCTTTTCAGCAAAAAGAATCTTTCCAGTTGATAATTAAATCATAATGAGCTTAAAAGTACCATAACCGTTAGAATCAAATGTTGCCTATTGAACTTAAGGATCATTTTTGGCAACTATTAACCTTTATGATCATTTCAGGCAACTATTAACCTCCAGGATCATTTCTGGCCACTATTTACCTTTAGGATCATTTTAGGCCACTTTTAATCTTTAAGATCATTTCAGGCAACTATTAACCTAAGGATCATTTCAGGCAAATTTTAACCTTTAAGATCATTTCAGGCAAATAGTAACCTTTAGGATAATTTCCAGCAACTATTAGCCTTCAGGATCATTTCAGGCCAATATTAACCTTTCGGATATTTTCAGGCAACTATTAACCTTAAGGATCATTTCAGGCAACTATTAACCTTTTATACCCTTTCAGGCAACTAGTAACCTTTAGGATCGTTTCAGACAAATATTAACCTTAAGGATCATTTCAGACATCTATTAACGTTAAGGATCGTTTCAGGCAATTAAAAATCTTTAGGAGCGTTTCAGGCAACAAATAACCATTGGGATCATTTCGGCAACTATTAACTGTTAGGATCATTTCAGACAGCTATTAGACAACTATTAACCTTTAGGATCATTTCAGGCAACTTTTAACCTTTAGGATCATTTCAGGCAACTAATAACCTTGAGGATCATTTCAGGCAACTTTTAACCTTAAGGATCGTTTCAGGCAACTATTTACCTTAAGGATCATTTCTGGCACCTTTTGACCTTAAGGATCATTTCAGGGAACTATTCACCTTTAGGATCATTTCAGGCAACTTTTTACCTTTAGGATCATTTCAGGCAACTAGTTACCTTTAGGATCATTTCAGGCAACTATTTACTTTTAGGATCATTTCCAGCAACTATTTACCTTTAGGATCATTTTAGGCAACTATTAACATTTAGAATCATGTCAGGCAACTATTAACTTTTAGAATCATTTTAGGCCACTCTTAACCTTATGCATCATTTCAGGCAACTATTAACCTCTAGGATCATTTCAGACAACTATTAACATTCAGAATCTTTTTGGGCAACTATTAACCTTAAGGATCATTTCAGGCAACTAATAACCTTTAGGATCGTTTCAGGCAATAATTAACCTTTAAGATCGTTTGAGGCAACTATTAACATTTGGCTTCATTTAGGGCAATTATTAACTGTTAGGATCATTTCGGGCAACTTGTAACACAACTATTAACCTTAGGATCATTTCAGACTACTATTAACCTTTAGGATCATTTCTGGCAACTATTAACCTTAGGGTCATTTCAGGGAACTACTTACATTAAGGATCATTTCAGGCAACTATTAACATTAAGGATCATTTCAGGCATCTATTTACCTTTAGGATCATTTGGGGCAACTATTAACCTTATTGATCGTTTCTGGCCACTCTTAACGTTGAGGATCATTTCAGCAGTTATTAACAATTAGGATCATTTCAAGGAACCACAATGGCTCAATTGGTAGAGCGTCGGCTTGCGGATCGGGAGGTCGCGGGTTCAAACCCCGGCCAGTTCAAACCAAAGACTTTAAAGTTGGTAGTAGTGGCTTCCCTCCTAACGCTTGGGGCTAAGGGGACAGCATCACACCTGACTCTTCAGTGTCATTATAATGGACCTGCTGGGTTCAGTCCCTGGGCACCTCATTAGTGTCCCTATGCTATAATGATAGAAATGTCTCTGCACAGTATCAGCAAAAATGCCGGCAAATTCCATCCCAATCCATTTCCGGAAACTTTTAACATTTGGGTTCATTTTGGGCAACTATTAACCTTTAGGATCATTTCGTGCAACTATTAACCTTTAGGATCATTTTGGGCAGCTATTAACCTTTAGGATCATTTTGTGAAAAACTATTAACCTTTGGTGTCATTTTAGGCTACTATTAACCTTTGGGATCATTTTGGGCAACTAGTAACATTCAGGATCATTTTGGGCAACTAGTAACTTTGGGGTAATTTCAGACAACTATTTACCTTTGTAATCTTTTCAAACAGCTAGTAACTTTTAGGATCTTTTTGGGCAACTAGTAACTTTTAGGATCATTTCTGGCAACTATTAACCTTTAGGATTATTTTGGGCAATTAGTTATCTTAGGATCATTTCAGGCAACTATTAACCTAAGGATCATTTCAGGCAAATTTTAACCTTTAAGATCATTTCAGGCAAATAGTAACCTTTAGGATAATTTCCAGCAACTATTAGCCTTCAGGATCATTTCAGGCCAATATTAACCTTTCGGATATTTTCAGGCAACTATTAACCTTAAGGATCATTTCAGGCAACTATTAACCTTTTATACCCTTTCAGGCAACTAGTAACCTTTAGGATCGTTTCAGACAAATATTAACCTTAAGGATCATTTCAGACATCTATTAACGTTAAGGATCGTTTCAGGCAATTAAAAATCTTTAGGAGCGTTTCAGGCAACAAATAACCATTGGGATCATTTCGGCAACTATTAACTGTTAGGATCATTTCAGACAGCTATTAGACAACTATTAACCTTTAGGATCATTTCAGGCAACTTTTAACCTTAAGGATCATTTCAGGCAACTAGTAACCTTTAGGATCATTTCAGGCAACTAGTAACCTTTAGGATCATTTCAGGCAACTTTTAACCTTAAGGATCGTTTCAGGCAACTATTTACCTTAAGGATCATTTCTGGCACCTTTTGACCTTAAGGATCATTTCAGGGAACTATTCACCTTTAGGATCATTTCAGGCAACTTTTTACCTTTAGGATCATTTCAGGCAACTAGTTACCTTTAGGATCATTTCAGGCAACTATTTACTTTTAGGATCATTTCCAGCAACTATTTACCTTTAGGATCATTTTAGGCAACTATTAACATTTAGAATCATGTCAGGCAACTATTAACTTTTAGAATCATTTTAGGCCACTCTTAACCTTATGCATCATTTCAGGCAACTATTAACCTCTAGGATCATTTCAGACAACTATTAACATTCAGAATCTTTTTGGGCAACTATTAACCTTAAGGATCATTTCAGGCAACTAATAACCTTTAGGATCGTTTCAGGCAATAATTAACCTTTAAGATCGTTTGAGGCAACTATTAACATTTGGCTTCATTTAGGGCAATTATTAACTGTTAGGATCATTTCGGGCAACTTGTAACACAACTATTAACCTTAGGATCATTTCAGACTACTATTAACCTTTAGGATCATTTCTGGCAACTATTAACCTTAGGGTCATTTCAGGGAACTACTTACATTAAGGATCATTTCAGGCAACTATTAACATTAAGGATCATTTCAGGCATCTATTTACCTTTAGGATCATTTGGGGCAACTATTAACCTTATTGATCGTTTCTGGCCACTCTTAACGTTGAGGATCATTTCAGCAGTTATTAACAATTAGCAGTTATTAACAATTAGGATCATTTCAAGGAACCACAATGGCTCAATTGGTAGAGCGTCGGCTTGCGGATCGGGAGGTCGCGGGTTCAAACCCCGGCCAGTTCAAACCAAAGACTTTAAAGTTGGTAGTAGTGGCTTCCCTCCTAACGCTTGGGGCTAAGGGGACAGCATCACACCTGACTCTTCAGTGTCATTATAATGGACCTGCTGGGTTCAGTCCCTGGGCACCTCATTAGTGTCCCTATGCTATAATGATAGAAATGTCTCTGCACAGTATCAGCAAAAATGCCGGCAAATTCCATCCCAATCCATTTCCGGCAACTTTTAACATTTGGGTTCATTTTGGGCAACTATTAACCTTTAGGATCATTTCGTGCAACTATTAACCTTTAGGATCATTTTGGGCAGCTATTAACCTTTAGGATCATTTTGTGAAAAACTATTAACCTTTGGTGTCATTTTAGGCTACTATTAACCTTTGGGATCATTTTGGGCAACTAGTAACATTCAGGATCATTTTGGGCAACTAGTAACTTTGGGGTCATTTCAGACAACTATTTACCTTTATAATCTTTTCAAACAGCTAGTAACCTTTAGGATCTTTTTGGGCAACTAGTAACTTTTAGGATCATTTCTGGCAACTATTAACCTTTAGGATTATTTTGGGCAATTAGTTATCTTAGGATCATTTTGGGCAACTATTAACCTTTAGGATCGTTTTACACAGCTATTAACCTTTAGGATCTTTGGGGCAACAATTAACAATAAGGATCATTTCAGGCAACGATTAATCTTTAGGATCATTTTGGCCAACTATTAACCTTTAAGATCAGTTTGGGCAACTATTAACCTTTAGGATGGTTTCAGGCCACTATTAACCTTTACGATCGTTTCAGGCAACTTTTCACCTTTAGGATCATTTCTGGCAACTAGTAACTTAAAGGATCATTTTGGACAACTATAACCTTTAGGATCATTTCAGGCAACTAGTAACCTTTAGGATCATTTTGGGCAACTATAAACATTTAGGAATGTTTCACACAACTATTAACCTTTAGGATCATTTCAGGCAACAATTAACCTTTAGGATCATTTTGGGCAACTATTAACCTTTAGGATCATTTCAGGGAACAATTAACTTTTAGGATCATTTCAGGCAACAATTAACTTTTAGGATCATTTCAGGGAACTATTAACCTTTAGGATCATTTTGGGCAGATATTAACCTTTAGGATCATTTCAGGGAACTATTAACTTTTAGGATCATTTCAGGCCATTATTATCCTTTAGGATCATTTCAGGGAACAATTAACCTTTAGGATCATTTCAGGGAACAATTAACTTTTAGGATCATTTCAGGGAACTATTAACCTTTAGGATCATTTTGGGCAGATATTAACCTTTAGGATCATTTCAGGGAACTATTAACCTTTAGGATCATTTTGGGCAACTATTAACCTTTAGGATCATTTCAGGCAACTATTAAACTTTATGATCATTTTGGGCAACTATTTACCTTTAGGATCATTTCCAGCAACTATTTACCTTTAGGATCATTTTAGGCAACTATTAACATTTAGAATCATGTCAGGCAACTATTAACCTTTAGGATCATTTCAGGCAACTATTAACATTTAGAATCATGTCAGGCAACTATTAACCTTTATGATCATTTTGGGCAACTATTTACCTTTAGGATCATTTCCAGCAACTATTTACCTTTAGGATCATTTTAGGCCATTCTTAATCTTTTGCATCATGTCAGGCCACTCTTAACCTTATGCATCATTTCAGGCAACTATTCACCTTTAGACTCATTTCAGACAACTATTAACATTCAGAATTATTTTGGGCAACTATTAACCTTTAGGATCATTTCAGGCAACTAATAACCTTTAGGATCGTTTGAGGCAACTATTAACATTTGTATCATTTAGGGCAACTATTAACTGTTAAGATCATTTCGGGCAACTAGTAACCTTTTGGATCAATTCACACAACTATTTACCTTAGGATCATTTCAGACTTCTATTAACCTTTAGGATCATTTCTGGCACCTATTAACCTTTAGGATCATTTCTGGCTACTATTAACCTTTAGGATCATTTCTGGCTACTATTAACCTTAGGGTCATTTCAGGGAACTACTTACATTAAGGATCATTTCAGGCAACTATTAACATTAAGGATCATTTCAGGCATCTATTTACCTTTAGGATCATTTGGGGCAACTTTTAACCTTTTGATCGTTTCTGGCCACTATTATTCTTGAGGATCATTTTAGCAATTATTAACAATTAGGATCATTTCAGGGAACCACGATGGCTTAATTGGTAGAGCGTCGGCTTGCGGATCGGAAGGTCGCGGGTTCAAACCCCGGCCGGTTCAAACCAAAGACTTTAAAGTTGGTAGTAGTGGCTTCCCTCCTAACGCTTGGGGCTAGGGGGACAGCATTACACCTGACTCTTCGGTGTCATTATAATGGACCTGCTGGGTTCAGTCCCTGGGCACCTCATAAGTGTCCCTATGCTATAAAGATAGAAATGTCGCTGCACAGTATCAGCAAAAATGCCGGCAAATTCCATCCCAATCCATTTCCGGCAACTTTTAACATTTGGGTTCATTTTGGGCAACTATTACCCTTTAGGATCATTTAGTGCTACTATTAACCTTTGGGATCATTTTGGGCAGCTATTAACCTTTAGGATCATTTTGTGAAAAACTATTAACCTTTGGTGTCATTTTAGGCTACTATTAACCTTTGGGATCATTTTGGGCAACTAGTAACATTCAGGATCATTTTGGGCAACTAGTAACATTTAGGATCATTTTTGGCAACTAGTAACTTTGGGGTCATTTCAGACAACTATTTACCTTTATAATCTTTTCACACAGCTAGTAACTTTTAGGATCTTTTTGGGCAACTAGTAACTTTTAGGATCGTTTCGGGCAACTATTAACGTTTAGGATCATTTTGGGCAATTAGTTATCTTAGGATAATTTTGGGCAACTATTAATCTTTAGGATCATTTTGGTCAACTATTAACCTTTAAGATCAGTTTGGGCAACTATTAACCTTTAGGATCGTTTAAGGCCACTATTAACCTTTACGATCGTTTCAGGCAACTATTAACCTTTAGGATCATTTCTGGCAACTAGTAACTTAAAGGATCATTTTGGACAACTATAACCTTTACGATCATTTCAGGCAACTAGTAACCTTTAGGATCATTTTGGGCAACTAGCAATCTTTAGGATCATTTCAGGGAACTATTAACCTTTAGGATCATTTTGGGCAACTATTAACCTTTAGGATCATTTCAGGCAACTAATAACCTTTAGGATCATTTTGGGCAGCTATTAACCTTTAGGATCATTTTGTGAAAAACTATTAACCTTTGGTGTCATTTTAGGCTACTATTAACCTTTGGGATCATTTTGGGCAACTAGTAACATTCAGGATCATTTTGGGCAACTAGTAACTTTGGGGTCATTTCAGACAACTATTTACCTTTATAATCTTTTTAAACAGCTAGTAACTTTTAGGATCTTTTTGGGCAACTAGTAACTTTTAGGATCATTTCTGGCAACTATTAACCTTTAGGATTATTTTGGGCAATTAGTTATCTTAGGATCATTTTGGGCAACTATTAACGTTTAGGATCGTTTTACACAGCTATTAACCTTTAGGATCTTTGGGGCAACAATTAACAATAAGGATCATTTCAGGCAACGATTAATCTTTAGGATCATTTTGGCCAACTATTAACCTTTAAGATCAGTTTGGGCAACTATTGACCTTTAGGATGGTTTCAGGCCACTATTAACCTTTACGATCGTTTCAGGCAACTATTCACCTTTAGGATCATTTCTGGCAACTAGTAACTTAAAGGATCATTTTGGACAACTATAACCTTTAGGATCATTTCAGGCAACTAGTAACCTTTAGGATCATTTTGGGCAACTATAAACATTTAGGAATGTTTCACACAACTATTAACCTTTATTATCATTTGTGGCAACAATTAACCTTTAGGATCATTTTGGGCAACTATTAACCTTTAGGATCATTTCAGGGAACTATTAACCATTAGGATCATTTTGGGCAACTATTAACTTTTAGGATCATTTCAGGCAACTATTAAACTTTATGATCATTTTGGACAACTATTTACCTTTAGGATCATTTCCAGCAACTATTAACCTTTAGGATCATTTCAGGGAACTATTAACCTTTAGGATCATTTGTGGCAACAATTAACCTTTAGGATCATTTTGGGCAACTATTAACCTTTAGGATCATTTCAGGGAACAATTAACTTTTAGGATCATTTTGCGCAGCTATTAACCTTTAGGATCATTTCAGGGAACTATTAACCATTAGGATCATTTTGGGCAACTATTAACCTTTAGGATCATTTCAGGCAACTATTAAACTTTATGATCATTTTGGGCAACTATTTACCTTTAGGATCATTTCCAGCAACTATTAACCTTTAGGATCATTTCAGGGAACTTTTAACCTTTAGGATCATTTTGGGCAGCTATTAACCTTTAGGATCATTTCAGGGAACTATTAACCATTAGGATCATTTTGGGCAACTATTAACCTTTAGGATCATTTCAGGCAACTATTAAACTTTATGATCATTTTGGGCAACTATTTACCTTTAGGATCATTTCCAGCAACTATTTACCTTTAGGATCATTTTAGGCAACTATTAACATTTAGAATCATGTCAGGCAACTATTAACCTTTAGGATCATTTCAGGCAACTATTAACATTTAGAATCATGTCAGGCAACTATTAACCTTTATGATCATTTTGGGCAACTATTTACCTTTAGGATCATTTCCAGCAACTATTTACCTTTAGGATCATTTTAGGCCATTCTTAATCTTTTGCATCATGTCAGGCCACTCTTAACCTTATGCATCATTTCAGGCAACTATTCACCTTTAGACTCATTTCAGACAACTATTAACATTCAGAATTATTTTGGGCAACTATTAACCTTTAGGATCATTTCAGGCAACTAATAACCTTTAGGATCGTTTGAGGCAACTATTAACATTTGTATCATTTAAGGCAACTATTAACTGTTAAGATCATTTCGGGCAACTAGTAACCTTTTGGATCAATTCACACAACTATTTACCTTAGGATCATTTCAGACTTCTATTAACCTTTAGGATCATTTCTGGCACCTATTAACCTTTAGGATCATTTCTGGCTACTATTAACCTTTAGGATCATTTCTGGCTACTATTAACCTTAGGGTCATTTCAGGGAACTACTTACATTAAGGATCATTTCAGGCAACTATTAACATTAAGGATCATTTCAGGCATCTATTTACCTTTAGGATCATTTGGGGCAACTTTTAACCTTTTGATCGTTTCTGGCCACTATTATTCTTGAGGATCATTTTAGCAATTATTAACAATTAGGATCATTTCAGGGAACCACGATGGCTTAATTGGTAGAGCGTCGGCTTGCGGATCGGAAGGTCGCGGGTTCAAACCCCGGCCGGTTCAAACCAAAGACTTTAAAGTTGGTAGTAGTGGCTTCCCTCCTAACGCTTGGGGCTAGGGGGACAGCATTACACCTGACTCTTCGGTGTCATTATAATGGACCTGCTGGGTTCAGTCCCTGGGCACCTCATAAGTGTCCCTATGCTATAAAGATAGAAATGTCGCTGCACAGTATCAGCAAAAATGCCGGCAAATTCCATCCCAATCCATTTCCGGCAACTTTTAACATTTGGGTTCATTTTGGGCAACTATTACCCTTTAGGATCATTTCGTGCTACTATTAACCTTTGGGATCATTTTGGGCAGCTATTAACCTTTAGGATCATTTTGTGAAAAACTATTAACCTTTGGTGTCATTTTAGGCTACTATTAACCTTTGGGATCATTTTGGGCAACTAGTAACATTCAGGATCATTTTGGGCAACTAGTAACATTTAGGATCATTTTTGGCAACTAGTAACTTTGGGGGTCATTTCAGACAACTATTTACCTTTATAATCTTTTCACACAGCTAGTAACTTTTAGGATCTTTTTGGGCAACTAGTAACTTTTAGGATCGTTTCGGGTAACTATTAACGTTTAGGATCATTTTGGGCAATTAGTTATCTTAGGATAATTTTGGGCAACTATTAATCTTTAGGATCATTTTGGTCAACTATTAACCTTTAAGATCAGTTTGGGCAACTATTAACCTTTAGGATCGTTTAAGGCCACTATTAACCTTTACGATCGTTTCAGGCAACTATTAACCTTTAGGATCATTTCTGGCAACTAGTAACTTAAAGGATCATTTTGGACAACTATAACCTTTACGATCATTTCAGGCAACTAGTAACCTTTAGGATCATTTTGGGCAACTAGCAATCTTTAGGATCATTTCAGGGAACTATTACTTTTAGGATCATTTCAGGGAACTTTTAACCTTTAGGATCATTTTGGGCAACTATTAACCTTTAGGATCATTTCAGGCAACTAATAACCTTGAGGATCATTTTAGGCAACTATTAACCTTTAGGATCATTTCTGGCAACTATTAACCTTTAGGATCATTTCTGGCAACTATTAACCTTTAGGATCATTTGTGGCAACTATTAACCTTTAGGATCATTTCAGGCAACTATTAACCTTTAGGATCATTTGTGGCAACTATTAACCTTTAGGATCATTTCAGGCAACTAGTAACCTTTAGGATCATTTCTGGCAACTATTAACCTTTAGGATCATTTCAGACAACTATTAACCTTTAGGATCATTTTGGGCAACTATTAACCTTTAGGATCATTTTGGGCAACTATTAACCTTTAGGATCATTTTGGGCAACTATTAACCTTTAGGATCATTTGTGGCAACTATTAACCTTTAGGATCATTTGTGGCAACTATTAACCTTTAGGATCATTTCAGGCACCTATTAACCTTTAGGATCATTTGTGGCAACTATTAACCTTTAGGATCATTTCAGGCAACTATTAACCTTTAGGATCATTTGTGGCAACTATTAACCTTTAGGATCATTTCAGACAACTATTAACCTTTAGGATCATTTTGGGCAACTATTAACCTTTAGGATCATTTTGGGCAACTATTAACCTTTAGGATCATTTCTGGCAACTATTAACCTTTAGGATCATTTTGGGCAACTATTAACCTTTAGGATCATTTCTGGCAACTATTAACCTTTAGGATCATTTCAGGCAACTATTTACTCCTAGGATCATTTCAGGGAACTATTAACCTTTAGGATCATTTCAGACTACTATTAACCTTTAGGATCATTTGTGGCAACTATTAACCTTTAGGATCATTTCAGGCAACTATTAACCTTTAGGATCATTTTGGGCAACTATTAACCTTTAGGATCATTTCAGGCAACTATTAACCTTTAGAATCATTTCTGGCAACTATTAAACTTTAGGATCTTTTTGGGCAACTATTAACCTTTAGGATCATTTTGGGCAACTATTAACCTTTAGGATCATTTTGGGCAACTTTTAACCTTTAGGATCATTTTGAGCAACTATTAACCTTTAGGATCATTTTGGGCAACTATTAACCTTTAGGATCATTTCTGGCAACTATTAACCTTTAGGATCATTTTGGGCAACTATTAACCTTTAGGATCATTTTGGGCAACTATTAAACTTTTGGCAACAGTATATCTCTTTTGCTTTTACTAGCTCCTGATAACTGAAAGATTGTTGGTGGGACGACGAACCTTATCAACAATTCCATTGACTACCCACAAAATTAAGGTAATCATGAATTTAGTGTTAAATGTTTTTTATTGCTTTCAGATTTCAACAAACTTCAGCAAATAAGTAGGATGACACTTGAGGGTTGTGAACTCAAACTGTCACCCATCCCCGTCTCAGATTGCATCTACGTCACCAATGTGCAGGAGTCAGTGTCATCTGACACGCTAAAGTTCTATTTTGAGAACCATCGCCGTAGCAGGGGTGGGGATGTTAACGAAATCGTCATGGTGACTGAAGAATGTGCAGCACTGGTGTATTTTGAAGATTATAAGAGTAAGATCTTCATTTGTTGCTTTAGATGCTTTTTATTTATGTTGCTACATTAAAATCTAAAATAGTGTTGCCCAGCTTAATACAGCTGTGACAATGTTGGAGTCAGACTGGCAAGATTAAATAGGAAATATTTGTAACTATCAACATTAAAGCTTAAATTAGATAAAAAAATACCTCTTTTAAGAAATTCTTTTTATGCCACAAGTAAACAAAGTTTATGAAAAGTTAACATTTTGTCACTGAAATTCTACTCTATCTGCTCCCTTCCCATTGATCCTGATTTAATAATAATTTAACAATAATGAGGCACTGTACAATTTATGTGTTCTTTCACAATAAATGTTTTGAGTAAATTCATTTTAGATATTTCACTGAAATTCTCAGCATACACTGGAAGTAAGCTTTAGTATAATATGGGAGCTAAACATATTTTCCTTTAGAAATTTAAGAAATTGGAAGACTTCCAAAATAAGGTCAACATGTATTAGACTTTGTTTCAGCTGTGGACAATGTGCTGTCACAGAAAGTTCACGAAGTAGATAAGCAGATACTGGGAGTGCAGTTGTACATTGAAAGTCTGGGCTGTGCTGAAGGAGGGGATAGTGAGCCAGTCTTCAAGTTGCCAAATCCCATCATCTTACAAAACGTAGAAGAACAGAAACTGGACTTCCTAAACAAGTCATCTACCCTTAAAGCTGCATTAGACAAGCAAATGTCTGACTGCTATACTAAGATCAACTGGGGTCTTGAAAAGAATGGAATTCAGCTTGAATGCACTCTGACAAAAGATAATCCTGGGTGCCGCAAGATAGCTATGAATTGGAAAAAAAATGCTGAAGAAAATTTTAAAGATTTTCTCAATACAATCAAGGTAGAGAAGCTGTTATGTTCATCTGAAACATGGCAGGATGTTTTGAGGCACGTTCGCAATGTGACATTTCCTAATGTCGACACCCTCGCTCTTATTGTCAGTGAAAAGGAATATCAGTTTACAGTGGTAGGAATCGGGCCAAATGTTCAAGATGTAGCGACAACTATAAGGGGTTTCATCAAAACAGAAGATGAAGAGTTGGAAAAGAGGAAGAGCACAATAAAGGATACTATTACATACTTAAAAAAATATCAAACAAAAATGCTTCTTGCCAATAGATTTCCAAACAGAATCAAGGAATCTTTCCCAAATGTGAAAGTGAACATTAATCAAAACAAGAATGAAATTCTGATTGAAGGAACACCATCAGATGTCACTTGCGCAAAAACGCAATTGCTTCAAGAAGTAAGCATGCATGCAACAGACAGTCTTAAAGATCTACCAAAGTATGGACCAGCATTGTACAATGAAAAGGTTGTTAAGGAGTACATTATTAAAAAACTAAAGGCTCAGAAGTTGGTTGCTGTTTGGGAACTATCTCAAACAAAGAGTGAACTCACTGTCAGCACCCAATCAGATGAAACCATTCACGAATGCCTAGAGATGATTAGGGATGCTGTACAAGAGAGACAGTTACCTCTCAACAGCTCCTCTCGTAGTGTGGTGCAGACTGACGCATGGACAAACTTGACTGAACAGCAGCAGAAACTTTTTCCAGGTCGATTGATGATAGCGGTTGACATGGACAAAGTTTTTGTGTGTGCCACTGATGATATAATTGACGAGGTTGTTTCAGATGTTCAAAAGTTCATTAGCAGGAATACTGTAGTAACTGAGGCTATAACACTAAAAAATAGCATTGTTCAGCTGATTGATAGACATCAAAAGGGAAAAATAGACAGTATTTGTCAGGACTTAAGAGAACACTTTGTCCATATATCTGTTATTAAAGGAAATGCTGGATATACCATACAAGGAACTTTAGATGGTGTTGCTAAGGCAATGCAGAAGCTGCAAGAAATAATCAGTGAAGTAAAAAATAAAAAAGACACTATCTCCAAGCCAGGCATTGGCATGCACATGAAAACATCCAAAGGAATTCAAGCCCTGACTCAAGTAGAGAAAGAGTATCCAGTCATAATACAATCCCAGAGTGAGGATGAGGAGGATGATTTTGATGGGTCTGATACTGGTGGTTTTACTGCCAATCAAGAAGTAGGTCTGACTCTACATGCAGTTTGTGAGACTTATGACAACCGTAGAGTATTCACAGGAGATGGAGACATGACCATGATGACGGTGGATGTCCTTGTGAACACAGCTGATGAGAACCTCAGTCTGACTGGAGGATTGGGCAAAGCCTTAGTGAAGAAAGGTTGGTGTTAGTCACTATCTGTATATATAAATATGGATAAAACTTTTAACTTTTCCCATTGAATGTTTGTTGGATAGTATTATTGCAACCATTTAAAACTGTCCATCTACTTGGTACAGCCATTAGTTCTTTTATTTTGCAATCATTGCAATCAATTTGTGAATACATACCTCAACTGTCCTGGAGACTTGTTGAAATAAGCAGGTTTGAAATGGTTAAGTTTGTATATAATTTACCTGTTTTTAGTTTTATTCTCTGCTCTTCTTATCCTTCTTAAAATTTCACTTTCTGTTTGTTTTTTATTCAACTATTTTAAAATAAGTAAATTATATTCTGTCTGCCTGTTCTCTAAAAGTGTTGTTTAGCCTTACAAGCTGTTTCTTTTGATTGGTTAAAATCAATCTTTTATTTCTAAATGAATGTAGAAACTATGACTATTTTAATAATAAGAAAATGCTTAGATTAGTTGTATGTTTTATAAGCACTTTAAGACTAAGGTTTTTATCAAGATTAAAACATGTTGCTTTTTTACATTGTGGAACTTGTTAGTATTGAATGACAAAATATTAATTTGCTCATTTAGGAGGGAAGAATATAGAAACTGAGTGCAAGCAGTATATAGCAGACCAGGGAAAGTTGTCTGAAACTGAAGCATTTGTCAGTAAGGCTGGGAAGCTTAATGCCAAGTATATTGTCCATGTGGTGGGCCCACGGTGGCGTGGGGGACAGTCAAATGAAGAAGACATCTTGGAGGAAACAGTTATAAAGGCATTGCAACAAGCTTCGGAGAAAAATGTCACCTCTGTAGCACTTCCAGCAGTCAGTTGTGGTGTCCTAGGGTAAGATATTTGTATATATTTTTTAACCATTACTTTAATAGAGAGTATCTGTGATTGGGCAGCTCCGGTTCCCATTGTATGTGTAAGGGCCACAGATTGTGTGAAGACACATATGAGAGGCATTCATTCAGTTAGTATAAAATGCAACAGTGGTTTAACATTAAGCCATAATATATAAAAAAAATAACTGGCTCAGAAGACTGGCCAAAACAATATCAATTGACCCCTCATCGGGCCTGACTTTAATCTAAATAAACTGATAAACGAAGGATGAAATCCTTCAAAATCATTGCATAGGTTATTTTTCAGTTTGAATGTAGACATCCTAGTGACAATGTGTAATAAAACAACATAAAACAAGCATGCCTTTATTCCTTTTTAAATTGATATTTTCTTAATTTTATCTGCAAATTAGTTTTTAATATTCATTTAATTTTAACCACAGACTATTTAGAACTTACATGGTTAAGGTAAAACAATGGGCCTGCCAGCAAAATCATGTCCAGATGCCTTAACTGAATTTATAGCCAGCTTTTTGAAAGTAAACTCACCCAAATAAAGTCCCGGCTGAGTTGTCTATAGTCTTCATGATACCCAACTAACAAGATTAAATTACTAAACCGGCCGCAATAGCTCAAGTGGTAGAGCATTCTCTTGCGGATCTGGAGGTCTAGGTTCAAACCACGGCCAGGTCAAACCAAAGACTTTAAAGTTGGTAGTAGTGGCTTGCCTCGTAACGCTCGGGGCTAAGGGGACAGCATTACGCCTGACTCGTCGATGTCAGTATAACGGACCGGCCGGGTTCAGTCCCTGGCCACCTCATAAGTGCCCCTGTGCTATAATGATAGAAATGTTGCTGCGCAGTATCGGCAAAAATGCCGGCTAATCCCAATCCCATCCCTGGGCACCTCATAAGTGCCCCTGTGCTATAGTGATAGAAATGTCTGCACAGTATCAGCAAAAATGCCAGCAAATCCCAAATCTCTCAAATCACAAAACCTTAAATAATCAGTTATGACATTTAAGCTTATTTCTTTCTGATTGTTTTAGCTACCCAGCCAATCTGGCCACAACCATAATTGTGAAGGCTGTAAAGAACTTTTTCCGAGAGTTTCAGGACACTTCCATCAGCGAAGTCTACCTTTGTGACATCAAGGCAGACACAGTAAACAAATTTACCAGTGCACTTTCAACGGTCTTTGGAGCTCATACCTTGAAGAAGATTTCCCAGGATCAAAGACCAAAGTCAACAACTGACAGAAGTAGTATGCCATTTTTGTTTATATTCCTTTACATCAGTTTGTAGCTTTGCTAAATGAGTGGATAAATCTTTGGAACAAAACACTAAGAGCAAAATTAAAACTAATTTACTTTTTTTTTTAAACTTAGAGTTGTGTACTTATTAATGATACAGTATGGTTCCTTCTTAAGCCAAATCCCACCATAACATGTTTTTATAATTTTAAAGTCTTAAACTGCTTAAAACAAGTTAATCAAGATTAGGCAAATCACATAGATCCTGATCAGCCAGTGCATGCTGGGAAATGACTGATAAGAATCTGTACTATTTGCCGCTGGGGTTTAAGGAACATGTTAAGCTTCATGTACATTTAGCTGTTAATGTAGGAAAATAATTAAGTTGGACTTCTTAACATAAATAGGCATTTTGCAATTGTCTTTTAGACCATAGTAAAGCAACAACAAATGCAAGTTTGCACGCATAGTGTGAGCAAGTGTGAGTGAGGGCAAGCAAATGCAACTCTTAGGTTGCAAGTCAGTCACACTCCAGTGTAAACCAAGTGTTAGAGAAAACTTTTGAGTGAGGTGTTCTTCGAGCTGACCTGTATCAAATTTCAAATTTCACTGTTTTGCTGTTTAGTTAGCTACTTATATTAACATTTCATACAATATATTATGTTTTGTATGAAATGTTTATATAAACAGCTAACTACTATATATAATATATGCAAGTGATTATCATTGTCAGATGGCTCACAGCAGAGAAACTCAGTCTCTACAAAATTTGCCTGGATCTGGTCAGTTTGGGTTAAGCATGTTAAGATTTAATATCCTGTTCAACTCTTATTGATTGTATCTACGCAAATTGTTTAGATCCAGATCAGCTATCTACTGCAGGGAACTGTCTCATCATGATATTCACCATTTGCTGTTGGTACCCAGGCAATAGGTACAAGTACCTTTAGGCAAGGTGATAACCAACAAACTTACTATAATATTTAAAAATAGAGCAGGTTAAAGGTTACGAGTAAAATTATTTGACCTTTGTAGGATCCCTACAACCATCTGCCAAGGAACACCACTACAGACAAGGTAGGTACCATAACCATGTATTATACAGTCAGAAACATTTCTTAAGTCAATATTATTACATTCCCTTCCTATACAAAATGAAAATAGAAAAGACTGTCACATGACCTTTTTAAGCATATTTGGCCAAAAACAGCTTTTTTGAAAGAAATTTTTTAATTTTAACATTTCAGTGTAGGCTTGTATTTTTCTTCATATCAAGTTAAAGTAAGTTCAAGCGGTTTATGTCCAAATCGGAATAAATGTCAGTAAGCATTTTACAGTAAACTCTATAACTTTATGCTTAGTATTCACCAACTAGCCTAAATTCATCATGGCATGCGATTACATCTTATATCACTATGATTGTCTCAGTCCATCTGGATAAACTAGATTGGGTAAAAGTGACTTTGTGAATAGCATATTCTTAAAGCAATATACGGAATGATTCTAACTTTAAATTAAAAGCAAGATCCAGAATTAGTTCTTTTTTCATATGCTAGATCTATCAAACTATAAACAGCTTATCATTGTATGTGTGAGCTATTAATCATTTTTTGTATGTTTGTAATTCTAAGCAAACTTTGATTATTGTTGCAGCTGCAGCAAGCATGCCATCTAGGCCTGCATCGGGATCAGGCACAGGTCCCATACAAATTGGAAATATAACTGTCACAATAGTGAAAGGAGAGATAGCCAAACAAAAAGTAGGTCTTCTCTACTTGCTCTTGCTGTGTTTGTTAATATCCCATTCCTATTGTCAAATTATTTGTTAACACCTTGATCACATTAACACAAGACATATTTATAAAGACTTACCTTCACTATTTGTCTCAACCTGAGCAAGTCGTGCTTAGCAGGTTTAGCGATAAACTTTGTCTAGAAGCTGTTGTGTTACTGATATACTTTGATAATAGACTTTTATGATTATATGTTGTCAACATTTGAAAAAAATACAAGTCTGAATCAATTGGCAACCATTTTGAATCACAGCAGATAAAGGTATTAGATGTGTAATAGTGACTAAATTGAATCCTGACAAAAGATATATCGCATTATTCAGCATTGTATTCTGGATTTTTTTCCAAATTTTAACAACTTTTCACCTCAGTAAGTTTTGCGAATTTTTATGTACTAGGTCGCCGTCCTGAAATCTGACCTTTAAATAATCTCATACATGTCAAATTTGGATGAATAAAAATGATAGAAAACACATAATTGCCATATGTTTTCTACATTTTTATTAGAGTCTACTTTTCTAAATAAAAACACTCAAAAAAAATGTGAAAAACACACTTCTCTCTTTCTTTGCTTTAAGTTTGCTTTTTTTGACGAATCTTTCTCGCTGACCATGATTCCTGGTCACCATTTTGGAGTGAAGAAATTGTCATGATTTCATTAGATAAAATTGGAAACTAAAATTGGGTTATTTTATTCTCGGAAGGCTGAGTGTTGACGTTAATGATCAAACATGTAACATTGTAAAACACTTAATGCCGACATTACACGAATATTTATGAGATTGATTACACATCTAATACATTAAATGCGTCTTGACTATAGAGGCATTTTGTCAACATTTGAGTGAAAAAATAGCCGGTCACATGTTCCTGACCCTCTGCCCTTCACCTTGTAGGTTCAGGTTCTGGTAGGGAAGAGAACTTTCATGTGTGGAAGTTTTCCTGCTAACCTGTTGTGTGTCTGTGATTCTACTCAGACATATTCTGTAGTCTTCCTCCACCAGTAATATGCTGGATGCCATCATTATAAATATAATTGTTTTGGAGCAGTGTAACAAAACAACAAACATTTCGACATTGTCATATTTCAGTTCTGGCAGATTGTAGTTATTGGAAGCTCATGTATAAATAATTTTACAACTTATGACGTGCATATACAGTTTGCAGGTATCTGATCTTGATGAATAGTAGCTGTTTTATGGGTAGTCTGCTTAGGAGGTGTGAAATTGGGTAATAAATTATTACTAATAATTAATAGCTTATGAACTGAAGCAGCAGGATAATTGTTGGGGCAGATATAATAAAGCTTTCTATTTTTTTTGGGTTACCACTTATATAACATATTTTTTGTATTATAGGTGGATGCCATTGTGAACACTACAGCGAGAAACCTTGACCTGAAAAATGGTGCTGTGTCGGCATCATTGAGCAAGGCCGCTGGGCCAGATCTGCAGCAGGAGGCTCAAACAAACTACCCGAATGGCATCAAGGCAGGAGAGCTGGCAATCACAGGAGGCCATAAGCTGCAATGTCAGAAGGTTCTACATTGCACCCTGATGAACTGGGATGGGGGTGCCACGGCAACTGGGGTTTGTCTATTTTGATATTGTAGTCTGTAGTTTGTTGCTTGCCCTAAGAATTATTGCACATCCAGGAAAGTGTTTAAGGGTCTGTTTCCTTAAGGTAATGCAAGTGAAATAGAAAATATACAGAATTTGAAAATTAACACAACGGATGAGGTGTATACTTTAATGTTGATGTGTATGCCAAATTTTATGGAAAATTCTCCATCCAGTTGCGAATTTATGGATATTTTTCTATTCTAAAATTAGTATTAAATGTGTCTCCTTTATAGAAATAAGAAAACTCCAAATGTTATGTTGTATCCTCATTAGGAGAAGTGTTTTGCTTATGAATATCATTTGGAAGCAAGATATAGCATTAGACAAACCAACCGAACATGTTACTAGATTGGTTCGACTCAAACTATCCCAAATATATAATTTATTGTTTACAAACCCAACGCATATATGACTGATTTTTCCAGACTTTCCTGCTTATTGTACTTTTTTGCAAAAATCACCAAGCTCTTGATAGCCACATGATTTTTTTTTGGAGTTGCCCTTAATGTTCTATAAAGTATTTTGGTTGCAAAATAAAAAAAATCACCACATGGTTTTGATTTTTTTTAGATTTTCAATATACTAGGTAACAAATTTGTAATCAAATTTAAAACAAATCATACAAGTAAAATTCATTTACAAAAAAAAAAATTAAAAACTACAGCACATGTGAAAAAGTAGAAAGAAAAAAAGTTAGCCATTTGTGCCCATACCGGGATTTGAACTCTCAACCCCTAGTTTTGAAGCATTTTAACCTTAATTTTGATACTCTTCAATTTAAAGTGCAGCATTACATTTGCTCTACCTTAAAAGATAAAGATTGACTTGTAGAAAATATGGTAGCAGTAAAATTGTAATTTTAATAACCACTTATCGTAGTAGTAGTATAATTCTCTTTAGCTCACCTGAGCACAACATACTCAAGGTGAGTATTTCTGATACTCTTTAGTCCGTAAAGTTTGTGAACACACTAGAGACTACAGGTTTTATCCAATCTTCATGAAACTTGGTCATAAGGTCTGTCTACATGAAATCATGAATTCATTATTGGGTCATAAACTAGGACATAAGGTCAAACTTGTGAACATACTAGAGACCACATTTATAGACCAATCTTTACCAACCTTGGTCAGAATGTTTGTCTGCATGAAATCTTGGATGAGATCATAACTGGGTCACGTGGGGTCAAAACGTAAGTCACTTGCTTAGATCTTAGAAAAAGCTAATGAACATACTAGAAGTATACATTTATAGTCCAATCTTCACCAAACATGGTCAGAATGTTTGTCTGCATTAAATTTTGTATGCATTTGTTAATTGGGTCACATTGGGTCAATAAGTAGTTTGCAAGGTAAAATTTCAGAAAAAAAAATTCTGAAAACACTAGAGGCCGTATGTACATGTATGGCCCAATCTTCACCAAACTTTATCAGAATGTTTGCCTGCATGAAATCTTGGATGAGTTCATAACTGGGTCACATGGGATCAAAAAGTAGGTCACTAGATCAGATCCTAGAAAAAGCTTGTAAACACAGTAGAGGCCACATTAACGTCCAATCTTCACCAAACTTGGCCAGAATGTTTGCCAGTATGAAATCCAAGATGTGATTTGAAGTGGGTCACGTGGATTTAGTAGGTCACTAGGTAAAATTCTAGAAAATGTTCTCAGCCCAGCGGCCAGCCTAATGGTCCAATCTTCACCAAAGATTTCTAAAGTAAATAACTCTTAATTACTTGACGCCTGATATGAGCGTACTTAAAGCTTTTGTCCTCAGTTGAGCAATTAAGGGCCATCATGGTCCTCTTGTAGAATTGTGGGTTTGAAAAGTAACTTTTGTTTGCATAATATTTTATTATAGTATACCAGATGGGTGCTTTCTGTTTAGGATATGATTATTTTCAAGTGTAGCTCACTAAGATACATGTGCTGAATATGACTTCAAGACAAAGAAGTAGTAAGTATGCTAATGGACTGCAACAAAGCACTATAACAATAATATGAAAGTAGTAATATATTAATAAATCACCTTTTTACTTTAAATGCTTTAAATCTTTACCATATTTACTATATTTATGAAATAATTTTTGGCCATCTGTGGGTTGTTGGCAAAAATACCATGGTTGGAAGTTGAAATGTGCATACATTTAACCTTGAAGGCCTGAGTGGTTATATTGCTTTTCATCTCAATGAAAACTGCTTGATTTTTGTCCATGATATTTAAGGAAACATAGATGCATGCTGTAGCCTTATTGTACACTTATGCTGTTCTGTTAATTACACTTCTCAGGAAATAATGTTGACTTAAACTCCTAGTGCATCATATAAAACTGCTGCAAACAACATATATCTTTTAAATTTTTACTTTGAAAATTTGTTCTGTTTTATCAACTGACAATAGGAACTTGAAAGATTTATTATTTGATCAAATAATTGTGTTATACAATGAGGAAATGTAACACATGAGATCCAAATTTTTGACATTGGATCATATGGCAAGTCAATGTAAAACTATCAAAATCAAATTTTATTTGACTCAACCATTGTTGTAAGTGTTACTTACACCTCACGATAATTTTAAAACATATGTTGAAATTGAAATCGCTAAGCTGGACACAGCGGCCGCAATAGCTCAAGTGGTAGAGCGCCGGCTTTCGGACCGGGAAGTCGCGGGCTCAAACCCCGGCCAGGTCAAACCAAAGACTTTAAAGTTGGTAGAAGTGACTTCCTCCCAACGCTTGGGGCTAAGGGGACAGCATTATGCATGCCTTGTCTGTGTCATTATAATGTTATAATGAACCAGCCAGATTCAGTCCTTGGGCACCTCATAAGTGCCCCTGTGCTATAATGAAAGAAATGTTGCTGCACAGTATCAGCAAAAATTCCAACAAATCCCTTCCCATCCCATCCCTAAGCTTGACAGATTTCCTGAATATTAGATACATTTTATAATCTCATGTGCTGCAATTGAATTCTCCTGTAAACTGTCAACATTCAGAATTAACACCACAGGGTTCATTCATGATGAATTTGTGGCTAAATTACATGGCTACTTATTGAGGGCAAAAGCTAAATATGCATCACAGAAATCACTAGTTATTGTTGAATATTCCATGTTCCTTTTTCTATATGTAACATATTGAGAATATTTGAGTTGTCTAAGAAGTGTAAATAACTCCTGCTTATTCTTTAATTTTTTACCAACAAGTAGATTCACAAGTAACAAGGTGACCTGCTAATTAAGCATTTACACTTTTTGTCCCAGCTTGGTCAGTTTGTGAAAAGAAGGTTAAGAGTTATATATACAGTCATGATAGCTAGTTTACATCACAGTTTTTGGTTACGGTTACAAAGAATCACAGAATGTTTATCGGTTTCAGGCTTTAGACCAGCTTGTGACCATCTGTTTGACACAGGCCGATAGGCTGGGTCTGGCCAGTATTGCCATGCCTGCCATAGGAACAGGCAGCCTCAACTTCCCACGAGACATTGTTGCCCGCGAGATGTTCAAAATGGTTGCACAGTTTGACAAGAAATATCCAAAGACATCCGTCACAGATGTACGCTTCATTGTCTATCAGAAGGACATGCCAACCATTAAGGTAATTTTAATACATTATAATCTTGTTGCTTATACCCATAGCAGCTTACAGTATAGGTTCTTGTTTACCAAGATATAGAGAATACCACGTTATCACTAGTATAGTTATACATCTATATCAATCATCCATGCAAGTTTGAAGAATTTTCTGTCAATAATGCAGAAGTTGACCATACAAGAATCAGTTAAGCAGACTAATAAAAAGCAAATTTAGAATAAACAATGCAAAGAGAGATGTGTCATCTTTACACACAACTAAAAATCAGTATAAAGATTTAATAAATTAAAGTGATTGTTTGGTCTGGAGTTATTGTCCTTTTTAATATTCTCATTAAA
The DNA here is from genome assembly GCA_007844125.1 of Sinonovacula constricta. Classification (NCBI taxonomy): domain Eukaryota; kingdom Metazoa; phylum Mollusca; class Bivalvia; order Cardiida; family Solecurtidae; genus Sinonovacula; species Sinonovacula constricta. The sequence continues at coordinate 15,387,896 of CM017569.1, read as the reverse complement.
TAATTGAACTGGCTTCTCCTTGATTATTGATTGCAAAGTCCTCATACTTGCATGCATGATTGATAATGATGTGTAGTTATGCACAAAGGTGAGATAACATTGATTGCATTGTTTATTCCGGAATTATTACCTTTCCCTATTTTCCTTAGTAAATTTCTAAAGCCTTAAATCTGTTAATTGTTCTGTCACAAACAATTGGCTTAGTTTGTCCTTTAGGCATATCCTCCTCCTTATGTTGCTCTTGCTGAAATTATTGCTTTTAAGTAATGCAGGGAAACTCAGGATTTATCAGTGACATGATAATGATATTTGAGTTATGCAAATAACATTTTAAGGAACGTTCTTAAAAAATGTACACATTTTCACACGATCACACTTTGAACAAAGTTTGTATCAACCAAAGAAAACTCTTGCTTGTCTTAAAATCCATGTTTCCTTGTTTTGGGTTGTGAAAAAATGGCAGCCCTGTTACTTGAAAACAAACATTAACATAGTACTACCCACATTTATAAACAGTATGTAATAAACTTCACATTGCCAATAATTTAATTATCGCACTTAAATATCAGTTAAACATGTTTTAGTGTATTTTTATTTGAACTGAAAATGAAGAATAATCTGATAATTAGAAATAACTATTTCAGAATGAATAGGTTATATTTAAATTTTGATTGCAACTTGTGGCAAATGAGGTTTCAAATAGGGATTTAAAAAATGAGAATAATTAGTTTAAAATAGTTTTTCACTATGCCACTTGTGAAAACACTACTGCTAGTTTTGTTGAAAATTAAACCAGAAAAAAACATACCCTCTATAATTTTCTTGTGATATATTTGATAGCCATGATAAGCATGTAAAGATCTTTTGTATCAGGCATTTGAACAGGAGGCTGGCAGTAAGTACAGTGGGGCTCAGCAGTCAGCAGATTCATCTGAGGGTAAGTGCATACGACTTTCCCTGTTTTTTTAGCTCACCTGAGCTTACACTTAAGGTAAGCTATTGTGATCGCCATCCAGTGTTCTGCATCACTCGTCCATCAACATTCTTTAAAAAACATCTTTTCTAAAATTGCTGGGCCAAATTTAACCAAACTTTCTCAGAAGCTTCAGCTGTCATGGGGTAGGAAATTTATTCAAAGAATTTTAATCCATAAAAAATGGCCACCAGGGATGTTGGTATTTTTTTATGTATGGCTATAAATGACAAATGTATCAAATGATTGACTTATTTGCAGCAAAGTTTGCCTCTTTATTAAATTGTTTCCATTCTAGAACATCTGATTAAAAAATCTGTAAATACGAAGCTATCTGACCTTTTTATAAATTATTGGTTTTGCACATGGGAAATATCTAAAAAATGGTGTTGTTAAAAGTTATTTAAAGACAAGTTTGGATTTGAAGATTACCTTAATAAAACTCCACACAGTTTTCTAAAATATGTCATGTTTAGAACAAGAAATAACAAATTTCCAGTAGAAACAGGAATTTGGAACAATATAACTGCAGAAAATAGAATTTGTGAACTTTGTTGTAAAGGAGCAATTGGAGATAAATTTCATTACCTCTTTGAATGTGATTTCTTTGCAGAAAATAGAAGAAAGATGTTAGATAGAAACCTCTTTATTTCTCCAAATGTACCAAAATTCAAAAATGTAATGAACCTTTCACCTTGCAATGCTAAGTGTACTAAATTTTGTAAATTTGTTAAAGAAATAATTGTCAAATTTAGATGAAGATGACGATGTTATGTTCTCCTCCACACATATTATCTTTTCTTTATGATATTGTCGTTATATCTTATTGTATTGCAATGCCTCTTTCTTTTATTTCCTATATTCTAAATTTTTTGTGCTCATTTTGTCATGTTCATTGACATGAGTTACGAAATAAATATAACAATAACAAGAACCAAAGTTTTCTTTACCAAATCACCGTAATGACTTGATTAAAATACCACTCATGTATAGTTACCTATTATGTACCTACAATAATGTAATAACACTTGAAGGCGCAAACAATAATCTGGCATCATGTAATTGAATTAGACCTGTTTACTTTCATTTTATCAATGATCATAAATTGGCTTTGTTTTTTTTTCCTGTAAATTATTAACAAACAGCATTTAAATGGATTTGATTATATTAAGTAAACTTTCTTTAATACAGTTATAACTGGAAACATATAACTAGGGACCGAAGACTTAATATGACATACGTTCTAGGGTGTCCAAAAGAAATGTTCCTTAAATGTCTGAGATGTGTTCTGAAGTGTATCAAAAGGTTAATAGTTTTTAATAGTTTTATTAAACTGACTCTAAAAGTCTGAAAATGCGAATACCTAAACCTTTTGCAACATAACCTTTTTTGATGAAAACTGGTTTGAATTCTTCCAAATAATAAGCTGAAATAGGCAAACACATACTGCCCTTCGAGTTGGAACATAAAATGCAGGTAGATTACATTTGTAGCTCCGTTTTCCCATCGATCGTCATTTGCATATAACTTTGTGAAGATTAATTTAAACAAAATCTTTGTGTAATTTTTCAGTGGACACCCATTGCAGTATTTGCGGATTATGCCTAACAGATATGCATTCCTTAAAAATTGCCTGAATTTATATTTCTGTAGGGTGTTTGATAGCATGTTGTGCATAATTTCCATGTACAGAATTTATGGTAGTAACAAGTAAAACTCGTCTTATAAAAAAAATCCAAAATTTCGAGTGGAGCCTCCAATAAATGGTGTGACAAACAAAAGAGTGCTGATTCATTTCGAAGGCTTTATTAGATGTTGGACTCAGCAAAATACAACTATCAGTAATTATCGTAGTATAAAAATATAACAAAGAAGTTTAGAGTTTTGGCACATTATTAAAACTTGGACCAATGTATAACAGATAGTGCACACATCGTCAAACTAGCTACGGTCATGTTCCAGTACACTGTTCATTTGGATGGTTTAAATGTTTGAAACAGCAGCATCTTTTAGCCAATGACAACTGCACAAATTGTTAAAGGCGGTACCCGATAGTTTGCCTATATCTGATATATGTAACAATAACTTATCTCTGGGGTAATTGTACATGATTTCTGCATAAAAAGATCATTCTTCAGTCTAAACTTTGGTGGTTTTCAATAGTTCCTCAATTGTAGGGCAGTAAAACTCGTTAATCAAGACTAAAATGTACATTCTCTTTAAATCTATAAACAAGAACAATTGGGATTTCTGCTGACAATAGATATTGATGTCACAGCTGATGACGTGGATAAGCTAAAATATAAGTGATCACATGGTTTTGGTTGTTTTAAAAATAGCTAACTGTGCAGCGTGGCTCAGATAGGACATACATATTTGAAATAATAGTTATAACATTATGGTTTAGACATGTGTAGGACATCAATAAACAGCATTTTGCGAGATCTGTTCTGGTAACAGTGGTTTATTATGATGTTTAATGAAATTAGTATTTGTCCAAGTTGTTGGATACCACCTGCAAATACTATTGCTACACATGGTGCTTCCTGCAGCTGCAGATCACTAAGTTATATTATTACTCTCAGCAATATAACTTCCCTTTTCTCTTTTTTGCAACTTGATACATATTTCTTTGACATTGGGTTATTGCTAAAAATGGAGTAGGGGCAAAATATTTCCGTAACACAATTGTTCCTGTTCATTTTAGCAGGGGCAGACAAACACCATCCTGTAATAATTCTCCTCCTGTAACTTGTCCACATTTTGCAATAATGTTTATTTGGTTTGCACAGTTAAGTCTCGTAAATACATTGATAGTAACATCTGATTTTTTTCTGATAAAATTTCAGCTTCAAGATATATTTTACAGTAATTAATTTACAGTTGTGATTTTGTCTGTTTTTTTGTTGTTGTTTCTGTTTCTGTTGTTAAAGTTTAGATTGTGTCTGCCTATGCTAAAATTAATAGAAGGGATTTTGTCCAGGATTTATTTTGTCCTACAAATGGTAGAACAATTGCCACGGTTTGTGTTTTTATTTTGCTTGAATATATCATAGTAAAATAGCAGATTTGCTCTATTTTATGCCAGAATCAGTCTCAAAGCTGTGACTTCAATATATTTTCACAAAAAACTCCTTATTATAAAGCAAAAAAATTCTTGTTAGCCCCTTTAAACCATTTTGTCATGACCTGAAAAAGTTAACTTTAAGTACACTGTAAGTCTACTGTGTACCTTGATTGGATGCAAGGTGACAAACTATTAGAACACCTCAGCTATTAACGTCTGCATCACCGCAGAGGAGTGCCGATAAAGCTGGTTAGTGGGAATGTGGACAGCGAATGCAATATGCACAGTGGATGTTGTACTCGCCCAGATGGCCTCAGGGATCTGGCTTGCAGCAACGGGGCTGAGTGGCCATAATTACTGCTCGGGCACTACATATATGACAGTCTGAGGGCTTAAGATACCTATGATTATCTCTACATGGTATACAAAATGTCTGTAAACAGGCATGGAAGGCCTGGAAAAACATGTTTTGTACCATTTCTGGTATAATGTACTTACTATTAACCCCTTGAGTTTTTACAGAATGGACAAAAAGTGTGCATTTTAATCAAGTTATGGCATTTAATTGGTACATGTATTTAAGTTTACCAATATTTCAGTATGTATGGTCTATGTTTCCATTTTAATATTAAAGTCATCTTTACCAAATCATTTTATGGGTCTTTTTATTGTCAGTATTTCAGTTTATTTGGTCAGTTGAAAAACATAACAATAATCACACCTGAAATTATTTTTATGTATTCACTGCTCATACCTTTTCCGTAAACACCTAGAATGCAATAAAAATTGGCCAGTACCTTGCAAATAAACACTAAGTTTTTGGAAAACAAATCCAGATGGGCACAGCACTGCAAACTTTAAGCTTTAAGTCATGTCTAAAATTTCCCAGCCACAATTCCATATTGTTGCAGGTTGGAAAGTTCTGAATTTAAGTAGCTGTTCCATTTCATATATATATTTGGATCCATTACATACTGTAAGAATTTTTGTAACAGCTGTTAATACGTGTAGCTTAAGCTTTAATAAAAGACTTTCAATAGTTATCATGCTAGAGTTCTAAGATGGATCAATGTCATTTAGTTCTTGAGAATATAAAGTACTTCTGTATTAAAATACATTGACAAGTCTTTTTCGTCTCTTCCAAGGCCTCCACTGGTAATTGAAATAATATATTACCTTGTAAGCTTTAGAAGATATGATACATGTACATGTTTTTTTTGTTGAAAGTTTATGTGTTAGGCTTTTCTCCTCACCTGAGCTTGTGCATCCAGCATCAACATTCTTTAAAGAACATGTTCTCTGGAACTGCTGGGCCTATAGTCCTGTTTAATAACCCCTGTTATCTTCCCAGAATAATTGCCTCCCTTAAACACTCTTTAGCGTGGAGGTTCGCATTTCATTTCCGTTGGAGAGCAAATCAAAAATGTCAACGATGGCAGAAAAGGTGTTAAACTCGACTGAAAAAAGAGATATTATTGTTGTGTGTGTAGCAATTACTGGGGAGAGTTGACAGAAGGATGCCACCTTTCAGAGATTTCCAACTGACGATAAACGGAGAAAATTGTAGATAAGTCGATTTAAAACAATGAGCCAAATTTCCACTTGCAATCTGAAGAATGATCGACTTTGCTCAGAGCATTTTCTAGGGGGAAAATACACTAAGGAGAATCCTATACCGTGCGGATTCGTCATAGAAAACAGTTTCAAAAGTGGGTGGGGAATTGTGTGCGCATCATTCACGGCGTAATCAAAACTCCAAAAGTTTCAAAGATTGAATTGTTTACAGAAAATGTATTATCTATGATAATGTCGAAAGATAAAAGAATGATCGATGCATTATTCAAGTATAAACAATGGCTGCGATTAATAGGTTATGCGAGCAAATCGAAACAAAGACCATCACGTGACGTTAACAGCAGCGAATTTGCACAAAGGTCATTAACAGTCACACCTCTAGTGCATGACCGCAAAAAAAACAACTGACGGTCACACATTGACTTTTAGGTTTTGTTGAGTGGTCGCTTATTACATGTTAATTAATGAAAGAATTGTCAGTTTAAGATGACCGCTGATTGGACGACAATTAAAGAACAAGTTAATTACGATTAATTTTAGTCAATCATAGATACGAGGGAACTTGTAAGTAACGAACACTTCGCAGTTGTGACTATTGTCAACAGTTTGTCAAATAAGATATATATAGAATCCGATTCTGATAAAAATTCAGTCTCTCCAAACAAGCCAAACTGTAATGGCTTTTCAATGCGTAAATTGTTTTGTTACAGCAAGAATGCACGCTATCCAGTGCGATAGATACAATGCCTGGCAGCAATTATGTCACTAATATGGGAATATATAATTCATATATGGTACAACTATTCCCAATTCGGTACGACTATTTCCAGTACGAGAATGTAGTGGTACGGCTATTCCCGCACCCGACATATACAAGACCATGCTTCCCAATTTTTATGTCAATTCGTATATTACGTGATAACCATCAGAGATGAAATTTACAAAACAAGATTGTGTCAACTATGTATTGACATGTTATGTCTGCATTTGTATATTTGTCATATTATGTCAATTAGAAAGAGGAGAAAACAATGTTTATATGAACATCAAACAAGGTATCGGATAGGACATTTATATTGAATTTCCTTAACAAAAGAAGAAATGTAATTTACCACTAGGATTTCATCTGCTGAAAATTTGTAATGACTAAATTTTTGTCCACACAGGGAGACTGTATTGAGAGAAATCTTAATACATGTAGTTACATACAATGCAATACTATTTTTTATAATTATTATGTATTTCTAAATGTTCAATTAAAATGCATGTACATGACAGTATTCTGAAACAGAATGACATCATATAGATGGATTTTCAAACAAAATATTGACATCTGAAAATTTAAGTCTGTTTTCAGTGTGTCTAGCTTAAGATATGTCCACACATTTCCAACAAAATCATATCTCTAACTGAAGAAATTCACTTAAGTTAAGAATGTTCCCCATTAGATCAGGTTAAACATCTTTTATTTAAAAAAAAAATGCATTTCTACTGAGGTCATGTCCACTAAAAATGGTCTTCGACAATTTGCCTTTAGTTGACACAATCATCTATATGTAAGGTAGCAAAGCGGTTGCATTTCGGTATTTGGAAAATGTAAACTGAATGTAGATAGAGCTAGGTTTTGTAAGATTCTCCCTGAATGGCGTTACAAACAACTCAACTTCGCGTTTGATGCGGTCTTCTTCGTCGTGTAATTTAATGTCACTTAATGTCCATGTACCAAGCTTTTCTATCGCGTATTATAAGTTCCGGACGATTCTCTGATACATGCGCCCCTCTTTCTCTATAAAAGTCTTTCAGTTCACGCACTGATAATTTTGAAAAATTGCACAGATCGCCGATTTCATTGTTTTCAGACGCCATCTTGTTTGTTTTTTTGCTCACCGGAAGTTGTACGCAAAACGAACGATAACTCTTCAAAGGGTTATTAAACAGGACTATATCAACCAAATTTTTACTGAGCTTCAGCAGGCAAGGGAAGGAAAAGTTTTTATTAATTTTTGAGCCATCAAAAAAATACCGTCATTTTCCATGTATGGATATAAAGAAAAACTTGGGAGAAGTTTTTCTCAGAAATTACAGGAGCTAGAAGAGCCTTGATATTTTTTGTACATACTACTTGGCAAGCCCTGTATCACAATTGTTCAAAGGATTTTGATTTGTCAAAAAAAACATGTTCCATATATGGCTTTAAATCTTCTTGTCAGAAACTATATGAGCTAAAGGCTTAATATTGGGTCTACATAATTCTTGGGTGGTCCTGTATCAAAATTGCCCTCAGAATTTTGATCTAATTTTCCTTATTTAACAAAATAATCTGAAATAACAACAAGCAATAAAATACTGATAGTATGCCTGTAACGGAAATGTAATATAATGTTTAGTTTCTGCCATAAACTTTTTATTTGGTATTTATATAGCATTTATTATGGCATTAAGATTTCTGGTGAACTTTTGTATGAGCATGATAATGTTATTATGAAAATATTACATATGTAAATACATATCGAAGAAATATGTGATGGCACAGTACAATTCTCCTTGCATTGCGTTACCATACTATATGTTCTGTTATGCTAGAACAGTCTAGTCATAAGTGTTACATTCCATTATGGTAGAATGTACCATTTACGATGTGGCTCGTTATGTTACTTTACAATAGGCCTATTATGTTACATGATACGCTACATTACCTTACAATACCTTTATGATAGAAATATGCACAATACTCGATGTTTTGGACAACTGGTATGATGAAAGGACTGTTGCACCATTAACCATTTTGTCATGACCTGAAAGTGTTTACTTTAAGTACACTGTAAATCTACTGTGTACCTTGATTGGGATGCAAGGTGACAAACAGTCGGATCACCTCAAGTGGCCTTGGTGCTCGGGCACCAAGTTTATGACAGACTGAGGGCTTGAGATACCCGAGATTATCTCTACATGGTTTCAAAATGTGTGAGATCAGGCCATTTCTCAATAAATATTGAGTAAATCCGGGCCTGTCATCTATGCATAATTAAAACATTTTTAGTTATGATTTTAAATTAATTTTTTTACATAACAGTACTCACTAGCATTGGTACATGAAAATTCATATGTAAGTGATAGTGTTGGGAAGGTAAACTTTGCCCTTTTTTCTTGTAGATGAGATGTAGCTCAGATGGTTGAGAGGTCAAGAGGTCAGCTGTGTTAGAGGTCAGAGGGGCAGAGCTGAAGGGGTCATTCTTCATAAAGTCAAGTCTTGGGGTTGTAAAAAACAATCAATTGGTTCTTTAAAACAATATACAGTTTGAGAAATAAAACAAATGATGGAATGATTCTTAATTGTGGAAAACGATTGAGCAGTAACGAAAACTGTGATACATTTGAGAAAAAACAACAACTTCAGATTGAAAGTGGAAAACTGACAGTTGGTTCTGCTGGTGCAATTATACTTGCAAAAGTGGAATTCTGTGTTGAATAGTTTGGAAACGGTTTACCCCCTTAATGGTAGTGAACTTATTAGTTGTGTTTATGGTTGTGTTTCATATTTTGTTTGGATCACATGTTTGGTGTGTATTATGTTAGGTTTAAATATAATCACCGTATAATAAGCTGAAAAAAGATGTTCAACACCTGTATTCTGTATCATGTCTTTTGTGCAAGATGAACATCAGTTTTGCAAAGATGATACAGAATATTGATTTTAGATACCTATTCATTACTGTTAAACTTGCATTAGTATTCCCTTACATACATATTTGTAATTTTTACTAATACTTACAAGCATTTATCAACCTGTCACAACATGACAGTACCACCCTTTCGATGACCGTGGTAAGTGTATAATCACTGCTAACGTCCATGATTTTATCAAGCAACAACTTAGTAATCTGTAATAGTTTTTGCAGGATTGATAGAAAGCATATTGGGTGCAAAGAGTAGAAAAGATTATCTGGCCTGCTTTAAAAGTGAATCTTGGCTCACTAAAGCTTGCCAAGAAATAGGTGTCTCACTCACTCACTAGATAAACTTTCCTATTATTGGACTGAATAATGTATTCTCTATATCTTTCCTATTTGTTGTTTCATCATTGCGTTCAGATTTTTTTCTTTTTTGGTGTACCCCATATAAATAGTGTTGTGTGTGTCTGTTGAAAGTAACACACTTTCAAAACACAAGCAATTTGTCAATAGAATTTGAATGTTTAACAAATTCTAAGTGAACTATTACTTTTGATTTTTTTTTTTGGCAAAATGAGACAAAAATGCGGTGAATGCAAATGCAAAACATTTTTGATGAAACAAAAAAAATGTCAGCATTCAAAGCAGAGATAAAATACCTACATGTTAAGTCAATATTGAAACAATTGTCTAACTATGGAAAAAATGCCTAGATGTTATGATAATATAGACACAACTCCCTTACTAGGTACATAATGTGTACATGTTACGTCAATATAGGCACAATCGTCTAACTAGGCGCAAAATGCCTACATGTTATGTCAATATAGGCACAACCGTTTAACTAGGGACAAAATGCCTACACTTTATGTCAATATATGCACAACTGTCTTACTAGGGACAAAATGCCTACATGTTTTGTCAATATAGGCACAACTGTCTAACTAGGGACAAAATGCCTACACTTTATGTCAATACAGGCACAACCGTCTAACTAGGGACAAAATGCCTACACTTTATGTCAATATAGGCACAACCGTCTAACTAGGGACAAAATGCCTACACTTTATATTAATATAGGCACAATAGTCTAAGTCGGCACAAAATGTGTACATGTTATGTCAATATAGGCACAACTGGCTAATTATTGTAATTAATAGCAAATATAATTTAAGATCAACTGTGAATAGGTAATGATCAAATCCAGTTGGGACCATGGCCTATTTGTGTAGGCAAACAATTCACAGAAACATCTGAATATTCATGAGTAAAGGTTCAATGTTTCCAAACAGCAAAAGTCTGAAGTTTTTTAACATGACACTAAGCATTTTTTTAAAGTTAATTTTAGATGAAATATTTTTATTTTTACGTTGAACATAAACATAATAATTTACTTTTGCTAACAAGCAATTTTCACAATATGTCAAAGTGTTACTTCATTTTGTATTTTTATTGTTAGAGATATTTATTCCTCACACTGCAAGTACTGGTAATTAATTGCATAATGTTAATATTTATACAAGAATTGCAGACTCAAAGGAGTATCTTTCATAGGTCATTAACCTCTAGTCTGGATTACCTGCCCTTTGTCTAAACACAAAGGGTCAGGCACAAACGAAATAATGGCGGCGGCGATGGAATCGCTAAGTTTACGAGCTAATAGCAAAAGGCGGGTCATTGTGATAGTATTGATTTTTTGGTCAATATCAATGTTGTAGTTTTCATTCGTGTAAAGCGTTGTTAAGGAGCTATTACTTATGATGAGATTTTACATTCCTGACAAGTTGAATATTTTTCGGACAAATTTACGCAGTGTAATTTCGGACATTATTTATTTAATTGATAAATTTTAAGTTAAAAAATAATTTAAGTGAAAATTTCAGTTCCCCATATTTCCTTCATTAGGTAATTAATATTGAAAATTATTACATCTGTGTGAAATGCATTCATAGAACATTTCTTTTATGCAAAAATAAGTCATTTTAAAACAAAAGTATAAATGTAATGGTGTTAAGAAAATTTTTAATAATTTTAAGTTTTGACTTAAGATGCTTTGTGAATACGGCCCCTAGGAGTGGCATGTTAAATTTGGTAAAGAGATCTTATTATTACTTTATTATCGCCATTTTCACTATATTTGTCCATTTTTAAACTTGATCATGTTATACAGTCCCATAGAAGTTATTAGTAATAGGTTTGCAGCAAAAAAATATTTTTTATGCCACTAGGATGTTGTTTTAGCTGAAAAATGGTATGTAACGTGACAATATGCACTGTGTATTAATTTGAAGAGCTAAAAATGATGGTTTTTCAGCATTATGTTGTATCATTTAAATATTACTAAGATTGCATAGCAAAATATTATATTTTGCATTAACAATTTATAATCATTGGTTATATTTCACTATAAACATTTCTTTCTAGTTTAATTAGCTTTTTGTTTCATCAATTTTTAAGAAAAAAATAAAAAAAATTGACAGGGGTTTGTATACAAGTAGAGTTTGTTATACATTTTGACAATTTCTTTCAAACTGAAATTAAGAAGCCAATGAATTGAAAAAGAAATTAATATTAAAATGATTTGCAGTTTATTTTTCAAGATTTATATGTATTTAACACAAAAACATACCTAACTTTGAACTAGCTTTTGTGTGCAATGTTTTTAATTATGTCATTCCTGCACACCTGCAAAGGGTAATATTTTGTAGTGTCTGCAACAGAGCTTCACACATTACAAAAACAGGAGATACAAAGTTTACTTTGCTGTTATATAAATTGCCTTGGGCACATGTTTCTACAATCCAAGCGCTTTCACCAAATGCCTTAAGGTTTTTTTCGCATTTAATGAAAAGCTTTGTTTGCAACGGTGTAGTGTCTGCAACATAAATATTAATATGCTTCTAAATAAGGCATTTTTCATGTTCTCAAAGTTGTTTTTGCTAATAAATGTTTGGTTTGATTGCAGTTATATAAAAAAAGTGAAATAAATATTATTGTCTAGTCTGATTTTCTGCCAAACAGGACATAACAGTGAAATTAATGTACTTCTAATATGGGCCAATCAGGATATTCAATGTATTTTAACATATATAATGTATATACCAATTGAATGATGAAAGACAGTCCAGGTAACTTAAAAGAAATAAAAAAGATGTGACTTATCTGAGACCAGAAAAAGGGTTTACACATTTATTTTTTTTAATTATGTGTTGCGGACACTACAAGATGTCTTTCATCCTTCATGTACCAATAATAGGTCTTATTGTTGAAGAACTGATGAACTAATACTTCTATTTTAAAAAGCTTCATCTCAAAAAGCTTAATTGATACCAATTGCAGTCAGGATCAAACACCATTTTTGCATTTATCATCTTAATCACATCAATATAAGTTGGTCATTCAAAGGGAGTACTGTTGTAAGAATTCTTTAAAAATCTGGGCTTACCAGTATGTTGATTTCTCTTTTGTTTTTGCCAGACAACTGAACTATTTAGATATGCAAATCAATAAATCGATAGACTATTTACATGAAACATGCATATAATGATATAACATTATCTAATGAAGTTTAAATTAAGCCTAAATGTCAGTTAATGTGTAACATAATACTAATATGGCAACTTATATTAACACGAAGTCTGGTCAGTATAATTATTATTTATGTACAGTGAGTTAGTTCTTCTAAGCACTAGGAACTTGGGGCAAATATTTATGCATGATAATTCTAAATCAAACTACGGTATATGATTATCAAAAACATAAGCAAGTTAACTGCCATTTCTTGTCATCACCAGCAATGTCATTTGAAATGTTTTAAAATATTACTGTGTGCATGTATACTCAACTCACAGGAAAATTCTTTTAATGCCTTTTTTTTGTTATTTCTTTTAGATCTGATTAATGGAATTTGTTAAAAATGATTAGAGTGTTCATCATTATTTTGATTTTTTTTTTTGTTTAATAACAATGTCAGGTATACAGAAAGGTATTATTGCCACTAATTTGGTTTTCATTCAATTTGATTTTTTAATAACAATATTAAATAATGATTTAGGAGAATAGAGTGTTTAGTGTGACATTTGCCAAATTTTTCCTTTGAAGGTGACAAAAATTAACAAGAAATGCTATTATAAAATGAAATACTGCTAATGTTTCTGTAAGAAAAGTCCCCAGGAAGCATGAAGTCCAAACAAATGAGTGCAAAACACTTACTTAATTTGACTTAGCATTTGCATATTCATTGTTATTATTTGCTATCAGTTTTTAAGTGTTTTTATATAAATTAACAACATTAAAACACACAATTTTATCTTCAGTAATTTAGGAAAACTATTTTTTAAAGTTTGCATTGATTTAAGACAACGAATCTGAAGTTTCTAAAACATTTAGGACTCCTTATTTTTTTATGTTCACTTATTTGTTAGTTTGTATGTTCTACTCTTAAGTTTTTGCATTTTGGCATTGTAAAGATTCTATTAAAATTATTCTATCAACACAAAAATGAGGAGCATGTGTCTAGGTGGATCAGACAGTAAGAATAACAGTACATATTGTGCAATTCTTAGAATGCCCTAATTTTGAAAAAGTGCTCTTTCATACACATGGTAAATGATGAAATATTCAAGTAAGTTAATAAAATGACATAACAAGCATCCCACAATAACTGTATAAGCACAATATCTTTGATTATATTGTAACATTTACATTTAAGATAATATATGTAGTGTCCGCATGGCAATGTAATACTTTCTTAATAAACATAACTAAAACACATTCGTATTGATCACAATGCAAAACAAAATCATTTTATAATCATTTTACAAGAGAACTTACGATCACATATCCGAAATATCACAATCTTCGTATTTGTCCGAAAAGTACTCAACTTATTGAAATTTAAAAAAAAATAACATACGGAAATGCTCCACGAAAAGAAACCTTATCTTTAAGAATTTTATATATACATATCGATTGAAAATTGAACAATATCCCAATGAACAACTTTTGAAAGTATTTGGTTAACTTACAGCTATCATTGCGTCGGCCATTGTTTCGTCAATGCCAGACTTTTATTATGTTTACAATAGAAGCTGGGAACCAGACTAATTAACCTCTACCATCATTTACTGTTATATGAGAGAATCTTAGCCAAATGAGATTAAAACATAATTATTTTAGTTTTTTTGTTAACATTGTCTATCTTATATGTTCATTTCATAATAAGGTTTTTAACAATAAACTCAAAGGAATGTCAACTTGTAGATTTTTTTAGAACTTAACTCATTTTAAATAACTCAGATATTCACACTGATTTTGATGTACACAGTTGTTTTATGGGACAGCAATTGTTACTACAGTAAAACCTAATCATTTAAGGACTGTGATGTAGGATGTTTATTTACTGCAACCAAAGTGGGTTACCAAAAAAGGACAGGAAACTCTGATACTCATTAAAATTGCTTTTTTTTAAAACTTATTTTCTGTTTTATAGAAATGATTATTCTACAGTTCTTTTTGGAAATATTTATACCATTGTATTTAACGTTTACTTTAGTATAAGATATAATGAATTTGAAAAAGTATACATCAGTCGTTATGTATTCATGTAATTATAGAGTTTATGTAAACATTATCTTAAGAAGCATATATATGTGATAAACTGTTTGTTTTTAGCACACCTGAGCTATGCTATTGCTATTGTGCTCACCCAATGTCCGGCATCCTGCATTATGCTTCCATCAATATTTTCAAATGTCATCTCATCTAAAACGGCTGTGCCAAATTCAGCTAAACTCTCTCAGAAGCTTAAGTAGATGGGGGAACGAAAAGTTGTTCAAATGATTTTGATCCATCAAAACACATGGCTGCCAGGGGCGTGGCCATTTTCCATATATGCCTACAGGAAATCTTAGAAAATCTTCTTGTCCGAATGTGCCAGAGCTAGAGCCTTGATATTTGGTATACATGTTCTTTGCGTGGTTCTGTATGAAGATTAATAAAAAAATTCTGATCTGCCAGGAGCATTGGCATTTTCCATATATGGCTATATAGGAAAACGTAAAAAAAATAGTTCTTGTCAGAAACTGAAAGAGCTAGAGAATTGATATTTGGTTTACCTGTTCTTTGAGTGGTTCTGTATCAAGATGGTTCAAATGATTCTGATTCATCTAAAAACATGGCTTGGCCATTTTTCATATAAGGCTATAAAGGAAAACTTAGAATATCTCCCTGTCAGAAACTACAAAAGCTAGAGACGTGATACTTAATGCACATGATCCTTGGATACATGTAGCCCTGTATAAAGACTGTTCAAAGAATTCTGATCCATCAAAAAGCATGGCTGCCATGGGCATGGCCATTTTCAATTTATGGCGATAAAGGAAAACATAGAACGTTATTAGTCAGAAACTGCAAAAGTTAGAGCCGTGATAATTGGTATACATGTTCTTTGGGTGGCCCTGTATCAGGATTGTTAAGGTAAAGCATGTGTTATAGATAATATATAGAATTGAAAAATTAATGCAACGGATTAGTTGTATATTTTATTGTAGACATGTCTGCCAAATTCTCTATCCAATTTTGAATTTATGGATATTTTTGTTCTCTAAAATTGGTATTAAAAGTGTCACCTTTTTAGAAATAAGCAAACTCCAAATATTATGTTATATCCTCATTAGGAGAAATGGTTTGCTTTTGAGTATCATTTGAAAACAAGATATAGCTTTAGACAAACCAACCAAACATGTAACTTGATTGGTTTGACTGAAGCTATCCTAAATATGTAAATATTTGTTTACAAACCCAACTGGTTTAAGACTGATTTTCTGCTTATTGCACTTTATTGCAAAAATCAGTGAACTCTTTATCACCACAAGATTAATTTCAGAGTTGCCCAAATTGTTTTATAAATTATTTTGGTTGAATCTGCAAAATAAAAAAATAATTTCAACACATGGTTTTGATTTTTTTAGACATTGAATATACCAGGTAAAGAATTTGTAGTCAAATCAAACAATAATCATTTACAAAAATGAAATTAAAAAATTATACATGTTTCCTTCTTAATCTGGTAGTGACGCAGAAATTGTAAAAGTGAAAAGGTAGAAAGTTGACCATTCGTGCCCATACAGGGATTTGAATCATCAATCGCCCAGTTTTGAAGCATTTTAATCCTAATTTTGATACTCTTGAAGTGGAGTTGGAGCATTTCATTTGCTCTACCTTAAAAGAATTATGATCCTTAAAAAAAATGGCCGCCAGGAGCATGGCCATTTTCCATTTATGACTGTATGAAAAAACTTAGAAAATCTTTCTGTCAGAAACTACAAGAGCTAGTGCTTTGATATTTTGATCTGTCTAATAGCATAGTCTCAAGGGCTTAATGTCTACGGCTCTAAAGTGGGCAATATAGGGCCATCATGGCCCTCTTGTTTGCTTAGTATATCTTGTTTTGTATTTGTACACGTACATGTTCCTGAGCTGACCCAGAAATCTTTTTTTTAGTTTCTAAAAGTAAGTTTTACCATATTTAATTTACCATATTTATTTCTTTAGTTTTATCCACCATTTAAAACTTACCTACTTCTTTTTTCTTTTTAAGTATTAAGTATTGTTCTTTTTACCTACTTTCAATGGAAACTTAAAGTTGTGCCTTTTATAAACCATTGATACACAATTGATCTTTTGTACATTGTGCCATGAATAAGCTGTTGTTAGTGGGACAATCCATGTGTATTTATTTGTATTTTTATTTATATACCTACTTATTTCAGTATTCTTGTTCATTACCTATACCTTGTACAAGGCAGCAATATAGTTGCTGTTTATAGACACCCGCTTACCCTTTCATTAAAGATACTTTTGTTTGGATGTTGCTTGCAAATAAAAAAACAACCGAATGAATAGTCTTTGACATTAATTGCAACCATATTCCAATCTTATGTGAAATCTTTATAATAACTGCATGAACACCACTCAGAATCCTGTTTTTACTATGGCAGGCAAAAGCAGATGTACAGGAATGGTAAATGCTTGATGAACAGTGCTATAAACTGATTACCATTTTGAAATAAATTATATTTTCGATTAACTGAAATCAGCATACTAGTAACTATAGTTGTTGAATCGTTTGTGAAAGCTCACTTTTTATAATGATGATTTGGAACGTCCCTCCAATCAAACCAAAAGACAAACAAAATTCAGTTGTGTATTGTTTATGTATTGAGTAGAAGAAGCCTCTTGAAACTATAAATTACATATAGGAAAGTGTTCTTTTAGACTGAGATGTAAATCTAAAGTAATATCAAGTTTTTGGAAATAAATTTTAAGAAAGTGAAGTAGAGCCGTATAGTAGTCAAGCATTTTCCATATAATGTCTCTCTGCTGTCTTTGCCAGGTGAGGACTTTGAAGACGTTCTCATCGCAAATGACTCATGGCTTGATGATGACACCATCAATCAAGCATGCCAGCTTATCCGGGCCCAGTACCCACAGGTGAATGGACTATTGGATGTGTGCGTGCTCTACTCCTCAGATAAGGTGGGAAAGATCAGCAACCCTTTCATTCAGATTCTCAATCATCAGAACCAACACTGGATCACTGTGAGCACTATAGGTTGTCAACCAGGTCACATTCGATTATATGACAGCAAGTACAAACATCTGCCAGGGCATGTTAAAAAGGATATCAAAAGAATTATGGAGTATGATCCCACGTCAAATGTAGTGGTGGAGAAGGCAGCTTTCCAATGTCAGAATAACTTGAATGATTGCGGATTGTATGCCATAGCGGCTGCTGTTTCATTGGCTAGTGGCAGTGATCCCTCAACTGACAAATATGATCGTGAACAAATGAGGTCTCACTTGGACAGTTGCCTGAGGAATGGACATATCAAAGTATTTCCTCAATATCAGGGTGAAATAAGAAGATGTAAATCACAGTTAATTGTGATATAGCCATAAGTTATAACTGTGAGCATTCCTTGAAATGTGATGTGAAAAATTGTATTGCCTATTTCGATAGAAATATAACACATTAGTGTTACATGATTTATATGGCTATATAGTGAGTTATGAGCAATCTTTAGATGTTTATGATATCATCTTTACACAAAACTGTTAAATCATTTTAAAAAAAATACGATATAGTAAAGGGAACCCTAGATATTCATACATGTTATACTTTATGCATAACAATAATAGATGGTTGCCAGAGACAAATACTTATAACGATGAAAACAAAATGTTATTCTTTGTGTTAAAAACACAGCTTATTACTGTTACAGAACCCAGATAATTGTGATAGACACACAACTCCATAGTGTTAAACAACTCCAAAGGCGTTAAGCACATGGTTCATTACTGTTAAGAGCCAGATAGTTCTGACAGGCACATGATTCAGTATTATTAAAGAACCCAGATTATTGTGATAGACACATGATTCATTATTGTTTAAAAAACCCAGATGATTGTGATTAACACATTTATTCATTATTGTTTAAGAACCTGGATGGTTATGATAGACACTGAACTAAGTACTGTTAAGGACACTAAAAGGCAAATGGCACATGCCTCATATCAGTCATAATTCTTTATTGTTAAAGAACTAAGATGATTGTGATAAGACACAATTCATTTCTGTTGAAGAATTCAGATGATTGTGATAGACACATGCCTCATATATTGTTAAAGAACCCAGATAATTGCAATACACACAAATCAGTAATGTTAAGGAATCCAGATGATTGTATGTTCCAGTAGATATACTATTGAAATACATGTAATACTTATTTGTAAGCATACAGGCTCACAGTAATAGGCAATCAATAATGTCATATTTTGTCCTAAGCAGACGCAATAGCTCAGGTGGTAGAGTAGCGGCTAGCGGATCAGGAGGTCGTGGGTTCAAACCCCGGCTTGGTCAAACCAAAGACTTTAAAAGTTGGTAGTAGTGACTTCCCTCCTAAACGCTCTGGGCTAAGTGGACAGCATTACGCTTGGCTCATTGGTGTCAGTATAATGGACCAGCCAGATTCAGTCCCGGGGCACCTCATAAGTGCCCCTGTGCTGTAATCATAGAAATGTTGCCGCACAATATCGGTATAAATGCCGGCTAATCCCATCCCATCCCTCTTATGCAGCCAACTAGTTGTAAGCAGCAAAATTTAGGCTGTCCTTTGGTTGGCTGCATAATTCAAGTTTAACTGTAGTTAGAAACTGTTTAATGTGTTGCTTATTTTTTTGGCAATGCGCTGGAGCACAATGCCTATATATGGAATGCTTTTTTTTTCAAATTAAGGGTTTACCCCCTACTTCAACAGAAGAGTGACACCGAATTGGAACTCATATGAAATTTAAATGTGGCCTTATCTCTGTTCCCACTGGGAGGTTAATGGATTGGTGCAGTAAGCCCACGTGCATCAATTGTGACTATATATTTTACAACCTGGCCCAAATCAGGTCTCTGTATTTAATACACAGGTTAGGGGATCCAGCTGTGATCTTATTGTTTTATATTAAGGGGGCTGGAAGGTGACTCTACAGTAACAGATGGTCGTCTTCAGATTACATTCTAAATTTTTTATAGTGTCTAACAATTTCCACCTCTTTACCTTCTGTGTTTAGATGCTTACTGTTAAAATTGAATACTGAAGAAATGTAATTATTATTCTGCAAATTGTGCAACATACACACATATTCAACCAGTTTTTGATAAATTTTATACATTACATTTACATCACCATTCACAGTGTATTTGCTAAACTTTTAAGTTAAACACTGAAGTATTATAACGTGAATACTCAATAACATCAATGCTGGCAAAATCCGATATTTTTTGTGTATTTAAGTTTGTCTTCTTTCACTTTGAACTTTTTAAATCCTTAAATTTATTAAAGACATATTTTAGGGTACGCTATTTAGCAAAGACGGACACATTATTATGATCGTTTTGCTCTAATACAAGATAGCATAAAAATATACATTGCCAGAAATTACAGTTTGATTTATTGTTTTTTTTAAAGGATTTATCGATTACAATCGTCGTTATCATCCTCATCCTTAAAAAAACTGAGATGGCAAAAATGACTGTTGTTCGATGAAATGTACATTGGTGTTGTTATAAACAGAACCCCGGGACAAAAGCTTTCTTGGACTATAACTCAGACATCATGTAACCTATTGTACATTACATTTTTGTACAAATATTTCAATAGGGAGCACATATTAATGTCTAAGTTAGCAAGATACTGACTATCAACAGCATTGCCTCAATTTCAACATCTGCCAAAGAAATGCTAAGTAGGCATTGTCATAATAATATATTTGTTTTATAAATAGGACTGACAGTTACTTTGGAACAGTTACTGCTGTAAATTCATATTTGAATATGTGAATGTGCTCAATATTACTTTTAAATCTGACTGAAGACCCGACCAAGCCAGGGTGAAGTTTTGACTTTAGTATAATAATAGGTTTTTAATGTGTCTTGCATGATGTTTATTTATCAGTAATTTTCTTTTTCGAGCTAACTGTGTCAGTCTTTTACCAGTTTTGTTCCATTGACATTTTTAGCAAGATTTAATGATAAATCTTCTAATAATCTGTGAATCCTGAAATGAAAATATCCATTTCTTTTTTTTGTCATTCCTCTTGAACCTGTGATAAAAAGCAAAATTAATTGATATCTGTTTCGTGAACTGCATATATTTATGCGTTTGTGTGAGAATTTAATAAAAATAAACATTTTTTATAGTTGTTTTAGATTCTTCACCACCATTATACATGTAGATAGATTGTCATGTCATAAGTTTTTTTAAGCTTTGTTTCTTCTGTGATAGATTTCTGTGGCAAGTTTCTTACATGCTACTTAAAGCTGTGTTTACTTCCTTTCTACTGTATATATTTCTTATATATATGCCCCATTTCTCCAAGCATCTTTCTGTCAACATAACAGCTTTCAAAGACCAACTTCATTTGCATTTTCTGTGTTTGTCTAAATGTCCACATTCTATTTAAAATGCCATTTGTCTACCCATTTATGTTGTTAACTTTGCTGTTACTGTAATATTCCTGTCATTGTCTGTTTATTGCCCTTGACATATCTGTTCCTCAGCTTTCTGTTTTTTGCCCTTGACATATCTGTTCCTCAGCTTTCTGTTTTTTGCCCTTGACATATCTGTCATTCAGCTATTAGTTTATTGCTTCTGACACATCAGTCCTTCAGCTATCTGTTGATTGCCACTGAAATTCATGTCCTTTAGCTGTCTATCTATTGCATGTGATACATCTGTAATTTTACTGTCTGTTTTACTGACATTGACACATATGTCCTTCAGCTATCTGTTTTATAGCCCTTGACACATATGCACTTCAGCTATCTGTTTATTGCCTTTGACATATATGTCCTTCAGCTATATATCTTTTGCATGTGATAGACCTGTACTTCAGCTATCTGTTTTATTTCCCTTGACACATATGTCCTTCAGCTGTCTGTTTAATTGCCCTTGACATATATGTCCTTCAGCTATCTGTTTATTTCCCTTGACTTATATGTCCTTCAGCTATCTGTTTATTTCCCTTGACATATATATGTTAGCAATCTGTTTATTGCCTTTGACATATCTGTCCTTCATCTGTTTATTGTCCTTGACACATTTGTCCTTCAGCTGTCTGTTTAATTGCTCTGACATATATGTCCTTCAGCTATCTGTTTATTTCCCTTGACATATATATGTTAGCAATCTGTTTATTGCCTTTGACATATCTATCCTTCATCTGTTGATTGTCCTTGACACATCTGTCCTTTAGCTATCTAGCTATCTGTTTATTGCCTTGGACATATCTGTCCTTCAGCTGTTCATTGCCCTTGACACATCTGTCTTTCAGCTATCTAGCTATCTGTTTATTGCCTTTGACACATCTGTCCTTTAGCTATCTCGCTATCCGTCGATTGCCTTTGACACATCTGTCCTTCAGCAATCTAGTTATCTGTTTATTGTTCTTGACACATCTGTCCTTTAGCTATCTAGCTATCTGTTTATTGCCATAGACACATCTGTCCTTCAGCTATCTAGCTATCTTTTTATTGCCCTTGACATGTCATTCCTTCCAGCTGTTCATTGCCATTGACACATCTGCCTTTCAGCAATCTAGCTATCTGTTTATTGTCCTTGACACATCTGTCCTTTAGCTGTTAATTGCCCTTGACACATCTGTCTTTCAGCTATCTAGCTATCTGTTTATTGCTCTTGACTCATCTGTCCTTCAGCTGTTCATTGCTCTTAACATTTCAGTCATTCAGCTATCTAGCTATCTGTTTATTGTCCTTGACACATGTGCCCTTCAGCTGTTCATTGCTCTTGACACATCTGTCCTTGAGCTATCTAGCTATCTGTTTATTGTCCTTGACACATATGCCCTTCAGCTGTTCATTGCTCTTGACACATCTGTCCTTCAGCTATCTAGCTATCTGATTATTGTCCTTGACACATCTGTCCTTCAGCTTACTGTTTAATTCCTGTGACACAACTCTCCTTTAATCTGTTTAATTCCTGTGACAAATCTTTCCTTCAGTGATATATTTAATAACTCAGACACATCTGTCCTTCAGCTATATGTTTAATAATTCTGACAGATCTGTCTTTTAACTTAATGTTTAATAACTGACACATCTGTACTTCAGCTGTCTCTTCAATTCCTCTGACACAACTGCTCTTAAGTCAATTCATCTGACATATCTGTCTTTCGGCCATCTGTTTAATTATCTGTCTTTCAGCTATCTGTTTAATTATATTATAAATTTATCTATCTGTCTATATATTTTTGTCAACTTTATTTAATTACCTTTAGTTGTAATATATAAATTCTGTAGGTTTCTTGGTTTTTGTATTTGATTCTTCTGTCTGTGATTCTTATTAACATTTAGCTTTCAGTCTGTTGCTTGTGATCTAATTTCCATTAGCTGCCAATTGATAACCTTCAATATATGTCCCTCATTTTTAGCTCACCTGAGCACAACATTCTCAAGGGGAGCTTTTGTGATACCACTTCGTCCGTCGTCCGGCGTCTGTTGTCTGTCATTCGTCGTCCGTCGTCAACATTTAGCTTGTGAACACACTACAGACCAAAGTTTTTATCCAATCTTCATCAAACTTGGTCAGAATGTTTGTCTGCATTAAATCTTGGATGAGTTCGTAATTGGGTCACCTGGAGTCAAAAAGTAGGTCACTAGGTCAAAGTTTAGGAAAATTGTGAACAGACTAGAGACCACATTTATAGCCCAATCTTCATTAAACTTAGTCAGAATGTTTGTTTGCATGAAATCTTAAATGAATTCGTCACTGGGTCACGTGGGGTCAAAAGGTAGGCCACTAGGTCAGTTCTTAGAAAAAGCTTATGAACACACTAGACCACATTTATATCCCAATCTTCACAAACCTTTGTCAGAATGTTTGTCTGCATGAAATCTTAAATGACTTCCTTATTGGGTGACGTGGGGTCGAAAAGGAGGCCACTAGGTCAAATCTTAAAAAAAGCTTGTGAACACACTAGAGGCCACAATTATAGCCCAATCTTCACCAATCTTGGCCAGAATGTTTGTCTGCCTGAAATCTTGAATGAGTTCATAACTGGGTCACGTGGGGTCAAAAAGTAGGTCACTAGGTCAAATATTAGAAAAAGCTTGTGAACACACTGGAGGCCACATTAATAGCCTAATCTTCATCAAACTTGGTCAGAATGTTTGTCTGCATGAAATCTTGGATGAGTTCATAGCTAGGTCATGTGAGGTCAATAAGTATGTCACTAAGTAAAATCTTAGAAAAAGGTTATAAACACATTAGAGGCCCCAATTATGGCCCAATCTTCTCCAAACTTTATCAAAATGTTTGCCTGCATGAAATCTTGGATAAGTTCATAGCTGGGTCATATGGGGTCAATAAGTAGGTCACTAGGTGAAATCTTAGAAAAAGGTTATAAACACACTAGAGACCACATTTATAGCCCAATCTTCAAAAACCTTTAGTCAGAATGTTTGTCTGTATGGAATCTTAAATGAGTTCCGTATTGGGTCTCATGGGGTCAAAAAAGAGGCCACTAGGCCAAAACTTAGAAAAAGCAAGTGAACACACTAGAGGCCACATTCATAGCCCAATTTTCATCAAACTTGATCAGATTGTTTGTCTGCATGAAATCTTGGATGAGTATATTATTGGGTCACGTGGTGCCAAAAAGTAGGTCACTAGGTCACATTTTAGAAAGACCTTGTGAAAACACTTAGAGGCCACATTGATGGCCCAATCTTCACCAAACTTGGCCAGAATGTTTGCCAGTATGAAATCTTACATATGTTTTGAAGTGGGTCATGTGGATTCAGTAGGTTACTGGGTAAAATTCTAGAAAATGTTATCAACCCAGTGGCCACACTAATGGTCCAATCTTCACCAAAGATTTCTAAAGTAAATAACTCTTGATTACTTGATGCCAGATTTGAGCCTACGAAAAGCCTGTGTCATCAGGTGAGCAATAAAGGGCCATCATGACCCTCTTCTTATTTAAATACAGCTGAATGTTTTGTTTTCTTTGATGTATCTTTGCATTGAAAAAAAAAACAACAACCTTCAACTGCCTATTGATTGCATTTAATATGTCGGTGTTATTGATTTTCCATCAGTGGCCCCATTAAATTTCTATTTAGATTTACTGGTAGACAGTTTACACTTGTAGCCTGCTGTTCACATTTTTATAAGGTACTGGCAAAATCTGTATATCCATTGTATAACTGCCAGCTCCCTGCTGTCTAATCAGATTCTACACTCTTTGCAGCTAATTTTCTATTAATAACCATATTTAGTTATTTACCTTTGCCTTAAACATATACATATATATAGTATATTAATACTTAAGCAAAATCAACTGAATATTTAGCTAGTTATTCACATTAGATGCAGCAAGCTATAACATAAACCTGGAACAGGTTTAATTCAGTAAAGGTTTAAGAGAACACAATAACCTTTTCTTTAGCACCAAAACTTAATTTTATGTTATAAAACTTGTGCTTGAATAATTTAAACAGAATCCTATTTTAATGGAAGTCCTTTCGGCAGTCTGAAGAAATAACACTTATTGGACAACATATTCCATTTAAGTGGTTACCAATGTAGAGTCAAAATATCTTCACCAAACAATGTTTGGGCAGTGTTGCTTCTGACACCATCCAGAGTTATAAGAAAGCTGGATGTTGGAAGCACTCAAGATTGACCTTAAGATTGAACAAAGATGTATGTTTAAGGAGACAAGACACATCTTGTGTCCAGGCATGCATCAATTGTTAACATAAATATTATTGTCTGTTTAAACTGGAAATTCATTACATTGCGAATTTTAGATATTCATGAGATGGCAGATTTATAAAAAAACCTATGCAGCAAATGACTAAAAGAAAGGGTCAAAATGGGGTGCAAACTGCTGTTAGAACAAGTGTTCCACTGACTATGCATTATCTACCTGGCAAAGATATTTGGGATATCCTGTGCTGGGCCTCACTGTTGTCTTTTTTTATCACACTGGTTAGCATTTATAGTAGACCTTATTTAAGTTGCATTGTAATGTTTGTCCCAGTAATTAATGTATATTTTTAGGACAGGTAATTGTTTTTGCTGATCTATAATTGCTAAAATTTCAAAATTGCATATAATGGCTAAGCTGACCATCATTATTCGCATATTAAAAGGCAGGTTTTTGGGCCTAGTTGATGGCGACAAATTCCAAAGTTATGAGAAATCTTGAATTCAATAGTACAAAGGATTGATGCTGCATGACCATGACTACCCATGGTCAGTAAATCAGATATGACAGCAGCTAGCTGATTTTGTGTTTATCATTTCTTTTAAATGAAAGAGTAAGAAAAATGTTATAAGCAGGCATGTAGCTGCATGTACACAGAATAAGCGTTGTCCACAAAGAATGAAAATGTAGAAAGTTTACATATGCAATAAAAAATCTTACCATAGAAATGTAAGGTGTATATTTATTAAGATCAACTAGTACCCCTATTTACACCATCAAAACATGTGTTAAAAATGCTAAATGGATACCATAACTGAAGCTCTGCTTATTTGGTATGGGATATAATTTAAATGTACATTTCAACTCAGAACTTTGCATGTGATTCTGTCCTAGGTATGACCACATCTTGGTAGAAACTAGTGGAGGGATATGTAAAGAATTGCAGGTTTTTGTTTGTCGTTTTCTATTTGACATTTCATTTTTCTTTAGAATTACACAGGTTTCTGCATTTAACTGACAGACAAACCCTTTATCACTGTTGTTCTTAAGAATGCTCTAGACGTCTAGTTGCTACATCAAAGGCCAGGGTTCGACATTAACTTAAGGACTGACCGAACGACATTCACTAGTAGATCGGTTGTTCGGTCTAGCTAAGTCCTAGGCTAGCTGGACCAACTGGTCGTGTTCTAAATCGGACAAACTTCGCCGAAAATCTACATATGAATGAATCAAGTCAAAAAAAAATGTATAATGGTAAAACTATTGACGCTTGTCGATACAGTTTCTTGGGACACCCGTGTGCTATATTTAGCAGTATGTATACATAGTAACAACCTTGACATGCGGCTGGTGTTTTCAGAACGAGGCTTTGTCCTTGTTGTCCCCTACGCACTTGTCAAATATCCAATGTCGTAATACTAATTGTTAAGCGGATACAAATGCTTATTTCTTCATCTATCTTCTTTTTTTTCTAATGTTTACGGAACTGTCCTATTATTATTATTTATACTATTTAAATAAAAATGCGAGGGATACAAAAATCTGTAATGTTGAGATCTCAAATATTACGACAACAGACTATAATACGGTTTGTTTAAAACGCACTATGCGCAGACGACACAAAAATGTCGAGCAATGTACTTAAGTTTAATTTTCCGTCCGACAGAAAAAGACAAAAAAAGACGGACGACAGTACGAAACGAAAAAGCAAGGATGCTTCAATAAAACTGTGACAAAACAAAGTGGATAAGATCATTTTGTCCAAAATGAACAGATGAGTTTAGTTGGCTAGATTTTGAAGAAAAAAGAGCAATCTTATGTTTTGTAAGACATGCAGATTTGTTGTCGGTACGGACGATTTCAGAATCGATAATATAAAGGGGCATACTGAATGTGAATCCCATATATCTCACCAATGTAAATATGATCTTAAGTACAGCTCACAGATCACAACTTTGTTGCATCCTATACTGGGGAAATAAAGCAGGTTGACAATCATGTGAGCCTAGCCTGTTCAGTTGTGTGAAAACGTCTAGTCATATAGGTATGGTCATACTTAACTTTCTTGTCATATAATTACCAATGTATGATACCTTCATTAGACTAGAAAATTAAGTATAATCATACCTAAGTTGCTTGAAAACACAACACTAAAAATATGTGTGCATTAAGTATTTTTTTTTCCTTTATAAATAAATAATGGTGATAATTTTTCAGGTAGCTTCTCTGCTGGAAATAAAGAACTCCCATGAAGAAATAAAATTCTTGTATGTTTTAATGTGCTAAAACACATTTTTATATTGTGTAATGATATGTGTCAGATTATATGTTAAATACTATGCTGTTTCAAGTATGTTGAATTTTGGTTACTAAATGTTGCTGTCAAATACTTAAATTCTAATACACTTTAAAATGGTTCTGTCAAATGGGGCTTGATTGATAACAGTATAACAATTCAATTACAGTTTAGTTATGCTGTATTTGTATGAAGGTTGATATTTAATAGCAAATATTATTGGATAATTAAGTCAGTAAAAGGAATAAGGCATGTTATTTAACTTCTTGAATATTTTGGCATATCATTGTTGATGGGGAATATGATTCTGGTCAGGATGTAAGTTTACTGATGTGTGAGAATTGTTAGGGCCATAATACAATGATTTCTTTTTCTTCTTTCAGTTTTTTTGTTTCTATTTTCTTTCATTTACTAGATTTACTCAGTTCAGGTCCTCACTCACTTCATACTTCAGATTTTTACTTACTGCATTACAATTGAAAAAGTTCAACTGTGTTAATGTAACTGACTTTGTTCATTGTTCAACAATTACACAATTATGCACTTTTATATTTTAGGATTCATTCAATATTGTCTCAAGAACCCTGTGATGCTTAGAAAACAGTGTAGAGATAGTTTTAAGTGTATAAACATAGATAGTATAAACATGCATTGATTGCATAGGCTGTTTTAGATTTCATAGACAATGGCATTGACTGATACATTATTTCAACTGGTTTTATATGAGACCAATAACTTACATCTTTTAATGACTTCCAGCTTTTGGAGTTGGAGAAGGATGCTTTAAATCAGGCTAACAACTGTTATAAGTTAGTGCACATTGCTATTGTAGGTAGGGGGGTGCTTCAAGCAATTGTCCATTTAGTTAAAAAATAATACTTTGGCTTTGAAATAAGAAGAAAACCCACAAAATTATTCTTGGGCTGACATTCAGGAATGCACTAAAGGCAGTCCTGAATTATGAAAAACATAGTTTGTTTACTAGATTATCAAAAACATTGTTCTATGGTAATATTAGCTAAGTATGCTATTCCTTTACCTTTGTTCTTCTTGTTCTTGAACAGGAGAAGATGAGGAGCCCATATATGAAGAAATAGATGATGTGTTAGCACGCAATAATGACCAGGCTGACACGGGTGGCGGTCATGTCCAGTTTAGTGTACGTAAGGGGGACATTACAGAGGAAAAATGTGACTGCATTGTGAACAGCTCTAACACGGACCTTGACTTGACTAAAGGTATGCTAAGAATTAAGCATATAATCATCTGATACTCATACTACAAGATACTTTGTTTACTTTTTAATTTCTAACCTTTAGATTGAATCCACTCACTGAAGACCAATGCTCATTTTAACTGTTTTTCTGTTATTAACATATAGCGTTGTATTTGATTTTTTTAAAGACTTGCTTGATTGTTTGATTTATTAAAAAGTTGACTATATCCCCCAATATAACCTCTTTTTCTGGTAAAAAGTATTCTCCATTTACTTTGATATTATACATTTTCCACTCATTTAGGACAGTTATAAGATATTACGTTTCCATTTTTCTGGGAGCAGTCTGTTCGGGGTCTACTGGTCTCCAGCATTATATCTCTCGGTGTACAAGTGTTAGCAAATAAATTAAGTTCTTGTTGCTTATGTATAAAAAGAGACTACTGGAAGCTTCAGCGTGAATTTATATTAGAACTTATATATAATGAAGTTATACAAAACTTTCTTGTATAACAAGCTGTGGAAATTACTTTCAGATATACCGTGGGTATAATGTAGATATGTCTTGTATAACCAGCTGTGAATCTTGCTTTTACTTCCAGGTTTGGATGAAACTTTAAAATGTAGCACAGATATATCATGGATATAAAAATGAATAATAATAAAATGAACATATATTATTCTTGAATTATTAGCTGTGCATATACCAACAGGGATGATGGTATCGTGTATATAATTCTTCCTTCTGTTTACAGGTGCAGTTGCAAAAGCTTTGCTCGCTAAGGGAGGTAAAAAACTGGAAGATGAGGCCAAGAATAAAAGTAAGTAAAATTAAATAAAAGCGCTGCAAGCACTGTGATATTCTGACTCAGAAAAAGTGACAACTAATGGATGCACTGTTGTACATAATGTTTGTGCTAGTTGAACAACCTGTTTGAATGAAAAAAATCCACTGTCAATGTAGTGGACCTAGCAAAATATCAACTCTTGAGAACCAAGGCCATTTTTCCCTAAGTAGGTCACTCTTACCCCTTGCTGATTTTATTGCATAAGGGGATTAGTATTACAAAATGAACACAAGGACAATATAAAGCTATGTTTATTGCCTGAGCCATTTATTTCTTTGACTTGTTAAAAAACATTGGTTATGATAAGTAGATATCTCCTATTGGTTTTGGGGTCATTGGTTGAAATAGATAGTGAGTGAGAAATATATATTTTTCAAACATCTTTAATTGCCTTTTTTTAAATAGAATATTAAACTGTTTAAGTAAAATATTTTATCTGAAAATGCTAAAACATTTAAAGTATGTAAAAATAATTTCCCCTGTCACTTTTAAAAGTGCAGCAGGATTTATTCTTTGGATAAATATGCATGAGAAGTGAACTCCTCTATTTCTAGATTATGATTTTGCAGGTGTGTATAATATATTGTCATCATGTTTCTTAATTTTCCAAACCAGTAACTAAAAATGTTTCTATTTTGCCAAAAGTAGTATAAATAGTTGTTTAATGTAATGTCACTCTACTCTTCACCTGTACTGCAAAATCTCAAGCACTTCATTTAGATGGGTCAATAAGAGACTATTCATTTTCATATTTTACTGGAGACTTTAACCCATCTGATTTGCACTCACTAATTGGCAAAGTAATGCTCTCCTGCATGTTTTCAATTTACAGTCTAGAACACTAGATCACACGAGGTCATGATCTTAGTCACTTAAGTGCTTATTGGTCAGTATAGAGAAACATTCAAGCATTTTAAGATTTGGATCACTTGAAAAATATGTTAAAATTATTTAACTTGTCGGCGAGATTGGTCATTTTTACATGCAATTAATACATCGAAAGTGTCATCATACATTTGAATCTTTGCTAAATTGATATTTATTTCATTGTATCTATGACTGGTACATTTACCCAGTTTATTCATTACATTAATGATTATTATAAGTAAATTTCCTTGCATCAATAATTTATACAAGTTTATCTTTTTCATAACGTAAATGACATAGCATAATAGTTTTAATAACATGAAACAAAGTAGTTTGTTTTGTTTTTTTAGTAACCAGGGTTTCCGGTCAATAACTTCATTATGGATAAAGCAAACTTGCTGAAACTTTGGATATAGCAAGCCTGCATTAACACCTAGCTTGGGATTGGATTTGTGGCCAGTCAAGTCAAGGTCACTCTCACTAAAACAGATAAACAGTTTCTGGTCAATAATATTAGTTTGGATAAACCAATCTTGCTGAAATTCTTGAATATAGCAAGTTTGCATGAAGACCTAGCTTGCAAATGGATTTGGGGCCTGTTTGATCAAGGTCAAGGTCACTGTCAATAAAAATAGAAAAACAGTTTCTGGTCAGTAACTTAAGTTTTGTTAAACCGATCTTGCTGAAACTGGATTTAGCAAGCTTGCATGAAGACCTAGCTTGGGATTGAATTTGGGACCATTCGGATCAAGGTCAAAACCACTGTTATTAAAATAGAAAAACAGTTTCTGGTCAATAACTTCAGTTAGAATAGAACAATCTTGCTGAAACTTTGGATATAGCAAGCTTGCATGTACACCTAGCTTGGGATTGGATTCGGGGCCAGTCGGGTCACGGTCGAGCTCACTGTTTCTAGAAATAGAAAAACAGTTTCCAGTCAATAACGTTAGTTTGGATTAACCAATGTTGCTA
This sequence comes from Sinonovacula constricta, assembly GCA_007844125.1. Taxonomy (NCBI): domain Eukaryota; kingdom Metazoa; phylum Mollusca; class Bivalvia; order Cardiida; family Solecurtidae; genus Sinonovacula; species Sinonovacula constricta. Next base: position 15,356,127 of record CM017569.1, on the reverse strand, counting down.
AAACTTTGGATATAGCAAGCTTGCATGAAGACCTAGCTAGGGATTGGAATTGGGGCCTGTCGTGTCAAGGTCAAGGTCTCTATTTTTAAAAAAAGGAAAACAGTTTCTGCCTAATATTTTTTTTGTTAAATTGTTGAAAACCTTGTTTTATTGGCACTGCCATGTTTCTTGTTTGTTTTTTAATGCCCCTAATAAACGGTCAGATACATATGAGGTGAACAATTTGATAAATAAACAATGTTTTTTTTTATCCTAACTATTAAGACCAACTTACTATTAAGACCACTGACTCAGAAAGGAAGGTGGTCGTAAAAGAGGGATTTTACTGTATTGAGCTACCATATCTTTGTTAAATAATCATATTTTTATTGCAATATTTGAAAATAGAATAGTTGTGCCAACTGATTCAAGTTAGAATAAACTTCCATTGACCCTATCAATTTACTCTAGTTGCACTTGCAGATTGTTAATAGTGAACTAATCTCATTGATTTAAATTGATTTGATAGGACAACAAAAAAGGTTTATTTTCTTTAAAATGTGCTTTCACACTTAACCCTCAGCCTGGTCAGCATGATTCGACAAGACTTAGGCAAAAAGTATAGAACACAACCAGCCACATGCAGCTGGGTCTGTCAGTATGACTCATTTGGTTTGCATAGACAAAAAAACAAAGAATTTAGAATTGTTCGCTTCTTACTTTCATCATGGACAAAATCATTTCTGTGTACACACTATAGTAGTTTTGCTTCTGATGTGTGCACAATGTTGAGTTGTTGCTTTATATCACACTTTAACAAGTGAGGCTTAAAACAGTCAGTCTTTTATACAGTGTTGACATGTGTTTTTTTACAGGCACACAGATGGCCAAAGATCATATAGTTGTGACATCGGCACCTGGTCTCAAGTGTAAGAACATCATCCACATGGTGGCCCAGGAGACTCTCCCAGCATGGAAGACACTAATTGACAAGGTTCTCATTGAGGCAGAGAAATTGAAACTCACCAGCATTGCTTTTCCAGCACTTGGCACAGGTATGATATAATGTGTTAGTCTCAGCCACTGGAATGTCAATAGGTAGAGATCATAAGTCATAGGTTCAGTCCAAGATCATAACATACTGAATTTGTTATTAATAGGATTGCCACTGGTCTACTTAAAAATCTTGATTTTTTTTGCCCATTTTCCCAATCGCAACTTGACGTTAGGGACAAGAAGTCTGAGGACATTCAGGGAGTCAATTCACTCCACCATCTAAAGCTCATTGTTATTATGCTTCATCATCCTTTTGCAGTTTTGGACATTAGGAGTTTGTTGTATTTTTTTAATGAGATTCAAATCTATGCAAGTGGACCGAGGAAGTAGCTTAAAGAAGGTTTATTGTTATAGATTTATGTTTGTTCAGGAGACATTTACTCATTTGCCAAGAAGATTTAAGGTAAAGTTAAAACATTACAATATATGCTCCTTAATGGGTTATATCATTCTTTTACATCAGGAATGTCTATGAAAGCAAAGGACATATCAAAAGTGATGTACCAATCCATTGTGGAGTTTGACAACACTAAGCCAAGCCACTTAAAGGACATCAGGTGTATCATCTTTCAGCAGGCTATGGTAGATGATTTCTGTAAAGGAATAGAGAAGGCATCTGGCATGAAGGCAAAGAAGACAGGCCTTGGGGCATTTTGGAGCACCATCAAAAGTAAGTAGGACATGTGTCGTAAAGTTATAACCATCTTGCAACTCAAAGTGTGGAAGGAAAGGTCTCCTAATAGAAACTCATATACACATATTTCTAATTTAATGAGTATTGTTTCTAAGGCTTATTTTAATTTATAGTATCAACCATTCAGTGATCATTAAACTTTTGATTGTTTTTTTTTTCTTCATTTTTTATTAATAGTTAAATAAATTACATAGTATGTTTATTCACAACTGACTTTTGAAATTGAAACGAAATTAACATTACTTGTGTCTTAAGGAAGTTAGTACTGCTTTAAGAAGGATACAGGGGGTTAACAAATTGATTGTAATTGTGTAGCTGTTTTCAAAAAACAGTAAAAAAACAAAAAAAAATAGTAGTCAAAATTAGTCAAATATCAAAATGTTGATTAACTTTGGGCCCTAATTGACTGATTGATTAAAATACTTAATGTCAAACTCAGCATATTGTTTAAACAGCATTTGACATAAATTCAAATTATAAGAACAAAAGTAGTATTATATTTTGTAAAGCATAATTTATCTTTATTATTTATCAGACATCAGTAAAGCCACTTAACATCGAGAAATAATGCATGTATGAGAGTTCTTCACCAAACATATTTGAAGTGTTGTAAAACAGTGTGATGATTCAAACTAAACTCTTTTGTGTCTTTTAATCTGAAAAAGGTCAACTTAAACTTGCTGACATTGTTGCACCACTGAAACATTCATTATTGATTACTTGACTGCATACATAATAAGCACATAACTAAAACAGTGTCTTAGTTTTCTCCATTTTGTCCTTCATGTATCTCTTCTGTGTACAGGTGCTTTAGGCAATAGTAAGAAGAAGTCCAGACAAAACGTTGCAAATCCATTGTTAGTGGTTTCCTCTATGAAGGACAAGGCTGATGTGTTTACGGTGGTTGTTTATGGCATGAACCTTAGAGATATCAACGATGCAATCAAGCGCCTTAGAGACATAATTGACAAGGAAACCATGAAAAAGACATTTGAAACTTCAGTGATACAAAAGATGGACAAAAATATGGTATGAAATAAAATTTAATATTAAAATAAATATTTAAAATATATTGAAATACAATATATGGTGCATTATTTATCTGTATATAAAATGATATTTTTCTATGAAATGCCAATGCTCCATATTTTTACCATACTCCCTGTTGCAACAAACATAGCCATTCATCAATATGTATTTTTGTGACAGTACAGAGCATCGCTTGTGGATCGGGAGGTTGTGGATTCCTTATGCTCAGTGCTAAGGGGACAGCATTACGCCTGATTCGTCGGTGTCAGTATAATGGGCCAGTCGGGTTCAGTCCATGGGCACCTCATAAATGCCCCTGTGCTATAATGATTGAAATGTCGCTGCACAGTATCAGCTAAAATGCAGGCAATAATTATAAGGTCACTATATAATGCACAGCAACTTATTACCTGCTGCAGTTTCATTATATATTTGAAATGTACGTCACCAGTTATGTTTAAGGTAGTTCTAAAACTGGTATTACACAGCTTTATGCCACATACATCTCATACCATCTTCATACATCTTACACCAAATACAAGTCACCATAACCTGTTTAAAGTCAAAATGCGACAATTGCGGTATATATAGTTCAATCAGAAAAGATGATGATGATCGTCATCTATCTTTTTATTTCTTCTATCTTGGGAGGAAAGTTTTGGGGTTAGGTTTTCTAAATGTTTGTCTAGGAGAATACAAGTCATAAAATTATGACCAAGAGGGTCAAAATGTCATGCCCAAGGTATTAGGTTTTAAATATAATAACAGAATCATTTTTATGGGGGTCAGTTTACTACGCAGCATTTTGACAAATTAGACCTGTTCACATTGCTGGGCTAGTAGAGCACCAGGTTTAGGTTTTTTGGTGATACCTGATGGATCACATTTTCAGACAGTCAATTTTCACTAATAAATTAGTGTTCGGACCTCGGCTGCACCCTTCAAAGGTGTAAGAATTGTTACACAAGAGGAGGCTGCTTACCAAGATTTTTTTTAATCCACATGTATTTTGGTCGCCTTCAGTATGTCTTTAGGATGAGTCACATGAGTGATTTTGAAATTAAAACATGACAGTACTTACAGTGCTTTGAGTCAATTGATTTTTATTAGTTCTTCCATCTATTACTAAATAATGCAGAAGGTTATTTTGATGAATAGGTATTCCACACACAAATGGTAAATTTCATAGAGAATAAGACTTTAAAATTTAAAAATGCTATAATTATTCATCCAAGTTAAACCAAAAATTGTTTTCTTCAGGTAACAGAACTCATGGCCGTGGCTAAACAACATCATGTTAGCTTGCAGATTTCCCATGCAACTGGAAAAATAGATATTGAAGGACTTCCCCAGAATGTGATGGCAGTCAATGATAAAGTGCACAGGTGAGGGACATAATTAATGAAGCACATAGTTGAAAGATAGAGTGGTAGTCATAAATGAAGCACATAGTTGAGAGATAGAGTTGTAGTCATCAATGAAGCACATAGTTGAGAGATAGAGTGGTAGTCATTAATGAAGCACAAAGTTCAGAGATAGAGTGGTAGTCATTAATGAAGCACATAGTTGAGAGATAGAGTGGTCGTCATCAATGAAGTACATAGTTGAGGGATATAGTGGTAGTCATTAATGAAGTACATAGTTGAGAGAGTGGTAGTTGTTAATGAAGCACATAGTTGTGAGATATAGTGGTAGTCATTAATGTAGCACATAGTTGAGAGATAGAGTGATAATCATTAATGAAGCACATAGTTGAGAGATAGAGTGGTTGTCATCAATGAAGTACATAGTTGAGGGATATAGTGGTAGTCATCAATGAAGTACATTGTTGAGAGATAGAGTGGTAGTCATTAATTAAGTACATAGTTGAGAGATAAAGTGGTAGTCATTAATGAAGCACATAGTTGAGGGATAGAGTGGTAGTCATTAATGAAGTACATAGTTGTGAGAGTGGTAGTCATTAATAAAGTACATAGTTGATAGATATAGTGGTTGTCATTAATGAAGCACATAGTTGAGAGAGAGAGAGTGGAAGTCATTAATACAGCACAAAGTTGAGGGATATATAGCGGTAGTCAAAAATGAAGTACATATTTGAAAGGTAAAGTGGTACTCAATTATGAAGTACATAGTTGAGAGATAGAGTCATAGTCATAAATGAAATACATAGTTGAAAGATATAGTGGTACTCAATTATGAAGTACATAGTTGAAAGATAGAGTGGTAGTCATTAATGAAGCACATAGTTGAGAGATAGAGTGGTCGTCATCAATGAAGTACATAGTTGAGGGATATAGTGGTAGTCATTAATGAAGTACATAGTTGAGAGAGTGGTAGTTGTTAATGAAGCACATAGTTGTGAGATATAGTGGTAATCATTAATGTAGCACATAGTTGAGAGATAGAGTGATAATCATTAATGAAGCACATAGTTGAGAGATAGAGTGGTCGTCATCAATGAAGTACATTGTTGAGAGATAGAGTGGTAGTCATTAATTAAGTACATAGTTGAGAGATAAAGTGGTAGTCATTAATGAAGCACATAGTTGAGGGATAGAGTGGTAGTCATTAATGAAGTACATAGTTGTGAGAGTGGTAGTCATTAATAAAGTACATAGTTGATAGATATAGTGGTTGTCATTAATGAAGCACATAGTTGAGAGAGAGAGAGTGGAAGTCATTAATACAGCACAAAGTTGAGGGATATATAGCGGTAGTCAAAAATGAAGTACATATTTGAAAGATAAAGTGGTACTCAATTATGAAGTACATAGTTGAGAGATAGAGTCATAGTCATAAATGAAATACATAGTTGAAAGATATAGTGGTACTCAATTATGAAGTACATAGTTGAAAGATAGAGTGGTAGTCATAAATGAAATACATAGTTGAAAGATATAGTGGTACTCATTAATGAAGTACATAGTTGTGAGAGTGGTAGTCATTCATGAAGTACATAGTTGAGAGAAGTAGTGGTAGTTATTAATGAAGCACATTGTTGAGAGAAAGAGTGGTAGTCATTAATGAAGAACATAGTTTAAAGATAGAGTGGTAGTCATTAATGAAGCACATAGTTGAGAGCTAGAGTGGTTGTCATCAATGAAGTACATAGTTGAGGGATATAGTGGTAGTCATTAATGAAGTACATAGTTGAGAGAGTGGTAGTCATTAATGAAGCACATAGTTGAGAGATAGAGTGGTAGTCATTAATGTAGCACATAGTTGAGAGATAGAATGGTCATCATCAATAAAGGACATTGTTGAGGGATATAGTGGTAGTCATTAATGAAGTACATAGTTGAGGGATATAGTGGTAGTCATTAATGAAGTACATAGTTGAAGGATAGAGTAGTAGTCATTAATGAAGCACATAATTGAGGGATAGAGTGGTAGTCATTAATGAAGTACATGGTTAAAGGATATAGTGGTAGTCATTAATGAAACACATAGTTGTGAGATAAAGTGGTAGTCATAAATGAAGCACATAGTTGAGCGATATAGTGGTAGTCATTAATGAAGTACACAGTTATGAGATAGAGTGGTAGTCATTAATGAAGCACATAGTTGAGGTATAGAGTGGTATTCATTAATGAAGCACATAGGCGAGGGATATAGTGGTAGTCATTAATGAAGTACATAGTTGTGAGAGTGGTAGTCATTAATGAAGTACATAGTTGGAGATGTAGTGGTAGTCATTAATGAAGCACATAGTTGGAGATGTAGTGGTAGTCATTAATGAAGAACATAGTTGAGAGAAAGTGTGGTTGTCATCAATGAAGTACATGGTTGAGGGATATAGTGGTAGTCATTAATGAAGTACAGAGTTCTGAGAGTGGAAGTCATTAATGAAGTACATAGTTGAGGGATATAGTGGTAGTCATTAATGAAGTACAGAGTTGAAGGATAGAGTGTTTGTCATTAATGAAGCACATAATTGAGGGATAGAGTGGTAGTCATTAATGAAGTACATGGTTGAAGGATATAGTAGTAGTCATTAATGAAACACATAGTTGTGAGATATAGTGGTAGTCATTAATGAAGCACATAGTTGAGCGATATAGTGGTAGTCATTAATGAAGTGCACAGTTATGAGATAGAGTGGTAGTCATTAATGAAGCACATAGTTGAGGGATAGAGTGGTATTCATTAATGAAGCACATAGGTGAGGGATATAGTGGTAGCCATTAATGGAAGTACATAGTTGTGAGAGTGGTAGTCATTAATAAAGTACATAGTTGGAGATGTAGTGGTAGCCATTAATGAAGTACATAAGATAAGAGATAGAGTGATAGTAATTAATGAAGCACATAATTAAGAGATAGAGTGGTAGTCATTAATAAAGTACATAGTTGTGAGATTTAGTGGTAGTCATTAATGAAACACATAGTTGTGAGATATAGTGGTAGTCATTAATGAAGCACATAGTTAAGCGATATAGTAGTAGTCATTAATGAAGTACACAGTTATGAGATAGAGTGGTAGTCATTAATGAAGCACATAGTTGAGTGATAGAGTGGTAGTCATTAATGAAGTACATAGGTGAGGGATATAGTGGTAGTCATTAATGAAGCACATAGTTGAGGGATAGAGTGGTAGTCATTAATGAAGCACATAGTTGAGGGATAGAGTGGTAGTCATAAATGAAGCACATAGTTGAGAGATATAGTGGTAGTCATTAATGAAGCACATAGTTGAAAGATATAGTGGTAGTCACTTATGAAGCACATAGGGGTAGATGTGAGATATAGTGGTAGTCATTAATGAAGTACATAGTTGTTAGAGTGGTAGTCATTAATACAGCACATAGTTAAGGGATATATAGTGGAAGTCATTAATGAAGTACATAGTTGAGAGATTTTTTCTTCAAATTTTGCGGTCATTTTAAGGGTGCGGCCATTACATGGGTGCGACCATTACACGAGTGAATACGTTAGATGTGAGATATAGTGGTAGTCATTAATGAAGTACATAGTTGTAAAAGTGGTAGTCATTTATGAAGTACATAGTTTAGAGATATAGTGGAAGTCATTAATAAAGTACAATTAAGAGACAAAGTGGTAGTCATTTCTTACACCCCCCAAAACTCTTAGAAATACAGTATTATCATCCATATAGGCTTAATTCATCTGTGTTCACATTTTTCAGTGATATGAATCAAACATACACATATTGCATGCTAGTTATTTTGACATTATAATCTTAAGAACATATTTTAACAAATTAGCATGGCTGTTACTTACTCACCTGAACTCAGAGTGTTTCGATAATAAGGCAAAAAGTCTGTATCCTTAGGTATAAATGACTTTCAACTTGGATTCACTGTCACCTGAAGCTATTTCTAATTAGAATGATGATATAAGTTGCAAGTCATTCATGAAGCATTGTTGATAACACATGCTTATACATTTTTGTTAAGTAAAGAACTCATGTTCACGATATCCAATCCAGTCTTATATTTTGTTAATAAGTTATATATTTCCTGCAAATATCAAACTTGTCTAATTAATTTATGGTACTATCCTTATTTGATTGCATAAGCAAGGAATACGTCTTTTAATCATATTCAAATTCTTAAAAATTTGTCCCTTTAACTTCTACTTATATTTCCAAAACATTATAAGTTTATTTTGTGACTTCCCATATTTTAGCAAGCATTACCAAATCCAACAGGATGTAACATTTTTCATTTTGATCTTATCTAGCCACATACGAACTATTGAACAAGTTCAGAGTTCCAAAGAGCATGCCCTGTTGTTGTCCAACATAGTCCAGTGGTACTACATTGATGTGACTGAGACTGGCCAAAACCTGGTACCATATGAAGTCACTATTAACCAATTGATAGAGACAGCTTTCAAAAAGCAAGAACAGAGCGTACAATTCTCGTAAGTATTCATTATGGTGAAAGTCAAACTTGAATTGAGTTCAACTACATTTTAATATTATAAGAATTGTGTAATACATATTACAGAATGTCAGAACACTTTGTGCAGACTAGTAACATAAAATTATTTTTCACTCTCTCACTCGACTAAAAGATTTAAATTTTTAAAAAAAAACAACATGCTTTTATAGTCTTTAAAGTGTTAAAACTTAATAATGTTATTGCTTATACTTTATCCACATCTCTTATTGGTGATCACTACTTATTGCTTCTATATTGATTTTGTTTATGGATCACTATATATTTACTATACTTTTCTTACTACGAAATGTCATAACACATTAATATTAGCTGATTAAGTTTTTAATTGTTAAGAATATAACACAAAACCGTCATTCTTGTCTGTAGAATCTTATCACATTTATTCTTAGACCAAGATACCAGGTGGGGTGTTTCAATGTTTAGAGATAACAAATTCACTTTAGGTACTTTAACAATTTAAAAGCTTGTAGTCTTTTTTTTTGCATCCACTGACTTGATGTATAGACAATAATTGAAGCAGTAAATTATATTCATATTGTCCACTTTAAGATTTTAAGGTAGCAAAAAGCAAGCCATGGTCAACTTGTCAGTACCTTAAGAGGTTGGATTGTCATGTTAACTGGTTCCATTGAAGAGGTATAATATGGTAATACTTACATACTGACCTCATTAGTTTCCATAAAGATTCCAATATATAACTGCCTGGATTTAGACAGGTATTTGTGATGATGAAGAAATACATTGAACAAAGCTTGACATAAATGATTACAGGTGTTATGGAGAAGTGTCTTATTACCAATCTTAGAGTCGCAGGGTCAAAACCTTTCTGAGCTATATACTTTTTTTGCACTGAGATTTGTTTCTTTTGAAAGGTTATAGCTTTAACTCTGGAATATAAGTGTTTGTTCTGTACAATATATGAAGAGGAATGCAACCGGCTGATTGCTTTTGAGTAAATAAATGGATGATTGTAGCCATACATAACATGAGTGAAAAATTCATATGTGAAAGATAGCTTTTTGTATATTGAGTGACAAAAAGAAGATTGAAGCAAGAATCAAACCTGCAACTTCTGAAAAACAATGTTATTCTATGACTAAGCTTCAATTGGTCAGTCAAAGGCAACTAGGATAGCTCAAGATCAGAATGCTCCAAAGAGCACTACACTTTATGCTGCAACATCCTTTTTAATATCTTGCATTCTCTGCTTGAAGTTTTAAGCCTCCAGCAATATTCCAAGTCTCTGGTCGACAATATCTACTGCCACAATGACAGGCATTCATTGTTTACTTTACAATACTGAACCCTGTCCATCTTATCTAGCTTTGGCTTTTATGTTTGTAACAGTATCACCACTAATCTTAATCCATAAACATATGACATACACTAAACAAATAAATAAATAAAATGTCTGCCCAACTAAGGTACTGTTAACAAACTGATTACATGATTATGTATGAGGGCACTTATTCTCTGTCAGGGTAATATTATAAAAAATATTAGCAGGAAAAAGTGATATTCAGCTGAAACAATGTGAAGGCCTTTGTGATTTTTCCACAGAAAAATATTTTGAGGTACACAATGTATGATGATATTGCTTGATATGAGCTAAATGTTGTAGTAAACACTGATATCAGCTAAAGGTTGTAGTAAACACTGATATGAGCTAAAGGTTGTTGTAAACACTGATATGAGGTAAAGGTTGTTGTAAACACTGATATGAGCTAAAGGTTGTTGTAAACACTAATATGAGCTAAAGGTTGTTGTAAACACTGATATCAGCTAAAGGTTGTTGTAAACACTGATATGAGGTAAAGGTTGTTGTAAACACTGATATGAGCTAAAGGTTGTTGTAAACACTAATATGAGCTAAAGGTTGTTGTAAACACTGATATGAGCTAAAGGTTGTTGTAAACACTGATATGAGCTAAAGGTTGTTGTAAACACTGATATGAGCTAAAGGTTTGTAGTAAACACTGATATGAGCTAAAGGTTGTTGTAAACACTGATATGAGCTAAAGGTTGTTGTAAACACTGATATGAGCTAAAGGTTGTTGTAAACACTGATATGAGCTAAGGTTTGTAGTAAACACTGATATGAGCTAAAGGTTGTAGTAAACACTGATATGAGCTAAAGGTTGTAGTAAACACGTATATGAGCTAAAGGTTTGTAGTAAACACTGATATGAGCTAAGGTTTGTAGTAAACACTGATATGAGCTAAAGGTTGTAGTAAAAACTGATATGAGCTAAAGGTTGTTGTAAACACTGATATGAGCTAAAGGTTGTTGTAAACACTGATATGAGCTAAGGTTTGTAATAAACACTGATATGAGCTAAAGGTTTGTAGTAAACACTGATATGAGCTAAAGGTTTGTAGTAAACACTGATATGAGCTAAAGGTTGTTGTAAACACTGATATGAGCTAAAGGTTGTAGTAAACACTGATATGAGCTAAAGGCTGTTGTAAACACTGATATGAGCTAAAGGTTGTTGTTAACACTGATATGAGCTAAAGGTTGTTGTAAACACTGATATGAGCTAAAGGTTGTTGTAAACACTGATATGAGCTAAGGTTTGTAGTAAACACTGATATGAGCTAAGGTTTGCAGTAAACACTGATATGAGCTAAGGTTTGTAGTAAACACTGATATGAGCTAAGGTTTGCAGTAAACACTGATATGAGCTGAAGGTTGTTGTAAACACTGATATCTGGTGGTGTACTTTAGGGATAAAGATGGCGATAAATTCAAGATTGACTTTAACACCATGGAGGAGACATTGGATGATGGTACAGGGGATAAACTGAATGTGATCCGGAGAGATCTGCTAAAAGGTAACTGAGGAAATACATTTTATTGAGTGTAAACATATTTCATTATAATCTTCAGAGTAACTTACAGTGATGTGTGTACTGTAATAATACAGTATAAAGACTGTAAAGGCCGCAAGTTCCTGCACTTAGTTTTGTTTCTCCTTGTGTTGAAATAATATTATGTTCTAATGATTACTTCAGTTTTGCATTTTATAAGTTAAAAGATAGTTTAAACCACGTTTTTGGAAGAGGCACCATTAAACAGAGGAAATCTGAAATGTCAAGTACATATGAAAACACTATAATAGATATAGACATGAAGAAATGCTCATTATTATAAAATTCTAAGGATATATTTTTTTAGTCTATTATAGGTTGTTGTCTGATGTATTATTTGATAAGGGATGTTGTTAATAATTAAGTCAGTATTAAAATTATGTCATTATTAAATCTAGATCTGATCAAAGCTTACAGGACTGGTAAATACCAAGCCTATTTGTGCACATATTGTTGTGCTTGGTTTTGATAGAGTTATGGCCCTTTGTAACCTTTATTTAGTAACTAAGGCAAAGCAATGTATGTGGGTATTCATGATATATTTGATGATACACTTTGTTGCTTTATCAGAGAGGATGTATAATAACGTATTGGCCCATATCTTTATAGAAAATGAGTTTCTTGTTTATATTATCTTAGGAGAGGTATTTAACTAACAAACAAAAAGATGTTTCATAAAAAACTTTTTGCACTTATTATTTATCCTTCAATTTTTCGTAGAGTGTTTGTCCATATTACTATTTCAGAAGGGGTGAATGACAGAAAAATCAGTCACAGTTTCCGTCTTCATTTTTATTTCAGAAGGGGCATTTGAGCCACCTAGCACATGGAAGACTATGAGCAGCAACCTTTTGGTGGTCCAGCTACAGCCTGCTGACTCGGAATATAAGGACATCCTGGACACCTTTCTCAAATCTGCAGGCCAAAATTTTAATGTCACCAGGGTAACTAGAGTCTGTTCATATTAATGCAAGGTTACAAACTTAAATAATAGTGTAAGGACAAAGCTTTTCAGTAGGATAGGATAATATAATTTTTGAGTCGGCAAGATTTCAACAAGTAACATAAGCTCAAATGAGCTTTTACAACTTACTTTATTAGGTAGTGTAAATATAATTTACCATAGCAACGTTTAATTACAAATCTAGAGGTCTAATGGAACAATTACAATCTTGACCATCCCAAAAATCTTGACCATCCCAAAAAGAAATCTGAGTTTTAAAAGTATTAAAAACTGAGCACTGTCTAGCAGATTCTGGGAGTGAATTCCACAGGACTGGTGTAGCAAACTTAAATGATCTTTGTCCATAGGTTGTTGTTTTAAGCTTGGAACATGAAAAATATTGGAATATCTAACATTGTATTTAGCTTCTTTCTTAACTTCCATATCTTCCATAACAAAGAAGGTGCCAAGTTGTTTAGAATTGTGAAAAGTTTCTATAGCCATTGGTTGCTGTGTGTGAATATAAAGAGCTGGAAGTTTTGCATTTGCCAACAGTTTTTCATACAAGATTTTGTAATCATCTTACACAAATCTTAAAGCTCTTTCTCTTAGCTTTTCTTTTTTTCTTGTATTTGATACTGAACGAAAATGCCATGCTAAGGAGCAAAAATTAAAATTTAAGAGCATAAATGTACGAAAAGCTGCAAGTCTATTTAAATGATGCAAATATTTTACCAATTCTTTTTTAGGATATTCAACCGCATGACTGTTTTTGTCTTTAGTTCTGTGTGGTGTTCGCAGATTGCTGTCAGAACATAAAAACCTAGTGTCAGCATCTGTCAGTGCTTCTGTAGGAAGTAACATATATTCTATTTCTGCATTAATTGCACTGGTCATTCAAACTCAGTCTATTAACCCCACATCTTATTATGTTGGATCCTCTCTGACCAGAGAAAAGACCTTAATGGGCCTTCTTCCAGCTGCTGTGTTGCATTAGTAGATGTGCTCAAATATTTGCCAGAAGTTCTTTTCAGATATTTGTCAGCATTGATAATAACTATTTTTGTACAACATACATATGTGTCACACCATGACTTGGCATATATTCACTAACAATGTGGGTTAAAATCAAAACAATTATACTCTAGTCAAACATTGGTCAGTATCAATACTGGTTTTACCTTTAAAGTCTTTTTTTTACAAGAATTATTATTTCTTTACAAGCTGAGGCAACCCTTATTTCGCATTTGGCAATAAATAATTGCTAAAATTTTAAATATGTAATCTACAATATTACAATATTTTGTTTGTTGGTTTGAAAGTGACTTGAGTTCAAGTCATATCTTTCATATCTTTGGTCCTAGAATGTTTGGTGAATACCCATTTTAGGTACTGAGATCTGGCCTGTGTGTTTTAATAGGCTATGAAAACAATATAACACCACATAAAATTAACAAGATTGATCAACATTGGTCAGTAACAATTTTAACAAAGCTGACTTTTCATTAAAAATCGTTTTTGGATGGTGTCACTTGTGACAGCATTCAGAATTTGATCCTCCTTGACCGTGACTACCTGCAGTCAGTAAATGCCTGGGAAAAATAGTATTTGTAAAGAAATAAATATGTTTGTCGAGAGAGACTAGATGTGTCAGTTGCGTCCAGCTATGCTGCAAATGTTCACATTAATATTGTAATCTGTTCTAGTTAATATATTGTTCAGTACAAATATATATGAAATGTAGATTCATGAATGAACAACGTTGTGCCAGAATATCACTTAATAACTAGAGGAAAAGGTCTAAATGGGGAGTGAACTGTTGTTAGAACAGGTGTTCCACTGTCAATGCATAATCTACTGGGCCGAAATATTTGCAATCTTGCTTTGGCCTCAATGCCTTCTGCGGCTGTGAACCAGGTTATGTAATGACATAGGTCATTTTTTTTTATCTCAGCACTGGCAGCAATAGCTCAAGCAGTATAGCGTCGGCTTGTGGATTGGGAGGTCGCGGGTTCACATTTTTGTTCTAAGATGAATAATCCCTTTTCAAACTATACTACTCCACTTTCTTGTTAAATTTGTAGAACTATGTGGTCCTGAAGACCAGAATGGTCCTAAATTGTTAGGTCAACAGCTTTTTGAAAAATGTGTAATTCTTAATTCACTCATAAATACAGTAAATACAATTATAGATGAAAAAATATATTAAGGCACCTTTTCTAATGGTGCAACTTTTATACATGAACATTTATATGGAACACTGACTGCAATGGTATTGTGTTTGTTAGATTGATCGGATCCAGAACAAGACACTGTGGCAACAGTATCAGGCAAAGAAGAAGCAGTTAGAGAGTCAAAACAAATCTGGCACACAGAATGAGCGACTGTTGTGGCATGGAACAGCCGTGGAGGGTGTAGACAGCATCAACACACACGGCTTCAACAGGAGCTACTGCGGCAAGAATGGTAATGCGTCTTATGTTATATTTTTGTATGGGCGGTACCTATTCTCAAAACAATATTGCGAGATTCACGCATCATTTTCCATGGTCCGACATAAATTTAAATAATGTGCAGGAATGAAACAATCGAGGTAAAAAATAGAAAGAATGTTTCACTGCTGCTATGCAACTAACCAATATGTTAAGTCTGCCATCTCCAAATCCATTTAACCCTTTGCTGCTCGTTGTCCACTTTTCACTACATTACACTGTAATTTACAGTAACACTCAAAGGTCCATATGTGTAAGCTATAACCATTTGTGATATTAACTGTTTGTTTTTTTAAATATTTACTAACTTTGTACGAGCGTACACTTATTTGAGTTTTAATAATGTCGGGTCTGCGTTCCATAAGCTTCTTGGCAGTGAAAGTTTCCACTGTTCTGGGGTCAGAATTAAAGACAGTTGCTCCACTTCTTTTTAACAAGCAGATAAATCCCTTGTAACAACTTGACAGTTTCCACAGATGACCCAATTAGTGATCAGATTCCTTGCGAGAACGCTAGCAGGGTCATAAAATTGTCGCGCGCCGACTGCCGAACAACGGTAGATCATCGATGCCATCGATGACACATTTTCTAGATCGATCTATTCCAACGCACATGCATATGTGCAAAAATAACAGTAAAATGCTAAAGTTTAACGCTGGGTGTGATGGGCAAATCTGTTGGTTTAATCTTCGCAAACTGTGCATGGTACCAGAGAAAAGAAAGGACGTAAAAAATAAAATCCAAACAGGCACGTCATTAACATAAACATGGAGCCAGCACAAAGCGACACCATCGTAAACTGTTAACCCGAATTAAAACCCGAATTAAAACAACAACAATCAAACCAAAACAACTAAGGTTGGATTTTTCCTGTTCTGAGTTAACGTACACGGTTTACACTTAATTAAACCATGTACATCGATTATACAATGAAATTTGGAGTTGGAAAGTGACACTTTTCCTTCTCCGAAAGATAAGTTGTGTTTTTTCTGTGGGTCGCTATGTTTACGCTTCAAAACTGTGATCATGGCGCCTAATTATCACCTTTTTCTGACGAGATAAAGGTCAAAGAACACGTGACTTTTTTTAATTATGTAGCGCGCGGGTGTATGTGTCAACAAGGAAGCAGAAGGAATCAGGGAAGGTCCTAAATTTTCAGTGATCATTGTTCTCTCTGAGAAAGGTGAACATAATATGATCTGCTCTCTGGCGACCGCATCTGCAGGTCTGGACAGCATTAAAAAGTAAATCACAAATATATTATGTTATTTGTCTTTATTACTGATGAGAAATTGATTGTCGATCTTTACCAACAATGCGATTCACAGTCCGATTTTTCTAAAATTTCGACAGTGGGTGCGAGTTTGATTGTCTTTTATGGTTATTTTCATATATCAAAGTAATATGAAACTTAGTAGATTCTAATCTTTATTTTTTCCACAAGCATTTAAGTTAGACGGATTTACAAATGAATGTTATCTTGTGGTTATTTACACTTTTAATTTTGAGAGAGAGAGAGACGGGGGAGGGGTGGGGGTGTTTAACCTCGTTTAAAAACTTCGACCATTTAATTACCTTACCCCTCTTATTTACTTAAAAAATAAGAGTTCTAACATCACCATATTCTTATTGAAATGCTTGTTACTCCTACAGTTTTGTAGTTTATGGGAAATAATTTACATCATTGGCAAGGTAATTCATTCTCTATTTCACTTATAAATACTCCAGAACCATTAAGCTGCTCTTTCCATTAGGTAAGGATTAATCAAACATGGTGTCAGCGGTCGCCAATTATCACCTAATTACCCACTTTGGTCTGTGCACACAGGAGTGCAAAGGTAGTCAGCCATCTGTGCTCTGTAGTACTGTAAATGGGGGTCAGCACTGTGTGCCGGGGGCTTGCAGTAACGAGGTCTCTGAACAGCAAAGGGTTACTATGGTATTTTATCATTATCGGGTGAACAATGGTTCTGATTATATGGGCACCGGGTGACCTTTGTTTTTATATGTGGACTGAGTGGGAATAAAAACCATGCAAAACTATTGAGGACCGTATCTGCATCCATGGTCTAACATCCAAACAGACGCACAAATCTACTCTGAGCCACACAAGACTAGTGAAAATTTTTGCATTGGTAAACATTCTAAGTCACCCACTGACTCCACGGACACTCGCAGCGAAAATAAACATACGGGGGTTTTGTGGATCTGCAACAGCTCAAGTTTTTTTGTTTTATTTTAGTTTTAAGTATTATATTTATACTACATATATACATACATAATTTAAAGACACAGCCCGTTCTATGTGTGCAAATATATATGCTTAGATAGTATATACTTGGTCTTACAATTTCGTCTATACCCATTTAAGATTTGATGTAACTCATGAACAAATCTGTCACATTTCAGCTACATATTATGGAGAAGGTGTATACTTCGCTGTCAATGCTTCCTACTCGTGTAGTGACACCTACTCCCGACCTGATAAAAACAAGATAAAGCGAATGTATTATTGTCACGTGCTGACTGGAGAATACACACTAGGAAAGCAAAATATGCGTGTTCCTCCAATAAAAGACATTCAATCTCAATCTCTGTATGATTCTGTTGTGGAAAATATAGCCAATCCTAACATGTTTATCATTTTTCATGACACTCAGGCCTACCCAGAATATCTTATTTATTTCAGTAAGTAGATAGAAGTATTGGACTATTTTTGATATTGTGATTTTGCAAAATAAAAATATATTCTGACATATAAGACAAGTTAATTGAGAAAAGCTAACCTCTAGCGTCTGTTGCATATTCAACTGTGAGTACAATCTACTGCTACAAAATAAAAATTATGTACAAAACCCCAACAAAACACATTTATTGACAGATGGTTATAACAGATATGGACATAAGTTGATCTTTCTGTTTCGCAGAAACAGAAATGACAGTTGATAGTCATACCATTGTTAAATTCAGATAGTTTTTTTAATTTATTAGATTGTTAATTTCATATTGATTACTGTTGTTGTTTTTTTGTTAATTATATCGATATATTTTGTTTGTGCATGTGTGTTAATTTAATTCCCTGCCAAGGGTTTAGATGTATAATTTTCACATTGTCCCTACATCTATTCTTCCATCTGTCCTGGGGCCATTTTAAGTAGTAATGACACTAATGTATGAAAGATTACCACTTTGTTAAGAAGCACATTCTCTATCCATTTTGTAGAAGATCCAGTTACCACTTCAATGTCAAATGTTTAATATAATGTAATCAAGATTGATTAGTTCTTAGATAGAAAGAATTAGACTCAATAAGCCACAAACGATGACATACAAGTAAGTCAATGTGCACTAACTATGTTGTTAAGCAAGATCAAGGTCACATTTTACGGTCAGCAGTGTCAGTCTTCAAAATTAACTTCCAATAATTACATGCCATTCATACGTGTAACATTTCGTTCACATACCCGACCACATTTTACATGACTGAAGTTTGATTTGAGAAACAACAACAACGAGGTATTTGTTAAGGTTTATCTTTTGTCATTGTCCTCTAATTGGAAGCGCCATTTCTGAACTAATTTTTCAAGATTCAGTAAAAAAAAAACACACACGCAAGTTGGGCGACAAACTTGATTCACAGGTCCGCTCTTAAACTACGTTGCCACTGGCGATCGGATGTTAATTTCGATGACTGCTGCATTTGGCTGGTTAGATATATATTAATTCAACAAATATCCTTATTACTGTTGTTACCTTAAACAAGAATGATAACGTACAATTCAACATATATTTTTTTCAAAATTTAGCTTAAAACAATGCATTACTTTTAGTTGAATAATTGTTGATATGAGCATTTCGTTGTTTTATATTTTATATGGCATGCAGGTTTGTTTACTTAGTGCTATGTATTTAGATGTTCCTTTCGCCTCCTGCTGTAATCGGCATTGTTGTTCTTGTAAAAAAAGCTTTGATGTCAGATTTTTATGTCAGGAAGTATATTTTATTTGAAACCACTGTACTGGTAATAACTGGCAGATTACAAACTGGACAGCAAAGCCTAACAAATGCAGCAACACTTGTTAACATTCAGAAGGCTCTTTAGAATGCACATTATGTTTTGTGTTCATAAAACTAAGAGTTAAAGAACAACATTATATTTTGAATAACGTACACCACTAACTGTATTATTTATCTCGAAATATTTTAAAAAGAAAATATTTAATAATTTATTTTTGTTTATAATTGTATACTAATGACGAATTGTTTTGATTTACAACCACGAGTTGGGTTACCGAGACACACTTCTAGAGAGACCTGGCAGAAACTAGTGCAGGTCATGGTTAGGACGTTCTGTGAAAATGTTTTGAAGTGTTTTGTGTGGTTAAGATACTATATTACTATTGATGTTAAGCATCAAGCTATTTTGTTTTTGTGTGAAAACATTTGACATCACTACGATGTCATGATATGTCATGTGTAAAATTCCATTGTTCTTAAATCATTGAATGCCAGTTTTTACAGCTTAATATGACTGTTGTAGGATAAAAAATAAGGTAAAATGTCAATGATTGTACTAATATGGGTCTCATCATTTAAAATTTAATTTTAAAGCTCAAGTATTAGTCAGCCAGATTTTGCAAATATAAAGAAATATCTCAAGGAACGCTTCCTCAATGTTTTGCACGTATATGTACCTCTTATGTTCTGCCAGTTTGTTTTGTTTCTTTATCTCTCTGGAGAATATGTCCTAGCATAGTTTAACTTGTGTTTCTTGTGTTTTTTCTTAAGGGTTGTTTCCGGCAGTTTGTCTTCTTCAAATACATTTAAACCTGGATTGGGGAAATTGGGGCATAATTTTTGCAAAAGTAAAACCTAAATCTAACAAAAGACGATTTTGGACACTTTTTACATTGTAAAAAAGTAGAAATCATCAAAATTAATAACTCAACATGCCCATTCTTTCTAAAATTATAAATAAGAATGATTGTGAATTCTGCTAAAAATAGACATCTACGTCACAGCGGATTACCCGAATGGCTAAATAAAGTTACACACACATTATTTCATCAGGGTGAATCCTATCTTTCTATACACTCGACACTTAGCTAATTTTAGAGTTTAAGAGTATGATACATTAACAATATTTTTTTTGAAAAACAGCGATTCAATAGCAAATTTATTGCAAGATCAGATTTAATGTCATATAAGAAGCCTTTATTAAGTAGAAGCTGCCATTGTATGTAAAACAATAAAACGATGAAAAATCAAGTTTAGTATTTCATGAATTAAACTGTTCTATCACTGGCATAGATACAAATTTTCTGAAAACTGTAAGCTTAAAGTAAAGCTGTAGCTGTCTTTTCCAAATAAAAGAAGACACTCGTTTAATAACATTACTTTCATTTGATTGGGATAACTGTTGGGAACCCTTTTCTGTTGTCATGTGTTTGCATTATTAAAGCTGAACTCTGTCCATATCGCTATGTTTCAGCAACCGCTTATGGAGATGGTGTTTACTTTGCTGTTCAGGCTGCTTACTCGTGCAGTCATACATATTCGCGTCCCGATGCAAGTGGTATGAAACGTGTGTACTATTGTCGTGTATTGACTGGAGAGTACACATTGGGGCAAAGTGGAATTCGTGTACCACCAGTGAAGCGTCCTGGCTCGCATGACTTGTTTGATTCTGTTGTTAATAATATCGGTTCTCCAGTGATGTTCATAATATTCAATGATACTCAAGCCTATCCTGAGTATCTTATCCATTTTAAGTGACAGTCAACTCATTCTTACAGTTTTCCTGAAGTTTTTACCTTTAGAATATTGTCCTTAAACATGTCTGCTGCAAACTGATTAGGTTCAAATTCCCTTAATTAAAAGCAGCTCATTTATGCGATTGTTTCTTTTTTGTAACATGGATTAAGTGTTATAAGACCATATTTGTTGAGAATAAACTGTACCATGTTGCTAAGTAAACAAGTTAGAAAGATAGATCATGATTGAATAATATGTTACACCGCAGGGAAGTGAACTTGTACATTATTTTTTGTGTAATGCTGATAATTTTGTTTTTGAATTGTAATAAGCTTTTTGACCAAAATGTGAACAAATGAACAGCGACAGTGACACCACATCCTTTTTAGTTATGTGATAGCTCGCATGTCAGCATGCTTTAAAAAGCCATGGGGAATGGTTACGCTGTCTTGCTAGATTGTGCAAGAACTGATATGTTTATAAATAGAGCAACAACTGAAACGCCTTTCTGTTGACATGTTCCCACATGTTCGCTGTATTCTACTCTGAAGATATGCCTATCCAGTTTCTATTACAAGCCTATTCCCACGTTTCCAGCCACGGCCTTCGGAGAGGGTGTCTACTTTGCCACCCATGCAGCCTATTCTTGTAGCAACACATATAATCGACCAAGTGCACATGGCATAAAGTACATTTATATTTGTTGTGTGTTGACTGGAGAATACACTTTGGGGAAAAAAGACATTCGCGTGCCACCAAGCAAAAGTCATAGTCAAGGGGACCGATATGATTCAGTTGTTAACAATGTTAGTAGCCCTACCATATTTGTAATTTTTTATGACACTCAAGCATATCCAGAATATCGTATCCAGTTAAAAGCTTAAGTTTGGAATAATTGCTGTTTGTTATATATGAATTATTTTTAGTTATTATTTTCTGCTCAAAAGAGTTTCATGTTTAATTTCTTTGCATATGAGCTCGGCCTTAAGATGTTAAACTTGTTTACAATTTTCTCTGATTGCAAACCCCAAAACTAAAAGTCTTAAAAAGCACTGACCACTATAGTTTAAATTGTATGTTAACAGTAACACACTTTGATATTTTACCTAAAAGAGTGGTTATTTCCAACAAAGATCATTAACCATGTTTGGTTAAAACAAAATCGTATAATACAGTCATTTGTACAACGGAAAGGAAAGTTGGGTTTATAATCAATTAAAAATTAATTGTACATATTATAGTTGTATCATGCTTTTAAATTAATGAAATGGGAGTTTATTAATTAAATTGTGCAGTCCATTTACAAAATGTGGCTATAATGCATTGTTCAGCATCTAAGGTATTGCCATACTTGGAGTTTTCACAAACAAACTTTTACCTGCCAATATTCTAATGAAATCTCTCAAATCCTTCAATTGCTACTTCTTCTGTCCTTTGAAGCCTTTTCCACTAAGACGTAAGGAACATGTTTTGAAAAATATTTATATTGCTTCTATTTATAATTAGAATGTACAATAATCTTTATAAATTATGGATTGTTCTAAATGTTTGTATTTATTTTTCTATACCAACACATTACTGCAAAGGTAGTGCTATGTTTGTTTGATTTAAAACTTAATTTGATTTATCCACATGAGTTTGTGTATCGTTCCATTGTAACCTGCCAAGATAACATTAAAATAATGTTATCCGTTTGTATTTAAAGACCACTTAGAATGTACTGTTTATTTTTCAAGATCACTTAGAATGTATGACAAGCTACAACACGTAAGTCAAGTCCAATTAATCTTGCTGGCTATAAATATGTGTATAAGTATACGTACTGGTTAGAGCTTATCATAAAGTTAAAGCCTTGATTTAAATTTTATGTACAAGGTAAACTGTAGAAAGCCGTCTTTATTTTTTTCTGTTTTTTTTCCACCAGGCAATCTTTGTATGTTACAGGTACTGTCTGTTGATCTTACTATTTAAAGTCGATAACAGTATAATCAAATTGGATAGAAAGCAGTCTCAATTTAATGAATTGTTTTAGAAGTTTTTTTATCTTCTGAATGTAGCACATCTCGTCTGTTTTTCAGATTTTGGGATTGTTATAATTTAAGCTAAAACATGGGATTTATGTTATGCTGAGTTATAATTAATTCTAGATTGATTCTGTAGATTATTATATTTGTATAATCCTCTGGACGTATTACTTATAAATATAATAATTTTTTGAGTTGCTTATACATTACATTACATTACATTGTTTTGACAGTTCTGTATTACACTTATATAAACAGCATTATGAGAGGGCAGGGCTGTTGCTATAGAAACTATTTGCATTTGATCAGCTATGTCATCTTTTTACAATGCCTAAGATACATTAATATTATATTGTTTTAAACTATTTTACTGCTGTTTTGGTATGTTATTTGTTAGTTTTTCATACTGCACAATGTTTATATCTTTTTATTGTTTTATGATTTACTATTTTTATCATCGTATGTTTTTGTTGCTAATTTTTAGATTCTCATTAATGTTATTTTGATGTTATTAATTTTGTTTAAACAATATGTTTTTGGTAGCTTACATTAAAAAGTATTAATGTCAATTAAAAGTATATTTTTATCCTAAACATATGTTAAATGTGAGCCTGGACACAGTTTAGCATCCATAGTACTGCCAAGAGTTAGTTATTAACATGCACATGTCAACTTTGTATCTTGTCAATAGAGCCTTAAATCTTAACAACATGTCTTAAGACTTACAGTACAAACAATGCTAACGGTGTTCAGGTTAATGTTTGAGTTTTAAAATAAGGTATTGTGAAGTATCTTTTTCTTAAGCAATGTAGCCATTCATTGAATGTTAAGTAAAGTGTTGTTGTGGTAATACAAAGGTAACACATGCTGTCTTTTCCTAGTTCTCATAACGCCCATATAGTTGGTTGAAAGTTTGTTAATGTTTGCCCTGTTAAGCATGCATAGTTGAGGTAAAGGCAAAAAGTGTTAATCCACATTGACCAAATCCTTTTGATGACCTAATCAAGGTCTGCAGAGTTTTCTGTCATGTCTAGCAATATGCTCATTTGTATTAAGATGTTTAATAATACTAAGAAAAAATATGTGGATGTCTTGCAAATGCAGCTGGCAAATGCCCTTCTCATACATATTTGTAGAAGTCTGTTACAAATTAAAACAATGTTTCTATGAACATTATAATGATTTATAATTTAATGCCCTAATCACCTTTTGCCTAGGGCTGATTATTTTGTTAACATACATTAAGTTAATCGTGTTACCGAAGTCCTAACCTGGTCACATGTTGAATTGAGGTGCAGTTAGTAAAAGCACGAATTTGAGCACGTGTGTATTTGATGACTGAGGAGCAACTGTTTTATTGGTGCTTTATAGCGGTTCCAAATATAAAACAAATAAACGATATTATCAAACAGCAATGTGAATGTTTTTGTCAGTTTTCTATGCTGAGAAAAAAAAAAAGAATCTACATTATCAACAACTGGAGATATAATTACTTAAATGATAATGCATTGCTATGGTTGCACAAATATCAAAGGCTAGCTTTATGATTAAACAATTGCTAACTGATGCCCTTGTTCATTACAACAGAATTGGATCATTTTATTTTATTTTAGCTTACTATTCTATGGATTAGAAGGTGTTGTTTTTCACTTAGACTTTGATGTCACCATAACGCTTAGGATGAAGAGTGCTAACAGATTATCATATTTATATCACATTTTTTTTTTCAGATGGTATTAAAATTTTAAATATCTTGTCCTAGAAATTATGCATGAGAATGATTAATGAAAAGTCGGTACAGTCAATACAATTCATGATAACGGTCAATGAATAGTCGATAAGGTCTGTACAGTTCATATAACGATCAATGAATACACTGTAAGGTCTGTACACTTCATGAGAATGACCAGTGAATTATCAGTACAGTCCGAACACTTTATGAGAATGATCAATGAATAGGCAGTAAATCTGTACAATTGATGAGAACGATCAATCAGTAGTCGGTAAGGTCAGTACACTTCATGAGAACGATCAATGAATAGTCAGTCAGGTCAGCACACTTTAGAGAATAATCAATGAATAATCGGTAAGGTCAGTACACTTCATGAGAACGATCAATGAATAGTAAGTCAGGTCAGTACACTTTATGAGAATAATCAATGAATAGTCGGTAAGGTCAGTACACTTTATGAGAATAATCAATGAATAGTCGGTAACGTCTGTACACTTTATGAGATTAATCAATGAATAGTCGGTAAGGTCAGTACACTTCATAAGAATGATCAATGAATAGTCGGTAACGTCTGTACACTTTATGAAATTAATCAATGAATAGTCGGTAAGGTCAGTACACTTCATAAGAATGATCAATGAATAGTCGGTAACGTCTGTACACTTTATGAGATTAATCAATGAATAGTCGGTAAGGTCAGTACACTTCATGAGAATAATCAATGAATAGTCGGTAAGGTCACTACACTTAATGAGAATAATCAATGAATAGTCGGTAAGGTCAGTACACTTCATAAGAATGATCAATGAATAGTCGGTACGGTCACTACACTTTATGAGAATGATCAATGAATATTCGGTAAGGTCAGTACACTTCATGAGAATAATCAATGAATAGTCGGTAAGGTCAGCACACTTCATGAGAATGATCAATGAATACTCTGTAAGGTCAGTACACTTTATGAGAATAATCAATGAATAGTCGGTAAGGTCAGTACACTTTATGAGAATAATCAATGAATAGTCGGTAAGGTCAGTACACTTCATGAGGGTGATAATGAATATTCGGTACGGTCACTACACTTTATGAGATTAATCAATGAATAGTCGGTAAGATCAGTACACTTCATGAGGATAATCAATGAATAGTCGGTAAGGGCAGTACACTTTCTGAGAATAATCAATGAATATTCGGTAAGGTCAGTACACTTTATGAGATTAATCAATGAATAGTCGGTAAGGTCAGTACACTTTATGAGAATAATCAATGAATAGTCGGTAAGGTCAGTAAACTTCATGAGAATAATCAATGAATAGTCGGTAAGGTCAGTACATTTTCTGAGGGTGATAATGAATAGTCGGTAAGGTCAGTACACTTTCTGAGGGTGATAATGAATAGTCGGTAAAGTCAGTAAACTTAATGAGAATAATCAATGAATAGTCGGTAAGGTCAGTACACTTCATGAGGGTGATAATGCATAGTCGGTAAGGTCAGTACACTTTCTGAGATTAATCAATGAATGGTCGGTAAGGTCTGTACACTTCATGAGAATAATCAATGAATAGTCGGTAAGGTAAGTACACTTCATGAGGGTGATCAATGAATAGTCGGTAACGTCTGAACACTTCATGAGTATGAACAATGAAAAGTCAGTTAGGTCAGTACACTTTATGAGAATAATCAATGAATATTCGGTAAGGTCAGTACACTTTATGAGAATAATCAATGAATATTCGGTAAGGTCAGCACACTTTAGAGAATAATCAATGAATATTCGGTAAGGTCAGTACACTTCATGAGAATAATCAATGAATAGTCGGTACTGTCGTATACTTCATGAGAATGATCAATGAATTGTCGGTACTGTCGTTTACTTCATTGATGAATATGCTTTTTATAATAGTTCACTGTTTAAAATCCTGTTAAGTTTGTTTCTCAAAATAACTAGTTTATAAAGCTTTTTTTTCTACAGGAACATCTAGCTGCACTCTTGTGTGTATTTATTTCTCTGTAACCGCCAACGTTATTGTCCAACACTTGTTGGTCTCTATATCACTGCCACACAGACAGATAAGAAACAGTTCACGACCTTTTACTGCCAATTTGAAATCATTCAGCCTAGACTTTTAACTCTGATCGACAGTGTGTTGCACAAGAAGAAAAATAAAAAGTATGAAGAAAAAACAGCAACATAAAAGTGTAATAAACTACAGATTTATGAAATATAATCCAGACATTTAAAATTTTACCGAAGAATAATGATAATACTTGACAAATGTTTACAAACTTTTAGACGCCGAACTTTGACATATCTTGTTACCAAACGTTACCAAATAATACTTATTGTCAGCCCGTCTTTTAAGTAGCTATTCCCAATCCAATATTTTATGTTTCAGCAACTGCATTTGGAGATGGTGTGTACTTCGCTGTCAATGCTTCTTATTCGTGTCAAGGGCAGTACTCGCGTCCGGATACTGTTGGTATCAGACGTATCTATTTCTGTCGTGTGTTGACCGGAGACTTCACGCTAGGAAAGCATGGCATGCGTGTTCCACCAGTGAAGCAGGCTGGCTCACATGACTTGTTTGATTCTGTAGTCAATAATGTCGGTTCTCCAATAATGTTCATAATATTCAATGACACACAAGCTTATCCCGAGTATCTTATACACTTCAAGTGACAGCCATCTTGTTGAAGTATGTTATAAAGAAGCATTTGCTAAACAAGTATTTTTGTCCTGATTAATATCATATAAGTATATTTATTTTACATTTTATAAAAATGTTATAAAACATATTGACAATAAGTGTCATGTTACTGTTGCTATAAACAGTAGCATAGTAAAGTAAGTAATACAGTGTTCGCGACATAAAGTGTTAGATGTGAAATTGTTAGATGTTTGTTTTTCAGTAGTAGCGTCAAAAGAACTCACTTTTTATACACCTGCCTAATGATGTTTGGTGTTTTTAAAAACACGTAAAGTTTGATTTAATTTATTCGTTTATTATTAATTTAATACTTCATGTTGTGATACTAAAAGAGTAATGGATTTGTAAAGATGTGTTTTCCATTTACCAAAGCTGTGAATAGAGCTTATCTTGAAAAAGAAGCATGCATAGTATATTGTAGAAGGTCGTCTTTGTATTTTTTTACAACCAAGATTAGACCATGCATTGTTGTTACAAATGGATATAATCCAGTGTCGATAACTATTGATTTATTAATGCAATTTAACACATAATGCTTTACATATAAAAGTCATTTTGGATTTTAAGATTGTTAAGGTACAAGCTGAAATTGGTGTCATGCTGAATAATTATTCATTTTAGGTTATAATGTTTGTATAAACCCATGGAATGTTACTGTTGTTTTTGTTATTAGCGCTACTTCTGCAAGTGAACATGCGTTTGGTTCAAAGTGAATACTCAGACAGAAATCAATGGCTTGCTCTGTATTCTATCAAGTCTTCGTTTAACCATACGAATTGCTAGCATGAAGTCTACGAATTTACGGACGGTTATTCTTTTAGTTACCTAAACTTTTTTTTAAATGAACGATGAAAAAAACCCACTACATATAACCTTATTTTATCCATTCATCGTGTGTGTGTGTGTGTGTGTGTGTGCACGCGTGAGTGAATGTGTGTGTCTGTATAATGGTAGTAAATAATTCTAAATAGTTTTTTTATTTGAAAAACATATGACAGGGTTAGATATTAACTTTTTGACAAGTAGCAAATATTTGCTACCTGGAATAAAAATAGTAGCAGGTAACACTAACTTAGTAGCAAAAAATGTTCTCGCATGGAAAAAATACCTTCAACCCATTTACAACTCTCAAACCACTGTCTGTCCCCAAATGGAGCTATGTTAGAAACCTAGCCCTCTCTCCTGTCAGCCACCACCTGTTCTGGGTCTGTGAATGCTTATGGTCCTGTTATTTTCTTCCTAAACAGTATGATCATGACCTCAGTTCCAAAGTTGTATCGCCAGTCAGACCGAATCCTTTTTATGGTTGAAAAGCCTCTCTAACAGGAGACAGTAGAAATGACAGTTTTCCGCTTCAAAACGCGCGAATGTCCATTTCTTTTTCGGTTTGACAGAAGAAAGTATCGATTGCAGCTGCAAATTAAGTATCGATTTTTGTCGTAGTTTACTTCGGGATTTTCACGCTATATAACCGTAGTATAATACGGGTAAGGCCGATGATGATCGTTCCTGTCCGTAAACGTCGGGAATGCACTAAGATCATGCAGAAAATGCTCATCTGTTCATAAGTTAACGATCGGTGACTTTCATGTTTCCTCAGTATTTTTGCCACACCAATAAAACTAGTAAACGGACACGACCGATGTTAATCGAACTTTCACGAACAAACACTCTTTAGCTTATCCAGTACGCTATTATAGGAACAACTAGAAGACCGGTGATTAGACATTTTAATGGAAAACGGCAGTTATTTTCATTTTACTGGGCAGATTACAAAGCAGCAACTACTTGCTACTTAATCCTAATGTAGGTAGCAAAATGGGGAGTTCGAACATTGTCGTATGGTAACCTACAACTATGTTATATAGTTTTGTCGTATGATAACCTACAAATATGTTATATAGTTTTGTCGTATGGTAACCTACAAATATGTTATATGGTTTTGTCGTATGGTAACCTACAAATATATTAAATAGTTTTTTCGTATGGTAACCCATAAATATATATAGTTTTGGCAGTTCTATACTACAATCGTATAAACAGCACTTACAGCAGTCAAAGCTGTTACTATGGAAACCATTGCATATGTCAGAGGTCAGTTTGGTCAGCCTGATAAAATGTCGATGACATTATTATTATATAGTTTTTTTAACTGGTGTTTTGTGAGCTATTTGTCACTCTTTCGAATAGTACATTTGTTTAAACTTTTCATTTTGTGTTTTATAAAACATTGTTTTGATATTTAATCAGTTGAGCCTAAAGAATTTAAGTTGCTAACTGTAGGAGTGACGTTGGTCTATGTTGATGTTTACTTTTCTATTTTAGTAAAATGTTCTTGTTTTTTTTATTTAAAAATATTCATTTCAATTAATTTTTTGTTTAAGAATCAGTTGTTCTACATTTTTGTTAACTTTCATTCTTAAATCACACAAATCGATGAATCATTATTCTAATGACTAATACATATACGTATTCTTGCACGTTTTGATTATGTCCCTTGTCGATACAGCCGCAGATTGAAATCTTTACAAAACCATTGAATGTCTAAAAACCTACAGTGCTAACTGTGTAGAGATCCTTGCAGTTAATGTTTGATTTGCATCTTTGCCTTATTGAGTGAAGCCAGTCATTATGTAATTCCAGATTGATCAATCTTCTTTTGACGGCTGTCTGCTCAAGGTATGCAGTATTTCCTGTCATGTTAAGCAGTATTCTCCGTTGTATTAAGATGTTTGCTTAAATATGTACTAAAATAACATAATATGAATGTCTTGCAAATGCATCTGGCAATGTCGGTTTCATACATTTGTGTAAGTGTCTTTTAGCCAATTACAACAATGTATACGTGAAGCATATATTTAATGTTCAAACTGACATGCGGTACGCTGGTGGTTCTTCTCAGACATTTTTCATAAACTTTCCTTTACCAAAACAGCTAAATATCGATAAAATGACCATAATTGTGACGCTGAGATGCAATTCTAAAAACAAACGAAAATAATGTTCAAGTCCCTGGCAATGGACTTTTCATAAAAAAAAAATCTTTAAAGAATAATTTAGACTTGCTAGAACTTTGGCAGTGAATAGTGCAGACCCTGTTCTGAAGCTCATTTTGTTGCTCTAAATCAGAACTTTTTACTATTCTTCAATTCAGTTAGTTAGCTTAATAAAAGCTAATTTTGACATACCCTGGCCACATACTGAATTGTAAAATGCTGCCAGACAGTACTAGCCTAATTCCTGCATGTGCATATTTTAAGGCTGAATAGCAACTTTGCTGTTTTGTTAAGTGCATGGGAAGCTGTTTTTATGAGCGTTTTATAGCGGTTCCAAATCTAGAAATAAAAGATGAAATCGAAAACAATGTTGATTTCTTACCCAATAGTCTCTGTTAAATTGCCATTTTAATGTGACAAAATATAATGCATTGTTACTTTTGCATTATTGATATAGAGTTGCGTTTATACCACATAATTGGATAGCGATTAGCTTGATTATTCTATGAAGAACGAGACCTAAATCACCATGCGTCGCTTTCCCAGTTACACTCAGATAAAAGATGTTTGGGAAGAATTTATATCAAGCGTTTTATCATAATAATCAGAAGAATAGAATAAAAATTAAAAAAAAACCCTTCCTAGTGGCCACACAGATATAGTACAAATATTTCTAAGGGTCAGGCTGATCTTTGAAGAAACATGGCCCTCGTTAGCACATGGGTACATACAACATACATGCGAACATAAATGGTCGTCGTCAAGCTAATGTTCAACAGTGGTATATTTTGCATTATAAGAAACTTTCAAAACGCTGTTGTAAAAAACATTTCAAAATGCCGGCAAATTTAGTTTGGACATCCCGACATTTGTAAGATACACACAGTAGTATATCATTTTATCATCGTTAGCGGTTGATTTGTTTTTAATTCTATCGCACTACTAAACGTGCAAACAAGATCCTAATTGCTCCGTTTACCAATGTACATATAGCAACATATGCAGTAGTGTTAGGGATATACAGCATTCATGCTGTAAAATATTTGCACGGGAAAACATGCTTGTTTTGCTCGCTAACTGGCAAAGGTATGTGTAGTATAATACGTCAGCTATTGCTATTTGATATAACAACCATAAATACTCCCCGATTAGAAATAAAAATGATACACACTAAAGTAAAAGAAATCACGGTTAGCAAGACACAAAATGCAAGTGAAAACCCACATTTTAATTTATTTCGCAGTTTATGTTTGATTTTCATATCTGAAAGTGTCTTTTTTAAAATAAATGCATATACACAAATTTTATTCAAAAAAGACGATAAACAACAGTGCAGAAAAAATAAACATAAATGTTCCATTACATGCGTATCATGGTTGTAAGTAAACAAGATTGATGGCAAATAGTATGAACGAATTGTTCATTTACGAAGCAAAGGAGATGGTTTTCATTCCAGCTTCCATGACAGAAAAGAACACCGAGCGGGTAATGCAAACTCTAAAAGAGAACTGTAATGTATCAACTCTATTTGTAACGGTACAATCATAGACATATAGTAAAGGGACAGCTGACTCGTGACGCCATGCTATATACTCTATATACATAGGTTAAATCTGTCACAGCGCTATCACTGGAAGTCATAGAAAACTTACGGTGTCAACTGAAAGATGGAAAGCTGAAGGCTGTGTTAAAATTATTGAAAAAAAAAAAAAAAACACAAACCGCGTAAATCTCGTGTAAATGGGGTACTAGGATGTAAAATTATAACTTCCAAAGGGATTTACCCAAAAAGAGTGGCAGGGACACTATTTCTCGTTTATAATCGTTCAGGTTTTAGTGTTAACCCAGACACAACGCACATCTGCCCTGCCCACTTCGAGCCTTCTGTCATGGTATGTTATTTCTTTATTTTTTTTATTTTTTTTTTTAATCTGAATATTAGGGTTTATCGTTATATATATTATCAGTCATTATACGTTTACTTGTCTGCTCAATAGATGGCTAAATCGAAAATCAGCACTTCAATAGCAGCTGTCAGAAAACTTTGTTCTACTTTCGGTTTCCATTGTGATAAATAGTAACAGTTCAGTTTAAACTTCTAGATTAGATCATCCTTAACAACAAATCATGTCTGAAACTTATAGAAGTGTATTTCTTTGTACATATATACTTTATTTTCCATAAAAAACCACATCTTTTTTTACTTAGCAGCATGTAGTGGACAGAAGGGGAGGGGGTGATTTCTGTGATTTCATGCCATGAACACCTGGCATATCAATTAAACCCAAGAATTGTATTCTGAGACTAGTATTGTATAATCTTCAGTTTGAGTGTTGTCTAGAAATTAAACTACCCAATGTATGCACCACTGTTTAAGGTCACATCTTAGGATCAAGCTTTTAACTTTGAGCGCCCTCTTTCTGGAGTGGATGTGCTAGACACAAATAAAGCTATACCTTCCTTGACTTACTCACAAAAACATTCAATTTCAGGTTGTCATTGTAGTAGATATGTGCCACAATTTATGTGATTTCTGTTTACATAATATGCTATTTTATCTATTGTTCCTGCAAAATGAATTCCTTCCACACTTGATCACATGGTTAGAGGGTGTTAAGCCACCCAAGGCATTCGTAAAGTAATTCAGAAAAATCTATGACTTAAATAATCTACCTCATTAAACTTTATTTTGAGACAGCTAATCTGTATTTTACTGAACCCTATGCATATGTTTTTTTTTTTGTTTTTTTTTTTGTTACATTGCACTGACACAGTTGTGGTTATATTTGTGACGTCCAGCTTATTATAGGTGAATGAAAACCCTAGATTTA
Organism: Sinonovacula constricta; assembly: GCA_007844125.1. NCBI lineage: Eukaryota > Metazoa > Mollusca > Bivalvia > Cardiida > Solecurtidae > Sinonovacula > Sinonovacula constricta. Next base: position 15,323,092 of record CM017569.1, on the reverse strand, counting down.
TGTTTGGGCAGAACCACCATCAGGGTAACCTTCCCCACCTGATAGTTCTTGTCCTGACCAGGATCCGAACCATGCATTGAAGTGCTGTTAAATGTAATATGGTTAACTTAAAACATTACAGTGTACATGTATTTTGATGTTATGTACTGTGTCTCTATCAATTTTGTCTTACTAATATCTGACATTAAATATAAGCATTATTTTTAAATCTTGGCATGTAAAAAAGCTATAGAAAGAGAAATTGTATAAAATCATGTTATGAATGCATATTTCATTATTGTTGAAGCTTCACAGTCTCCTGTCTTACTCCCCTAATTTTAGACACTTTGCCAAATCTTGTGAAAGAGCTTTTTCGGTCCACATAAAGGCATTTTGTTTTGACAGATTAAACCTACGACCTAGAGTTTCAAGCAATGCAAAGAATAATCTGAATGAAAACCACCTGATAAATATAAACAAACCTATTGGGAATTTTATAAGTGTTAATAAATGCCATTTTACTAAAAAGTATGTATATACTGTCAGATAATACAATTATACTTGTATTCAAAGTTGGTCAGTAGTTTATAAAATTTTGATACCACTTCACTATTGAATGGCACAGAATAACCTTTTTGCAAAATCGACATTCGAGATTACTTATATATTATATTTATATATATTATTAAAAAATATCAGATGTTTATATATTAAAGGTGGTATCCGGCTTTGTCTAAATAAAATACATGTACATGTAATATCTCACCCACAGTTTTGGGAATTTTGGTACAACTTTTTTGCATAAACTCACTCTTTAAGGTTCTGGACCTGTAACTTACTTCGGTAAACATCGGCACTCGGTATGATCCGGTTTCATTTGAATAGCATTCGTCGTCAAGTTTCGTATTTGCTATTTTTAGTAATTTTTCACCACATGATAGGGATTTTCCATGACGTCATTGGGTTACCCATTTCTCCAAATTGGCGGAACCGGGAGCTCAACATCGTGATCGTCGAAGGCGATATTGTAAAAATCAGGCGCGTATCTGTGCCGTTTTTGAAGTTACGCACAATTACAAGAGAAATAACCTTTGTAGTAAAACTTTTGATTATATTCGGTTCTTTTCTAATGAATAGCAGATAAAATGCGGGCATGCGAGGAAAAATATGAACGACTAAAATCCTGACGTGTGTAAGTTTAATCATTTTAAAACCTTTTCAACTTTAATGGTGTGGTAATAAGATTTTATATCATAGAAACTACGGAAATAAGATATATCATTCCTAACCCGGTGTAGGCATCGACTTTCTTAGTGTTTTTGGTACTTTCAGATTTTCGATTTTTCGAACGGAAGTTACGCACGTGCGTAAAGTGCGTAATGGCAGAAACGCGCCTGGTGAAAATAGTGGTTTACCGACAACAAAATCATGTAAAGGGGTCAAAACTGTGAGGGACAACCACGTGTCACTAATACCAAAAAAGTGCTTGACTCAGTTATTCCTTAACTGTCAGATTTTTTACGAAAAACGTGTAAAGTGGTTAATTTTAAATATTTCCCTCAAGCCAGCCAAAATCAGTAAAGAGAAGGTTTTCATGTGATAATGCAGAGTTTTACTTACATATTTCCATCTCCAATATCAACTGTAGGTGATTTTTTGTATTAAGAAGTATAATCTTTAATTGACCATTTTGACGTTATTTTTCGCTACAAATTCTCTTGCAGTTTCATTATAGTAACATTTACAAATTCTTATAAATTTTATTAGGAACGGTAAAATGCCTTTAAAATCTCATATTATGGGCAGTTCATATTGCAGAAAATTTTAAAACTAGTTGTATGTGTCTAACTAGCTTCAAACTTGAGATATTTGCTTTTATAGATAAAGTAAATTTTTAAACACATCCCAAAAAATCGGATTTTTGCTTAGGGATATACAGCATTCATGCTGTAAAATATTTGCACGGGAAAACATGCTTGTTTTGCTCGCTAACTGGCAAAGGTATGTGTAGTATAATACGTCAGCTATTGCTATTTGATATAACAACCATAAATACTCCCCGATTAGAAATAAAAATGATACACACTAAAGTAAAAGAAATCACGGTTAGCAAGACACAAAATGCAAGTGAAAACCCACATTTTAATTTATTTCGCAGTTTATGTTTGATTTTCATATCTGAAAGTGTCTTTTTTAAAATAAATGCATATACACAAATTTTATTCAAAAAAGACGATAAACAACAGTGCAGAAAAAATAAACATAAATGTTCCATTACATGCGTATCATGGTTGTAAGTAAACAAGATTGATGGCAAATAGTATGAACGAATTGTTCATTTACGAAGCAAAGGAGATGGTTTTCATTCCAGCTTCCATGACAGAAAAGAACACCGAGCGGGTAATGCAAACTCTAAAAGAGAACTGTAATGTATCAACTCTATTTGTAACGGTACAATCATAGACATATAGTAAAGGGACAGCTGACTCGTGACGCCATGCTATATACTCTATATACATAGGTTAAATCTGTCACAGCGCTATCACTGGAAGTCATAGAAAACTTACGGTGTCAACTGAAAGATGGAAAGCTGAAGGCTGTGTTAAAATTATTGAAAAAAAAAACACAAACCGCGTAAATCTCGTGTAAATGGGGTACTAGGATGTAAAATTATAACTTCCAAAGGGATTTACCCAAAAAGAGTGGCAGGGACACTATTTCTCGTTTATAATCGTTCAGGTTTTAGTGTTAACCCAGACACAACGCACATCTGCCCTGCCCACTTCGAGCCTTCTGTCATGGTATGTTATTTCTTTATTTTTTTTTATTTTTTTTTTTAATCTGAATATTAGGGTTTATCGTTATATATATTATCAGTCATTATACGTTTACTTGTCTGCTCAATAGATGGCTAAATCGAAAATCAGCACTTCAATAGCAGCTGTCAGAAAACTTTGTTCTACTTTCGGTTTCCATTGTGATAAATAGTAACAGTTCAGTTTAAACTTCTAGATTAGATCATCCTTAACAACAAATCATGTCTGAAACTTATAGAAGTGTATTTCTTTGTACATATATACTTTATTTTCCATAAAAAAACACATCTTTTTTTACTTAGCAGCATGTTGTGGACAGAAGGGGAGGGGGTGATTTCTGTGATTTCATGCCATGAACACCTGGCATATCAATTAAACCCAAGAATTGTATTCTGAAACTAGTATTGTATAATCTTCAGTTTGAGTGTTGTCTAGAAATTAAATTACCCAATGTATGCACCACTGTTTAAGGTCACATCTTAGGATCAAGCTTTTAACTTTGAGCGCCCTCTTTCTGGAGTGGATGTGCTAGACACAAATAAAGCTATACCTTCCTTGACTTACTCACAAAAACATTCAATTTCAGGTTGTCATTGTAGTAGATATGTGCCACAATTTATGTGATTTCTGTTTACATAATATGCTATTTTATCTATTGTTCCTGCAAAATGAATTCCTTCCACACTTGATCACATGGTTAGAGGGTGTTAAGCCACCCAAGGCATTCGTAAAGTAATTCAGAAAAATCTATGACTTAAATAATCTACCTCATTAAACTTTATTTTGAGACAGCTAATCTGTATTTTACTGAACCCTATGCATATGTTTTTTTGTTTGTTTTTTGTTACATTGCACTGACACAGTTGTGGTTATATTTGTGACGTCCAGCTTATTATAGGTGAATGAAAACCCTAGATTTATGTTTGGGCAGAACCACCATCAGGGTAACCTTCCCCACCTGATAGTTCTTGTCCTGACCAGGATCCGAACCATGCATTGAAGTGCTGTTAAATGTAATATGGTTAACTTAAAACATTACAGTGTACATGTATTTTGATGTTATGTACTGTGTCTCTATCAATTTTGTCTTACTAATATCTGACATTAAATATAAGCATTATTTTTAAATCTTGGCATGTAAAAAAGCTATAGAAAGAGAAATTGTATAAAATCATGTTATGAATGCATACTTCATTATTGTTGAAGCTTCACAGTCTCCTGTCTTACTCCCCTACTTTTAGACACTTTGCCAAATCTTGTGAAAGAGCTTTTTCGGTCCACATAAAGGCATTTTGTTTTGACAGATTAAACCTACGACCTAGAGTTTCAAGCAATGCAAAGAATAATCTGAATGAAAACCACCTGATAAATATAAACAAACCTATTGGGAATTTTATAAGTGTTAATAAATGCCATTTTACTAAAAAGTATGTATATACTGTCAGATAATACAATTATACTTGTATTCAAAGTTGGTCAGTAGTTTATAAAATTTTGATACCACTTCACTATTGAATGGCACAGAATAACCTTTTTGCAAAATCGACATTCGAGATTACTTATATATTATATTTATATATATTATTAAAAAATATCAGATGTTTATATATTAAAGGTGGTATCCGGCTTTGTCTAAATAAAATACATGTACATGTAATATCTCACCCACAGTTTTGGGAATTTTGGTACAACTTTTTTGCATAAACTCACTCTTTAAGGTTCTGGACCTGTAACTAACTTCGGTAAACATCGGCACTCGGTATGATCCGGTTTCATTTGAATAGCATTCGTCGTCAAGTTTCGTATTTGCTATTTTTAGTAATTTTTCACCACATGATAGGGATTTTCCATGACGTCATTGGGTTACCCATTTCTCCAAATTGGCGGAACCGGGAGCTCAACATCGTGATCGTCGAAGGCGATATTGTAAAAATCAGGCGCGTATCTGTGCCGTTTTTGAAGTTACGCACAATTACAAGAGAAATAACCTTTGTAGTAAAACTTTTGATTATATTCGGTTCTTTTCTAATGAATAGCAGATAAAATGCGGGCATGCGAGGAAAAATATGAACGACTAAAATCCTGACGTGTGTAAGTTTAATCATTTTAAAACCTTTTCAACTTTAATGGTGTGGTAATAAGATTTTATATCATAGAAACTACGGAAATAAGATATATCATTCCTAACCCGGTGTAGGCATCGACTTTCTTAGTGTTTTTGGTACTTTCAGATTTTCGATTTTTCGAACGGAAGTTACGCACGTGCGTAAAGTGCGTAATGGCAGAAACGCGCCTGGTGAAAATAGTGGTTTACCGACAACAAAGTCATGTAAAGGGGTCAAAACTGTGAGGGACAACCACGTGTCACTAATACCAAAAAGGGTGCTTGACTCAGTTATTCCTTAACTGTCAGATTTTTTACGAAAAACGTGTAAAGTGGTTAATTTTAAATATTTCCCTCAAGCCAGCCAAAATCAGTAAAGAGAAGGTTTTCATGTGATAATGCAGAGTTTTACTTACATATTTCCATCTCCAATATCAACTGTAGGTGATTTTTTGTATTAAGAAGTATAATCTTTAATTGACCATTTTGACGTTATTTTTCGCTACAAATTCTCTTGCAGTTTCATTATAGTAACATTTACAAATTCTTATAAATTTTATTAGGAACGGTAAAATGCCTTTAAAATCTCATATTATGGGCAGTTCATATTGCAGAAAATTTTAAAACTAGTTGTATGTGTCTAACTAGCTTCAAACTTGAGATATTTGCTTTTATAGATAGAGTAAATTTTTAAACACACCCCAAAAAATCGGATTTTTGCTTAGGGATATACAGCATTCATGCTGTAAAATATTTGCACGGGAAAACATGCTTGTTTTGCTCGCTAACTGGCAAAGGTATGTGTAGTATAATACGTCAGCTATTGCTATTTGATATAACAACCATAAATACTCCCCGATTAGAAATAAAAATGATACACACTTAAGTAAAAGAAATCACGGTTAGCAAGACACAAAATGCAAGTGAAAACCCACATTTTAATTTATTTCGCAGTTTATGTTTGATTTTCATATCTGAAAGTGTCTTTTTTAAAATAAATGCATATACACAAATTTTATTCAAAAAAGACGATAAACAACAGTGCAGAAAAAATAAACATAAATGTTCCATTACATGCGTATCATGGTTGTAAGTAAACAAGATTGATGGCAAATAGTATGAACGAATTGTTCATTTACGAAGCAAAGGAGATGGTTTTCATTCCAGCTTCCATGACAGAAAAGAACACCGAGCGGGTAATGCAAACTCTAAAAGAGAACTGTAATGTATCAACTCTATTTGTAACGGTACAATCATAGACATATAGTAAAGGGACAGCTGACTCGTGACGCCATGCTATATACTCTATATACATAGGTTAAATCTGTCACAGCGCTATCACTGGAAGTCATAGAAAACTTACGGTGTCAACTGAAAGATGGAAAGCTGAAGGCTGTGTTAAAATTATTGAAAAAAAACACAAACCGCGTAAATCTCGTGTAAATGGGGTACTAGGATGTAAAATTATAACTTCCAAAGGGATTTACCAAAAAAGAGTGGCAGGGACACTATTTCTCGTTTATAATCGTTCAGGTTTTAGTGTTAACCCAGACACAACGCACATCTGCCCTGCCCACTTCGAGCCTTCTGTCATGGTATGTTATTTCTTTATTTTTTTATTTTTTTTTTTAATCTGAATATTAGGGTTTATCGTTATATATATTATCAGTCATTATACGTTTACTTGTCTGCTCAATAGATGGCTAAATCGAAAATCAGCACTTCAATAGCAGCTGTCAGAAAACTTTGTTCTACTTTCGGTTTCCATTGTGATAAATAGTAACAGTTCAGTTTAAACTTCTAGATTAGATCATCCTTAACAACAAATCATGTCTGAAACTTATAGAAGTGTATTTCTTTGTACATATATACTTTATTTTCCATAAAAAAACACATCTTTTTTTACTTAGCAGCATGTAGTGGACAGAAGGGGAGGGGGTGATTTCTGTGATTTCATGCCATGAACACCTGGCATATCAATTAAACCAAGAATTGTATTCTGAGACTAGTATTGTATAATCTTCAGTTTGAGTGTTGTCTAGAAATCAAACTACCCAATGTATGCACCACTGTTTAAGGTCACATCTTAGGATCAAGCTTTTAACTTTGAGCGCCCTCTTTCTGGAGTGGATGTGCTAGACACAAATAAAGCTATACCTTCCTTGACTTACTCACAAAAACATTCAATTTCAGGTTGTCATTGTAGTAGATATGTGCCACAATTTATGTGATTTCTGTTTACATAATATGCTATTTTATCTATTGTTCCTGCAAAATGAATTCCTTCCACACTTGATCACATGGTTAGAGGGTGTTAAGCCACCCAAGGCATTCGTAAAGTAATTCAGAAAAATCTATGACTTAAATAATCTACCTCATTAAACTTTATTTTGAGACAGCTAATCTGTATTTTACTGAACCCTATGCATATGTTTTTTTTTGTTTTTTGTTACATTGCACTGACACAGTTGTGGTTATATTTGTGACGTCCAGCTTATTATAGGTGAATGAAAACCCTAGATTTATGTTTGGGCAGAACCACCATCAGGGTAACCTTCCCCACCTGATAGTTCTTGTCCTGACCAGGATCCGAACCATGCATTGAAGTGCTGTTAAATGTAATATGGTTAACTTAAAACATTACAGTGTACATGTATTTTGATGTTATGTACTGTGTCTCTATCAATTTTGTCTTACTAATATCTGACATTAAATATAAGCATTATTTTTAAATCTTGGCATGTAAAAAAGCTATAGAAAGAGAAATTGTATAAAATCATGTTATGAATGCATATTTCATTATTGTTGAAGCTTCACAGTCTCCTGTCTTACTCCCCTACTTTTAGACACTTTGCCAAATCTTGTGAAAGAGCTTTTTCGGTCCACATAAAGGCATTTTGTTTTGACAGATTAAACCTACGACCTAGAGTTTCAAGCAATGCAAAGAATAATCTGAATGAAAACCACCTGATAAATATAAACAAACCTATTGGGAATTTTATAAGTGTTAATAAATGCCATTTTACTAAAAAGTATGTATATACTGTCAGATAATACAATTATACTTGTATTCAAAGTTGGTCAGTAGTTTATAAAATTTTGATACCACTTCACTATTGAATGGCACAGAATAACCTTTTTGCAAAATCGACATTCGAGATTACTTATATATTATATTTATATATATTATTAAAAAATATCAGATGTTTATATATTAAAGGTGGTATCCGGCTTTGTCTAAATAAAATACATGTACATGTAATATCTCACCCACAGTTTTGGGAATTTTGGTACAACTTTTTTGCATAAACTCACTCTTTAAGGTTCTGGACCTGTAACTAACTTCGGTAAACATCGGCACTCGGTATGATCCGGTTTCATTTGAATAGCATTCGTCGTCAAGTTTCGTATTTGCTATTTTTAGTAATTTTTCACCACATGATAGGGATTTTCCATGACGTCATTGGGTTACCCATTTCTCCAAATTGGCGGAACCGGGAGCTCAACATCGTGATCGTCGAAGGCGATATTGTAAAAATCAGGCGCGTATCTGTGCCGTTTTTGAAGTTACGCACAATTACAAGAGAAATAACCTTTGTAGTAAAACTTTTGATTATATTCGGTTCTTTTCTAATGAATAGCAGATAAAATGCGGGCATGCGAGGAAAAATATGAACGACTAAAATCCTGACGTGTGTAAGTTTAATCATTTTAAAACCTTTTCAACTTTAATGGTGTGGTAATAAGATTTTATATCATAGAAACTACGGAAATAAGATATATCATTCCTAACCCGGTGTAGGCATCGACTTTCTTAGTGTTTTTGGTACTTTCAGATTTTCGATTTTTCGAACGGAAGTTACGCACGTGCGTAAAGTGCGTAATGGCAGAAACGCGCCTGGTGAAAATAGTGGTTTACCGACAACAAAGTCATGTAAAGGGGTCAAAACTGTGAGGGACAACCACGTGTCACTAATACCAAAAAGGGTGCTTGACTCAGTTATTCCTTAACTGTCAGATTTTTTACGAAAAACGTGTAAAGTGGTTAATTTTAAATATTTCCCTCAAGCCAGCCAAAATCAGTAAAGAGAAGGTTTTCATGTGATAATGCAGAGTTTTACTTACATATTTCCATCTCCAATATCAACTGTAGGTGATTTTTTGTATTAAGAAGTATAATCTTTAATTGACCATTTTGACGTTATTTTTCGCTACAAATTCTCTTGCAGTTTCATTATAGTAACATTTACAAATTCTTATAAATTTTATTAGGAACGGTAAAATGCCTTTAAAATCTCATATTATGGGCAGTTCATATTGCAGAAAATTTTAAAACTAGTTGTATGTGTCTAACTAGCTTCAAACTTGAGATATTTGCTTTTATAGATAGAGTAAATTTTTAAACACACCCCAAAAAATCGGATTTTTGCTTAGGGATATACAGCATTCATGCTGTAAAATATTTGCACGGGAAAACATGCTTGTTTTGCTCGCTAACTGGCAAAGGTATGTGTAGTATAATACGTCAGCTATTGCTATTTGATATAACAACCATAAATACTCCCCGATTAGAAATAAAAATGATACACACTAAAGTAAAAGAAATCACGGTTAGCAAGACACAAAATGCAAGTGAAAACCCACATTTTAATTTATTTCGCAGTTTATGTTTGATTTTCATATCTGAAAGTGTCTTTTTTAAAATAAATGCATATACACAAATTTTATTCAAAAAAGACGATAAACAACAGTGCAGAAAAAATAAACATAAATGTTCCATTACATGCGTATCATGGTTGTAAGTAAACAAGATTGATGGCAAATAGTATGAACGAATTGTTCATTTACGAAGCAAAGGAGATGGTTTTCATTCCAGCTTCCATGACAGAAAAGAACACCGAGCGGGTAATGCAAACTCTAAAAGAGAACTGTAATGTATCAACTCTATTTGTAACGGTACAATCATAGACATATAGTAAAGGGACAGCTGACTCGTGACGCCATGCTATATACTCTATATACATAGGTTAAATCTGTCACAGCGCTATCACTGGAAGTCATAGAAAACTTACGGTGTCAACTGAAAGATGGAAAGCTGAAGGCTGTGTTAAAATTATTGAAAAAAAAAACACAAACCGCGTAAATCTCGTGTAAATGGGGTACTAGGATGTAAAATTATAACTTCCAAAGGGATTTACCAAAAAAGAGTGGCAGGGACACTATTTCTCGTTTATAATCGTTCAGGTTTTAGTGTTAACCCAGACACAACGCACATCTGCCCTGCCCACTTCGAGCCTTCTGTCATGGTATGTTATTTCTTTATTTTTTTATTTTTTTTTTTAATCTGAATATTAGGGTTTATCGTTATATATATTATCAGTCATTATACGTTTACTTGTCTGCTCAATAGATGGCTAAATCGAAAATCAGCACTTCAATAGCAGCTGTCAGAAAACTTTGTTCTACTTTCGGTTTCCATTGTGATAAATAGTAACAGTTCAGTTTAAACTTCTAGATTAGATCATCCTTAACAACAAATCATGTCTGAAACTTATAGAAGTGTATTTCTTTGTACATATATACTTTATTTTCCATAAAAAAACACATCTTTTTTTACTTAGCAGCATGTAGTGGACAGAAGGGGAGGGGGTGATTTCTGTGATTTCATGCCATGAACACCTGGCATATCAATTAAACCCAAGAATTGTATTCTGAGACTAGTATTGTATAATCTTCAGTTTGAGTGTTGTCTAGAAATTAAACTACCCAATGTATGCACCACTGTTTAAGGTCACATCTTAGGATCAAGCTTTTAACTTTGAGCGCCCTCTTTCTGGAGTGGATGTGCTAGACACAAATAAAGCTATACCTTCCTTGACTTACTCACAAAAACATTCAATTTCAGGTTGTCATTGTAGTAGATATGTGCCACAATTTATGTGATTTCTGTTTACATAATATGCTATTTTATCTATTGTTCCTGCAAAATGAATTCCTTCCACACTTGATCACATGGTTAGAGGGTGTTAAGCCACCCAAGGCATTCGTAAAGTAATTCAGAAAAATCTATGACTTAAATAATCTACCTCATTAAACTTTATTTTGAGACAGCTAATCTGTATTTTACTGAACCCTATGCATATGTTTTTTTTTTTTTTTTTTGTTTTTTGTTACATTGCACTGACACAGTTGTGGTTATATTTGTGACGTCCAGCTTATTATAGGTGAATGAAAACCCTAGATTTATGTTTGGGCAGAACCACCATCAGGGTAACCTTCCCCACCTGATAGTTCTTGTCCTGACCAGGATCCGAACCATGCATTGAAGTGCTGTTAAATGTAATATGGTTAACTTAAAACATTACAGTGTACATGTATTTTGATGTTATGTACTGTGTCTCTATCAATTTTGTCTTACTAATATCTGACATTAAATATAAGCATTATTTTTAAATCTTGGCATGTAAAAAAGCTATAGAAAGAGAAATTGTATAAAATCATGTTATGAATGCATATTTCATTATTGTTGAAGCTTCACAGTCTCCTGTCTTACTCCCCTACTTTTAGACACTTTGCCAAATCTTGTGAAAGAGCTTTTTCGGTCCACATAAAGGCATTTTGTTTTGACAGATTAAACCTACGACCTAGAGTTTCAAGCAATGCAAAGAATAATCTGAATGAAAACCACCTGATAAATATAAACAAACCTATTGGGAATTTTATAAGTGTTAATAAATGCCATTTTACTAAAAAGTATGTATATACTGTCAGATAATACAATTATACTTGTATTCAAAGTTGGTCAGTAGTTTATAAAATTTTGATACCACTTCACTATTGAATGGCACAGAATAACCTTTTTGCAAAATCGACATTCGAGATTACTTATATATTATATTTATATATATTATTAAAAAATATCAGATGTTTATATATTAAAGGTGGTATCCGGCTTTGTCTAAATAAAATACATGTACATGTAATATCTCACCCACAGTTTTGGGAATTTTGGTACAACTTTTTTGCATAAACTCACTCTTTAAGGTTCTGGACCTGTAACTAACTTCGGTAAACATCGGCACTCGGTATGATCCGGTTTCATTTGAATAGCATTCGTCGTCAAGTTTCGTATTTGCTATTTTTAGTAATTTTTCACCACATGATAGGGATTTTCCATGACGTCATTGGGTTACCCATTTCTCCAAATTGGCGGAACCGGGAGCTCAACATCGTGATCGTCGAAGGCGATATTGTAAAAATCAGGCGCGTATCTGTGCCGTTTTTGAAGTTACGCACAATTACAAGAGAAATAACCTTTGTAGTAAAACTTTTGATTATATTCGGTTCTTTTCTAATGAATAGCAGATAAAATGCGGGCATGCGAGGAAAAATATGAACGACTAAAATCCTGACGTGTGTAAGTTTAATCATTTTAAAACCTTTTCAACTTTAATGGTGTGGTAATAAGATTTTATATCATAGAAACTACGGAAATAAGATATATCATTCCTAACCCGGTGTAGGCATCGACTTTCTTAGTGTTTTTGGTACTTTCAGATTTTCGATTTTTCGAACGGAAGTTACGCACGTGCGTAAAGTGCGTAATGGCAGAAACGCGCCTGGTGAAAATAGTGGTTTACCGACAACAAAGTCATGTAAAGGGGTCAAAACTGTGAGGGACAACCACGTGTCACTAATACCAAAAAGGGTGCTTGACTCAGTTATTCCTTAACTGTCAGATTTTTTACGAAAAACGTGTAAAGTGGTTAATTTTAAATATTTCCCTCAAGCCAGCCAAAATCAGTAAAGAGAAGGTTTTCATGTGATAATGCAGAGTTTTACTTACATATTTCCATCTCCAATATCAACTGTAGGTGATTTTTTGTATTAAGAAGTATAATCTTTAATTGACCATTTTGACGTTATTTTTCGCTACAAATTCTCTTGCAGTTTCATTATAGTAACATTTACAAATTCTTATAAATTTTATTAGGAACGGTAAAATGCCTTTAAAATCTCATATTATGGGCAGTTCATATTGCAGAAAATTTTAAAACTAGTTGTATGTGTCTAACTAGCTTCAAACTTGAGATATTTGCTTTTATAGATAGAGTAAATTTTTAAACACACCCCAAAAAATCGGATTTTTGCTTAGGGATATACAGCATTCATGCTGTAAAATATTTGCACGGGAAAACATGCTTGTTTTGCTCGCTAACTGGCAAAGGTATGTGTAGTATAATACGTCAGCTATTGCTATTTGATATAACAACCATAAATACTCCCCGATTAGAAATAAAAATGATACACACTAAAGTAAAAGAAATCACGGTTAGCAAGACACAAAATGCAAGTGAAAACCCACATTTTAATTTATTTCGCAGTTTATGTTTGATTTTCATATCTGAAAGTGTCTTTTTTAAAATAAATGCATATACACAAATTTTATTCAAAAAAGACGATAAACAACAGTGCAGAAAAAATAAACATAAATGTTCCATTACATGCGTATCATGGTTGTAAGTAAACAAGATTGATGGCAAATAGTATGAACGAATTGTTCATTTACGAAGCAAAGGAGATGGTTTTCATTCCAGCTTCCATGACAGAAAAGAACACCGAGCGGGTAATGCAAACTCTAAAAGAGAACTGTAATGTATCAACTCTATTTGTAACGGTACAATCATAGACATATAGTAAAGGGACAGCTGACTCGTGACGCCATGCTATATACTCTATATACATAGGTTAAATCTGTCACAGCGCTATCACTGGAAGTCATAGAAAACTTACGGTGTCAACTGAAAGATGGAAAGCTGAAGGCTGTGTTAAAATTATTGAAAAAAAACACAAACCGCGTAAATCTCGTGTAAATGGGGTACTAGGATGTAAAATTATAACTTCCAAAGGGATTTACCAAAAAAGAGTGGCAGGGACACTATTTCTCGTTTATAATCGTTCAGGTTTTAGTGTTAACCCAGACACAACGCACATCTGCCCTGCCCACTTCGAGCCTTCTGTCATGGTATGTTATTTCTTTATTTATTTTTATTTTTTTTTTAATCTGAATATTAGGGTTTATCGTTATATATATTATCAGTCATTATACGTTTACTTGTCTGCTCAATAGATGGCTAAATCGAAAATCAGCACTTCAATAGCAGCTGTCAGAAAACTTTGTTCTACTTTCGGTTTCCATTGTGATAAATAGTAACAGTTCAGTTTAAACTTCTAGATTAGATCATCCTTAACAACAAATCATGTCTGAAACTTATAGAAGTGTATTTCTTTGTACATATATACTTTATTTTCCATAAAAAAAACACATCTTTTTTTTACTTAGCAGCATGTAGTGGACAGAAGGGGAGGGGGTGATTTCTGTGATTTCATGCCATGAACACCTGGCATATCAATTAAACCAAGAATTGTATTCTGAGACTAGTATTGTATAATCTTCAGTTTGAGTGTTGTCTAGAAATTAAACTACCCAATGTATGCACCACTGTTTAAGGTCACATCTTAGGATCAAGCTTTTAACTTTGAGCGCCCTCTTTCTGGAGTGGATGTGCTAGACACAAATAAAGCTATACCTTCCTTGACTTACTCACAAAAACATTCAATTTCAGGTTGTCATTGTAGTAGATATGTGTCACAATTTATGTGATTTCTGTTTACATAATATGCTATTTTATCTATTGTTCCTGCAAAATGAATTCCTTCCACACTTGATCACATGGTTAGAGGGTGTTAAGCCACCCAAGGCATTCGTAAAGTAATTCAGAAAAATCTATGACTTAAATAATCTACCTCATTAAACTTTATTTTGAGACAGCTAATCTGTATTTTACTGAACCCTATGCATATGTTTTTTTTTTTGTTTTTTTTTGTTACATTGCACTGACACAGTTGTGGTTATATTTGTGACGTCCAGCTTATTATAGGTGAATGAAAACCCTAGATTTATGTTTGGGCAGAACCACCATCAGGGTAACCTTCCCCACCTGATAGTTCTTGTCCTGACCAGGATCCGAACCATGCATTGAAGTGCTGTTAAATGTAATATGGTTAACTTAAAACATTACAGTGTACATGTATTTTGATGTTATGTACTGTGTCTCTATCAATTTTGTCTTACTAATATCTGACATTAAATATAAGCATTATTTTTAAATCTTGGCATGTAAAAAAGCTATAGAAAGAGAAATTGTATAAAATCATGTTATGAATGCATATTTCATTATTGTTGAAGCTTCACAGTCTCCTGTCTTACTCCCCTACTTTTAGACACTTTGCCAAATCTTGTGAAAGAGCTTTTTCGGTCCACATAAAGGCATTTTGTTTTGACAGATTAAACCTACGACCTAGAGTTTCAAGCAATGCAAAGAATAATCTGAATGAAAACCACCTGATAAATATAAACAAACCTATTGGGAATTTTATAAGTGTTAATAAATGCCATTTTACTAAAAAGTATGTATATACTGTCAGATAATACAATTATACTTGTATTGAAAGTTGGTCAGTAGTTTATAAAATTTTGATACCACTTCACTATTGAATGGCACAGAATAACCTTTTTGCAAAATCGACATTCGAGATTACTTATATATTATATTTATATATATTATTAAAAAATATCAGATGTTTATATATTAAAGGTGGTATCCGGCTTTGTCTAAATAAAATACATGTACATGTAATATCTCACCCACAGTTTTGGGAATTTTGGTACAACTTTTTTGCATAAACTCACTCTTTAAGGTTCTGGACCTGTAACTAACTTCGGTAAACATCGGCACTCGGTATGATCCGGTTTCATTTGAATAGCATTCGTCGTCAAGTTTCGTATTTGCTATTTTTAGTAATTTTTCACCACATGATAGGGATTTTCCATGACGTCATTGGGTTACCCATTTCTCCAAATTGGCGGAACCGGGAGCTCAACATCGTGATCGTCGAAGGCGATATTGTAAAAATCAGGCGCGTATCTGTGCCGTTTTTGAAGTTACGCACAATTACAAGAGAAATAACCTTTGTAGTAAAACTTTTGATTATATTCGGTTCTTTTCTAATGAATAGCAGATAAAATGCGGGCATGCGAGGAAAAATATGAACGACTAAAATCCTGACGTGTGTAAGTTTAATCATTTTAAAACCTTTTCAACTTTAATGGTGTGGTAATAAGATTTTATATCATAGAAACTACGGAAATAAGATATATCATTCCTAACCCGGTGTAGGCATCGACTTTCTTAGTGTTTTTGGTACTTTCAGATTTTCGATTTTTCGAACGGAAGTTACGCACGTGCGTAAAGTGCGTAATGGCAGAAACGCGCCTGGTGAAAATAGTGGTTTACCGACAACAAAGTCATGTAAAGGGGTCAAAACTGTGAGGGACAACCACGTGTCACTAATACCAAAAAAGTGCTTGACTCAGTTATTCCTTAACTGTCAGATTTTTTACGAAAAACGTGTAAAGTGGTTAATTTTAAATATTTCCCTCAAGCCAGCCAAAATCAGTAAAGAGAAGGTTTTCATGTGATAATGCAGAGTTTTACTTACATATTTCCATCTCCAATATCAACTGTAGGTGATTTTTTGTATTAAGAAGTATAATCTTTAATTGACCATTTTGACGTTATTTTTCGCTACAAATTCTCTTGCAGTTTCATTATAGTAACATTTACAAATTCTTATAAATTTTATTAGGAACGGTAAAATGCCTTTAAAATCATATATTATGGGCAGTTCATATTGCAGAAAATTTTAAAACTAGTTGTATGTGTCTAACTAGCTTCAAACTTGAGATATATGCTTTTATAGATAGAGTAAATTTTTAAACACACCCCAAAAAATCGGATTTTTGCTTGGGGGTACATGTATGCAAAGCTCTGTATTTTTAAAAGTATTTGTCCAAAGTGTAATCTTATTGTTCTGATTTATCATGACATGATTGTGTAACAGGAACATTGGTTAAAATTTGAATATAGAACAGTAGAATTTGAAAAAATAGTACTTTTTCACTTTTTGTCCAAGCACAATTTACGGTGTTTTTGAAAATCAAGGGTCACTTTATAAAATGCACATAACTTGAGTTACAAACGGTAAACTTCCTTAAAAATTCACCATACGATGTGTTTTATAGTATAGATACAAGAAACAGTATCATTATAAGGATAGTGGAAGGTCACCATTACAGGTCCAGAAGCTTAATCCAAGTGAGGAAATTTTTTGAAACTACCTTAAATATTAGTAAATACAGTCTCTGAGGTAGGAAATGCATGTTTGTAATGATGAGTTGGGTGTTGTGCTTCACATTTTACTTGACTAGAGGACATCAGTAATATTCAACATCATGCATATTTTCAGTATACAATAATTTATCTGGTTGTTTGAGTAAAAAATAGTCTAAACTTTTGGATACCACCATTAATTGATTTGTCAAAAATGTTTTAATAACACTAAACCATGATAATAATTATAAGTAGGATTTACCCTGCAAAGATTTTTTTGTGTGACAACTGTCAATGTGGCCATTCAACAGTAACTGCTGAGGGAAAGTCGGTGTGGCTCCAATGGAATGTTGTACTAGATTTTTATTTATTATGCAACATAAGTTCAACCGCAATAAATATACATTCTGCTACCCGTTGTAGTCCCACATGGTATAATTTGTTTCCAACCTTTCACGATTAACTAAAGAATATAGAACAACCTTATTTAGTGGCATCTAATCTCTAGGCACCTAGGGTAGCAAAACAAATTTTTATGGCCACAAACAATAAATTATAATAAGTTAATAACGCTTTTATGATCCTAAAAAAATTGCTAACTGGATGGTCTGTGTATAAATACAGCTGTTCTACATTGCTTGCTGACATGAAATAAGTTTTGCTATCACAGATACTTAATACAAATGCCCATTTGGAACACCGCGTGCTTTCTCTTGCGAAAGACTCGTAGTGATACTTCGGGATTTTGGCAGTTTTGTGATTCGGCTAGCAAAAATATATAACCAACTGCTCTTTAGAAAACCTTTCTTTTTTACCAAGGAAACGACTACGACTCTGATTGGATAGTGTTTCAAATACATAATTCGAACACAAAATAGGTCTTATTCCTATGTTATAAAAAAACCAAACCGTCCCCAGAGTATTCGCCCCGATATTGTTCGTACTTACAACATAATACAATTAACTGGCCCTCGCATTCACAAGATCTACATAGATATGACTTAAATTAGTTTTGCCAGGTGCTTATAATGGGGAATCAAGCTACTGTTAGTTGTGTACATTTTCTTATCAATACATAATTTGTAGGGGGTGGGACAACTTAATCTTGCAATTTTAACAGCATATCCATAATAATTATATTTAATCTTAATTGCATCTAAACAGTAGTATAAGTTAATGTTACAGGTTTTAGTTTTTTAACTGGAGGTTAGCCATATAAATCTGAAACCATTCTTTCATAGTTTCAAAAATGAAGCAGAAAAAAACACAACAAATATGAAGATACCTGTTTAAAGGTGATGTAGTATACCTAGAATCGTATTTAAATGAATGTGACAAAAGTTTATTCTACTTCCATAAATTGGCAGTTCGAAATCTGAACAAAAGCAGTACTGTGGTAGTTTCAAGCTGAGTAATGCATAGAGCCTAAGAACTGACATCTCAGTGAGATCTTTGGGTTAAACCCAATTCCATCCTATCCTTGGTGCAATCCTTCCATCTGATCACAAGTTATCTTAAACTTGGTAAAGAGAACTTTACTAAGACCCATACATGTTTACTTTGGTACTTTCTTACCCCTACATTGTATATTGAATGGTCTTATATTCCCTGTTCTGTTCAGAAATGAGTGTCATCAGCTGTTGTACTTCTATAATCTGTTCTATAAAAGTTTTCTTAGAAATGTAAAAGCTTGTAAAATTCTGCTATTTTTATTAGCTTCATTCATTACACTCTTTTTTGTTTGTTTTTCATTCATAAAACAATACCATTAACCAGGGTAGTTCACAGAAAGATGCTGAAAATATGTTTTTATTAAACAATATTGTCAAAATAGCTTGCTCTTCTCTTATGGTTAAATATACACATAGTTAGCTCTAAGGAAAAGAATGCAGGCTTTACGCTGTTATTTGTTTCTTCTGTCAATTTGTTAGAGACAGTAATTTTCTTTCACAATTAACTACTTAGGTGAACAGCTCAGTAGATAGAATATCATCAAGGCATTATTTATTTTTAAGGTTTTGTTTTTGAAATACATTGCAGCGACCATTTATGATCATTATGGCAACATCAAGCTCTTTGGTGGAGGAAGACCTCAGACATATGTCTAGGTAGAACCACTAGCACACCGCAAGTCAAATGGCAGACCTCAGATTAAACCCTTCGCCCCGAATGTTTTTCACTGGTCCATTTACATTTTAACATGTTCACCTAGTGTTAAAACATAATTACCTCCAAAATATAGATTAAATGTGCATAACTTTTAAAATAAACATCACTAAATGTTTGTTTGTTTATTGGGTTTATCCTCCCACATCAGTAAATGTTTAAATACATAGGAAATTGGCCTTAAGCATAGAGTGGAATTATCTGAAATAAGCATAATATATCTTAAATCTTATTAAGATAACACACAACTGGAAGCGCTTTATTTTATTAAATCAACATTTGTCTCAATAATTATAAAAAGAATGATGATCCAAATAAATTAGTAGAAATAAGTCATTTTATTAAACTAGCAGCTATTTATTTAATCTTGCTTCATAAATCGAATATATCAGAACACCTGAATAATGTCTATGTAAAAATAGCTGATGTGTCTGTACTGCTATCACTGTGATTAACTCTAATGTCAATTGCTGACTGTTCTAGCCAGGTACCATATTCTTCTAGTATTTCGCATATAAGTAGCATCAACTGTGTCAAAAATCTTTCACAGCCGGCCACCCAGTACTGAAAGACCTGTAACATAAAAATATTATTAACAGTTAGATTATTCAGGTCAGTGGTTGGGTATTGGTTTTTCATTATGATGGCTTGGGTTCATTTCTCGCTACTGCCAAAAATAATTTCCTCCTTGCCACTGTTTTACCCTATAAATTGATCTTTCAAATTCTTAATATGCATAGAAACTTTTGCTTTTTAAAAAAATCGAAGCAACACAACTATGGTCATTATAGCTGCAACGTCCAGCTTTTTTGGTAAAGAAAGATCTCAGACAAATGTCTGGATAGAACCACCGACGCACTGCAGGTCAGCTTGAAGACCTTCCTACATTACGTCTTTCACCCTGACTGGCACTTGAAGCCACACAGTGATAGGCCGAGTGGTCAGAGGTGCTATAAGTCTGCGACCTAACCCCTGGACCCCTCGTTCAAAGAAAGTAATAGACATTTATGTCTACATTTGTTCATTTATTTTCAATATTATAAATTCGAGCAGAAAATTTACACATTTAAAAACTTTTTAATTGTTTCTTTCAGCTTCTTCAGCTGTGATATTGTAGCTGGGTGATGGAGAATGTGTTAGCATAGCCAGTATTCTCTTATATTGCATATAGTCCTGGGTTTGAGACCCTGACTTGCTGAATAGTTTACTCCTCTTTGTTCAGTAATCTTATCAGAAAACAATTAATATGTTAAGTTAAAGAAAACAAATATAGCTAAATACTGTTTTTTTTAAAAAAAAAAACAAACATTAATTAACTTATTGCCGAGTTTTATAGTTTCATAATGAACCACTGTATTTGATCCCTCAGTGGTCTCCAAAACAGGTTTGAAGATGCACTTTACTACAGGTTAAAGAATGGCCTCTATGTCTATATCAGTTCTGTGACCTATTTCTGAAATCAAAACTAATTGCAGATGAATCATTATTTTCACACACACGCACAAAACACAAAATAAAAGCTTTAAAGGTAAGCAGAAGAAATATATCACAAATAATAGTACGTTTTTTCTACATTTTCTGATTAAACGAAAAAAGAATAGTAATAAGCGTTCTTGAATATTGTCATTTAAAGGTTTAGGTATATTAACATTGTGTTTTTTCTCGCTCTATCAATAATTTGTTTGTTTGTTGGATTTATTGTCTCACCAAGAGTATTTCAGTTATCTGGAGACGGTGTCCACCTAAAACAGATATAGTGCTGCCTTCACTGAGTATAGCATGCTGTGAACACCTAACATGATACCACACCCAGTCACATTATCCTGACACTAAGGCAAACCAGTCGTGGAACTACCCTTATACTTGTTTGAGTGTTAGCAAGAGAGCTATACCACTACCATTTATAACGAATTTGGTATGCTGCAGCACGGGATCGAAACCGGGGCCTCCTTTACCTGTAGCCGACGCTCTACCGATTGCGCTGCCAGGTCCAGTCTATGGATAGTCTGCTTTGGTTTACATCCTCTTAAAGTTGGCACTATTGACTTTTGCAGATTTGATGTAAATTAAGAGGTAATTATTCACACACACTGGGCTGTCCTTACTTCTCGACCATGGCCCTGCAATAAAATAAAATAAAAATATAATCATTTTTAAACGGCTCAACAGAAGTCAACATTAGTTGTAAATGCAATGAGTTTACCCTTTTTAACCACAACATCATCATCTTTTACGCTGGGAACCAGACTACAACTCATGTGGGTAGGTGTTACATCTGACCTGTAGTGTGGGCTGGTTCTTTTCTGAAATCTTCCCACTAATAATACCTGACCACAATTGCGTTGCTGTGATTTTTTTAAAAAACAACATAAAAAAAACAAAACTCTGTTATTAACCTTGATTTGCATTTTTTCTGTATACATTGAGACCTCACAAGACTTTTCAAGTTCAAGCTGCCATTGGTATAATACCTTCTACATAGTTTACTCTAGTGTATGTATTATTAAACAAGAATAAAATGTGTTTCAAAAACAAGTGATGAAAATAAACTTGTTGCCAATGTTTTTCATATAGTTGTTCTTAAACCCAAACTATCTGCTTTGTAAAATAGCGGATGGTTACATGAATTATTAGAACATTATTAGCTGCTGCATTAGAAAACTAGATAATGATTTCATAATTCATGTAACGTTTTTTAACAAAACTAATTTACATGCATGAATGAAAACCACATGACCGAAGAAAATTTAGTTTTTTAAAGTCCTTGAAACTTACACATTCATCATAGCTCATGATTCACAGGTACCTCTTGTTTTTGTGGTGTACGTGTTTTCTTTTTACGTGGCTAATTTAATAAAGAAACTTATGCATTTTCTCGTGTATTGGTGAAAATTGATTTATCTTACAACAAACTACAGTAAACTAAAAATTCCTAACTTTCTGTTGTTTTGTCTATTTCTTCACCTTAGTACTGTGAATCAAGTTAAGGAGGTCATGGCTTGGATTCCTGCCCGATGTAAAGGGATATTTCCAGTTTAGTTTAATTTAACCTCAACAAAAATGATCAACTTTAATCTAAACAAAAATAATGTACATGTAAATGCCTTTTGGGGTGAGTGATCATTGTCAATGTATTTCAATTGGATACCGGTCACTTCGGTATATTACCATTTCGGTAAATTGATCTTATATAGGGATTAGTCCGGTCTTTTCGGTAAATAGGTAAACATATTGATAGTTTCCATGTGATGCTATAGGCACTGATAAGACAGTTTAAGGCAGCCATCTTTGAAGAAAGAAGCTAAAGCACGCTGAAATCTGGAAATATGTGCTGTATTAAACTCATCACTGTGTTGTTATTTTTCAGTCTATTTTACTGAATTTTATATCAAATTAAACAGCTTTTATGAGTATTTTAAATATAAAAAACTATATTTTGAAAGTTTAAAAAGGTAAAACAATACAACAAAAAAGTTACATTGTTCATTATGTTTAAGGATGAGCTAATAATTTTATTTATTTCTGTTTATTAATTCTTTGTGCTATTACCAATTTTAAAAATATTGCATTCTAAATATATGAATTTCAAGAGTTTTCCAATGGTGTATACTTTTTAACTTTTGGACCACAAGTGAAGAAATTACAATAAAATTTACGCTTCTATACAATTCATCTGAAAATCACTTGAAGTTGTCATCAAAGATGGCTGCTTAGATAAGGGATCTTCTCAAATGTGGAAACTATCTACCGTGCAATACCTGATTGAGACGGAGAAATGGGTTTGTCCTCGCATGAAAAGATTTTCACACCTCAGCCCAAGACAGATGATTTAATAATTTATGTATGTATGTATTTTGATCAATCGTATCTATAATGCATAAAATAAATTATCCACAATAATAAGGGTTCTTACCTATTAAATACACCTATCTCTTGTTTTCTGCCAGCCGATACGCGCAGAGACTAGAGCTTGTTCCTAATCGGAACACCTCGGATAATTCACGAATCATCTCTCGGATGTATGTAGTTAGTCGGATCACCTCGGCTATTTCTCTAAATGGGACTTATTTTGTGACAGAAAGTCAAAACAAAGATGGCATCTTTTTCTATAAATAAAATTAATTTACATATGGTACTGTCGTATTACATGTAATTGTGATTGGTGTAATGAAAATAGACATATGGGAATTAATATCCGTGGACATACAGTGCATGGAAAGGAACAATAAAAATGCCACCTGCAGCATTGTTTGTTTTATTTCGGTTAATTTTAATGAAATGTAATTGATTTAATTACCTTTTGTACACATTTGCTGTGAATGAAATTTTCGATAGCCGCATGGAAGTTCATATCCGTGGACATGCGGGTTACGGATATGAACATAAAAATCAATATTTTTACGACTTACTGATGTATTTTTGTATTTTAGGGTAATATAATAAAAAAATTTAAACCAATTTTATAAAATTCTGTGAGTCTTTACAGAATTGTTGGCAATACATAAACCCAAAGCCGCGCCTGAGTTCATATCCTTAGACATACATGGTACGGATATGAATGTAAAAATCATTATATACACCCATGTATGTTACATTTATGTGTTTTCTAGAAAATGTAAATTTTACTATCAATAGGTATATTATATATTATTATATATTATAGGGTTATTCATAATCGTGTACAAACATTGTATATATATATATATATATATATATATATAGATATATATATATATATATATATATATATATATATATATATATATATATATATATATATATCATATATATATATATATATATATATATATATATATATATATATATATATATATATATATATATATATATATATATATATATCATATATATTATAAGTAAGTGTTAAAATATATATATATTTACTGATAGCCGCACAGACTCTTTCATATCCTTGGACATACGGGATACGGATATGACATAACTATCTTCAACACCAAATGTTGGTTTTCTTAAATTTTAGTGTAATCTATTTTTTAAATTAAGTCACTTAACCACTTTGATGAATTTTTACTAGTCTTTACATAATTGTAGTTAATAATATACCCATAACCACACCTGAGTTCATATCCGTAGACATACAAGGTATGCATATGAACGCAAAACTATTTATTTAACGCCCATTTATGTTATATTTATATGTTTTGTGTAAAGTGTAGTGCATTTTCTATCAATATAATAATTTTACTTGGGTATTTTCATATAACATACAACTATAATTGATTGATTTAATGGAAAAAGCTATAATGTAAGCCATATCCGTTTCATGTTTAGCCAAAAGTTCATATGAGTGCACAAACGGCATGAACGAAAAACACTGAAACTCTTTTCTGTTTATATTGATATTGCATAACTATATTTAATTCTTCAGACTATTTTTAAAAAGTATAAATAACTCTTCCTTAAATTGAAATATTTGGTATTTATCATTTTATGTACATGGCAAATTATAGACACATTGAACATGGACAATAACATTAAATTTACTGTCTACATTATTGTAACATATATTTTATGCTTTTGTTTATTGAGGATAACGAACCAATTCTTTAATGAACCCAAAAAGCTGTAAAAGAACTATATGACCGTCTTTACCTAATGGTTCCTTGTTTAGAAATATGCAAATATAAGTACACAAAAATCAGCGGCTACTAATAACAGAAAATAGAAAAACCTTAATAACGAAATTAATGTCTCCATGATTGTTATACATTTGATAGTTGTAATTTAACCAATAAAAATCATACCATCATCACTGAAAATACTGTTTTTAATTAATACATTGTAATATCTCTACACAAATGGGGCACACGGGATACAGATTTGAAAATTGGCACCAATTTTTCTTGCAACATTGTTTTTTATTTATGAAATACTGGTACCGGATAAGAAAAATGATATATTGGATACAATTATGGAGATTTAGTAATTGATATGGATATATGAAATGAGATCGGGAGGTATTTGATACAGCTATGGGGATAGGGATATTAAATGGAGATACAGGATACATATATATGGTGATGGTGGACATAGAGATGAAGAACATGGACATGGTGATGCAGGACATGGCCATGGGATATACAAGACATGGACATAATAATACAGGACACGGACATGGTGATACAGGACATGTACATGTAGATACATGACATGAACATGGGAATACATAATACGTAGATAACAACAAAGGACACTGACATGGTGATAAAGGACACCGACATGGTGATTCAGGACACGAACATGGAAATTAAAAGAAAGGACATATCGATGCATGACAAGGACATGGTGATACATGACATGGACATGGTGATGCTTGACACGGACATTATGATACATGACACGGACATGCATGAAATGAACACTGTGATACAGGACACGGGCATGGTGATACAGGACACGGACATGGTGATACAGGACACGGACATGGGGATGCATGACACGGACATGGTAATACAGGACACGGACATGGGGATGCATGACACGGACATGGTGATACAGGACACGGACGTGGGGTAAAGGACACGGACAAGGGGATACATGACACGGACATGGCATACATGGATACATGACATGACTACGGATATGAACTATGGTGCGGCCATATTTATGTACAATAATAATGTAAAGGTGTGTAAACTTTTATTAACAGGAATGTAATTAATTAAAAACTAAAATTGCATCCAAGTAAACAAGAAAATTATGTTGTAGATCATACCCGTACTCCTCCATGTCCACGGATATGATCTCTGGTGCGGCTATATTTATATGCAATATTTATGTAAAGGCATAAACACCTTCATTACAAGGAGTTTTGTTGATTGAAAATAATAACATTGTATTGAAATAAACAAGAATATTACGGTGTAGACAACGTTCATATCCGTACCCCACATGACCACTGATATGAACTCGTGTGCGGCTTTATTTATCTATATAATTATGTAAAGGCGTGTATATTTTCTTGAAAAGGGGGTATCATTAATTAAAATTAATAATATTGTATCAAAGTAAATAAGAATATTACAAATTAATTTGTAGATATAGAAGTTCATATCCGTACCCCCCCCCCCCTCCCCCCTTCCCGATGTCCACGATCCATATGAACTGTGGTGCGGCTATATTTAAATGCAAAAATTATGTAGATAAGATAAGCCTACTATCATTAAAGTTGCTAAATTAATTGAAAAATGATTATATTACATAAAACTTAACATAAATATAACAAACAATGCTGTAGTTTGCAATTTCAATGTTCATATCCGTACCCTTAATATCCACGGATATGAACTAACATATAGATATATGATACACAAAGATCTATATTTTTACTTTATCTATCTTATTATTAGAATACTTAATCTAAATGATATCATATACAACCGAATACATAAATGTACATATAAACACAGACAAATCTTAAGGATGACTGACCCAGATTCATGTCCGCTGATATGACTTCATATCTGGTCATACCGTTAATGTAGTCAACACATATTTGGAGGGCAGGACGACGTACAAGTAGGAGTAAATCCCCGGAACCGAAAGCGATGACAAAACAATAAAATATGTGTTAAATATGCAATAGGTGAGTCGTATGTAGTATTCTTCTTATAATTTATTTGACTACTCTCTTGATTTATGCACATGATCTTAAATAGAGTTTTAATATATCCTTACAAAAAGAGGTTTGTTTGTTTTCAAAAACGAAAGCAGAAACCTAAAATGGCGACCATTTTATCCCTTCATCCACAATATGAAAAAAAAATCATGACAAGTTTCTATGATTGTTGCAAAATATAAATACATTTAAATAGCCACAAGATGAATGCATCCACATGCCAGTGAAATGTAAAACTCATCAACATAACCGAGAAGCGACCTTCCATAAAGTAGAGCAGACCCAGCTTTCACCATCTTCTAATGGTCAGTCAGCAAAAGAGCCAAGTGGGGTGATTAAACCGGTTAACTTCACCATGTCTGAGATGTTCCTCAAATATATCCAGTGAGAAGAAATCAAACCAATATGTAACAAAACACTCCAAGGGATGACAGATAATGAGATCGAAGAAATGACGCTATAAAATAAGTAAGTAGTGACTAAAATCACCAGAGGAGAAGGGCAGATGGTTGTAGTATCCTGTTCATATATGGATGGACCAGTACATGGGGGCTCTCGCGGCGTTCTAGTCTGTAACTCCTCTGACTGCTTAGCCTACCATGGCATGGGTTCGAGTCACGTTCAGGGCGTAAGAACTTAATGTGGGAAGGTCTCCTAGCTGGCCTACAATACGCTGTTTGTTATAGGGGTGGTTACACTAAATACCGACCGGAATTAGAATGTGTGACATGGACTATTTCTCTTTAGTAACAGTCTATTGCTATGTTTTGACATTAAATTTCTTAATTTGAAGGCAATCTGAACCTTTTGGTATCAAAAGAAAGCTTAAACCATGTAGAATTCAAAGAAAGCAAAAGTCTTTTACCCCTATGCACAATAATGGACTGATCTACTTGTACAGGAAGTACATATTTCATTGAAATTTAGTGGTTACCGACTGGCAATTTGGCAGTTTGCGCAGTCTATGAAGATGAACCTTCGAAAAGTTCTGACAAGTTGCAAAAGTTGCCTTATTTCTATGTCTTTATGGTATACAATAAATAGCTCGTTTCACCTTTATATGGTTATGGGGGTCCATCATAACTTGGACATGGTGCTATTTGTATCCATCTTTTCGCGATTCACTGTAGAATTTAGAACAAACTTATTTAGTGGCGTCTAACCTATACCCAGACATTTGTCTTAAGTATTCCCACACCAAAACAGCTGAACGTCTCTTTTCACTTATTGTAATTGGTCGCTGTGTTGTATCTTAGAAACGAAACAAAAACAAGTATAGTATAACTTGTTTATATTGGAAGTCGTTGGAACCACGAATTTACTTTGAACAATGCATGGTTTGGAATAATCCAAATTTAAAAGTCTCTAAACCTTGCACGGACTGGTTTTCGAATAATGTGACTCCCACCACGACCCGTCTCAAATGGCGCCCAACGTTCTTTGGGTTTAAAACGTCACCACTGTCTATATTATGCCAGAATTATGCCCTCTCTTCATTAAGAATTGCCATATTTTTTTTGTCAAAGTTGTATTTTCTCAGTAACCGTTCAAGGTAGAGCTTTGAAACTTAACTTAGTTGTTCGACATCACAGTAGCAATTATCCGGACAAGGTTTCTAACCCATGGCGCTATTTTACCCCCTTTTCACTTAGCACTTTCAAGATTTTAATTTCAGTTTTTTTTTCTCATTAACCATTCATGAAAGAGCTTTGAAACTTAACATATCTTCACACAAGTGCTCATTAAATATGACGGAGTGTCTTGTCTATGAACCATGGTCCTACCTCAAAGGTCAGGGTCATAACTAGGGTATATGGTATAAAAAATGCCAAAATCTAGGTTCCAGAGTTTAGTTCAGAATGTTCCCCCTTAATGAAGCAGAGTTTTGCATCCAAGAACCCTGGCCCTACCTCAACTGTCAAGGTCACACTTAAATGTTCCAAGCTCAAAATTTGTGCAAATTTATAGTTTCTAGCGCATACCTTTGCAACTAATGAAGGGATTTCATCCACATTGCACATAATTGTTAATCGAAACAGGATTAACAAGGGTAAGAACCGTGCCCTAATGTTTTCATGGGTGGGGTGGTCAGGGAAAATGGTAGAAGCCCCTGTCCTAATAGAATTAAAAATACATTTTTTATTTCTGTACTTTCTGCTCTCAAACTGACAGACATTTCTTCAAGGGTGTCGTGGGTCTGGGTTGATCAGTGTAACCCGCCTATACCCCCATACGAATATTTTATTATTAGTTTTAATGTGAACCGTAACTAAAAGTCGAAATTTATTTTTTAAGTGTCATTTTCTACAGTTATCAGCCAGATAATTTCTTTACAAGGGTACTCAGATTTCTGTTAATACTTAAAATAAAAACCTGGTTTTGCCGCGTGGCGACATTTCTTCTTGGTTTTATTTTGAAGTTATGTGCCTTTTTACAATTAACTGGGTAGCAAATTGATATCCGGATACAACTTTGATATCCCTTCAACTCTTGATACTCCTAATGTTATATATTTCTTTTTTTTCTTCCAGCATCTCATGCCATTCTTCACTATCAGTCGTACATGTTGATAGGTAAAGAGATGCTGGCAACGGAATATTTCCCTGACAAGGAGACCAGTGCTCCAAACAACCGTACCATACAGGTGATTGGCCGTGTTAGCAAGGACGAAGTGGAATGGTACTTTGACAGCAAGAAACGTTCAGGGGTGGGAGGTGTAGAGAAAGTCGAGGAGTTAGAAGATGGAGTTTTTTGGGTCACTTTCGAAGATGATGATGGTAAGAGTAGTCTAATCTTAAATTATATAAAACATTTCCATCTAGTCCAAAAATACTGAAAGGGAACAAAGTTGCATTCAAGATAAACATCAGTTTGATGTCAATGCGAATTACACTAAGACCTCTTGTTGTTGTCATTAAGAGTCCCTGATTTGTAACAGTCCTACACCGCATGGTTCAACGAGGGCATCACTATTCTGTTTTATGTTTACTTGGTCTTAGCATAACAGAGAAACTGGAGGCTGGTGGTTGACCTGCGGTGTTTTTATGCATTCTTCAGACATTATTGCAAGGTCTTTCTTAAAAATTATGTTTTCAATTCTTAAAATTGCTGCATGTTTTCATTAATGACTTGTCCTGGTGGTGTTGTGTACATGGCAAACAACAACAAAACAACAACAACATGTTTTGTGTATTATAGCTGCACAGAAAGCGATAAATCGTGTGCACAAAATTGGGGCAGATCAACTGGAGGTCAGTCTAAGCTCTACTTGGGCTAGTGAGAGCGCGGATGGCGGTGGGGCTGCAACAGGGACAGAATTTCGGTCTATTTGCACAATAGTGGTGCAGGGAGTATCCTGTGTTGGGAACAATGACAATGTAATTATGTATTTTGAAAACAAGAGAAAGTCTGGAGGAGGGGAATTGGCTGAGTGGCGGGTTGACGAGAGAGATCCAGATATCCTTTACATAACATACGAGGAACCTGAAGGTCAGTTCATTACTATATCTTGCGTTTTTTAGTCCCCTACCGGTGTTCACACCGGAGGGGATTATAGGTTTACTCTCCGTCTGTGCGTCCGTCAGTCACACCGTCTGTCAGTCTATCCGCTAAAAATCTGGATCCTTTGATAACTTAAAAACTATTAAAGCTAGGCGCATGAAACTTGGTATGTTAAAGGTAGCAATGTGTACAATATGCACGCGCTACCTTGAAGGTCAAGGTCACAGCATGACCTTGAAGCAAAATCATGTCCGGCCCATAACTTCGTTATTTGAAGTCGGATTTTAAAACTATTTCACAGAAATGATCACCATATTGAGATGACTTGTCGTGAACAAATTTGGGTCAATACCTTGAAGGTCAAGGTCACAGCTTGACCTTACAGCAAAATCTTGTCCGGCCCATAACTTTGTTATTTGAAGTCGGATTTTGCAACGATTTAACAGAAATGATCACCATATTGAGATGACGTGTCGCGCACAACATTTGAGTCGCTACCTTGAAGGTCAAGGTCACAGCATGACCTTGCAGCAAAATTGTGAAGTTTTGGATAGCGCATTCAGGTGCACTTACCTTAAATGATAGTGCATTAAGGTGCTCATACCTTTAATAAAGGCCAAAAATAAATGTCATGATAAGTTAACAATTATTTAGGCCAGGTGAATTAAACAAAATTATTTGAAACCCAACTACTGTTTGGGTGGGAGGAGACTATAGATTTGCCCTTTCTGTCTGTCCATTTGTCCAACAAAAAATCTGGATCCTGTGATTACTAAAATAAATGTTTGAGCAACATTGATGGAACTTGGTATGTGAATATGCTGTTAAACAGCGACGAAACTGAATCAGGTAAGATACCTGTGATGAATTTGATATTTTCTATGCCTGTATAGCTTCAATATTTTGTAAATTGGGCACATTAGAAACTCGAAGTTAAAAATGTTAATTTAAAAATGTTTATGTTTGCTAACACACATTTTCCTTTTAAAACAATTTATGCTATCAAAGTAAACACAACATTAATAAAGTAATAATATTAGAACTCAATATTTTATTATAAATACAGTAATAAAACTATAACCTTTTACATATACAGCCGGACCTGTGTACAATGGACACTTATGGGATAATTGAAAAGCGTCGTTTGTAGACAGGTTTCCTTTGTTGGCAGGTCCAAAGTTACTGATATCTAGACTTCTACATTTTCTTTTAAATATGTCCTCAGTATATACCCGTACTTACTACAGCTTTCTTTGAAGCTTTCTAGCCATGATAATACTAGGGTGTTTGATTTCAATTCATTATAACATGACATTTGAAATAAAATTATTACAAATCCTTATTAATGTTAATTTGTTTATAACTTTAAGTTTTACATGTCTAAATAATCACACACTTTCTTCAATCCATAAAACAAATAATTTATTAAATACTGAATGAGTTTATGATCATATTCTATGACAATACAGATTAATGAGAATATACTCTCATCAAGACAACTTTACCCTTAAAAACTATATGTAATTTTATCCATCAAACACTCTTATCAGTAAGCCTATTTATCAATTTCACAAAGAAATCTGTTATTTTCTTATATTTTGTGGTCGATATTTTTACCCCTTTATCTGACATAAATTGCAAATAATCAAATGATAGGACCAAATTTACTCCTATTGACATTGTTTTCAAAATATTGGAGACAAACAATAAGATCAGTTAATAATATAAAAACATGGCATATTGAAATGATGCTAGATGAGGTAAAAAAACACAGACAATCCGTCAAGTTTCCTTTGTTCAGGGTAAAAAGGGTGTCCGTTGTCCACATATGACAGGTATTCTTTGTTTACAGGTCAATTATAGAACGATTTTCCTTTGGGGAATATTGATGGGTCCATTGAAAGCAGGTGTCTGCTGTTCTCAGGTGTCCCTTAGCTCAGGCTGACTTGTATATGTATCTGTAGATTTCCTTGTTTATTACTTCATTTTTAAGCCATGATTATACAAATACAGACTTCAACCTCAAATTAATTATAAATGGCAATAAATAGGAGCGTATGATAATTAAAGAACTTTTTGAGGGACCGGTATGGGACTACTGTATTGCCCGCAATACTATCAAATGCTTGTTTGTTTCTTGTGTCACAATTCTTTATATTTCACATACCGTGACAAAACATGACAAAATGACATGGACCTATAATAAAAACATGCATGAAATGACATCAATTTCTTGGTTTAAATGTTATCCATTCCTAAGTGCTCTTTGTTGCAGTTGCACAATATGTTTACTAAATGTATGTCTGTTAGATTTACAACAATTAAAATATGCAGACCCCGGCTGTGTGTTTTGTCCTTGAAAAAAAGTCTCCATCTGTCATTTTAATTTCCACTTACCTGAAAAGATTGGGAAATGGAGTGCACACATATATTTTTGTTGTGTCCAATCAAATAATTTCTTTGTCATGTTATATCTGTTAGATTCTGATGAACTTTACACAGATAAAAAGTACAAAGCCTATTAGCACATATTGTTGGCATGTTATGACAGGCATATTTTGACTTAAGTTGTAGCAGTTTGTTATATATATATGGAATTTCTGACAGTTTCAATGTTTCCAAGATTGTGCATCTCTGTGTTCTTGACACAATATATTCATCTTTGACACAGTCAGAAGAGCACATTGCATTTTTTATGACTTAACTAAAATTGCTTAGTTAAATTAGCCATTTCTGTTGCTGGAATAATCATTCCTGGACTTTAAAACATGGCACCAAACAAACTTTAAAGATAAAGGATAAGCCTGTTTACTTTTAAATTTCCAGAGCACTTCAGCCATTGTTGCGCAAACTAAATTGCAGCTACCATTTGGGCTTTGTTTTAAGGCAATTTTGATTGCACTTTTAACTTGCGCCTTCAATTAAATTTTGGTACTGTATGCTCTTGTCACTTACATTTGCAGATAAACATGTGATAAAGAAATTGATGTTTTCTCTGAAATAACCACATATTATTTTAATGATCAAGATCTCATTCCATGGATTATTAATGAACAAAAAAGAAAAATGTACAAACCTATCCTTGTCCTTTACCATATATAGTTAGATAGTTAATCACAAAAAGAAGATTTAAAGTCATTGTTTATCATTTGTGTCATTGCAACAGCAGTCAATATACTTTGTTCTGTTGTTAAAAAAAAACAAACAATGCAGTAAACCTATGATGGTGATGTTTTGTTCTGTTTTTGAAAACAAACAATGCAGTAAACCTATGATGGTGATGTTATGTTGATAGGGCTGTTTGTTAGGCTAGTTCAATTTGATACCTTTGATCTTGCTGATCATTCAGTTTTGTTCTTTTGCTGACTGAAACAATAGAAGATACTGTTCAGAATTTGTATTTCAAATAAAAATCTCCCTAAATGATTCATTGAAAAGTATAGGTATTTCTAAAATATTATGTTAATCTGTACATTTATTGATAGAATAACTTTTAAGTTTATTTTTACCCCAAAATTTGCATGATGTAGGTCACAATTGACCCTCAATAAATATAAAGTTTGCAGAAGAACTGCTGTTACCGTGGCAAAGCAATAACTGATGGTATTCCGAATCCTCAGTGACAAGTATTTGTTATTTTTTGTAACATATAATTCATCTCCAAATTCTCTTGTACAAAACATTACAAAAACAGATTTTTAATTAACGGATATTTTCTTTTCCAGTTACACAATCAGTTCTTTCTCGTAAACATACACTGGCTGGAATCCATCTCCGTGTAAAACTTTTTGAACCAACCAAAGTAGACGATGACAACACAGAAAACCTAGAACTTAATCGCGTTGTAAAAGTAAAAGGTGCTTCAGGTGTGCCTCTTGATCTTCTGGAAATATACTTTGAAAGCAAAAGGCGTTCTGAAGGTGGTGACATTGATGAAATCAAAAAGGACAACGACGATGAAAATGTTGTTTACATTACATTCAAAGATGAAATGGGTAAGTGGCAAAAATGGTAGTAGGAGTGCGTAGAATATCTGTCGCATGTGTTTGAAAACCTAGTAGTATAATTTAAATGAAACAAACTGGCATAACAAAGGGTAAAAGTTGAGTGCCAATCTGGAATATGAAAAAGTTCCATAGAGATCTCTTAAAAGAAATGAACTTATAAGCATAATTTGTTTTTTCAAACAATAGTAAGAATAAAATATTCAATAGCTTTTTATCCTGTTAATTGCAACTCTAAACATAGACTGTGTCGTCACTAGATTTTAATCACCTCTATACTATAACGCTGGATAGATAGCCGATTTGGGGGATTTGTGCCTTCCCATTGCAAATTGGTTATGTGTATAATTAAAAAAGATATGATCATATATTCTACAAAATAAATAATTATAAATAGCATGTAAAATAAATGATTATAAAATAGCATGTAAAGTGTCTAATGTATACAATGTTTATTTTCAACAAAACTTGAAAAGTTGCCTGCTTCATTAAACATTTGAGCCGCAAACTGGTCATTCAGTCTGGGGTTGATACATGGATCAATTATGATAATGTAAATTATGTGAAATTTTCATTATGAACTGAATTATTTGGTGTTAACCAATTTCATTCTTACTCCTTATCTTAAACGTTGCTACAGATATCTTTAAATAATCCCTTCTTAGCAGATAAGCTACATGTAACTGAGTGAGGGTGATAAATGACAAAATAATGTTTTAAAAAATTAATAACACTTTTTTACAAAATTCACTTTTTGAATATTTACTCCTGTGAAACAATGTAATTGTTACATATTTCATAATGCATAATAGAAGTTCTAGTGTATATATATATATATATATATATATATATATATATATATATATATATATGTGTGTGTGTATTTATATATAATTCTGAAACAAAGATTGCCAATTACCCTTCTCTTGTAACTGCTTGTCTCACTAAAATGACATTGAGTTGGTCATTTAGTTGCAAAGGCAAAGATTATTGTTTTCTTACAATAATTCTTAACATTAAACTGTAAGCAACTTCGGCTTATGAATTTAAGACATTGTAAGAAGAGATGCCTGGATACTGATGTCAGAAGTGCTGTGTACTATTTTCTGTTAGTACATTGTAGAGAAAGATTTGTACATTGTCCCTTTTGAAAGCATGAAAAATATATTCTGATAATTTTAAAGTCCCTTTCTTAGAAACATGCCCACGTAATAACATGGCACTGCACATGACTTGTGATTAAACTAGTATTTACTTTATGCATCATTTAGAAGACAAATAATCTTGATTAATTAAGCAATTCAAAACATGTTTTTGCAGTACTTTGAAGAATTAAATATAGATATTTTCCCCTCCCCGCTCCCCCCCACCCCCTGGGAACCTTTAACTAGGACAATGCAGTCTATAGTTTATCTGGAATTTCTATTGAAGAGAGTCGCTTTTATATTGATCTGATTAACCTTATGTCAGCATTTGTAAGTAGTTCAAAAATAAGGTTAGAAGCTGTGGCAAAATTAAACACCAAGCAGAGACCAAAGGTAAAAGTTGAGTCTCAATCAGTGCTGCAACTTCCATGTTAAAGTGTCTTTCAGCTGACCTGAAATAAATGAATATTTCTTTCCTCTGAGAGACATCTGTGCCCTACCTTCAGAAGTTATTGACTCGTTATTGCTAATATGCCCCAAGGATCCTTTTTATATTATTGCCCGCATCATCTCTCCATCCATCTGTCAATCTGTCTGTCCATATATTAGCAGTTTCTTGAGCGGAAAGCACCTCCTTCAGTATTTCTTCTTATTTGCACGGAATATTTATATTGATTATAAATTGAGCATGAAGGTGATAACTTGGCTTACATTGCTTGTTTTAGAGTTATATCCCTTCATTGTGTATAGAGCTCCTCACTTACTATTCGTCAGAATTACTTCATTTGTAGATAAGTGATCGATATTGATATGTCATTGTAATGAGAAATAATAATGTTAAGTAATTGTGAGGTTATGCTGATTGCATGACTGTTTCTGTATAATTCAAAATATTTCAATTCTGCTTGATCTACAGTTGCTGAAAGAGTTGCTAAACATTCCCATAAGTTAGGAGCAAATGAGTTGGAAGTGACGGTATTTAAACCCAGCCCCAAGATTGTGGCGGCAATTTATACCATTAAGGTGACGGGAGTCGGCTCCATTGAGTCACTGGATCCTGTAGAGATGTACTTCGAGAACGAACGACGATCAGGAGGTGGGAAAATTACTAACATTAAGCGTGATGAAGAGGATAGGAATGTTGCTTACATCACTTTTGAGAATGAGGAAGGTAGGTGGAAGATTCAAAGCCCTTACTTATGATATAGTGAAATCGAATTAGTAAGAAATGGTAAAACATATGAAAGATGGATGCACAAGAGCCAGGGTTTTCTATATTTAAATTGCATGTGTTTTGAGTTCACATACTCTCTAAAATCAATTAAAAGGTTTAAATGTTTGAAAAGGGAACTTGATAAAACTAATGTTTAATCAAGTACTTTATTAATCCACTTAATTATAAAAACAAAAAAATAAACAAAACCAAGATACTGAAAACATACATTTTGAATTGAATCTCCTTCAGCATGTATAATAACTTATAAGGTTGCTAGATTCTCAAACATACATTAAAGCAGATATGTGTTCTCCCAGAGATATCAGGGGGAGGCTGCCTCTTTGAGGGGTTTATCTCACACAATATCTGTCTTTGTCTAATAACAACAACACAGATTACACAGGCAATTTTTTACAAGCCATCGACCACCAGAAACAAAAAAGTGTCTGTGTGTGTATGGTAAGGTTGGGAAGTTGCGAAGAAGCATGCCTATAATAAGCTCCACAAATCTATTGATTTGATTGACTAATTAGGCCGCAGATTTCACAACAGGTGTACTGCAGACTACACATTCATAATTCACATTGCCTTACGAAAAAAAGTCAGAGGTTTCCAAATACATTATACAACAAGAAGTTTACACTCATCTGCAGAATACACTGGTTCATAATGATTCCTCATTATTAACCAGGTTTTCAACAAAAAGCCTGGTTATTAGATTGGGGTATGTCGGGTGGGCGGTTGTAGTATGGAAACACCAATCTTGCTGGAACATTTGGATATAGTAAGCTTGCATAAAGACCTAGGTTTGGATGGGATTTGAGGCCAGTCGGATCAAGGTCAAGGTCACTGTTACTAAAAAATAGGAAAACAATGTCCGGTCAATAACTTCAGTTTGAATAAAGCAATCTTGCTGAAACTTTGGATATAGTAAGCTTGCATGAAGGCCGAGCTTTGGATGGGATTTGAGGCCAGTCGGATTAAGGTCAATGTCACTGTTACTAAAAATAGAAAACAGTTTCCAGTCAATAACTTTTGTTTGGATTTACCAATCTTGCTGAAACTAAGGAAATAGCAAGCTTGCATGAAGACCTAATTTGTGATTGAATTTTGGGCCAGTCGTATCAAGGTCAGGGTCACTGTTATTAAAAGTAGAAAATCAGTTTCCACTGAATTTGTACTAAATTATTAAATCATTGCAAATTTGGTTTCATGACATTTCCACTGAAATAAATAAATGTTTGAACACAAGGATTTCCTTGTTCAACCTGTCAATCTATTTAGATGATTGTTTCCTAAAACCAATGTCCCACATTTACAGCATAGTAAAAGATCATGCTGTATGAAATTAACATAGTTGGATGAAATAGACAAATAATGACGAATATATGAAATAAACATAAGACAAAAATTGTATAAAAAAGATTGGAGAGTGTCATCCAATAAATGTTACACTGATGTGTATTCAGAGCTTGCAACATGTATATTTGTACATTGTGCTGCTGAACACATTGGAGATTGTAATTTGGTTATCTGTTATACTGTTTCCACATGCATGTACATTTTTAAATCAACTGTCTTGCATAAAACACATGAGACAAGACAAGACATGTAAGCAAAACTAGAAATATCTTAGTAGTTAAGAGACACATAAACAAAGGGTTACAGGTGTGAGTTTTTAAGCAAAAATCAAATGAGCCAAATGCAATACTGGCTTCTTTGTTAAGCATATATTTTTAGAAAATGTTTCCTTCAGTGGATACTATAGAAATTGTCATTTTCCTTAAATCTATCACAAAGGAAACAGTGACAAAAAAGTTATTGCAGAGACTTAACCTTTTAAAAGCTTATAGATTTAAGTCAGATGGATTTAAAGTGCATCCATCTCTCTCCGTGGCATCATAATGTTCGCCTCTCAGGGAGCCTATGTCTTTTTTTTAGCTTTAGTCTTTTCTCTCTGGGAATCTAACTCTCCTTGTCTGGGAGTCTTAAGTCTGCACTCTTTGAGAGTCAAAGTCTCTCT
Organism: Sinonovacula constricta; assembly: GCA_007844125.1. Lineage (NCBI taxonomy): Eukaryota > Metazoa > Mollusca > Bivalvia > Cardiida > Solecurtidae > Sinonovacula > Sinonovacula constricta. The sequence continues at coordinate 15,284,245 of CM017569.1, read as the reverse complement.
GGCAAAACCTGCACCCTGTAGGAGCTGAAGTCTTCGCTGCGTAGGTGCCTACGTCATCGCTCTGTAGGTGCCTAAGTCTGCACTTTGTAGGAGCCTAAGTCCGCCCTCTCTATGAGCCTAAGTCCGCATTCTGAAAGAGCCTTAGTCTGCCCTCTGTAGGAGCCTAAGTCTGTGCTCTGTAGGAGCTTAAGTCATCCCTCTGTAGGAAGCTAAGTCTGCCCTCTGTATGTGCCTAAGTCTGCATTCTGAAGGAGCCTTACTCTGCCCTCTGTAGGAGCCTAAGTCTGTGCTTTGTAGGAGCGTAAGTATGCACTTTGTAGGTAAGTCTGCCCTCTGTAGGAGCCTAAGTCTGTGCTCTGTAGGAGCGTAAGTATGCACTTTGTAGCTAAGTCTGCCCTCTGTAGGAGCCTAAGTCATCCCTATGTAGGAAGCTAAGTCTGCACTCTGTATGAGCCTATGTCTGCCCTCTGATCGAGTGAAAGTCTGCCCTCTTTAGGAGCCTAAGTCTGAATTCTGAAGGAACCTATGTCTGCCCTTTGTAGGGGCCTAAGGCTGCACTGAGTAGGAGCCTTAGTCTGCTCTCTGTAGGAGCCTAAGTCTTCCCTCTGTACATTTGTAGGAGTCAAAGTCTGACCTCTGTAATAGCCTAAGTCTGCACTCTGTAGGAGCCTAAATCTGCTCGTGTAGGAGCCTAAGTGTGCCCTCTGTTGGAGACTAAGTCTGTGCTCCGTAGGAGCCTAAGTCTGCCCTCTGTACATTGGTAGGAGCCTAAGTCTGCCCTCTGTAGGAACCTAAGTCTTCCCTCTGTAGGAGCCTAAGTCTGCCCTCTGTAGGAGGTTAAGTCTGTGTTTTGTAGGAGACTAAGTCTGCCCTCTTTACATTTGTAGGAGTCAAAGTCTTCCCTCTGTCGGAGCCTTAGTCTGCCCTCTGTAGGAGCCTAGGTCTGCCCTCTGTAGGAGCCTAAGCCTGTCCTCTGTAGGAGCCTAAGTCTGCCCTCTGTACACTTGTAGGAGTCAAAGTCTGCCCTATGTAGGAGCCTATGGCTGCCCGCTGTAGGAGTCAACGTCTGCCCTCTGTATATTTGTAGGAGTCAAAGTCCGCCCTCTGTAGGTACCTAAATCTGAACTCTGTAGGAGCCTACGTTTGCCTCTGTAGGAGCCTAAGTCTGCCCTCTGTAGGAGCCTAAGTCTGCCCTCTGTAGGAGTCTATGTCTGCCCTCTGTAGGAGCCTATGTCTGCCCTCTGTAGAAGCCTAAGTCTGTTCTCTGTAGGAGTTTAAGTCTGCCCTCTGTACACTTGTAGGAGTCAAAGCCTGCCCTCTGTATATTTGTAGGAGTCAAAGTCCGCCCTCTGTAGGTACCTAAATCTGCCCTCTGTAGGAGCCTAAGTCTGCCCTCTGTAGGAGTTTAAGTCTGCCCTCAGTAGGAGCCTATGGTTGCCCTCTGTAGGAGCCTATGTCTGCCCTCTGTAGGAGCCTAAGTTTGCCCTCTGTATGAGCCTAAGTCTGCCCTCTGTAGGAGCCTAAGTAAGCACTCTGTAGGAGCCTTAGTCTGCCCTCTGTAGGAGCCAACGTCTGCCCTCCGTAGGAGCCTTAGTCTGCCCTCTGTAGGAGCGTTAGTCTGCCCTCTGTAGGAGCCTAATTCTGCCCTCTGTAGGAGCCTAAGTCTGCTTTTGTAGGAGCCTAAGTTTGCCCTCTGTAGGAACCTAAGGCTTCCCTGTGTAGGAATCTAAGTCTGCACTTTTTAGGTTACTCTACGCTCTGTAAGTAAGTCTGCTCTGTAGGAGCCTAAGTCTGCACTCTTTAGAAGCCTAAATTTTCGCGCTCTGTAGGAGTCAAAGTCTGCCCTCACTATTTGCCTAAGTCTGCCCTCTCTAGGACCTTATTTTTGCCATCTGTAGGAGCCTTAGTCTGCCCTTTGTTGAAGCCTAAGTCCGCGCACTGTAGGAGTGAAAGTCTGCTCTCTCTATTTGCCTTTGTCTGCCCTCTGTATGAGCTTAAGTCTGACCTCTGTGAGAAGCTAAGGCGGCACTGTGTAGGAGCCTACTTCTGCGCTTTGTAGGTAAGTGTGCGCTCTGTTAGTAAGTCTATGTTTTTAAGGAGTATTAGACTGCACTCTGTAGGAGCCTAAGTCTGCGTTCTGCTGGAGACTAAGTGCGCCCTCTGTAGGAGCCCAGGCCTGCACTCTGTAGGAGGCTAAGTCTGTGCTCTGTAGGAGCCTTAGTCCACCCTCTGTAGTAGTCGAAGTGTGCCCTCTGTTGGAGCCTTAGACTCCCCACTCTCATAGCCTAAGTCTCTCTGGGAGCCTTATTCACTCTGAGAGCCTATGTCTCCCTTTTCTGGGAGTATGTATGGACACTTAGTCTCCCCACTCTGAGAGCATAAGTCTCTCAGAGAACCTAAGTCTCTCCTTTCAGGAGCCTAAGTCTCCCATGTTTGGGAGCCTAAGTCTCTATTGGAGCCTTAGTTTCCCCTCTCTGTGAGCCAAAACCTCTCTTAGAGCCTAAGTCTCTTTGACAGCTGCAATCTCCACTCTCTGAGAGCTTGAAGTCTCCCCTCTTTGGTACCAAGAGTCTCTATGAGAGTATTTGTCTCCCCTCTTTGGGAGCCTGAGTCTCTATGGGAGCCTTAGTCTCCCTACTCTGGGAGCCTGAGTCTTCCCTCTTTGGAAACAGAAACTGAAACTGTTTTATTTGATTAAAAGCCTGATTTTAAACATAATATTCACTGCCGTTGTACCTAAGATAAATATCAAGAAATGAATAATATATACTGTAGCTCTTAACATTTACAACTACAGTTAAAACATAAAAATATCCATTTACTGCCAAGTGACATAACAAAGGCTGAACATGTTAGGTTCATCAACACATTTTATAACTTAACTAAAATTCCTTAGTTAAATTAGCCATTTCTGTTGCTGGAATAATAATTCCTGGACTCTAAAACATGGCACGAAAAAACTAAAAGAAAAAGGATAAGACTGTTTACTTTAAATTTTCAGAGCACTTCAGCCATTGTTGCGCATACTAAGTGTAAATTGCAGCTACCATATGGGCTTTGTTTTAAGGATTTTTTTATTGCTTTTTTAACTTGCGCCTTCAGTTGTCTTGTGGTACTGTATGATCTTGTCACTTACATTTACAGATAATTATATGAAAAAGAAATTGATTTTGTCTCTGACATAACCACATATTATTTTAATGATCAAGATGTCAGCCCATGGATTATTAATGAACAAAAAAGAAAAATGTACAAACCTATCCTCGCCCATTACCATAAATAGTTACATAGTAAATCACAAGAAAAAGAAGATTTAAAGTCATTGTTTATCATTTGTGTCATTGCAACAGTAGTCAATATACTTTGTTCTATTGTTGAAAACAAACAATGCAGTAAACCTATGATGATGATGTTATGTTGACAGGGCTGTTTGTTAGGCAAGTGCAATTCGATACCTTTGATCTTGCTGATCTTTTAAAATCACAGATATTTGGGCTATTATAGGACTTATGGGGCTATGTGACTGACCTAATTGATTGTTTAACATTACAGAATATTTTATGAGTAATGACACAAGAAATCACAAATTAATTAATTTGTCAAATTCAGCATGTTGCAAGACTGTAGTTGTTTAACATACCATTTAATTTAAAACAACAACAACAACAACAAAAAAAAAAAACAATTTAAAAGGTGAATTTATAATATGTATAAATGCAGTCTGGAATAAAAATTCTGACAGCAATATTCTCAAATCTATTGTTCAAAACCTGACAGCTTGCAGCTAAAGCAGTTTTGTTCTTTTGCTGACTAAAACAATAGAAAACACTGTTTCTGTATTTCTATTTCAAATAAAAAATATCCTTAACTGATTCATTGAAACGTATATGTATTTCTCAAATATCATGTTAATCTGTACATTTATTGATAGAATAACTTTTAAGATTTTTTTTACCCCAACATTTGCACTATGTAGGTCACAATTGACCCTCTATAAATTCAAAGTTGGCAGAAGAACTGCTGTTACCGTGGCAAAGCAATAACTAATGGTATTCCGAATCCTCAGTGACAAGTCTTTGTTATTTTTTGTAACATATAATTCATCTCCAAATTCTCTTGTACAAAACATTACAAAAACAGATTTTTCATTAACGGATATTTTCTTTTCCAGTTACACAATCAGTTCTTTCTCGTAAACATACACTGGCTGGAATCCATCTCCGTGTAAAACTTTTTGAACCAACCCAAGTAGACAATGACAACACAGAAAATCTAGAACCTAATCGCATTGTAAAAGTAAAAGGTGCTTCAGGTGTGCCTCTTGATCTTCTGGAAATATACTTTGAAAGCAAAAAGCGTTCTGAAGGTGGTGACATAGATGAAATCAAAAATGATGATTACGATGAAGATGTTGTTTACATTACCTTCAAAGATGAAATGGGTAAGTGGCAAAAATGATAGTAGGAGTGCGTAGAATATCTGTCGCATGTGCTTGAAAACCTAGTAGTATAATTTAAATGAAACAAACTGGCATAACCAAGGGTAAAAGTTGAGTGCCAATCTGGAATATGAAAAAGTTCCATAGAGATCTCTTAAAAGAAATGAACTTATAAGCATAATTTGTTTTTCAAACAATAGTAAGAACAAAATATTCAATAGCTTTTTATCCTGTTATTTGCAAATCTATACATAGACTGTGTCGTCACTAGATTTTAATCACCTCTATGCTATAACGCTGGATAGATAGCCGATTTGGGGGATTTGTGCTTTCCCATTGCAAATTGGTTATGTGTATAAATAAAAAAGATATGATAATTTTTTCTACAAAATAAATAATTATAAATAGCATGTAAAAATAAATGATTATAAAATAGCATGAAAATTGTCTAATGTATACAATGTTTATTTTCAACAAAACTTGAAAAGTTGTCTGCTTCATTAAACATTTGAGCCGCAAACTGGTAATTTAGTCTGGGGTTGATACATAGATCAATTACAATAATGTAAATTATGTAAAACTTTTTCTCTATGAACTGAATTATTTGGTGTTAACCGATTTCATTCTGACTCCTTATCTTAAACGTTGCTACAGATATCTTAAAATAATCCCTTCTTAGCAGATAAGCTACATGTAACTGAGTGAGGGTGATTGTTATATATTACATATTTTATAATGCATAATAGAAGTTCTAGTGTAAATTTTATAGAAGTTAGGAAAGTAAATATTGGTTTTTCGTTCCTTTTTATTTTGTTTAGTGCTTGTTTAGTTTCTGAATGGTATGTTGTGTGTCTTCTTTTTGAGCTGAACATGAGAATCATATATATATATATATATATATATATATATATATATATATATATATATATATATATATATATATATATATATATATATATATATATATATATAAATAAATATATATATATATTCTGAAACAAAGATTGCCAATTACCCTTCACTTATAACTGCTTTTCTCACTAAAATGACATGACTTATTGATTATTGTTTTCTTACAATAATTCTTAACATTAAACTGTAAGCAACTGCGGCTAATGAATTTAAGACATTGTAAGAAGAGATGATTGGATACTGATGTCAGAACTGCTGTGTACTATTTTCTGTTAGTACATGAGTAGAGAAAGAATAGTACATTGTCCCTTTTGAAAGCATGAAGAATATATTCTGATAACTTTAAAGTCCCTTTCTTATAATATGCCCACGTAATAACATGGCACTGCACACGACTGGTAATTAAACTATTAACTTTATGCATCATTTAGAAGAAAAATAATTTTGATTAATTATGCAAGTCAAATTATGTTTTTGACACATCATTATTATGCAGAGCAACACACTTAATTGAAGTTATCTTAAAAAAATGCTATAGATATGGCAAAACAATAGCAACATTAAAGTATTTTTAATTGTACATATAATATATTTAATAAATGAAAACTTCGGCACCGTATGACCAGTTAAGTGTCGGTGTGCCGTAAACCCCAAATAAATAAAAATAATAAATGAAAACAGGGCAAAACTATTTACATATATATTTTATTTGCATCATGGTTTTTATTAATCATAGCTGCTATATGAATCACACTGACAGATTTTAACTGAAAGATTTAAACTCTCTGTCCCGCAAGATGCTTTTTTGGTCTACTTACACATCATTTGACATGTATGAAACACCTCCTCCCCAAACTCATGTACAGGTCAACTTGACTTTATCTTCGAATTACTGTAGCTTATTATTCAAAGCATTAAGACAGTGAGGGGGCTAACATTGTGCTAAGTGGTATTTGACAGGGGTTAAATTCAGGTGAATGAATATTGGATCAAGAAATGATTTATTCATTAAGGACAGCAGTACTGGGAACCTTTAACTAGGACAATGCAGTCTATAGTTTATCTGGAATTTCTACTGAAGAGAGTCGCTTTTATATTGACCTGATTAACCTTGTGTCAGCATTTGTAAGTAGTTCAAAAATAAGGTTAGAAGCTGTAGCAAAATTAAACACCAAGCGGGACCACAGGTAAAAGTTGAGTCTCAATCAGTGCTGCAACTTCCATGTTAAAGTGTCTTTCAGCTGACCAGAAATAAATGAATATTTCTTTCCTCTGAGAGTCATCTGTGCCCTTCCTCCCGAAGTTATTGACTTGTTATTGCTAATATGCCCCCAAGGATCCTATTTATATTATTGCCCGCATCACCTCTCGATCCATCTGTCAATCTGTCTGTCCATATATTAGCAGTTTCTTGAGCGGAAAGCACCTCCTTCATTATTTGCTCGAATTTCGTCTTATTTGCACGCAATTTATTTATATTGATTAGAAATTAAGCATGAACGTGATAACTTGGGTTACATTGCTCGTTTTGGAGTTATATCCCTTCATTAATTTCTGTAGAAGATTCTTGTGTGGACAGCTCCTCACTTATTATTCGTCAGAAGTACTTCATTTGTGAATTAGTGATCAATATTGATGTCATTGTAATGAGAAATAATAATGTTAAGTAATGGTGAGGTTATGCTAATTGCATGACTGTTTCTGTATAATTCAAAATATTTCAATTCTGCTTGATCTACAGTTGCTGAAAGAGTTGCTAAACAGTTCCATAAGTTAGGAGCAAATGAGTTGAAAGTGACGTTATTCAAACCCAGCCCCAAGATTGTGGCGGCAATTTATACCATTAAGGTGACGGGAGTCGGCTCCATTGAGTCACTGGATCCTGTAGAGATGTACTTCGAGAACGCACGACGATCAGGAGGTGGGAATATTACTAACATTAAGCGTGATGAAGAGGATGGGAATGTTGCTTACATCACTTTTGAGAATGAGGAAGGTAGGTGGAAGATTCAAAGCCCTTACTTATGATTTAGTAAAATCGAATTAGTAAAAAATCGTAAATCATGTGAAAGATGGATGCACAAGAGCCAGGGTTTTCTATATTTAAATTGCATGTGTTTTGAGTTCACATAATCTCTAAATATTAATTAAAAAGGTTTAAATGTTTGAAAAGGGAACTTTATAAAACTAATGTTTAATCAAGTGCTTTATTAATCCACTTAATTATAAAACAAAAAATAAACAAAACCAAGATACTGAAAACATACATTTTGAGTTGAATCTCCTTCAGCATGTATAATAACTTATAAGGTTGCTAGATTTTTAAAACATACATTAAAGCAGGTATGTGTTCTCCCAGAGGTATCAGGGGGAGGCTGCCTCTTTGAGGGGTTCATCTCACACAATATCTGTCTTTGTCTAATACAACAAAAAAATTTACACACGCAATTTTTTACAACCCATCGACCACCAGAAACAAACAAGTGTCTGTGTGTATGGTAAGGTTGGGAAGTTTCGAAGAAGCATGCCTATAAAACCTGGTTAATAATGATAGTCTATTGATAATCTATTGATTTGATTGACTAATTAGGCCGCAGATTTCACAACAGGTGTACTGCAGACTACACATTCATAATTCACATTGCCTTACGAAAAAAAGTAAGAGGTTTCCAAATACATTATACAACAAGAAGTTACACTAATTGGCAGAATACACTGGTTCATAATGATTCCTCATTATTAACCAGGTTTTCAACAAAAAGCCTAGTTATTTGATTGAGGTATGTCGGGTGGGCGGGTGTAGTATGGATACACCAATCTTACTGGAACTTTTGGATATAGTAAGCTTGCATGAAGACCTAGCTTTGGAAGGGATTTGAGGCCAGTCCGATCAAGGTCAAGATCACTGTTACTAAAAATAAGAAAACAATGTCCGGTCAATAACTTCAGTTTGAATAAAGCAATCCTGCTAAAACTTTGGATATAGTAAGCGTGCATGAAGACATAGCATGGGATTGGATTTGGGGCCAGTTGAGTCACGGTCAAGGTCACTGTTACTGAAAATAGAAAACAGTTTCCAGTCAATAACTTTTGTTTGAATTTACCATTCTTGCTGAAACCTAGGAAATAGCAAGCTTGCATGAAGACCTAGTTTGGGATTGAATTTGGGGCCAGTCGGATCAAGGTCAGGGTCACTGTTATTAAAAGTAGAAAAACAGTTTCCACTGAATTTGTACTTAATTATTAAATCATTGAAAATTTGGTTTTATGGCATGACCACGTTTCTTTTTTTCACTGAAATAAATATATGTTTGAACACAAGGATTGCCTTGTTCAACCTGTCAGTCTATTTAGATAATTGTTTCCTAAAACCAATGTCCCACATTTACAGCATAGTAAAAGATCATGGTGTATAAATAAGATAAGATAAGATAAATATCAAGAAATGAATAATATATACTGTTGCTCTAAACATGTACAAGTACAGTAACAACATAAAAAATGTCCATTTACTGTCAAGTGACATAACAAAGGCTGAACATGTTAGGTTCATCAACACATTTTTATAACTTAACTAAAATTCCTAAAAGAAGTTAAATTAGCCATTTCTGTTGCTGGAATAATTATTCCTGGACTCTAAAACATGGCACAAAAAAAACTTTAAAGAAAAAGGATAAGCCTGTTTACTTTTAAATTTCCAGAGCACTTCAGCCGTTGTTGCGCATACTAAGTGTAAATTGCAGCTACCATATGGGCTTTGTTTTAAGGATTTTTTTATTGCTCTTTTAACTTGCGCCTTCAGTTGTCTTGTGGTACTGTATGATCTTGTCACTTAAATTTACAGATAATTATGTGATAAAGAAATTGATGTTGTCTCTGAAATATCCACATATTATCTTAATGATCAAGATGTCAGCCCATGGATTATTAATGAACAAAAAAGAAAAATGTACAAACCTTTCCTCGTCATTTACCATAAATAGTTAGATAGTAAATCACAAGAAAAAGATTTAGTCATTGTTTATCATTTGTGTCATGCAACAGTAGTCAATATATTTTGTTCTGTTGTTGAAAACAAACAATGCAGTAAACCTATGATAGTGATTTTATGTTGACAGGGCTGTTTGTTAGGCAAGTGTAATTTGATACCTTTGATCTTGCTGATCTTTTAAAATCACAGATGTTTGGGCTATTATAGGACTTATGGGGCTATGTGACTGACCTAATTGATTGTTTAACATTACAGAATATTTTATGAGTAATGACACAACAAATCACAAATTAATTAATTTGTCAAATTCAGCATGTTGCAAGACTGTAGTTGTTTAACATACCATTTAATTTAAAACAACAACAAAAACTTAAAAGGTGAAATTATAATATGTATAAATGCAGTCTGGAATAAAAATTCTGACAGCAATATTATCAAATCTATTGTTCAAAACCTGACAGCTTGCTGCTTGCAGCTTAAATATCATGTTAATCTGTACATTTATTGATAGAATAACTTTAAAGATTTTTTTTACCCCAAAATTTGCACGATGTAGGTCACAATTATACAACCTCTATAAATTCAAAGTTGGCAGAAGAACTGCTGTAACCGTGGCAAAGCAATAACTGATGGCATTCCGAATCCTCAGAGGCAAGACTTTGTTATTTTTTTAACATATAATTCATCTCCAAATTCTCCTGTTCAAAACATTACAAAAACAGATTTTTCATAAACGGATATTTTCTTTTCCAGTTACACAATCAGTTCTTTCTCGTAGTCATACACTGGCTGGAATTCATCTCCGTGTAAAACTTTTTGAACCAACCCAAGTAGATTATGACAGCACAGAAAATCTAGAACCTAATCGCATTGTAAAAGTAAAAGGTGCTTCAGGTGTGCCTCTTGATCTTCTGGAAATATACTTTGAAAGCAAAAAGCGTTCTGAAGGTGGTGACATAGATGAAATCAAAAAGGATGATGACGATGAAGATGTTGTTTACATTACCTTCAAAGATGAAATGGGTAAGTGGCAAAAATGGTAGTAGGAGAGCGTAGAATATCTGTTACATGTGCTTGAAAACCTAGTTGTATGATTTAAATGAAACAAACTGGCATAACCAAGGGTAAAAGTTGAGTGCCAATCTGGAATATGAAAAAGTTCCATAGAGATCTCTTAAAAGAAATAAACTTATAAGCATAATTTGTTTTTCAAACAATAGTAAGAACAAAATATTCATTAGCTTTTTATCCTGTTAATTGCAAATCTATAGATAGACTGTGTCGTCACTAGATTTTTAGATCACCTCTATACTATAACGCTGGAAAGATAGCCGATTTGGGGGATTTGTGCTTTCCCATTGCACATTGGATATGTGCATAAATAAAAAAGATATGATAATTTATTCTACAAAAAAAAAAAAAATATAAATAGCATGTAAAAATAAATGATTATAAAATAGCATGTAAAGTGTCTAATGTATACATTGTTTATTTTCAACAAAACTTGAAAAGTTGCCTGCTTCATTAAACATTTGAGCCGCAAACTGGTCATTCAGTCTGGGGTTGATACATGGATCAATTACAATAATGTAAATTATGTGAAACTTTCATTATGAACTGAATTATTTGGTGTTAATCAATTTCATTCAGACTCCTTATTTTAAACGTTGCTACAGATATCTTAAAATAATCCCTTCTTAGCAGATAAGCTACATGTAACTGAGGTGATTGTTATATTTTACAGATGACAAAACAATGTTTCGGAGAATTTAATAAAACTTTACATTTTTACAAAATTCACGTTTTGAATATTTACTCCAGTGAAAAAATGCAATTGGTCCCTATTTCATAATGCATAATAAAAGTTTTCAAAGTTCTGTAAATTTTATAGAAGTTAGGAAAGTAAATATTTGTTTTTCGTTCCTCTTTATTTTGTTTAGTGCTTGTTTAGTTTCTGAATGGTATGTTGTGTGTCTTCTTTTTAAACTGGACATGTGCAATAATCATATATATATATATATATATATATATATTATATATATATATATATATATATATATATATATATAGATATATATATATATATATATATAGATATATATATATATATATATCTATATATATACAATATATATATATATATATATATATATATATATATACTATATATATATATATATATATATATATATATATATATATATATATATTCTGAAACAAAGATTGCCAATTACCCTTCCCTTGTAACTGCTTTTCTCACTAAAATGACTGTTGAGTTATTGATTATTGTTTTCTTACAATAATTCTAAACATTTAACTGTAAGCAACTTCGGCTTATGAATTTAAGTCATTGTAAGAAGAGATGCCTGGATACTGATGTCAGAAGTGCTGTGTACTATTTTCTGTTAGTACATTGTAGAGAAAGATTTGTACATTGTCCCTTTTGAAAGCATGAAGAATATATTCTGATAATTTTAAAGTCCCTTTCCAATAACATGGCATTGCACATGACGGGTGATTAAACTATTTACTTTATGCACCATTTGAAAGAAAAATAATCTTGATTAATTAAGCAAGTCAAATTATGTTTTTGCAACGCATTATCATGCAGATCAACACACTTAATTGAAGTGATCGTTAAAAAATGCTGTTAATATGTCAAAACAATAGCAACATTTAAGTATTTTTAATTGTACATATAATATATTTAATGAAAGAAAACTTTGGCACAGTATGACCTGTTAAGTGTCGGTGTGCCGTAAAACCCAAATAAATAAAAATAATAAATGCACTATGCATTGTGCACAATAGTACTGTAGAAAATTAAATATGAATATTTCCTCCTCACTGCTCCCCTCCCTACTATGAATCTTTAACAAGCACCAGTCAGTTTAAAGTTTAAATGGACTTTCTACTGAACGGAGTCGCTTTGATAGACGATCTAGCTGTCAGCATTTGTAAGTAGTTAAAAAAAAAGGTTAGACAGCTTTTGCATCATTAAACATCAAGCAGAGACATTTATAACTTTTTCTGTTACCTTATTTATTTAAACAGTTCCTGTTATACGTTGATGATGGTTTTTGTTGAAAGCATTCTCAAACTATTATCAGCATTGGTCACGGATTATCAAATAACTTGTTATAATTTCAGTTGCTCAGGCAGTAGTCAATCGGTCGAACCACTCTGTCAACAATGCATTATTGAATGTGAGTCTGTATTGCCCACCAAAGGAGCCAAGCCTGCCAGAAGGACCATTGAAGAAAGTATGTGTGTCCATGAGTACCCCAGTGGATCCAGATTCTCTCGAGATGTACTTTGAAAGCAAGAAGAGATCAAGTGGTGGGGACATCGAGGTAGTTGAGATAGATCCAAATGATTCATGCATGGCTTATATTACATTTGAAGATGAAGAAGGTAGGTTTTCTAAATGTGTCATTTTCACTTTTCAGTATTTCAGTTATTTTTACCTAGGTAGAGCATAAGAGTTGCCAACGTAAAATTCCTTTGGCACTAACGGTAAAAGTTGAGTCTCAATCAGTGCTGCAACTTCCATGTTAAATGGTCTTTCAGCTGACCTGAAATAAATAAATATTTCTTTTCTCTGAGAGTCATCTGTGCCCTTCCTCCAGAAGTTATCGACTTGTTATTGTTAATATGCCTCAATGATCCGATTTATATTATTGCCCGCATCATCTCTCCACCCATCTGTCCATCAGTCTGTCCATATATTAGCACTTTCTTGTGCGGAAAGCACCTCCTTCATTATTCGCTCGAATTTCGTCTTATTTGCATGGAATATTTAAATTGATTAGAAATTGAGCACGAAGGTGATAACTTTTGTTACATTGCTTGTTTTAGAGTTATATCCTTTAGTAAATTTCTATAGAAAATTCTTGTGTGCACAGCTCCTCACTTACTATTCGCCGGAATTACTTCATTCGTGAATTAGTGATCGATATTGATATGTCATTGTAATGAGAAATAATGATGTTAAGTAATGGTGAGTTAATGCTGACTGCATGACTGTTTCTGTATAATTCAAAATATTTCAATTCTGTTTGATATACAAAACCTAGATACTCAAAAGATAAGTTTTGAATTGCATCTCCTTCAGCATATATAATGACTAATAAGGTTGCTACATTCTCAAACATACATTAAAGCAGGCAGGTCCTCCCAGAGGTATCAGGTGGAGGATGCCTATTTGAAGGGTTCATCTCACACAATATTTGTCTTTGTCTCATAACACCAAAAATTTACACAGGCAATTTTTTACAACCCATCGACCACAAGAGACAAACAAGTGTCTGTGTGTTTATGATGAGGTTGGGAAGTTGCGAAGAAGCATGCCTATGTTCAGCTCCACAAATCTATTGATTTGATTGAATAGTTAGGCCGCATATTTCACAACAGGTGTACTGCAGACTACACATTCATAATTCACATTGCCTTACGAAAAAAAAAGTCAGAGGTTTCCAAATAAATTGTACAACAAGATGTTTACACTCATCTGCAGAATAAACTGGTTCATAATGGTTCCTCATTATTAACCAGGTTTTCAACAAAAAGCCTGGTTTTAGATTGGGGTATGGCGGGTGGGCGGTTTTAGTTTGGATACACCAATCTTGCTGAAACGTTTGGATATGGCAAACTTGCATGAAGACCTAGCTTTGTATGGGATTTGAGGCCAGTCGGATCAAGGTCAAGGTCACTGTTACTAAAAAATAGAACAAACAGTGTTCGGTCAATAACTTCAATTTAAATAAAGCAATCTTGCTGAAACCTTGGATATGGAAAGCTTGCATGAGCACCTAGCATGGACTGGACTTGGGGCCAGTTGAGTCAATGTCAAGGTCACTGTTACTGAAAATAGAAAAAAAGTTTATAGTCAATAACTTTTGTTTGGATTTATTTTGGATAATCTTGCTGAAAGTAAGTATATAGCAAGCTTGCATAAAGACCTAGTTTGGAATTGAATTTGGGGCCAGTCGGATCAAGGTCAAGGTCACTGTTACTAAAAAATAGAAAAACAATTTCCACTAAATTTGTACTAAATAATTAAATCCTTGAAAGTTTGGTTTCGTGGCATGGCCACGTTTCTGGTTTTCACTGAAATAAATATATGTTTTAACACAAGGATTGCCTTGTTCAACCTGTCAATATAATGAGATGATAACTGTTTCCTAAACCAATATCCCACATAAACAGCATAGTAAAAGATCATTCTGTATGAAATTAACATATTTGGATGAAATAGACAAATAATGATGAATATATGAAATAAATACAAGACAAAAATTGTATCAAAAAGATTGGAGTATATCATCCAATAAATGTTACACTGATGTGTATTCAGAGCTAGCAACATGTATATTTGTTCATTGTGCTGTTGAACACATTGGAGCATTTAATTTGGTTCTTTGTTATACTGTTTCCATATGAAAGTAAATGTTAAAATCGACTGTCCTGCAAAAACACATGAGGCAAACATGTAAGCAAAAACCAGAAATGTCTTGGTAGTTAGGAGACACATAAGCAGATGCGAGCTTTTAAGCTGAAATCAAATGAGCCAAATGCAACATTGGCTTCTATTGTCAAGCATATATTTTTAAAAATTGTTTCCTTCAGTGGATACTTTAGAAATTGCCATCTTAAATCTACCATCAAGGAAACTGTGAGAAAAAATTGAATATTGCAGAGATTTAACCGTTTTAAGCTTACAGATTTTAGTCAGATGGATTTAAAGTGGGTCCATCTCTCTACCTGGCATCATAATCTTCCCCTCTCAGGGAGCATATGTCTTTTAAGGATCTGTAGTCTTTCTCTCTGGGAATCTAATTCTCCTTGCCTGGAAATCTTAAGTCTGTGCTCTCTGGGAGTCAAAGTCTCTCTGACAGCCTTGGGCCTGCGCTCTGTAGGAGACCAAGTCTGCCCTCTGTAGGTGCCTAAGTCTGTGTCTCTAGGAGCCTAAGTCTGCCCTCTGTCGCATCCCTCTGAAAGAGCCTAGGTCTACCCTCTGTAGGATCCTAAGCCTTCATTCGGTAGGAGCCTAAGACTGCCCTATATAGGAGCCTTAGTCTTCCCCTCTGATATTCTAAGTTTCCCACTCTGGGAGCTTATGTCCTTTTAGGAGCCATATTCTTTCTCTCTTGGGAGTCTAATTCTCCTTGTCTTCGCAGTCTGGGAGTCAAAATCTCTCTGTGGGCCTACATCGTCGCTCTGTAGGAGCCTAAGACTGCCCTCTGTAGGTGCCTAAGTCTACGCTCTGTAGGAGCCTAAGTGTGCCCCCTTTTGAGCCTAAGTCTGCCCTTTCTATGAGCCTTACTATGCCAATTGTAGGAGCCTAAGTCTGAATTCTGTAGAAGTCTGACTCAATGCTCTGTAGGAGCCGAATCCTGCCCTCTCTAGAAGCCTTAGTCTGCCCTCTGTAGGTAAGTCTTTTACTCTTTAGGAACCTAAGAATGCGCTCTTTAGGAGCCAAAACCAAGGCTCTGTAGGAGCTGAGGTCTGCCCTCTGTAGAAGCCTAACTCTGCCTTCTGTAGGAGCCTAAGTCTGCTTTCTGAAGGAGCTTAAGTCTGCCCTCTGTTTGAGGCTAAGTCTGCCCTCTGCAGAAGCCTTAGTCTGTGCTTTGTAGGAGTCTAAGTCTGTACTCTGTAGGTAAGTCTGCCCTCTGTAGGAGCATAAGACTTCTCTCTGTAGGAGCCTAAGTCTGCGCTCTGTAGGAGCCTACGTCTGCCCTCTGTAAGAGCATAAGACTTCCCTCTGTAGGAGCCTAAGTCTGCCCTCTGAAGGAGCCTAAGTCTGCCCTCTGTTGGAGGCTAAGTCTTCCCTCTGTAGGAGCCTAAGTCTGTGCTTTGTAGGAGCCTAAGTCTGCACTCTGTAGGAGCCTAACTCCATGCTCTGTAGGAGCCAAAGTATGTACTCTGAACATCCTAAGTCCACGCTGTGTAGGAGCCTTAGTCTGCGCTCTGTAGGTGGCTAAGTCTGCCCTCTGTAGGAGCATAAGACTTCCCTCTGTAGGAGCCTAAGTCTGTCCTCTGAAGAAGCATAAGTCTGCCCTCTGTAGGAGCCTATGTCTGCGCTTTGTAGGAGCCTAACTCCGTGCTAAGTAAGAGCCGAAGTCTGCCCTCTGTAGGATCTGAAGTCTGCCCTCTGTAACAGCCTAAGTCAGCGCTGGGTAGAAGCCTAAGCCTCCACTCTGTAGGAGCCTAAGTTTTGCTTTCTAGGAGCCTAAGTCGGGGCTCTGTAGAAGCCTAAGTCTGCTTTCTGAAGGAGCCTAAGTTTGCCCATGTAGGGGCCACAGTTTGCAATCAGTAGGAGCCTAAGTCTGCCCTCTGTAGATGCTTAAGTATGCGCTCTGTAGGTAAATCTGCTCTCTGTAGGAGACTAACTCAGCCTCTGTATGAGCCTAAGTCTACATTCCGTAGGAGCCTAAGTCTGCACCCTGTAGGAGCCTAACTTTTCCCTCTGAAGGAGCGTCAGTCTGCATTCTGTAGGAGCCTGTGTCTACCCAATGTAGGAGCCTATGTCTGCCCTCTGTATGAGCCTTTCTCTGCCATCTCTAGGTGTCTAATTTGTCCTCTTTAGGAGCCTACGTCTCGGCTCGGTAGGAATCTTAATCTGCGCTTTTTAGAAGCCTACGTCCACGCTGAACTGAAATAAATGGATGTGTTTTTTCTGAGTCATCTATGCTTGTCCTCCAGAAGTCAGTGACTTATTTTTTTTTGTCTTCTTTTTATATTCCCAAAAGAGCATAATATCATTTAATTTTATTGAGCCGGCAAGATTTCAACAAGTAACATAAGCTCTAATGAGCTTTTACAACCGATTGTTTTGGCTATTATAAATATAATTTACCCTTACAACACTTAATAATGTTCAACAAATCTGAGCCTCATTTTGTAGACAAATATGACATGTACAGTCTTTACCATCTCCAAAAGATATGGATGATTAATATTGGTATGTGTATTTGTGCATGTAGCTGAGCTAACTCATTTTATACCTGTTGTCCCTGAGTTATTGTTATTAGTTATTTTTCTCAGCAAATTCATATTTGAACAACTGCCTTATTGTTCAGTGAAATTCTTTATACATGCCTGTATGCGGATATTGATGTGTGCTTTTCCATCAACTTGAGATAACTCTAATTGTGCTGTTCTTTCTGGAGTAAAATCCATTTGTAGACAATTCTTACTAAATTTTAGTGCAGACAGCTCCTCCTTTATAATTTCAAGAATTTGTTCATACTTGCAAGTATGATGGATATTGCTGTGTATTTGTGCATTTAGTAATTAAGATCACTTAACTCATTCAGTAGTTATTGCCCTTTGTAATTTTTTTTTTGAAAATTTAAAATAATTCTAAAAAATGAAAACAGTGCAAAAACTATTTATAAGAAATATACATTTTTTGTATCATGGCTCATATTAATCACAATTTACTACTTTTCACAATTAACTGCTATATGAATCCCACCAACACATTTTTACTCTCTGTCTATGGCATTCTTTCTTGATCTACTTACTAAACATTTGACATATGTATGAAACCCCTCCTTCCCAAACTCAAGTACAGGTCAACTTGACCTTATCTTCAAACTACTGTAGCTTATTTATCAAAGTAGATAGTGAGGGCACTAACATTGTGCTAAGTGGTATTTGACAGGGGTTAAAATCAGGTGAAATGAATATTGGATCAAGAAATGATTATGCATTGTGCACAATAGTATTGTAGAGAATTAAATATGAATATTTCCCCCTCACTGCTCCCCTCCCTACTGAGAATCTTTAACAAGCACCATGCAGTGTAAAGTTTATACGGAATTTCTTCTGAAGGGAGTCGCTGTGATAGACGATCTAGCTGACCTTGTGTCAGCATTTGTAAGTAGTTCAAAAATATGGTGAAACAGCTATGGCAAAATTAAACATCAAGCAGAGACATTGATAACTTTTTCTGTTACCTTATTTTTTTGGACAGTTCCTGTTATACGTTGATGATGGTTTTTGTTGAAAGCATTCTCAAACTAGTATCAGCATTTGTCATGGATTATCAAGTTACTTGTTATGATTTCAGTTGCTCAGGCAGTAGTCAATCGGTCGAGCCACTCTGTCAACAATGCAGTACTGGAAGTGAGTCTGTATTGTCCACCAAAGGAGCCAAGCCTGCCAGAAGCACCATTGAAGACAGTGTGTGTGTCCATGAGTACCCCAGTGGATAAAGATACTAAAGATACTCTCGAGATGTACTTTGAAAACAAGAAGAGATCAGGTGGTGGGGACATCGTGGCATTTGAGATAGATCCAAATGATTCATGCATGGCTTATATTACCTTTGAAGATGAAGAAGGTCGGTTTTCTAAATGTGTCAATTTCACTTTTCAGTTTCTTGGTTATTTGAGTAAGGTAGAGCATGAGAGTTGTCAACTTAAAATCCCGTTGGCACCAAAGGTAAAAGTTGAGTCCCAATCAGTGCTGCAACTTCCATGTTAAAGTGTCTTTCATCTGACCTGAAATAAATGAATAGTTCTTTTCTCTGAGAGTCATCTGTGTCCTTCCTCCAGAAGTTATTGACTTAAATTTTAATTTTTGTTTATATGCCACAAGGATCCTATTTATATTATTGCCCGCATCATCTCTCCACCCATCTGCCCATCTAACTGTCCATATATTATTAGTTTCTTATGCAGAATACACCTCCTTAATTATTCGTTAGAATTTCTACTTATTTGCATGGAATATTTATATTGATTAGAAATTGAGCATGAAGGTGATAACTTTCGTTACATTGCTTGTTTTAGAGTTATATCCCTTTATTAATTTCTGTAGAAGATTCTTGTGTGGACAGCTCCTCACTTATTATTCATGAATTACTTCATTCGTGCATCAGTAATCGATATTGATATGTCATTGTAATAAGAAATAATGACGTTAAGTAATGGTGAGTTATGCTGATTGCATGACTGTTTCTGTATAATTCAAAATATTTCAATTCTGCTTGATCTACAGTTGCTGAAAGAGTTGCTAAACATGCCCATAAGTTAGGAACAAATGATTTGAAAGTGACGTTGGTCAAACACAGCCCCAAGATTGTGGCAGCTGTATATACCATTAAGGTGACGGGAGTCGGCTCCATTAAGTCACTGGATCCTGTAGAGATGTACTTCGAGAACGAACGACGATCAGGAGGTGGGAATATTACTAATATTAAGCGTGATGAAGAGGATGGGAATGTTGCTTACATCACTTTTGAGAATGAGGAAGGTAGGTGGAAGATTCAAAGCCCTTACTTATGATTTAGTGAAATCAAATAAGTAAGAAATAGTAAATCATGTGGAAGATGGATGCACAAGAGCCAGGGTTTTCTATATTTAAATTGCATGTGTTTTGAGTTCACATAATCTCTAAAAATCAATTAAAAGGTTTAAATGTTTGAAAAGGGAACTTGATAAAACTAATGTTTAATCAAGAACTTTATTAATCTACTAAATTATAAAAACAAAAAAATCAACAAAACCAAGATACTGAAAACATAAGTTTTGAATTGAATCTCCTTCAGCATATATAATGACTAATAAGGTTGCTAGATTCTCAAACATACATTAAAGTAGGAATGTGTTCTCCCAGAGGTATCAGGGGGAGGCTGCCACTTTGAAGGGTTCATCTCACCTAATATCTGTCTTTGTCTAATAACACCAATAAAATTTACACAGGCAATTTATTACAACCTATCAACCACAAGAGACAAAAAAGTGTCTGTGTGTGTATAGGGAGGCGAGGAGAAGCATGCCTATAATAAGGTCACAAATCTTTTGTTTTGATTGGTTAGTAAGGCCGCAGATTTCACAACAGATGTACTGCAGACTATACCTTTATAATACACATTGCCAGACAAAAAAATCAGAGGTCTCCAAATACATTGTACAAAAAGAAGTTTACATTTATCTGCAAAATACACTGGTTCATAATGATTCCTGATTATTAACCAGGTTTTCAACAAAAAGCCTGGTTTTTAGATTGAGGTATGGCGGGCTGGTCTGTGTGGTTTGGATACACCAATCTTGCTGAAACTTTTGGATATAGCAAGCTTGCATGAAAATCTAGCTTGGGATGATATTTGAGACCAGTCGAATAAAGGTCAAGGTCACTGTTACTAAAAATAGAAAAACAATGTCCGGTGATCAACTTCAGTTTGAATTAAGCAATTTTGCCAAAACTTTGGATTTAGCAAGCTTGCCTGAAGACATGGCTTGGGATTGGATTTGGGGCCAGTTGAGTCAAAGGTCAAGGTCACTGTTACTGAAAATAGAAAAGCAGTTTCTGGTCAATATCTTTTGTTCGGATTTACCAATCTTGCTCAAACTTGGGATATAGCAAAATTGCATGAAGACCTAGTTTGGAATTAAATTTGGGGTCTCTGTAGGAGACTTAGTCCACGTTCTGTAGGACCTGAAGTCTGTACTCTGTAGGAGCCTAAGTATGCCATCTGTAGGAGCCTAAGTCTGTACTCAGTATGAGCGAAAGTCTGCACTCTGTAGGAGCTGAAGTCTGCACTCTGTAGAGTCTAAGTCTGCATTCTGTAGGAGCCTAAGTCTTCGCTCTGTAGGAGCCTAAGTCTGCATCCTGTAGGATCCTAAGTCTTCGCTCTGTAGGAGCCTAAGTCTTCGCTCTGTAGGTGCCTAAGTCCGCACCCTGTAGGAGCCTAAATCTGCGTTCTCCAGGAGCCTAAGTCTGCACTCTGTAGGAGCCTAAGTATGCGTTCTCTAGGAGCCTAAGTCTGCACTCTGTAGTAGCCTAAGTGTGCACTCTGTAGGAGCCGAAGTCTGCCCTCTGTAGGAACTAACTCTCTGGGAGCCTATGTCTTTTTAGGAGCCATAGTCTTTCTCCCTGGGAGTCTTATACTTCTTGTCTGGGAGTAAGTCTTCACTCTGGGAGTCCAGGTCTCTCTGGGAGCCTAAGTCTGCGCTATGTAGGAGCCTAAGTCTGCCCTATGTAGGTGCCTACGTCTGCACTCTGTAGGAACCTAAACCTGTCATCTGTAGGAGCCGAAGTCTGCACTCTGCAGGAGCCTAAGTCTGCCCTCTGTAGGAGCCTAAGCCTGCCCTCTGTAGGTGCCTAAGTCTGCATTCTGTTGGAGCCTAAGTCTGCACTCTGTAGGAGCCTAAGTCTGTCCTCTGTAGGAGCCTAAGTCTGCATTCTGTTGGAGCCTAAGTCTGCACTCTGTAGGAGCCTAAGTCTTCACCCTGTAGGAGCCTAAGTCTGCGTTCTGTTGGAGCCTAAGTGTGCCCTCTGTAGGAGCTTAAGTGTGCCCTCTGTAGGAGCCTAAGTGTGCACTCTGTAGGAGCCTAAGTCTGCACTCTGTAGGAGCCTAAGTCTGCACTCTGTAGGAGGCTTAGGCTGCACACTGTAGAAGCATAAGCCTGCCCTCTGTAGGTGCCTAAGTCTACACTCTGTAAGAGCATGAGTCTGCACTCTGTTGGATCCTAAGTCTGCCCTCTGTAGGAGCCTAAGGCTGGCCTCTGTAGGAGCATGAGTGCACTCTGTAGGAGCCTAAGCCTGCCCACTGTATAGCCTAAGCCTGTCCTCTGTAGGCGCCTAGGTCTGCACACTGTAGTAGCCTAAGCCTGCCCTCTGTAGGAGCCTAAGCCTCCACATTATAGTAGCCTGTATACACTATAGTGTGCACTCTGTAGGAGCCTAAGTCTTTTCTCTGTAGGAATCAAAGTCTGCCATCACTATTTGCATTAGTCTGCCCTCTGTCGGAGCTTAAGTCTGTCCTGTGTAGGTGCCTAAGTCTGCACGCAGTAGGAGCCTGAGTCTGCGTTCTGTTGGAGCCTCAGTCTTCGCTCTGTAGGAGCCTACGTCTGCACTCTGTAGGAGCCTAAGTCTGCATTCTGTTGGAGCCTAAGTCTGCACTCAGTAGGAGCCTAAGACTGTGTTCTGTTGGAGCCTAAGTCTGCGTTCTGTTGGAGCCTAAGTCTGTGCTCTGTAGGAGCCTAAGTCTCTAGTCTCTGGATGGCAAAGTCCCTATGGGAGTCTTAATACGCCCTCTATGCGACCCTAAGTCTCTCTTGGAGCCTAGGTCTCCCCTCTCTAGGAGCCTAAGTTTGCCCTTCTCCCTTTCTGGGAGCCTAATTCTCCCCTCTGTAGCAGCCTAAGTCTCTAGTCTCTGGATGGCAAAGTCCCTATGGGAGTCTTAATACGCCCTCTATGCGACCCTAAGTCTCTCCGGGAGCCTCGGTCTCCCCTCTGTAGGAGCCTCTATGGGAGCCTTAGCCTCCCTTCTTTGGGAGCCTGAGTCTCAATGGGAGCCTTAGTCTCCCTACTCTGGGAGCTGAGTCTCCCCTCTTTGGAAACTGAAACTGTTTTATTTGATTAAAAGCCTGATTTTCAACATAATATTTACTTGCCTTGTACATTAGATAAATATCAAGAAATGAATAATATACACTGTCGCTCTAAACATGTAACACAAGTACAGTTAAAACATAAAAAAATGTCCATTTACTGCATAGTGACATAACAGGGGCTTTACATATTCAGTTAATCAACACATGTGTCACTCAAAACCAAAAATCAAAAGTTCTAAAATACAGTGTTTTAAGATTTTTCTTGAAAGTGTCTACAGTATCACAACTTCTCACTTCTATGGGTAATTTATTTCATAACTTAGGGCCCACGGTTTTAAAACTTCTGTGACCAAAAGTTTTGCGTTTGTTAAATGGTACATCGTAACAACCTGTTACATAGACCAACCTTTTTTGGTACCTGTTCAGATAATAATTCAGTTAAATAAGATGGGGCTGTTCTTTTTGAACAATTGAACATGACAGTCAAAATTTTGAGCTCAATTAATCTTTGATTGGCAGCCAATGAAGTTGTGACAATGCCTGCTTTGAACTATTATACAAGTTTCGCTCACATATTTTGTAACCTTTTCATTTTTTGAATATCACATTTAGGAATACCAAACAGAATTGCATTACAATAATCCAGATGGGAAATAACAAGTGACAATAGCAGAATTTTAGTAGCATCCTTATTTTCTGATGTTTTTGATACGGAGATAATTAAACGTTGATGTCTCACATTTCCGCTTAACACTATCTTTTAAGGTGAGATTTTCATCTAAGAATGCTCCCAGATGATCATACAGCTAACATACTTAAAATTGTTACCAGCAATTTCTGTAACTGAACATTTTTCAAGTTGCTGCTTACTCCCAAATAAAATAAACTCGATTTTTCAAGAATTAATTTTAAATTCAATTTGCTTCATTCAGTCATTTATGTTTGAACTTTCCAGTTCACGAATGGCTTGTTTCAGATTTCCTGCAGATGTTTGTTGAAATTTTTTTGTTAGCGATGTGATCATCTGCAAAACCATACACTGAGATTGGTTGGGGAATAATGTAAAATAGAGTGCCCACATAGGCCAGATAGAGCCATTGCAGAGGACGTGGAGTTGAGACAGCTGCTTGGCCTAAGATAGGAGTCGATCCAATTGATGGTTGTACTACACAGTCCATACAAAGAACTTAATACTTGCACCAGAATGTCATGGTCTACAGTGTCAATCAGGCACTTAAGTCTAGTGCAATAAGAGTAGTGACCTCTTGGGAGCCTTAGTCTCTCTTAGTGTCTAACTCTCTTTGACAACCAAATCTCTCCACTCTGGGAGCCTAAGTCACCCCTCTCTGAGAACTTAAGTCTCAATTTGTAAGAGCCTAAGTCTTCCCTCTCTTAGGGCTTAAGTCTCACTTTTTGAGAGCCTAAGTCTCCCCTCTCTGGGAGCCTAAGTCCCTTTGGCAGCCTAAGTCTCCCTGTCTGGGAGCTTAGGTCCCCTCAGTGTCAGTAAAAGTCACTCTGGGAGCCTACGTCTCCCCTCTCTTAGGGCTTAAGTCTCACTTGTTGAGAGCCTAAGTCTCCCCTCTCTGGGAGCGTAAGTCCCTTTGGCAGCCTAAGTCTCCCTGTCTAAGAGCTTAAGTCTCCCCTCTCTTAGGGCTTAAGTCTCACTTTGTGAGAGCCTAAGTCTCCCCTCTCTGGGAGCCTAAGTCCCTTTGGCAGCCTAAGTCTCCCTGTCTGAGAGCTTAAGTCTCCCCTCTCTTAGGGCTTAAGTCTCACTTTGTGAGAGCCTAAGTCTCCCCTCTCTGGGAGCCTTAGTCCCTTTGGCAGCCTAAGTCTCCCTACCTCTCTGGGAGCTAAAGTCTCCCTTTTCAGTCATTCAAAGTCACTCCAGGAGCCTAAGTCTGGGAGCTTAAGTCCCCTGTCTGTCAGTCAAGTCTCGCTATGATTCTAAGTCTCCCCTATGGGAGGTCATGTCTGATTGACTGGTTCACTATGTTATTGCAGTGGTAAAGTCAGTCTGCGGGCGGGACAACCATCGTTTGAACAACCAAACACTTCTTGTGGAGCCGTACAGCCTAAGCCAGCAACAGAGTGGCAAGGAAACCAAGTCACAAAACCAAGGACCCAAAGATGTGCAAGATGACAGTGATGAAGGCCCAATCCGATCTGTTAAGATTGTTGGTTGGTCTAAGATACCATCTCAAGACACGGGTCTGATGTTCTTTGAGAATACACGACGATCGGGTGGTAAAGACATAAAGACGAGTTTAGTTGATGTCAAAAATCCAGACATTTTTTACATAACGTACAAGGAAGAAGCAGGTTTGTTGGCTCTACATAAGTCACACTGACGTAATGATCATAAATGTATCGCCACTATTTATTAGTCAGGAATAATTCTTTGTATTGATGTGTGCTTTTAATTCAAAGTTTAAAGCCATTTTGACTTTAAAACACTTTGCATTTTAGTGTGCTCTAAAAATGTTATTTGTCTATTTGAGCAAGAAATGTCATCAAAGCAAAAACAAACAGAATAGGTGTAAGTTTTAAATGTTGTTACAGTTAATTCTTATTTCTTTACTATTTTACAGAGTTGCTTTATACTTTAAGTGTAAATCACAAGAAGTTGCCTCTGCTTTTTAGCTCACCTGAACTTATGCTCAGGGTGAGCTATTGTGACAGCCCACTGTATGTCGTCCGGTGTCCAGCATCATGCATCTGTCAACATTTTCCATTGACATCTACTCTGAAACCGCCCAATGCAGCCAAACCTAATTCAGAAGATTAAGTAGGCAGGGGAAACAAAAAAGTTTTAAAATAATGTTGATCCATCAAAAACATGGCTGCCATATCGTTTCCTTGTATGGCTTTGTAGGAAAACTTAAAAAATCATCTTGTTGGAAACTGCAAGAGCTTGAGCCTTGATATTTGGTATACATGTTCTTTGGGTGGCCCTGTGTAAAGATTGTTAAAATAATTCTGATCCATCAAAACAAAATGGCCACTAGGGACTTGGCCATTCTCCATATACAGCTCTATTGGAAAACTTAGAAAATCTTATTGTCAGAAGCTGCAAGTGCTAGAGAGTTGGCATTTGGTAAATGTGCGCCTTGGGTAGCACTATATGAAGATTGATCAAATTATTCTTATTTGTCAAAAACATGGCTGCCAGGGACATGGCCATTTTCCATAAAAGGGTATATTGGAAAAGTTAAAACATCATCTTGTCAGAAACTACAAGAACTAGAGCCTCGATATTTAGTACACATCGTCCTTGGATGGCCCTTAATGAACTTTGTTCAAAGAAGTCTGATCTGTCAAACAACGTGGCTTCCAGGAGCGTGGCTTTTTTCCATTTTTGAAAATCTTAGAAAATCTTCTTCTCAGAAACTGTAAGAGCTACAACCATGATGTTTGGTATTTAGGTTCTTTGTGTGATCCAGTATCAAGATTGTTTAAATAATTCTGATCTGTCAAAAAAACATAGCCACGAGGGGTGTGGCCATTTTCCATATATATCTATATAAGAAAACTTAAAAAAATCTTCATGTCAGAATTTTGATCCATCAAATAACATGGCTGCCAAGGGTGTAGCCATTTTCCCTATGTTGCTATATAGGAATACTTTTTGACAGAAATCACAAGAGCTAGAGCTTTGATGTTTGGTTAATGTATTCCTTTGGTGGCCTTGGATCATGATAGTTGAAATAATTTTTATCTGTCAAAAAGCGTAGCCACAAGGGCTAAATGTCTACGGCACTCGAGCGATATAGGGCCATTATTGTCCTTTTGTTATATAAAGAAAGTTCAGGCTTGAATGTCTTTTAAATTGTTAACCCTTTTTTCTAAATTGAACAGTTCTAAAAGATATATTTCCCACTTTAACTCATAACAACTTTATATATTACATAAAAGTACTTGGCATGTGTGTTTATTATGCCACATCATTGAGCTGCTCTGTAAATGCAGCAATAAGCCCTATCAAATATAATATAGAATTATAGAATAGTTATCGAAGAAGTTCACTTTAACTACAACTGTCTAATCACTTCAAGAATCTGAAAATGTTTGGTTTTGGATATTTTGGATAAACTAAAAATTGCTGCAAGTAGTAATAAAATAATTCTAATATTTCATGTATGAGTTGAGTTGAATAAATAGTCCACCACATATTAATATTTTGTACATCTTTGTCAGTAGCTGCTTCAGAAGCTTGGGTATATTGCCCATGTGAGGCAGGAAAACTTAATATTCTGGAAATATTCTCATGTTTTAAAAGTATTTAATAGGCTTTAGGTAAGGTCCAGGATTCAAGCCCAATCTAAAACAAATCAATATCAGGACTGTCAAGCCTGGTGTTGACAGGGCTTTATATTATGTGTATAAGGTGTTCATTGCTTGTTATCACAAGGTACCTCTTTATCTGCTTTCCTGCTTTATGTGGCGTGTGCATGGACTGACATCTTACAATCGAACAATTGTTAGTGCCTTGTTATGAGAACTCTGCCTGAGGAATGTCTTATGTATTACACACAATTTTTAAATATCCAGTTGCTCAGGAGGTAGCCAGTCGATCACCACATACATTAGATGGACATGAGCTGGTTGCGACATTGTACCGTCCTCCGAAGCCCCCACCGAACTACCCAGATCGTGTTCTTGTAAAGGGCCTTGGTGCTAACACAACAAAGGACTGCTTGTTTAACTTTCTGGAAGCCAAGATTCAAGCTGTTCCTGTAAAGCTGACACATGGGGCCTTAGAAGGGGTCGTCATGGTTACATTTCAAGACCATCCAGGTAGGTCAAACTCTGCTTTGTTGTCAATGTCTATGAATAACCAAATGTCTGCTAAATTTGTTAACCGCTCACAGTAAATTTTTAGGTATTTCCTAACACTTCTTTGTATGGATAAGCAAATTCATTGTGAGACTTAGCAGAAAATAGTATAGATCCTGATCGAACTACTCTTGTTTGCTTAAGCCGTACCTTTCGATGCTTAGCAGACAACAAGTGCAAAAGGCCCAGTCAGTGCATTTGATACATAGATGGGGAGGTCACTAAATTTTAGTCACCTTGATTGATGCCTCACAACTTGCCACTTTTGGGTGTATATATATAATTATAATTATAGTTACAATATATATATAATATGTCTTTGAAGGATGTCAGTGCAAGCACCCGTTCATCAGTCAGCGACCGCTTGTACTCTTGATGCATTTCCTGTTTAGTGAATGCACAAGGCAAATACACACACGGAATATTGTCAATGCCACGTGGTGCTGCTGGCTGCGGTAGCCCTCGTTCGTCGGCACAGTTTTTAATAAACCTCACAACACGCAAAACATCATCGTACGTAATTGCGTGTTTGGGTGATTTACCTGCGTTACCATGAACGCGAACCGTGACGCCATGTGTGTTCATGTGTTTCATTAAGCTTTCTAAGGAGTGCTTTCCAATGTTGTGGTATAAAAGAAAGGTTCTTCTACAGACCTGTTTTCCCTCTACCATAAATATATATGAACGTCTTTGGCGTTTGTTTCCTTTGCTAGTTTCATCATCATTTGTCCGACATACTGCACTCATGACTCTAATGTCTTTCTCGTCCTTCGATAGTTCGCATGAAAGCAGTATGTTTTCAACTATGACTTCTTTTGTAAGTTTAGTATTACACTTTCTCTTGCATCCACATCCTTCTAACACATATTTATCGACAGCAGCATCGTCATAATTACATGTACCAAACTCATCACATTCGTAGTCACTGCCGACGTCATTGCAGCTTCTTGCGTTCTCGTAGGACGACACGAACACCCGCACTCTTCCCTCCACCACCTGCTCCACAGTATCCACAATGTCACACTCGCACTCATCTTCACTCTCAACTTCTTCGTCAGTCTGTGAACAACATGGGGTAGGCAATGGCGTTCTGCCAAAGTGATCTGACAAAATGGATTCCAACTCCTGAAATAAAAAGTTTTAAATAAATTATAAGTTTTAATTTGACTCTATTGTACTTTTATTTAAAGCGATAATTTAATGTTACATTCATTTAGTCTTATCATGAACAGCCGTTAGATATTAAATGTGTGCAAGCAATGTTTTTGTTATTTGTGTTTCCCTTAAATATTAGCCCAATAAATCGTCGCCAAAGATTCAGAGATGGATCCAAGGTGGTAAAAAGTAGAGTTGTGAAAACACATACATGCAAGCTTAACAAAATACTTTTTTAAGTACATTTTGTCTGTTGACTGATTGTGTATATATCTTTAGCATTTACACCCCACCCCCAAAACAAAATTTTCTGGATCCGCTCCTACGAAGATAAAATATACCACATTTTATTAACAGGGCGTGTTTTTAAATGAGATAAAATGTATAAATTTATGCTGGAAGAAAAGTTAAAAGAGTTTGCCAGTCGATGGAATCGAACCAGCAACCCCAGTGATAAATGAATGTAAACCCGACCGCGTTCGACTAACCAACAACGCTAAGCGCTCAGTGTACCGACACGGCAAATTTATATAATAATCAATAAATGCGTAGTTAAAAATAGACCGTTCACGTGACTCGAGGCCTAACTGATAAATCAGGTTTAAAAAAGATCATTGAACATTTTTATTTCTAGTGAGTTAATATAACTATTTGATTTAAAGTGAACTGACTTAAATGTCGCTTATAAGACAACATCATGTTTTCGTTAAATCTACCTATCCACGTCGATCTGTTGCAATCGAACCAACCTGACACCTACAACATCGGTTATATCAAAATCTAGTCTAGATAAAATAAAAAAATAACTTATGTTCTATTTCATTTCACATAAACTTTCAACATGATTATTTGGTGCAGAAATGACAAAAGGCATCATAATTATTCTGTAAACTTGTACGAGTTGTTTAAATGTTAACGCGCGTGTTTATTGTATTCAGTCTGATTCTACTCATATATGCGTTCAATATAAAGATAGTGTAATCACAATGTAACGAAAAAATCTTACCTCCAGTTCCTCCTCCATCCTTGTTTGTTATCGCATTTTATCTCTTCTGAGAAGACAAGTTCAACGTAAAGTAATAAACACAATAGTCCAAGCCATGCTGTCAAGGTCGTAGTAAAAAAACCCGGTTAAAGTGACGTCATTTTAAAAGTGGATTTTCCAGTGTTACGTCAAAATGCCATAAGCCCGGTTTTGTCGCGTCGTGCGTCATATATATATATATATATATATATATATATATATATATATATATATATATATATATATATATATATATATATATATATATATATATATTACAATTAATATTAAAAGAAACAATGTTATTATTAAATATACAAAATGCATATTGATCAAGATATATCATCTATGAGTCTTAATGTAAGTAAAGTCTGATATTAGTACTTTTAGTATGCTTAATTCAACACATTTGTTTAAAAAAATGTATTTCAGAATTCATCACTATAAACTTGAAATCAGAATACCTCAACGCTATTTATCCACTGTGAAATGCACAAAAAATAACACTAATCTGATAGTTTTGCCATAGAATCTATAGAATTTATATTGAACCATATTTTCTTTTCTCTCTCTCTCTCTCTCTCTCTCTCTCTCTCTCTCTCTCTCTCTCTCTCTCTCTCTCTCTCTCTCTCTCTCTCTCTCTCTCTCTCTCTCTCTCTATATATATATATATATATATATATATATATATATATATATATATATATATATATATATATATATATATATATATATATATATATATATATATATATATATGTTACAGGGAAATATAAAAATGTACGAACCGTCCACACTGGTTATCTTAAATTTTTGAAGAACATAACATGGACAATAGTATGAAATAACTCATAAATTGATATGTCTAAAGTTACAGTTCTTAAATTTGTAAATTGGCTATTAGTACAGTATAAACTTTGCTTACCGGATCTTCTGCATACTGGAATCCTTTGCTTTCCAGGCCTTTTTTAAAGTGCCAATTTCTTCTGCTTTGTATATCTTTAACAATCCAAAACCTATACATTCTGTGGTCCAGTTGAATTTCTGTGACATTTTGTGTATTCCCTGCTTAAATTGCACTCTGTAATCTGTTATTTAAATCTAAGTGTTAATTGCTGAGAGTGTGAAGGGTGCTTGTTAAGGGGTGCTTACACTAAATGCTGACTGGAAGCAGAACCTGTGACATGGACTTTTTTTCTCTTTAATAACCGTCTGTTGCTGTGTTTTGGTTCAGATATCCTATTTTGAAGATAATCTTAATCTTTTGGTGTCAATAGGAAGCTGAAACCATGTAGAATTAAAAGAAAGCATCGTTACTCAGTCGTTCGGTTGTTTACGATTTTGTGAAAGGTTATTTTCCCATTTGTTAAGTGCTAATTGATGTTAAATCATAAATAAATCAGTCTTATAAAACTGGGGCATTCTGAGGTGTACAAAATGGTATTTCATATTAGGAATTTTGCTGAAGAGAATGTTTTGGATATGGTTTAGAAGCTTGCTGAGCTCGTTACCATGATTGAACAGAAGATTGTCTCAGTAAAATGTTTTTAAACCTGAATGGGCTCGTTTTTACTGTGAACAAGCCCATCATTCTTGGAAATTAAACATTATAACTGGATACATTTAAACAAGCCCATCATTCTTGGAAATTAAAAATTATAACTGGATACATTTAAACATTAAAATAAAATAGATTGGAAATTTGGATAACATTGGAAAGTCAAGTGTAGATGTATATCCATCATATTTGCCATGTATAATTCACTTAGAATATGTTCAAACTTACTTGTCATAAATATTTAAAGTGAATGACAGATTATACCAGGTATTGTCACTTATTTTAAGTTCCTGCTATAACAAATATAAGCCTGATTGAACAGATCACAATAGGTCAAAAGTAACAATGTTCTACAATCCGGAATCCTCTTAAATCTGGACATTTTGGATGGTCTGAATGGTGGCTGGATTAGGGACGTTTTACTGTATATAAAACCAAATGTACAGCCAACTCTTATCTGGAGTTAAGTTTGTTATCTCATGTAACTCCTTAAAAAGCTGGTTTTATCAGCATAGTAATTATAATAATTAAAATATTTATGATGCATTCTTATGCATTTATTATTGTTTCATTGGTGCATGCTTATGTCTGAAGTCAAGCTGGCAAGTAGCAACTCATAATTACCTGAAGATAAATCCAAGCATTCAGCTAAAACAAGTATTTATACTCGTTAAGTGTAATTTAAAAAATGCAAGTAAGATTTTTGAAATTTTGTTAAGTTTATTTATTAGGGTCATCCGACTGAAGTCGGATGACACTTTACTGATTCTATTCATTTTTCATCCTTTTAATAATAATAATATTATTATGATTATTATTATTATGATTATTATTATTATTTTTAGGGTCATCCGACTTCAGTCGGATGACACTTTACTGATTTTATTTATTTTTCATCCTTTTATTATTATTATTATTATTATTATTATTATTATTAGGGTCATCCGACTTCAGTCGGATGACACTTTACTGATTCTATTTATTTTTCATCCTTTTATTATTCTTTTCCTTTTAAATTTCAAATGCATATACAGCAAAAACTACTGCACCGATTTCGCTCAAACTTGCAGGTTTTGTTGGCACTAATCAGCACAACAATGTCCAGCTGTTTACATCCTATTAGCCTTGGTAGAACCAGCGCTTTTTCAGTTTTGACGTTTTGGGGGTATGTTGTTTGTACTTCATTTATTCGGACAAAGTATTAAAGCTAGAAAGATGAAAATTAGACTGTTGTACTCAGAAAGTTACGTATTGGAGCGTATCAAAAAACTAAATTGATAAGTCTGTTCAATCCTGAGCTGCATCGTCTTAAAGTTGCCTGTTCCGGATCCTCGGCAAAAAATCATATGTTACCAATTTTCAAACGCTCATAACTCTGTCAGTTTTAGGAAACTTCACCAGTTTGTGGTCCTTGATAAGCCAAACATTTCATTCTAGGTACTATGGGGATCGGACTTACCGTTAAGCCACAATCCTCAATTTAGTGGGGGCATGCTATAAGTCGTTAAACCTATATGGCTGTAGAACTACATACAGCCTTCTGTCACGGGCAGTGTCAGTGGAACGGCAGTACATCAAGCCACCTGCACATTTACACACCCCTGTTCCTGCGGAACAAAGTCGCTCTTGTCTTAGTATATCACCAATAATCAAAGCATTGTAACTATGCCAGTTTTGGGAATTTATCGCTCAAACTTCACCAGTCTGTAGTGCTTGATGGCGATATAACTTACCGTTTAACCACAATCGCCAATTAATCATATAGTTCGATACAGGTTGTTTAACCATTATGGCTGTAGAGCTGCATACAACCCTCTGCCTGGGTCTGTTTCAGTTCACCTTAATCCTTCACTGCCGATGTATTTACATTCTATACATGATGTACAGATGTAGTCGCTGTTTGTGTAAACGTTTAAAGGCATCTCGAAAGGAATGTGGTATCCCACTGAGCCAGGCCCCCACATGCTATGACCAGACCTGCTAATTGCTGGTCATCACTGCAGGGAGTCTTTGGCCAACATAGTACTAATCTGTCACAGTAATACCTCTGATGGGTTAATGCAAAACTAAATTACCTGCTAGTATGGATGTGAGACAGTAGGCTAGTTTTACACAAAGCCACAAACATTATTGTTAGTGATAATGTGGGTTGTTTACTATATGATCCCTTACAAATTATTAAATGCATTAATTACTAGGTGTCAATTTTGTAACTGCAAGATTATGTATTTATTTCATAGCTAAATATTTAATTTTGAAAATACATGAGAGATACAAGTTTTAGTATTCAAAATGACTCTGAAGGACATTATTCTGACAATGAATGACTTTTTAAATTGCTTTTGTTAGAAACGTTTCGTTACATTTTACAAATCAAAATAAAATATAACTTTAAATATATATGAGAACTAAAAGAATGAAAGAAATAACAAAATGTATAAGAAATAACAAAATCAACCAACAAAGTAAAGAAAGAAAACAAATAAAGATTTTTATATATATATATATATATATAATAGATATATATATATATATATATATATATATATATATAGATATATATATATGTGTGTGTGTTATATGTGTGTATATATATATGTATGTGTATATATATATATATATATATATATATATATATATATATATATATATATGTGTGTGTATATATATAATATGTGTGTATATATATGTGTGTATATATAGATATATATATATATATAGATATATTATATATATATGTGTGTATAGATATATATATATATATATATATATATATATATATAGATATATATATATATATATATATAATATATATATATATATATATATATATATATATATATTGGATTGCGTAATTGGTATATTCACAACTGTTTCCTTTACAAACTGTGAATGACTATGTTCAACCCCCAGATATAGCATACATACACTTGGATCTTGAACAATACCTGTGTGACAGACACATCGTTACAGACTGTAGCAGCCTGGCTTATCAGAAAACAGATGCCCTCACATGCTGGGTTGGGCAATAAATGGGGGGGGGGGGTCACTTATATAAGGCTCTTGAGATGCCTTTAAGCGATGTTCAATGTATATTATAAGTCGACCAGATATAGCAATTTATTTCTGAAGGTTCACCAGTGTGCAGTCAAACATTTCATTCACTGGTACTCTAGCAATCAGAACAAGCATCTGCAATGAAGGGCCGATTAAAGTTTTTTTCAAAGACTTATGCACACGTATGCTGCTATTTGATGTTAATTAACGACTGCAACGTGTGTTGGTATGGTCTAAGGTAGACAAGTCTGTTAACAGATGGTCTTGCGAAGTTTGATTAGTTACATTCCTTTTTTATTAATGGTGTGATCTTAACACACGACAGTCATCTTTAGAAATGATTATATGGCAAATTGAATTATGCGATAATGCTGAAGTAGTATATTTACTTTGTTTATGGGTGTGTGTTTAAAATTGGAATGCTATTGACGAATATTCAGGGTATACACTGTTCTCCTCACTACGGGTTTAAACATTAATACTGTAGCACCGGATCTTTTGGACAAATTAATTTTATATTCACATGTCCGCACAATCAAATAAGTTGTCCGAACTAAGGAAAATTTGTCTTTTATTTATTTTGTTAGCAATCATTGCGATATATGCTCACCATAACTTTAAATTTTCCGATGTCTTTTTAATAATACTTGTGCTTACTATCCTATTTGTTTCAATAATGTTTAATGTGTTCTTTGTTGTTATAAAGCTAAATCTCTCAGGTGCATTTTCCATTATGTCACCGGTCTCTGTGACATAATTACAGCAAAGGGATTATGTAGATTTCACGCACCTGTCAACCGGTGCGCATGTATCGAAATTGTATTGCTATATTATTAGTATAGCGCTCGGAATTAGTGAAAAGTAATTTTTGAAATTGTTAAGAGATGTACAGTAACACACTGAAAATCATGTCTAGAGGTCGGACAAGTAGAATGTTGTTTTACTTTGCCGAAAAAAATATTTGCATGTCAAAATCAATTGGATAATTGTTTATGTCGCGCCATGACTCGCGTCAGAGGCAAATACTCCATACCGCCTTTCTTATAACTAGTATGGCGCTCGGAAGTGTTGAAAGTAATTTTTGAAATTGTTATAGATGTACAGTAGCACACTGAAAATTATCCCTACAGATTGGACAAATAGAATGTTGTTTTACTTTGCAGATAAAAATGTTTACTTGTCAAAATCAATCGGATAATTATTTATGTCCCGCCCTGACTCTCGTCAGGGCCAAACAGTTCCGCACAGCATTTGATCTAACATGACTTTTACTTTATTTCACAAGAACTCACTGCCACATATCCTCACCATGACTTACAAATTTCCGATTTATTAATATGCTAACTATCCTGGTTGTTTCAATTCACTTCTCAAATTGACTTTATTGTTGCACCGGTCTTTGTGACATCAAAGCAGTGAAGTGATTATATAAGTTTCACGCACCTATCAATCGGCGCGCGTGTATTTAAATTATATATGCGTTTAATTATTTTTGCGCACAGAAATAGTGAAAGCGAAAGTAAACTTTGAAACGTTTAGCAATGTAAGATTACACACTGACCATTTTCTAGACAGAAAAAACAAGTTGAATTATTATTTACTTTGCCAAACAAATTTTTTACTTGTCAAAATCCATCGAACAATCGTTAATGTCGAGCACTAATTAAGTTCAGAGCCACACGGTTACGCATCTTCATTTTAACAGTTGATTAACATTCGATTTTCTTGTTGCTGTATTACTTGGCTTCATATATAAGCTATTAGGCAACAAACTGTTTTTAAGCATCATCAAAATCCAGCTGCAAGCATAGGATGACCCAGTTTTTGCCTTTCAGCAAAAAGCATCTTTCTAGTTGATAATTATATTATAAATGGGCTTAAAAGTACCATAACCCTTAAAATCAAATGTTGCCTATTGAACTTAAGGATCATTTCGGGCAACTATTAACCTTAATGATCATTTCAGGCAACTATTACCTCCAGGACCATCGCAGGCCACTATTAACCTTTAGGATCATTTTAGGTCACTATTAATCTTTAAGATCATTTCAGGCAACATTTAACCTTAGGATCATTTCAGGTAAATTTTAACCTTTAGGATCATTTCAGGCAAATAGTAGAGTACAATTTTCCCGTTTTAACTCCGTTTCGTTTCCGTTTCAGTTGGAAGCGTTCGCCGCTCCGTTTCCATTCCGCTTCCGTTGCGTTTCCATTTCGTTTTATTCGTTTCCAGCGCTGCATTTCAAACGCTTCCAGCGTTTCTATTGTTTCTTCCGTTTCTATCGTTTCTTCCGTTTCTATCATTTCTTCCGTTTCTATCATTTCAATCGTTCCATTTCGCTCCGTTGCGATTTTGATTAAAACAAATTCGTTTAATAAATTTCTTAATGTAAAGTACTTCCGGTGTGTTTGCAAAATGACGAAAGAAGTAAACATTCTGGGGAGAGGCAAAAGTCTTCCATTACATATAAAGGAATCGGCAATAGATTGTTTGCGACGAGGCTATTCAGTGTCAGCCACCCGGAGGAAAATTGCAGACACATA
The DNA here is from genome assembly GCA_007844125.1 of Sinonovacula constricta. NCBI lineage: Eukaryota > Metazoa > Mollusca > Bivalvia > Cardiida > Solecurtidae > Sinonovacula > Sinonovacula constricta. Next base: position 15,247,384 of record CM017569.1, on the reverse strand, counting down.
ATTACCCTCCTGAATCAGCCGAAACAACGGGAAACTGCGCTTTAGTTAATATTAGGCTAATCACGATAAAATGTTTCACTTCTTACCTTTTTTACGCAGAAAAACTCAAATTTCAATTATAGAACACCAGGTAAAGATTCAGTGAGTGCATACATTTCCCATCTAGACTGACCAACAAAAACGTTGAACACGCTTTGTATTGTTGTCATTCAATTTCGCGATATTTATCCAAACACTGATGCTAAAAAACGAAAATAGTTCACAAACACAATTGCAGCTCTGTCACAATTTTGTTGACCAAACACTGAATCACCGAAGATAGTCAAATAAAACACAAATTAAAATTACAGCCCTCTAAACCGTTTAAGAAGAAATATTACTTTTTGATTCAAACATAGAACGAAATAAATATTGTGGCAATTTAATAATTTCGCACGACTTTTTCGAAGTTTTAATTGTTTAACGAGAAATCTCGCGTTGATTGATTTTATTGGATATAAGTTAATGTGACGAATTTGTCAATATGACGTATTTTAACACTTTTACCCATAGCCCTTACCTGACCTACTTGTCTTCGCCAGACGTCATATCCCGGAATAAACAAACTGTCAAATGTGGTCCACACACATCCAGTACCCTAAAAAGTAACTTTTCTGTGATGTGTTAATCCGCAAAAAAACGTTATGGTGATACGATCTTCGAATTTGTACGATGACACACACAATTTTGGCAAATTGTGGCATTTGCGCCTTGGATAATTGCCCCCCCCCCCACTCCGGACGTTTGCCCCCCCCCCCCGACCTGTAAGTGCAGACCGGACGTTTGCCCCCCACCCCCACTGCCAAAATGAAAAGGCGAACGTTTGCCCCCCCCCCCCCCCCCCCCCCCTCCCATATTTGTTACATGGCGGACTTTAGTTCTAACGTTTTGCTGACAGTTACGTGTAATATCCAAGAATTTAAGGAAAGTATTACTCACTAGAGTCGCATTTCATCGTTAACATTATTTTCTCATATAAACATGAACAAATGCTGTTTTTTTCCGAAAACAGGCACATAAAAAGTCGCATAAAATACAACTTCCTAAGAAAACAAGCATGTGTTATTTTTGCTTTCGGTTTGCTCATATAAGCGCTAATTAACGGCTATTCAATACATTGTTAACTCACTTTAAACATGGAGTCGCTAATTAAATCACTGTGATTTTAATTTATCTAAGGTTGTAACAAAATAAATGCTGTGTGTTTCTTTTTGGCGCGGCGGGCTCTCTGGCCAACACTGCTACATCAAAGAAAGTTCTGGGAAACAATCGCCAGTCACAACCATTTGAAGTCGTCGCCGAAAAGAAAAAAAATCGTTTCAAATTGACCGACCCATTATTTCTCTCAATACTGTTTTACATGATATCGATCGATTATTGTCTTCTAGCTGCCATAATGATAAGTTCTAAAGTAGTGAGAGGGGAGGGAGGGGGGACTGTACTATGTAGTAATGTTTCAGAACGCATATCCTTTTACTTATATAAATGTCCTAACAAACTTCTTTTGTCCATCGAATGATCATAAACTTTTCTTTATAAAGGAACTATTTATATTTAAGGTATGGATTAACTAAAAAATAATAGGCGAGCCATTGAAATAATATATTTGGACTAAACACGAGATGAAAATTTATATTAGACTGTTCCTTTAAGTGTCTTGTCTTCTTAACATTATTTACAAAAAATAAACGACAAGTTATGTAGTATTTACTATCAGAAATCCCCCATCCACGTTTCCTCTTCCTCAACGAAAAAAGAGTGGGGTGGGGAAAGGGTGCATCATTGTGGGTACTGCTAGATATAGCGTTAGGTCCTTTTATGAGCCAAAAAAGATTTTGTAGACCTAAGAGTTTTTTTAATTTGTGTTGTCCTTGCATAAGTCAATGCATATTGCTCTTTAAAAGGTGAAGGTCATAAACCACACGACTGCCACGTGGTGACATTTTCAAACACAGCTGCATAGCGGATGCATGTGTTTTTACAAAGGGGAAAATGCGCCAAAACACGATCACACTTCCTGTCCACTAGACAAACAAGGTGTCATAAATCTGCCAATTAGCTTTATTAGTTGGGTGTCCGCTCATGTATTAAAATTATAGATATAGGCCTAAGCAAAAAAATACGCAAAGTAGTTCAACAGCTAAATTCAAGATTTATACAGACGGCAGCAAAGACCCGATTAAAAAGATAGCAGGAACAGGTATAGCTATATACGAAGGAGAAACTATCAAAGCAAAAGCAAAAATTAAACTAGATCATAGAGTTTCAATATTCTCCTGCGAACTAATAGCCATCAAGGAAGCAACTACCCGGATACACAAAAATAAAATAACCAATAGTACCATTGGTATTTTCACCGATTCCATCAGCGCATTACAAGCTCTACAACAAATAAAAGGAACAAACAGACAATAAATAATTAATCACATATATAGACTCAACTCTGACATTAAAACCAACCTTAATACTACAATAAATCTTGTCTGGATACCAAGCCACATAGGAATAATAGGAAACGAATTAGCAGACTCTTTGGACAAAAAAGGTGCTCTTAGTGGAAATCTACTACCTATAAAACTCAGCAAAACAGAAGCTTATAGTTACATCACCGACCACTACAAACAGAAAGCGGAAGCGAGATTTACTGATTATAAGTTAACACATAATTACGAATTCGGTGAACGAAATACTAAGATCAAAATACATCACCCATTTACTAAGTACGATAAAATATACACAAGACTTAGGATCGGCTCAAGCTACTTAGGTGCGGAAAATAAAGCTCGACCGAGAAACTGCCCTCACTGCGCAGACACAGAAACCTTCGAACACGTAGTATTCCAGTGTGGGCAGCACGCAACTGAGCGTACCGAACTAGAGTACCAGCTGAGTATTAAATTAGGTTTAACTATCATAAATAGAAAAGTACTACTGTTTCCGCCCGCCGACAAAGCAGAACCAATTAAAGCGGCGTTATTCGAATATTTAGAAAAATTCAACTACACTAACAACATGTAAAAATATGCGTTCGATGTGGTGCGTGCAAACCAACTAATCAGAATCAAGCGAAATAAACGAACATTAAGTAGGTCAATCCGCTCGAAAGCCCATTATAGTCAAAAAAGAGATAAGACAAACCAGCCAATCAGAATCAAGCGAAATAAACGAACATTAAGTAGGTCAATCCGCTCGAAAGCCCAGTATGGCCAAAATATAGTTAAGACAAACCAGCCAATCAGAATCAAGCGAAATAAACGAACATTAAGTAGGTCAATCCGCTCGAATGCCCAGTATGGCCAAAATATAGTTAAGACAGCACACACACAATTAAACAAGGCAAAATAAGGGGAAAATAAAATATAAAATACTATCCATTAGATTGCTGAATAAACGGTGGACTCTTGAAGACCCCGTAAAAACAAAGGCACCTTAACACCACCATCTATAAAAGTCACCTAGAAAAACCCACAAAAACACCACTCAACATCAAGGCAATAATAAAGTATACTGGATTGCCAAATAAACGGGTGCCCCCTAAGGGCCCCGTAAAAACAACGGCAATCTGGGCTCAGTACTACGACACACACATAGGATTCAATAGACTCTTTACATATTAACTCTAAGTGGAACCAGGGTATGCTGAATAAACGGAAGCCCAATAGGGGGTCCGTATAAACAAAGGCTACCCATCTAAGGTTCACCAAGCCTAACAACATATCTTTGTGTAATATATATTATTATGTCATAACATGCATGGCTCCCCCCATTTAACAAATGTTTTTGCACTAGTAGGACAGTGGAAAAAATAATAATAAAAAAAACCCCTTCCACTACTGTATATAGTAGAGAAATGCGTAGTGTAGATTAAGTAGTCTAAGTAGTTAACAGAATGCTTGGATGTATGAGAACCAGAGAGCGTGAATCGAGTGTGTGGTAGAATAGGGAAAACCATAAGATAATGGCCGCTGAATATACTTTTTACCTGTATAAATAGTAATAGAATTAAGTAGTAGACAAAGGCGAGCATTATCTTATACCACCAGCCGGGGACTTCTTTCTTGGCATTTACATTACAAATGTAAGGCAAGAAAGATGGTTTAGTGGGCGGTCGGGCCCCGGGCGTCCAGACATCAAAACTTAACAAACACTAGGGTCTAAACGAGCTACCACAATTACTCCTTAAATACCAAAGCTTATTAGCTACACAGGTCCCTAAAAAGGTGCACCCCTTCCCCACTATTTCACAATTTCGCTAGGGGAAGAGGTAAGCCGAAAGCAGGGAACCTTCTTATGGTGAAAAATAAATAAACAAATACCAATTAGAACCTAGTGTCAGGGGAAAGAGCCAGGAATTAGGGAGTGGAATTCACTCAAAACATGCTCAATCCCCTTTTAGATAAAAAAATGACCAAAATTATACCATCTTTCCAGTAAATGGGTACCTAAAATAGGTACCTAATTAGGGCCCTCTTTAGGCGATATTTTTCGGAATATACACACTTAAGCCATGCATGGGCAACATGGCGGGGTCATGAAAAAGCCCTCAACAGGGCGTGTAGACCCTCATTAAACTAGTTCCTACTACTAAAAAAAATGTATTAAAATTGGGGATTGAGTTAGAGTAATACTTTATGAAGGTATGAAATGGACCCATGCGCATGAAGAAACATAATATGAATTTAGAAAGAGATATACTTTAAATTAATACACAAAATAAGTTCCCGGTAGGGCCTACTTTAGACCACCAATTGGCATAGAACATTTAAATCATGAATGGGAAAATGGCGGGGTCATGAAATAAGCCGTAGCCAGGCGTGTAGCCCTTCATTCAAATAGTTGCAAGTAAAAAAAAGTCAAAAGTTTTATGCAGATTTTTAATCGCGGTTCCGATTAATCATATATACATAATAGCGCATCATGGGAACTATGCATTTAGAAATGAGAATTTTGACACCAATGTCCAAATTTACACCATTCTTCATTATAAGATGTATAACAATTAAGATTAGAAGCATAAGAAACTTTGCTTGACAAAAAGGCAAGATAAAATAAACTACATATCCATACCTCTGTAACTAAAGAAATGATGATGCTGACGACGGTGATGCTGCTACATCCATCTGATGGTTGTTTTGTTCGTCCGGTTCTTTACGTAGACGTACCCTCATGAAGTAATTTCTTGGAGCCTGTCTTACTTGTTAGAATTTCCATTTTTGGAATAATGATCGTAGGCTGCGCTAAGACTTATATTCTAACAAGCATCTCAGTTTGAAATTAGAGTAAAGCATGTCATTATTAAAGAACAGTGGGTTGGCCAATTAAAGGATTTTCGCGGCTTTGGTCCAAGCGTTTGTTATGAAAATCAAGGGGTATAGAAATAATTATTGATGCAATTTGAAAGGATAAATAGTTTGTTTGGTTCACAGGCAAAGAAAATTATCTGGTTTTTGATGATTGTCCTTCAGTATTTAATTACAGTGTTGTTTTATAACATTTAAATGAGTTGGTCAATTAAAGAATTTTCGGGGCTTTGGTCAAAGCGTTTGTTATAAAAATCAAGGGGTATAGAAATAATTATTGATGCAATTTGTAAGGATAAATAGTTTGTTTGGTTCATAGGTTTATTGATGATTGACAGCAAAGAAAATTATCTGGTTTTTGATGATTGTCTTTCAGTATTTAATTACAGTGCTATACTTTGAAAAATATTAACGGAGAAATGTCCGGACTGAGAATTGTCCGACCCTGCAAAACAAGTAACTGAGAAATGTCCGGCCCTGCAAATCAACCAACTGAGAATTGTCCGACCCTGCAAATTTCACTAACTGAGAAATGTCCGGACTGAGAATTGTCCGGACCCCACAGGTAATATGGGATCATACTGATGATCATGTGAATTTAATGGCGGTAATGATGATAATTTCTTTGATATTTATCATGTAAATGGACGTGATATAAGTTCGTTTTTACGATTGTTTTTCATTTAACTGTCATCAATGATTGTATACGTGCACTTTTTGGAAATCTATCGTTATTCAGACGTGGCACATTAGGATTATACCAGTCGTTGGCTCTGAGTGCCGGGGAGGATGTAATTGGTTCTTGATTGGGTTACACCTTGCAATTATGCATAGCATTGTTTGTTTGTTTTATGTTTAGTTGTTTTATGTTTTTTGTGTTATATGAGATATTTACATTCTTTTGGTTAACGTTTAATTTTATTAAGTAGCTTTAATTTGTATCAGGCAATGCATTCTTTGTAAATGACAAATACTTTAAACAGTATTCTCACAAAAAATGATAGGCGAAGTTAATCCGGGAACGGACCATGCAGCTATAAAGTAATTAGCGAAAATTCAAACTCAGGCTGCGACGCATACGTGTAAAGTCAGCTGTGTACACACTATCTTCATATGCAAAACGATGAAGAGTAAGAATGTCGATCCAATGCGGATGTTAAGCTTTTCATTGGAATTAAAATATCAGTTTCGACAGTTTTAGGCAATTTTATAGTTAAATTGTGTGTTTTATCGTGCGGAGTGATTTTTAGTGCAGTTTCTGTTTTGACGATACACGATTACTTGGACAACTTGTGCCGTTTCGGAACTGTAATGTACGAGTTTGATAAATACGATTTTTTGATAATAATTAAGATTTTTTTTTTATTTCTTTCTGCAGATAACACAAAGTAGCGCGTTTATGTTGATAAATTGAAACCAGTTATTGTGTTCGTTTAAATTTATTTCGTACAAAGAAACGGTTGGAATGTTACTATAAATAATCAGGTGACCTAGAAACGTTTGAAGCGGTAGTGAAAATAACTCTTTCGTTACTAGCATTCCGATTTTTGCGTTTCTACCGTTTCTAGCGTTCCAAGCGCTCCGATTATAGCGTTTATACCGTTTACACCGTTTCAAGCTTTTGTAGCGCTCCGTTGCATTTCCATTTCCACTCCGTTCCGTTTCCGTTTCAACAGGAAACGAAAAACGTTTTATTTCCATTTCCACTCCGTTCCGTTTGTCAATTTCATGATTTTCAGTACTGTAACCTTTAGGATCATTTCAGGCAATTAGTAACCTTTAGGATCATTTCAAGCAACTATTACCCTTCAGGATCATTTCAGATCAAAATTAACCTTTAGGATCATTTTAGGCAACATTTAACCTTAGGATCATTTCAGGTAAATTTTAACCTTTAGGATCATTTCAGGCAAATAGTAACCTTTAGGATCTTTTCAGGCAACTATTTACATTTAGGATCATTTCAGGCAACTATTAACCTTTAATACCATTTCAGGCAACTAGTAACCTTTAGGATCGTTTCAGACAAATATTAACCTTTAGGATTATTTCAGACAACTATTAACCTTTAGAATCATTTAAGACAACTAAAAATCTTTAGGATCGTTTCAGGCAACTATTAACTGTTAGGATCATTTCAGACAACTATTAGACAACTATTAACCTTTAGGATCATTTTAGGCAACAAGTAACCTTAATGATCATTTCAGGCAACTAGTAACCTTTAGGATAATTTCAGGCAACTATTAACTTTTAGGATCATTTCAGGCAACTATTAACCTTTAGGATCATTTCTGGCAACTATCAACCTTTAGGATCATTTCAGGCAACTATTAACCTTTAGGATGATTATGGGCAACTATTAATCTTTAGGATCATTTTGGCAACAGTATATCTCTTTTGCTTTTACTAGCTCCTGATAACTGAAAGATTGTTGGTGGGACGACAAACCTTATCAACAATTCCCTTGACTACCCACAAAATTAAGGTAATCATGAATTTAGTGTTGAATGTTTTTTATTGCTTTCAGATTTCAACAAACTTCAGCAATTAAGTAGGATGACACTTGAAGGTTGTGAACTCAAATTGTCACCCATCCCTGTCTCAAATTGCATCTACGTCACCAATGTGCAGGAGTCAGTGTCACCTGACACTCTTAAGTTCTATTTTGAGAACCATCGCCGTAGCAGGGGTGGGGATGTTAACGAAATCGTCATGGTGACTGAAGAATGTGCAGCACTGGTGTATTTTGAAGATTATAAGAGTAAGATCTTCATTTGTTGCTTTAGATGCTTTTTATTTATGTTGCTACATTAAAATCTAAAATAGTGTTGCCCAACTGTTGTGGTAGCTTAATACAGCTGTGACAATGTTGGAGTCAGACTGGCAAGATTAAATAGAAAAATATTTATAACTATCAACATTAAAAGCTTGAATTAGATAAAAAATACCTCTTTTAAGAAATTCTTTTTATGCCACAAGTAAACAAATTTTATGAAAAGTTAAAATGTTGTCACTGAAATTCTACTATGTATCTGCTCCCTTCCCATTAAACCTGATTTAATAATAATTTAACAATAATGAGGCACTGTACAATTTATGCGTTCTTTCACATTAAATGTTTTGAGTAAATTCATTTTAGATATTTCACTGAAATTCTCAGCATACACTGGAAGTAAGCTTTAGTATAATATGAGAGCTAAACATATTTTCCTTTAGAAATTTTAGAAATTGAAAGACTTCCAAAATAAGGTCAACACGTATTAGACTTTGTTTCAGCTGTGGAAAATGTTCTGTCACAGAAAGTTCACGAAGTAGATAAGCAGATACTGGGAGTACAGTTGTACATTGAAAGTCTGGGCTGTGCTGAAGGAGGGGATAATGAGCCAGTCTTCAAGTTACCAAATCCCATCATCTTACAAAACGTAGATGAACAGAAACTGGACTTCCTAAACAAGTCATCTACCCTTATAGCTGCATTAGACAAGCAAATGTCTGACTGCCATACTAAGATCAACTGGAGTCTTGAAAAGAATGGAATTCAGCTTGAATGCACTCTGACAAAAGATAATCCTGGGTGCCGCAAGATGGCTATGAATTGGAAAAAAAATGCTGAAGAAAATTTTAAAGATTTTCTCAATACAATCAAGGTAGAGAAGCTGTTAGGTTCGTCTGAAACATGGCAGGATGTTTTGAAGCACGTTCGCAATGAGACATTTCCTAATGTCGACACCCTCGCTCTTCTTGTCAATGAAAAGGAATATCAGTTTACAGTGGTAGGAATCGGGCCATCTGTTCAAGATGTAGCGACAACTATAAGGGGTTTCATCAAAACAGAAGATGAAGAGTTGGAAAAGAAGAAGAGCACAATAAATGATACTATTACATACTTAAAAAAATGTCAGACAAAAATGCTTCTTGCCAATAGATTTCCAAACAGAATCAAGGAATCTTTCCCAAATGTGAAAGTGAACATTAATCAAAACAAGAATGAAATTCTGTTTGAAGGAACACCATCCGATGTCACTTTGGCAAAAAATCAATTGCTTCAAGAAGTAAGCATGCTTGCAACAGACAGTCTTAAAGATCTACCAAAGCATGGAGCAGCATTGTACAGTGAAAAGGTTGTTAAGGAGTACATTATTAAAAAACTAAAGGCTCAGAAGTTGGTTGCTGTTTGGGAACTATCTAAAACAAAGAGTGAACTGACGGTCAGCACCCAATCAGATGAAACCATTCACGAATGCCTAGAGATGATTAGGGATGCTGTACGAGAGAGACAGTTACCTCTCAACAGCTCCTCTCGTAGTGTGGTGCAGACTGATGCATGGACAAACTTGACTGAACAGCAGCAGAAACTTTTTCCAGGTCGATTGATGATAGCGGTTGACCTGGACAAAGTTTTTGTGTGTGCCACTGATGACATAATTGACGAGGTTGTTTCAGATGTTCAAAAGTTCATTAACAGGAATACTGTAGTAACTGAGGCTATAACACTAAAAAATAGCATTGTTCAGCTGATTGATCGGCATGAAAAGGGAAAAATAGACAGTATTTGTCAGGACTTAAGAGAACACTTTGTCCATATATCTGTTATTAAAGGAAATGCTGGATATACCATACAAGGAACTTCAGATGGTGTTGCTAAGGCAAAGCAGAGGCTGCAAACAATAATCAATGATGTAAAAAATAAAAAAGACACTATCTCCAAGCCAGGCATTGGCATGCAGATGAAAACATCCAAAGGAATTCAAGCCCTGACTCAAGTAGAGAAAGAGTTTCCAGTCATAATACAATCCCAGAGTGAGGATGAGGAGGATGATTTTGATGGGTCTGATACTGGTGGTTTTACTGCCAATCAAGAAGTGGGTCTGACTCTACATGCAGTGTGTGAGACTTTTGGCAACCGTAGAGTATTCACAGGAGAAGGAGACATGACCATGATGATGGTGGATGTCCTTGTGAACACAGCTGAGGAGAACCTCAGTCTGACTGGAAAATTGGGCAAAGCCTTAGTGAAGAAAGGTTGGTGTTAGTCACTATCTGTATATATAAATATGGATAAAACTTTTAACTTTTCCCATTGAATGTTTGTTGGAATGTATTATTGCAACCATTTAAAACAGTCCATCTACTTGGTACAGCCATTAGTTCTTTTATTTTGCAATCATTGCAATCAATTTGTGAATACATACCTCAACTGTCTTGGACACTTGTTGAAATAAGCAGGTTTGAAATGGTTAAGTTTGTATATAATTAATCTGTTTTTAGTTTTATTCTCTGTCCTTCTTATCCTTCTTAAAATTTCACTTTCTGTATGTTTTTTATTCAACCATTTTAAAATGAGTAAGTTATATTCTGTCTGCCTGTTCTCTAAAAGTGTGGTTTAGCCTAACAAGCTGTTTCTTTTGATTGGTTAAAATCAATCTTTTATTTCTAAATGAATGTAGAAACTATGACTATTTTAATAATAAGAAAATGCTTAGATTTGTTGTATGTTTTATAAGCACTTTTAGACTAAGGTTTTTATCAAGATTAAAACATGTTGCTTTTTTACATTGTGGAACTTGTTAGTATTGAATTACAAAATATTAATTTGCTCATTTAGGAGGGAAGATTATAGAAACTGAGTGCAAGCAGTATATAGCAGACCAGGGAAAGTTGTCTGAAACTGAAGCATTTGTCAGTTGTGCTGGGAAGCTTAATGCCAAGTATATTGTCCATGTGGTGGGTCCAAGGTGGCGTGGGGGACAGTCAAATGAAAAAGACACCTTGAAGGAAACAGTTATGAAGGCATTGCAACAAGCTTCGGCGAAAAATGTCACCTCTGTAGCACTTCCAGCAATCAGTTGTGGTCTCCTAGGGTAAGATATTTGTATATATTTTTTAACCATTACTTTAATAGAGAGTATCTGTGATTGGGCAGCTCCGGTTCCCATTGTATGTGTAAGGGTCACAGATTGTGTGAAGACACATATGAGAGGCATTCATTCAGCTAGTATAAAATGCAACAGTGGTTTAACACTAAGCCATAATATATAAAAAAAATAACTGGCTCAGAAGACTGGCCAAAACAATATCAATTAACCCCTCATCGGGCCTGACTTACTAAATGAACTGATAAACGAAGGATGAATTCCTTCAAAATCACTGCATAGGTTATTTTTCAGTTTGAATGTAGACATCCTAGTGACAATGTGTAATAAAACTACATAAAACAAGCATGCACTAAGACTCATTGGCCTTATCAGTTGAAACAACTAGTATTTAAAAATCTTAGGTTGAAATCATACCAAACGTGTTTTTTTTTTATATTTGGCTTTACTTACATTATTGTCTTTTTATTCCTTTTTAAATTGATATTTTCTTTTTTCTTTTTTATCTGCAAATAAGTTTCTAATATTCATTTAATTTTAACCACAGCCTTTTTAGAACTTAAATGGTTAAGGTTAAACAATGGGCCTGCCATCAAAATCATGTCCAGATGCCTAAACTGAATTTATAGCCAGCTATTTGAAACTAAACCCATCCAAATAAAAATCCGGCAGAATTGTCTAAAGTCTTCATGATACCCACCTATCAAGATTAAATTACTAAACCGGCCCCAATACCTCAGGTGTAGAGCATTGGCTTGTGAATCGGGAGGTCGCAGGTTCAAACCTAAGCCAGGTCAAACCAAAAACTTTAAAGTTGGTAGTAGTGGCTTCCCTCCTAACACTCGGGGCTAAGGGGACGGCATTACATCTGACTCATCTGTGTCAGAATAATTGACAGACCGGGTTCATTCCCTGGACACCTCATAAGTGCCCCTGTGCTATAATGATAAAAATGTCTCTGCACAGTATCAGCAAAAATTCCGGCAAATCCCAAATCTCTCAAATCACAAAACCTTAAATAATCAGTTATTACATTTAAGCTTATTTCTTTCTGATTGTTTTAGCTACCCAGCCAATCAGGCCACAACCATAATTGTGAAGGCTGTAAAGAACTTTATCCGAGAGTTTCAGGACACTTCCATCAGCGAAGTCTACCTTTGTGACATCAAGGCAGACACAGTAAACAAATTTACCAGTGCACTTTCAACGGTCTTTGGAGCTCATACCTTGAAGAAGATTTCCCAAGATCAAAGACCAAAGTCAACAACTGACAGAATTAGTATGCCATTTTTGTTTATATTCCTTTACATCAGTTTGTAGCTTTGCTAAATGAGTGGATAAATCTTTGGAACAAAACACTAAGAGCAAAATTAAAACTAATTTACTTTTTTTAAACTTAGAGTGGTGTACTTATTAATGATACAGTATGGTTCCTTTTTAAGCCAAATCCCACCCATAACATGTTTTTATAACTTTAAAGTCTTAAACTGCTTAAAACAAGTTAATCAAGATTAGACAAATCACATAGATCCTGATCAGCCAGTGCATGCTGGGAAATGACTGATAAGGATCTGTACTATTTGCCACTGGGGTTTAAGGAACATGTTAAGCTTATTGAATATTTAGCTGTTAATGTAGGAAAATAATTAAGTTGGACTTCTTAACATAAATAGGCAATTTGGAATTGTCTTTTAGACCATAGTAAAGCAATAACAAATGCAAGTTTGCACGCATAGTGTGAGTGAGGGCAAGCAAATGCAACTCTTTGGTAGCAAATCAGTCACACTCCAGTGTAAACCAAGTGTTAGAGAAAACTTTGAGTGAAGTGTTCTTCGAGCTGACCTGTATCAAATTTCACTGTTTTGCTGTTTAGTTAGCTACTTATATTAACATTTCATACAATATATTATGTTTTGTATGAAATGTTTATGTAAACAGCTAACTTCTATATATAATATATGCAAGTGATTATCATTGTCAGATGGCTCACAGCAGAGAAACTCAGTCTTAATATTTGCCTGGGTCTGGTCAGTTTGTGTTAAGCATGTAAAGATTTAATAACCTGTTCAACTCTTATTGATAGTATTTTCGCAAATTGTTTAGATCCAGATCAGCTAGCTACTTAGCTAATGCAGGGATCTGTCTCATCATGATATTCACCATTTGCTGTTGGTACCCAGGCATTAGGTACAAGTACCTTTAGGCAAGGTGATAACCATCAAACTTACTATAAAATATAAAACTAGAGCAGGTTAAAGGTTATTATGAGTAAAATTATTTGCCTTTTGTAGGATCCCTACAACCATCTGCCAAGAAACACCCCTACAGACAAGGTAGGTACCATAACCATGTATTATACAGTCAGAAGCATTTCTTAAGTCATTATTATTACAATCCCCTCCTACAAAAATACAAAATGAAAATAGAAAAAAACTGTCACATGATCTATTGAAGCATATTTTGCCAAAAACAGCTTTTTCGAAAGATTTTTTTTATTTTAACATTTCAGTGTCGGCTTGTATTTTTCTTCATATCAAGTTAAAGTAAGTTCAAGAGGTTATTGATTAGACATTTTGGGTTAATGATTTACATGTTCAATCGGTTTATGTCCAAATCGGAATAAACGTTCAGTGGCGTAGCCAGCGATACGCACGTACGCACGTGCGTAACATCAATTTGAAAAATGAAAAAAATAAAAATGCCAAAAATGCAATAAAAGTTGAAAATTTTTATGAGGGAGGGTAAGGTTTTTCGAGGCAATGGTGGACTAGCCTAGCTGTAAGGGGAAATGTAATCATTTGCACATCAAAATCTGAAAAAAAATGAACTCGGACGTTGTGTGGCTAGTTTGCTGTCTATGTTCAGCACGTTGGAAACTGTTTTACAAATAAAGAAAGGTAAGTATGAAACAGCCCATTTTTCTTAGCAACGGAAGAGTTGCTTGCCCTTTGTTTGAAGTTTTTGACGCACTTTTTTTCAAAATGGCTTCTAATGAAAACACATGTAAATCTGCGGATCCGCCATATCCTGATGTCTTTTCTCGTTCGGATGAGGGTAGTCTTGAGGTCTCCGAGAAGAAATCGTTGCTGACGTCGAAGTGGGATGCTGTGCATCAGTATAAATTCCCGGAAAGGTAGATTTTAACTCTGTTTTATTATGAATTATCGATTTTAATACCCTGCAATAGGACTACCTTACAATTTAAGTTTTAACTAATTTTTTATGTTTTTTAGATTTTTTTATATCATATATATTTATATTTAAGTTTTAAGCAACATCTTATTGAAAGTTGTACAATATGAAAAAAAAACTTAAAAGCCGATTCTAAATGTGATTGAGTCATATTAAACATAAGATATATTCATATAGTAGTTATAAACTTCATATTTTCGAAAGCGCTGTAGTGTAAAGGTAGAGCATATGACTGCTGATCCGAAGGTCTGTGGTTCGATCCTCACAAGCACCTTCTTCTGTTTTTTTTTTTTCTTATTAAATATAACATTCTTATACAAAACATGCGTTATGTTTCAGATTCGTGGGCGGCAAATTCAGAAAAATCCAGTGTCACTGGTTTATCAGCAACAGCTGGCTGCGGTATTCAGTGAGCAAGGAATGTGTGTATTGTGCGCCTTGCTACCTATTTGCAGGGAAAACGTCTCAAGACAAACAACGATCTTTAACAGCAGTGCCTGTGACGGATCCGAGCAACATCGGAAAACTGATTAAGTCGCACGCATCGTCTCCCTTGCACTCCGACTCATGTGAAGCTGCCCACAACTTTGTGGAGATCTTGGAAGGCAAGAAAAAGGACATCTTGAGTAGTATATCAAAGGCCCATGATGAACAGGTTGAGCAAAATAGGCGTATCCTTACAGCAATAGTGGACACGATAATTTTATGCGGGCAACAAAATATTGCTATTCGCGGCAACGATGAAGACAAAAGTAACTTTGTTGCTTTGTTGAAATTCAAAGCTCAAGATAACAGCCTTCTCGCAGACCACTTACAGAACTGCAGCTCACGGAACAAATACACGTCTCCGACCATACAAAATGAAATAATCAGTATTTGCGGAGAGCTTCTGAAAAACCAAATAGTGTCCGCGTGTAACAAAGCCCCATTTTTTGGGTTTATCGCCGACGAGGCTACGGACGCTGCAACGATGGAACAGATGGCTCTGGTTCTTAGGTAAATGTAAAATCTGACATCCAACTTCTATCAGTCAATTGCAAAACTAGTACATGTTACACAACTGTAATTCTATTTAGCCCTTTACCCAATGGGAACTCATATTCACACATTTTCAAACAGAGAAGATCCTGATAAAACGGCTCCTATTATAGATGTTTCATCAGGGTCTGCTCTGTTTGCTTCGGTGTGAATGCTTTTTAAGTCTTGAATACAAGTGAAGCTACAAAAGACATCGGAGTTTTGTCAGTGGATAAGTGAATTATGTTTTCTATAGCTTTCGATTTCATTCATCGATTTTATTAATTTAAACAGATTTTTTAAAAAACAAATAACGTTTGAACAATTGATTATATTAATTGTGTATACATCACGTATTTCGTTGGGAAACATAGAGTTTGTTTGCTACGGCTAACAGAAAAGCATAAGCATTTTACATAATGACAGCAATCGTTTACAGTCTCTTTATACTAGTTGTCGTGTTGAAAGCGGAACTTTAGTACAAATGTTTTTAACAAAATCTCGCGATTTCTTGCGTTGCAAGGTCTTTAAAGCGTCAATGATGCGATATCAACACGGGTTGAACCGCGTTAGCTTTTCAAATCCCTAACGTGTATGTATGTATCCCTACATGTATGTTTTAGGTACTTTGATCACAGCAGCGGAAAGATTTTGGAAGATTTTATCGGTTTCGCCAAATGCGACTCGACAACAGGAGAGTCACTAGCCGCAGCTTTTATTGCCCAGTTAACGGCAGCCGGTGTCAACATTGACAATATGCGAGGCCAGGGATACGACGGCGCTGCCAATATGTCCGGCATTCATCGTGGAGTCAAGACGAGAATTCAACAACTGATCCCACGCGCCACTTACACGCATTGTAAAGCCCACTCTCTGAATTTGACTATAATACACGCCTCAAAAGAGCAACATCCACGAAACATGATGCAGATCGTTCAAGAGGTTGCGTTTGCGTTCGACTACTCTGCGAAGCGGCTGCTTCGATTTCAGGAGGTGTTGGGTGAGAATGACGCGGACCGAGCTGAAATGGAGAGGAGGACAAAGCTAAAGACGTTGTGCGAGACAAGGTGGGCAGCAAGAGCGGACGCTTTGTACACCTTCAAAGCTGCATTCGGCACCGTGGTACGAACACTGGATGAATTAGGTCAGAATAACGATGCCAAGGCGGTAGCGTTTAAAGCTGCAGTATCACAGTTCAGTTTTGTAATAACATTAGTTGCTGTTGAGCATGTGCTATAAGCGTGCGTGGCGCTCTCCAAGCAGCTGCAGTCTCCATCATGCGATCTACTGCAAGCTGTAGTTGAGGCTGGAGTCGTTAAAGCGCAGGTAGAGGCAGAGAGGAACGACCCCCTAGTGTGGCAGGCGCTCTATGAGAAAGCGGCAGAAATGGCACAGTCCATAGATGTTCTGCCAACCTTTCCACGTGCTGGTCGACAGGCAAACCGCCCCAACGCCCCAGCTGCAAACGCATCCGAGTATTGGCGGATAAATATGTATCTGCCGTTCGTCGACCATTTGTTGGCTGAATTAGACTCGCGCCTACTACAGGGAAACGAGCGATATTGCATCCAACATCTTCTGCCATCACGAATCAGTGCAATAACCGACCAGCAGATCGATGATATCTTCGACGCAGCAAGCCCAGATCTTAACGATGACAGAGGCACATTCTACAGAGAATGCAAAAGATGGAAGACTCGGTGCGACCAGGTGGTCACTAACTCCACAGAGTGTCTGCAAGATGTAGTGGCCGCTTTACCAGAGGACCTCTACCCAAATGTTGCCCGATGCTTCCATTTGCTTTTGGCAATGCCAGTTTCTACTGCGTCTGCGGAGAGGTCTTTCAGCAGTATGCGTCGCCTGAAGACATACCTGCGATCCACGATGACAACTAATCGTTTGTCTGGACTGGGTCTTCTGCACATACACCGAGATCGCGAGCTGAGCGCAGCTACAGTAGTTGACCGGTTTGCCGAAAGGAAGCAACGGCGCTTAGCTCTCATTTTTCAAGACAACTGATTCTTAAACGGCGGTCCACAACAATTAAATAATTATTTCACGTAAACAGCGAATTGCTTAATCAAAAGCCAGATTACATGCAGCTTCTGATCGAATTTTTTACCGTTTCCAACATACGTCAGATAAACGACTTATTAATACTTATTGCAAAACCAGCTTTCCACAATTACTCAGTCATTATTCAGTGTAAACAGTGAATAGCAAGATTAGAAGCCGCGCTGAAAACGTGGTTTCTGATCTAGCTATTTGCTGTATACAACAGTTCGGTATCTAAAAAATCGTACCTACTTCATTTTGAGTTACGCAAGAATTTTGCGTAAATTGTTTAGTGAAACGAGCACCTTGTTTTGAGTTACGCAAACTATTTGCGTAAGTTTTTTAGTGAAACGTACGCCACAGAAATGGGAAAACACGTGATTTGTTTAGGAATTCGCAAGATACATGTATGTAATCTCTTGCTATAAATGCAACGCATGCATTGCATCGTACTTCAGAGCAATCTCGGTTTTATCAGTTACCGAAATGAACGTGTAATGTATGCTATTGACGAACTTTATTGCGACATGTGGTGTCAAACGTTAGTTAACTAAATGTGAGATCTCCATTAAACTGACTCGATCATACAAAGACGGATCCCATCTATACACTCAAACAGTTTCTTTGTTTCATGTGTCCAAATGAGTGTTTTCAGTACAACATCCTAGCGACACTGCAGCAATGACATATGGCAAAAACGCCTTGTTAACCTTTTCCCTTATTAGAAATAAAAATTGTTTTGACCCTCATAAATAATAATTGGTGCATTTCAAATAAATACTTACTTTTTTAAAATTGAATTTCTATTGCTTACCTTGTAGCCGTGATTCAAAGTGATATCCTTAACAAAGCAAACCGTGCAGACGCTGATGAAAAATGGGAGCTGTTTCATTGGGGTCTTTTCAGTTTGTAAAGACATAAATATGAGTTTTATGAGGTAAAGGGTTAACCAATACAATTTAGAACAACCAGTTTCAAGAATACAATAAAGCCTGAGAAAAGTCGAACATTTTGAAAGCAAATTATAGGGTTTTGGTTAGAGCTTTTACCTAATGCCGGTCAATCTGGGGTCTTAAATCTTCAGATGGAGCTTTTGCACTTTCTGTTGACATGTGTTTGTAGTAATAAAATGTGAATATGACCTCCTTATTTCTCAGGTTTAAGCTAAACAGTATTGTAAACGGTTATTTACATTACTCGGAGCTAAATCTTACATAAACCAGATGACGTTTTTAAGATTTTTTTGACAAATATTGGTTTACGGTGGGTCAAAAATCTCCAAATGGAGCTTTTTTACCCATTGTTAACAAACATTTGACACGTTTCTACCTTTTACATTTCCGATTTATTGATAAAATAAACATGTATACCTCTACTCAAGGTTTTATTGTAAGTTTCGCCGTTTTATAATTTTCACATTTTCCGACGATGTGTACGCAAATGCGTATTTTTCGTATAGGTAGCTCCGCGCCTGACGACAGAATATGACTTAAAATATATTAACTTAGGCTAGACTCTATATCTAAAATTGCATTATAAAAGACCAGCATCTGTGGCCTGGATATACCCCAGAGCTCACCATTTCGATCTCCAAAACCATTTTTCGGCCCGGGGGAGGCCCCCCGGACCCCCACCTGCAGGAGGGGGTAAACACACCCTCCCACACCCACCCCCTTTGGTGCGTAACATTGATTTCGGTCTGGCTACGCCACTGACGTTAGTAAGCATTTTACTGTAAACTCTATAACTTTATGCTTAGTATTCACCAACTAGCCTAAATTCATCATGGCATGCGTTTACATCTTATATCACTATGATTGTCTCTGTCCATCTGGATAAACTAGATTGGGTAAAAGTGACTTTGTAAATAGCATATGGTTAAAGCAATTTCCGGAATGATTCTAACTTTAAATTAAAAGCTAGATCCAGAATTAGTTCTTTTTTATATGCTAGATCTATCAAACAATATACAGTTTATCATTGTATGTGTGAGCTATTAATCATTTTTTGTATGTTTGTAATTCTGAGCAAACTTTGATTATTGTTGTAGCTGCAGCAAGCATGCCATCTAGGTCTGCATTGGGATCAGGCACAGGTCCCATACAAATTGGAAATATAACTGTCACGATAGTGAAAGGAGAGATAGCCAAACAAAAAGTAGGTCTTCTCTACTTGCGCTTGCTTGTTTGTTAATATCCCATTCCTATTGTCAAATTATTTGTTAACACCCTGATCAGATTAACACAAGATATATTTATAAAGACTTATCTTCACTATTTGTCTCAACCTGAGCAAGTCGTGCTTAGCAGGTTTAGCGATAAACTTTGTCTAGAAGCTGTTGTGTTACTGATATACTTTGATAATACACTTTTATGATTATATGTTGTCAACATTTGAACAAATACAAGTCTGAATCATTTGGCAACCATTTTGAATCGCAGCAGATTAAGGTATTAGATGTGTAATAGTGACTAAATTGAATTCTGACAAGAGATATATCGCATTTTTCAGCATTGTATTCTGGATCTTTTTCCAAATTTTAACAACTTTTCACCTCAGTCAATTTTGCGAATTTTTATTTTCTAGGTCAACATCCTGAAATCTGACCTTTAAATAATCTTATACATGTTGGATGAATAAAAATAATAGAAAACACATTAATGCCATATGTTTTCTTCATTTTTATTAGAGTAAACTTTTCTAAATAAAACACTAAAAATGTGAAAAACACACTTCTCTCTTTCTTTGCTTTAATTTTTTTTTTAACGAATCTTCCTCTCTGACCACGATTCCTGGTCACCATTTTGGAGTGAAGAAATAGACGTGATTTCAATGATGGATAAATTGGAAACTAAAATCGGGTGATTTTATTCTCGGAAGGCCGACTGTTGACGTAAATGATCGAACATGTAACATTGTAAAACACTTAAGGTACACGAATATTCATGAGATTACACATCTAATACATTAAATGCGTCTTGACTATATAAGCATTTTGTCAACATCTGAGTGAAAAAATAGCCGGTCACAGTTTCCTGACCCTCAGCCCTTCACCTTGTGGGTTCAGGTTCTGGTAGGGAAGAGAACTTTCATGTGTGGAGGTTTTCCTGCTAACCTATTGCGTGTCTGTGATTCTACCCAGACATATTCCGTAGTCTTCCTCCACCAATACTGTGCTGGATGCCATCATTATAAATTTAATTGTTTTGGAGCAGTGTAACAAAACAACAAACATTTTGACATTGTCGTCATTCAGTTCTGGCAGATTGCAGTTATTGGAAGCTCATGTATAAATAATTTTACAACTTATGACGTGCATATACAGTTTGCAGCTGTCTGATCTTGATGGATAATAGCTGTTTTATGGGAAGTCTGCTTAGGAGGTGTGAAATTGGGTAATACATTGTTACTAATAATTAATAGCTTATGAACTGAAGCATCAGGATAATTGTTGGGGCAGATACAATAAAACTTTTTATGTATTTGGGTTACCACTTGTATAACATATTTTTTGTATTATAGGTGGATGTCATTGTGAACACTACAACGAGAAACCTTGACCTGAAAAATGGTGCTGTCTCGGCATCACTGAGTAATGCCGCAGGGCCTGATCTGCAGCAGGAGGCTCAAAGAAGCTACCCGAATGGCATCAAGGCAGGAGAGCTGGCAATCACAGGAGGCCATAAGCTGCAATGTCAGAAGGTTCTACATGGCACCCTGATGAACTGGGATGGGGGTGCCACGGCAACTGGGGTTTGTCTATTTTGATATTGTAGTCTGTACTTTGTTGCTTGCCTTAAGAATTATTGCACATCCAGGAAAGTGTTTAAGGGTCTGTTTCCTTAAGGTAAATCAAGTGTAATAGAAAATATACAGAATTTGAAAATTAACACAACGGATGAAGTGTATACTTTAATGTAGATGTGTATGCCAAATGTTATGGAAAATTCTCCACCCAGTTTCGAATTTATCGATATTTTTCTATTCTAAAATTGGTATTAAATGTGTCTCCTTTTCAGAAATAAGAAAACTCCAAATGTTATGTTGTGTCCCATTTGGGAGAAGTGTTTTGCTTTTGAATATCATTTGGAAACAAGATATAGCATTAGACAAACCAACCGAACATGTTATTAGATTGGTTCGACTCAAACTATCCCAAACATATAATTTATTGTTAACAAACCCAACGCATATATGACTGATTTTTCCAGACTTTTCTGCTTATTGTACATTATTGCAAAAATCACCAAGCTCTTGATAGCCACATTACTTGTTTTGGAGTTGCACTTAATGTTCTATAAAGTATTTAGGTTGCAAAATAAAATTATTTCACCACATGGTTTTGATTTTTTTAGACTTTGAATATACTAGGTAACATATTTGTAATCAAATTTAAAACAAATCAAACAAGTAAAATTCATTTACAAAAATAAAACTGAAAACTACATGTTTCCTTCTTAATCGGGTGATGCAGAAGTAATTGTTATAGTGAAAAAGTAGAAAGAAAAAAAGTTGGCCGTTTGTGCCCATACCGGGATTTAAACCCTCAACCCCTAGTTTTGAAGCATTTTAACCCTAATTTTGATACTCTACCATTTGAAGTGCAGCACAACATTTGCTCTACCTTAAAAGATAAAGATTGACTTGTAGAAAATAGGGAAGCAGTAAAATTGTAATTTTTATTATCACTTATCGTCGTAGTATAATTCTCCTTAGCTCACCCGAGCACAACATGCTCAAGGTAGGCTTTTCTGATACTCTTTAGTCCCTTAAGCTTGTGAACACACTAGAGGCTACAGGTTATATCCAATGTTCATGAAACTTGGACAGAAGGTTTGTCTACATGAAATCATGAATGAGTTCATAATTGGGATACTTGGGGTCAAAAACTAGGACAAAACGTCAAATTTTAGGAAAAACTTGTGGACACACTAGAGACCACATTTATAGCCCAATCTTCACCAACCTTGGTCAGAATGTTTGTCTGCATGAAATCTTGGATGAGATCATAACTGGGTCACGTGGGGTCAAAAATTAAGTCACTAGCTCCGATCTTAGAAAAAAGCTTGTGAACCATTAGAAGTACACATTTATAGCCCAATCTTCACCAAACTTGGTCAGAATGTTTGTCTGCATAAAATCTTGGATGCATTCGTTAATTGGGTCATGTTGGGTCAATAAGTAGTTTGTTAGGTAAAATTTCAGAAAAAAACTTGTGAACACACTAGAGGCCGTATGTATGGCCCAATCTTCACCAACTGAATCAGAATGTTTGCCTGCATGAAATCTTGGATGAGTTCATAACTGGACCACATATGGTCAAAAAGAAGGTCACTAGATCAGATCTTAGAAAAAGCTTGTGAACACAGTAGAGACCACATTAAGGGTCCAATATTCACCAAACATGGCCAGAATGTTTGCCAGTATGAAATCCAAGATGTGATTCGAAGTGGAACATGTGGATTTACTAGGTCACTAGGTAACATTCTAGAAAATGCTCTCAGCCCAGTGGCCTGCCTAATGGTCCAATCTTCACCAAAGATTTCTAAAGTAAATTACTCTTAATTACTTGATGCCTGATATGAGCAGACTGAAAGCTTTTGTTCTCACTTGAGCGATTAAGGGCCATCATGGTCCTCTTGTTTTTCTGTAGAATTGCAGGTTTGAAAAGTATCTTTTGTATGCATAATATTTTATAATAGTATAGGCCTACCAGATGGATGCTTTCTATTTAGGATAATTTACAAGTGTAGCTCACTAAGATACATGTGTTGTATTGATATTAAGACAAAAGCACTAGTAAGTATGCTAGTGGACTGCAACAAAGCACTATAACAATAATATGAAAGAAGTAATATATTAATAATATATTAATTACCTTTTTACGTTAAATGCTTAAATCTTTACCATATTTACTATTTGTCACATGATTCGCCTTGTTTTCCATTTAATATACACATCCATATTTTTTTTTGTAATACACCAGTGTAATACAGCTTTTCTTGCAATTTGATTGGCTAGCAGATTCGCGTGACTATTTGGTATTCATCCGCCGAGTTTGTAAACAAACTGGACCTAATGGCAGCTCTTTTTTCATCGGATCAAATGTCACTATTGATTATTGGTATAAATAAACTTACCACCACCATGAAGCGTATAGCTAAGGCTTCTGGACTTGCATCCAAAAGACGTCTGACTAACAAAAGTACCCGGAATTATTTAGTTCAAATAACATCCCGGCAAATCAGATTATGCAGATAATAGGACACAGCAACATTCAACCAATAAATAACTGTCCCATATTAGCGATAATCTACACAAAATGATATCGAACATCCTCACAAAGTCTAACTGTTCTCACCAGCATGTAAATCAAGACACGAATGTCCACAATGCGATGTTAACTTCAATTAGTTCCGTCAAAAGGGAACTCGAACATAACCGTCCACGGTGGCTTTAACAGCATCTTCGCAACATTCAGAGGCCTTTGACACAATCAAATGTAAATTCTACTGACGAGTCTGCAAGTCCACCACATAAGAAACGAAAATGAATTATCTCCATAGTCGGAGTCACTGCACTTTCACGTGTTTACTGTTTATTGTTATAAATTATTTAGCTGAAATAGTCGATAAAACATATGGCAATAATATGTTCTTGATATTGTATATTAATGTTAAAACCGCATTAAAATTTTGTCAAAAGGTTGTTTTACTATCAATTAAAGACAACAAATTGGAACTGTTTTGTGTAGCCCAAGAATTAACTCAAACGGTCTTTGATGCGGTAATCGGTTAAATGACGTGACAATATCGTTCTAATTTTTTAACCGGCATGTAGATTTACACGGGTATTTGTTTCTAGTTAAAGAGGACGAAAATCATGTGCTAAAAAGATTCTGACATGAGTTGGTATTTATTTATTTAACTCGTCCAGGCAAAATGATATTAAATAGGCTCAATATCATTTTACCTGAACTCGTTTAATAAATGGTTGTATTAAATAACTCATGTCAGATCCTCTATATTTATGAAATAATTTTTGGCCATCCGTTGGTTGTTGGCAATTATACCATGGTTGGAAGTTGAAATGTGCATACATTTAACCACGAAGGCCTGCGTGGTTAAATTGCTTTTCATCTCAATGACAACCGCTCGCTTTATGTCCCCGATATTTATGGAAACATAGATGCGTGCTGTAGCCGTTTTGTACACTTACGCGGTTCCATTAATTAGACTTCCCAGGAAGTAATGTTGACTTAAACTCCTAGTGTATCATATAAAACTGCTGCAAACAACATATGTCTTTTAAATATTTACTTTAAAAATCTGTCCTGTTTTAATCAACTGACAATAGGAACTTGAAAGATTTATTTTTTTAATCAAATAATTACATTATACAATGAGGAAATGTAACACATGAGATCCAATTTTTTTACTTTGGTTCATATGGCAAGTTAATGTTAAACTATCAAAATAAAATTTTATTTGATTCAAACATTGTTGTAAGTGTTACTTACACCTCACGATAATTTTAAAACATATATTGAAATTGAAAGCTGGACACAACGGCCACAATAGCTCTAGTGGTAGAGCGTCGGCTTTCCGACCGGGAGGTTGTGGGTTCAAACCCCGGCCGGGTCAAACCAAATACTTTAAAGTTGGTAGAAGTGGCTTCCTCCTAACGCTCGGGGCTAAGGGGACAGCATTATGCCTGCCGTGTCTGTGTCATTATAATGAACCAGCCGGATTCAGTCCTTGGGACCCTCATAAGTGCACCTGTGCTATAATGATAGAAATGTTGCTGCACAGTATCAGCAACAATTCTGGCAAATCCCATCCCATCCCATCCCATCCCTAAGCTTGACAGATTTTCTGAATATTAGATACATTTTATAATCTCATGTGCTGCACTTGAATTCTCCTGTAAACTGTCAACATTCAGAATTTACACCACAGGGTTCATTCATGATGAATTTGTGGCTGAATTACGTGGCTACTTATTGAGGGGAAAAGCTAAATATGCATCACTGAAATCACTAGTTACTGTTGAATATTCCATGTTCCTTTTTCTATATGTAACATATTAAGAGTATTTGAGTTGTCTAAGAAGTGTAAATAACTCCTGCTTATTCTTATTTTTTTGCCAACACGTAGATTAACAAGTAACAAGGTGACCTGCTAATTAAGCATTTACACTTTTTGCTCCAGCTTGGTGAAAAGAAGGTTAAGAGTTATATATACAGTCATGATAGCTAGTTTACATCACAGTTTTGGGTTACACTGAGTTTACAGTTACAGAGAATCACAGAATGTTTATCGGTTTCAGGCTTTAGACCAGTATGTGACCATCTGTTTGACACAGGCCGATAGGCTGGGTCTGGCTAGTATTGCCATGCCTGCCATAGGAACAGGCAGCATCAACTTCCCACGAGACATTGTTGCCCGCGAGATGTTTAAAATGGTGGCAGAGTTTGACAAGAAATATCCAAAGACATCCGTCACAGATGTACGCTTCATTGTCTATCCGAAGGACATTGAAACCATTAAGGTAATTTAAATACATTATAATCTTGTTGCTTATACCCTTAGCAGCTTACAGTACAGTTTCTTGTTTACCAAGATATTGAGAATACTACTTTATCACTAGTATAACTATACATCTATATCAATCACCAATGCAAGTAGGAAGAATTTCCTTTCAATAATGCAGAAGTTGACCATACAAGAATCGGTTAAGCAGACTAATGAAAAGCAATATTCAGAATAAACAATGCAAAGAGAGATGTGTCATCTTTACACACAACTAAAAAGATGACAGTATGAAGATTGAATAAAGTAAAGTGCATTGTTTGGTCTGGAGGTATTGTCCTTTTTAATCTTCTCTTTAAATAATTGAACTGACTTCTCCTTGATTATTGATTGCAAATTCCTCATACTTGCATGCATGATTGATACTGATGTGTAGTTATGCACAAAGGTGAGATAACATTGATTGCATTGTTTATTCCAGAATTATTACCTTTCCCGATTTTCCTTTGTAAATTTTTAAAGCCTTAAATCTGTTAATTGTTCTGTTACAAACAATTGGCTTAGTTTGTCCTTTAGGTGTATCCTCCTATTTATGTTGCTTTTGCTGAAATTATTGCTTTTAAGTCATGCAGTGAAAACTCAGGATTTATCAGTGAAATAATAATGCTATTTGAGTTATGCAAATAACATTTTAAGGAACGTTCTTAAAAATGTACACATTTTCACACGATAACACTTTGAACAAAGTTTGTATCAACGAAAGAAAACTCTTGCTTGTCTTAAAATCCATGTTTCCTTGTTTTGGGTTGTGAAAAAATGGCAGCCCTGTTACTTGAAAACAAACATTAACATAGTACTACCCACATTTATAATCAGTATGTCATAAACTTCACATTGCCAATAATTTAATTATCACATTTAAATATCAATTAAAAAAGGTTTAAGTGTATTTATATTTAAACTAAAAATGAAGAAATAATCTGATTAATTAGGAATAACTTTTTCAGAATATTTAGGTTATATTTAAATTTTGAATCAACTTGCGGAAAATGAGGTTTCAAATAGGGATTTAAAAATGAGAATGATTAGTTTTAAATAGTTATAATTAGTTTTTCACTATGCCACTTGTGAAAACACTAGTTTTGTTAAAAATCAAACCTGAAAAAACATACCCTCTATAATTTTCTTATGATATATTTGATGGCTTTAATAAGCATGTAAAGATCTTTTGTATCAGGCATTTGAACGGGAGGCTGGCAGTAAGTGCAGTGGGGCCCAGCAGTCAGCAGATTCATCTGAGGGTAAGTGCATACGACTTTCCCTGTTTTTTTTAGCTCACCTGAGCTTACACTTAGGGTAAGCTATTGTGATCGCCATTAAGTGTTCTGGATCACTTGTCCATCAACATTCTTTAAAAAACATCTTTTCTTAAATTGCTGGGCCAAATTTAACCGAACTTTCTCAGAAGCTTCAGCTGTCATTGGTAGAAAAATTTATTCAAAGAATTTTAATCCATAAAAAATGGCCACCAGGGATGTTGGGAAATTTTATGTATGGCTATAAATGACAAATGTATCAAATGATTGACTTATTTGCAGCAAAGTCTGCCTCTTTATTAAATTGTTTCCATTCTAGAACATCTGATTAAAAAATCTGTAAATACGAAGCTCTCTGACCTTTTTTATAAATGATTGGTTTAGCACTTGGGAAATATCTAGAAAATGGTGTTGATAAAAGTTATTTAAAGACAAGTTTGGATTTAAAGATTACCTAATTAAAACTCCACGCAATTTTCTAAACTATGTCATTATGTTTAAAAATAAGAAATAACAAATTTCCAGTAGAAACAGGAAGTTGGAACAATATAATTGCAGAAAATAGAATTTGTGAACTTTGTAGTGAAGGGGCTATTGAAGATGAATTTCATTACCTCTTTGAATGTGAAAATAGAAGAAAAATGTTAGATAGAAACCTTTTTATTTCTCCAAATGTACCAAAATTAAAAAATATAATAAACCTTTCACCTTTAAATTTTGTAAATTTGTTAAAGATAATAATTGTCAAATTTAGATGAAGATGACGATGTTATGTTCTCCTCCACACATATTATCTTTTCTTTATGATATTGTCATTATATCTTATTGTATTGCAATGCCTCTTTCTTTTATTTCTTATATTCTACATTTCTTGTGCTCATTTTGTCATGTTTATTGACATGAGGTACGAAATAAATATAACAATAACAAGAACCAAAGTTATCTTCACCAAATCACCGTAATCACTTGATTAAAATGCCACTTATGTATAGTTACCTATTATGTACCTACACTAATGTAATAACACTTGAAGGCGCAAACAATAATCTGGCATCATGTAAGTGAATTAGACCAGTTTACTTACATTTTATCAATGATCATAAATTGGCTTTGGGTTTTTTTCCCTGTAAATTATTAACAAACAACATTTAAATGGATTTGATTATATTAAGTAAACTTTCTTTAATACAGTTATAACTGGAAACATAAAAAATTATTAAACTGACTCTTAAAGTCTAAAAATGCAAATACAAAAACCTTTTGCAACATAACCTTTTTTGATGAAAACTGGTTTGAATTCTTCCATATAATATGCTGAAATAGACAAACACATATTGCCCTTCGAGTTGGAACATAAAATGCAGGTAGATTACATTTGTAGCTCCGTTTTCCCATCGATCGTCATTTTCATATAACTTGGGCAGAAATTAATTTAAAAAAAAATCTTTGTGTAATTTTTAAGTGGACACACATTGCA
The DNA here is from genome assembly GCA_007844125.1 of Sinonovacula constricta. Lineage (NCBI taxonomy): Eukaryota > Metazoa > Mollusca > Bivalvia > Cardiida > Solecurtidae > Sinonovacula > Sinonovacula constricta. The sequence goes on along the minus strand of CM017569.1, from coordinate 15,218,581 downwards.
GTATTTGCGGATTATGCTTAACAGATATGCATTCATTAAATATTTCCTGAATTTAAATTTCTGTAGGGTGTTTGATAGCATGTTGTGCATAATTTCAATGTACAGTATTTATGGAAGTAACAAGTAAAACTCGTCTTATAAAAAAATTCCAAAATTTCGAGTGGAGCCTCCCATAAATGGTGTGACAAACAAAAGAGTGCTGCCTCACTTCGAAGGCTTTATAAGATGTTGGACTCACCAAAATACAACTATCAGTAATTATCGTAGTATAAAAAATATAACAAAGAAGTTTGGATTTTTGGCAGATTATTAAAACTTGGACCAATATATAACAGATTGTGCATACATCGCCACACTAGCTACTGTGGTGTTCCAGCACACTGTTCATTTGGATCGTTTAAATGTTTGAAACAGCAACATCTTTAAGCCAACGATAACTGCAAAAAATGTTAAAGGCGGTACCCGATAGTTTGCCTATATCTGATATATGTAACAATAACTTGTCTCTGTTTGGGGAAATTGTGGACATTATTTTTCGATGACGTCACTTCTTTCGTCATAACGTATAGAAAATATCAGCGCATGGACATTTTGTTTTCAAATAGATCGTTTTTCTTTTCGTTACTTGCATTTGAGAAACTCGTCAGGAAGTGCGAGGTTAGAGCTCTGTAAAACCGGTTTAAGCACCCCAGTCGGTCCATATTGCCAACTGACCGTTCCAAGGCGGTAACTGTCGGGTTTGCTCTTTTCCTTTAATGACTCATTACAAATTTGTTGTTACTTTTCGCTTGGCTTGCATGTGAAATACCTTTGTTCTGTGCCTTTTCGGAGTTTGGTATATGTTGCAATACTCATAGGACTTTGTCATATATTCTTATTGCACATGATTTCTGCATAAAAAGATCATTTTTTCATTCTAAGCTTTGGTGGTTTTCAATAGTTCCTCTAGTTATAGGGCAGTAAAACTCGTTAATCAACACTAAAATGTACATTCTCTTTAAATCTATAAACAAGAACAATTGGGATTTCTGCTAACAATAGACATCGACATCACAGCGGATGACGTGGATGAGCTAAAATATGAGTGGTCACATGGTTTTGGTAGTTTTAAAAATAGCTAACTGTGCAGCGTGGCTCAGATAGGGCATGTATATTTGAAATGATAGTTATAGCATTATGGTTTAGAAATGTGTAGGACATCAATAAACAGCATTTTGCGAGATCCGTTCTGGTAACAGTGGTTTATTATGATGTTTAATGAAATTAGTCTTTTGTCCAAGTTGTCGGATACCACCTTCAAATACTACAAATTGCTACACATGGTACTTCCTACAGCTGCAGATCACTAAGTTATATTATTACTCTCAACTTAGCTATATAACTTCCTTTTTCTCTTTTTTGCAACTTGATACATAATTCTTTGACATTGGTTTATTGCTAAAAACGGAGAAGGGGCAAATATTTCCGTAACACAAGTCTTCCTGTTCATTTTAGCAGGGGCAGACAAACACCATCCCGTAATAATTCCCCTCCTGTAAATTGTCCACATTTTGCAATAATGTTTATTTGGTTTGCACAGTTAAGTCTCGTAAATACGTTGATAGTAACATCTGATTTTTTTTCTGATAAAATTTCAGCTTCAAGATATATTTTACAGTAATTAATTTACAGTTGTGATTTTGTCTGTTGTTTTTTTTTGTTGTTTTTTTTTTTTTTTTTTGTTGTTGTTGTTTCTGTTTTTGTTGTTAAATTTTAGATGTTGTCTGCCTATGCTAAAATTAATGGAATGGATTTTGTTTAAGATTTATTTTGCCCTACAAATGGCAGAACTATTGCCACGGTTTGTGTTTTTATTTTGCTTGAATATATATAATAGTAAAATAGCAAATTTGCTCTATTTTATGCCAGAATCAGTATCAAAGCTGTGACCTCAATATATTTTCACAAAAAACTCCTTATTATAAAGCAAAAAAGTTCTTGTTAGCCCCTTTAAACCATTTTGTCATGACCTGAAAAAGTTAACTTTAAGTACACTGTAAGTCTACTGTGTACCTTGATTGCGATGCAAGATGACAATCAGAACACCTCAGCTAAAATCGTCTGCATCCCCGCATAGAAGTGCCGATAAAGCTGGTTAGCGAGAATGTGGACAGCGAATACAATATGCACAGTGGATGTTGTACACGCCCAGATGGCCTTAAGGATCTGGCTTGCAGCAACGGGACCGAGTGGCCTTAATTACTGCTCGGGCACTACGTCTATGACAGTCTGAGGGCTTAAGATATTCATGATTATCGCTACATGGTATACAAAATGTCTGTAAACGGGCAGGGAAGGCCTGTACCATTTCTGGAATACTGTAATTACTATTAACCCATTGAGTTTTTACAGAAAGGACAAAAAGTGTGCATTTTTATCAAGTAATTATGGCATTTAATTGTTTTTAAGTTTGTCAATATTTCAGTATGTATGGTCTATGTTTTTTATTTTAATATTAAAGTCATCTTTACCAAATCATTTTATGGGTCTTTTAATTGTCAGTATTTCAGTTTATTTATATTAGTTGAAAAACATAACAATAATCACACCTGAAATTATTTTTATGTATATACTGCTCATACCTTTTCCGTAAACACTTAGAATGCAATAATAAATTGGCCAGTACCTTGTAAATAAACTCTAGGTGTTTGGAAAACAAATCCAGATGGGCATAGCACTGCAGACTTTAAGCTTTAAGTCATGTCTAAAATTTCCCAGCCACAATTACATATTGTTGCAGGTTGGAAAGGTCTGAATTTAAGTAGCTGTTCCATTTCATATATATATATTTGAATCCATTACATACTGTAAGAATTTTTGTAACAGCTGTTAATACGTGTTGCTTAAGCTTTAATAAAAGTATTTCAATAGTTATCATGCTAGAGTTCTAAGCTGGATCAATGTCATTTAGTTCTTGAGATTATAAAGTACCTCTGTATTAAAATACATTGACAAGGCATTTTCGTCTCTTCCAAGGTCTCCACTGGTAAATGAAATAATATCTTACCTTGTAAGCTTTAGAAGATATGATACATGTACATATGTTTTCTTGATTTTTGTTGAAAGTTTATGTGTTAGGCTTTTCTCCTCACCTGAGCTTGTGCATCCAGCATCAACATTCTTTAAAGAACATGTCCTCTGGAACTGCTGGGCTTATGTCAACCAAACTTTTACTGAGCTTCACCATTCAAGGGAAGGAAAAGTTTTTATTATTTTTGAGCCGTCAAAAAAGTACCGTCATTTTCCATGTATGGATATAAAGAAAAGCTTTGGAAAAGTTTTTTTCTCAGAAATAACAAGAGCTAGAAGAGCCTTGATGTTTTTGTACATACTACCTGGCAAGCCCTGTATCACAATTGTTCAAAGGATTTTGATTTGTCAAAAAAACCATGTTCCATATATGGCTTTATAGGAAAATCTTCTTGTCAGAAAGTATATGAGCTATAGGCTTAATATTGGGTCTACATAATTCTTGGGTGGTCCTGTATCAAAATTGCCCTAGAATTTTGATCTAATTTTCCTTATTTAACAAAATAGTCTGAAATAACAACACGCAATAAAATACTGATGGTATGCCTGTAACGGAAATGTAATATAATGTTTAGTTTCTGTTTACAGCCGTAAACTTTTTATTTGGTATTTATATAGCATTTATTATGGCATTTAGATTTCTGGTGAACTATTGTATGGCCATGATTATGTTATTTTGAAAATATTACATATGTAAATACATATCGAAGAATTATGTGATGGCACAGTACAATTCTCATTGCGTTGCGTTACCATACTATATGTTATGTTATGCTAGAACAGTCTAGTCATAAGTGTTACATTCCTTTACATTATGGTAGAATGTATCATTTACGATGTGGCTCGTTATGTTACTTTACGAAAGGCCTATTACGTTACACGATACGCTACGTTAGCTTACGATACCTTTATAATAGAAATACGCAAGATACTTGATGTTTTGGACAACTGGTATGATGAAAGGACTGTTGCACCATTAACCATTTTGTCATGACCTGAAAGTGTTTTCTTTAAGTACACTGTAAAACTTCTGTGTACCTTGATTGGGATTCAAGGTGACAAACAATGGGAACACCTCAAGTGGCCTTGGTGCTTGGGAACCAAGTATATGACAAACTGAGGACTTGAGTTACCCATGATTATCTCTATAAAGGTAGTAACTTACTCTAGAGGTAGTGTTGATTTTCTTTATAAAGGTACTAATTTACTCTAGTGGTAGTATTGATTCTTTTTATAAAGGTAGTTACTTACTCTAGAGGTAATATTGATTCTCTGTATACATGTAGTAACTTACTCTAGTGGTACTGTTGATTCTTTTTATAATTGTAGTGACTTACTTTAGAGGTATTGTTGATTCTCTTTATAAAGGTAGTGACTTACTCTGGAGGTAGTGTTAATTCTCTTTATAAAGTTTGTGACTTACTCTAGAGGTAGTGTTGATTCTCTTTATAAAGTTTTTGACTTACTCTAGAGGTAGTGTTGATTCTCTTTATAAAGGTAGTGACTTACTCTAGAGGTAGTGTTGATTCTCTTTATAAAGTTTGTGACTTACTCTAGAGGTAGTGTTGATTCTCTTTATAAACGTAGTGACTTACTCTAGAGGTAGTGTTGATTCTCTTTATAAACGTAGTAATTTACTCAAGAGGTTGTTTTGATTCTCTTTATAAAGTTTGTGACTTACTCTAGAGGTAGTGTTGCTTCTCTTTATAAAGTTTGTGACTTACTCTAGAGGTAGTGTTGATTCTCTTTATATAGGTAGTGACTTACTCTAGAGGTAGTGTTGATTCTCTTTATAAAGTTTGTGACTTACTCTAGAGGTAGTGTTGATTCTCTTTATAAACGTAGTGACTTACTCTAGAGGTAGTGTTGATTCTCTTTATAAAGTTTGTGACTTACTCTAGAGGTAGTGTTGATTCTCTTTATAAACGTAGTGACTTACTCTAGAGGTAGTGTTGATTCTCTTTATAAACGTAGTGACTTACTCACGAGGTTGTGTTGATTTCTTTATGAGGTTGTGTTGATTTCTTTATAAATGTATTGACTTACTCTAGGAGTTGTGTTGATTCTCTTTGTAAAGGTAGTAACTTACTCTAGAGGTTTAAGCACCCCAGTTGGCCCTTTTGCCGACTGACCGTTCCAAGGCGGTAACTGATGGTTTTTCTTTTTGTGTGTTATGTCTCGTCTCAGTGTTTTTGTCACATTTACATTTACCTTGTTTGCCTTTGTCTACAGGTAGATAAAAATTTAAATATCTGTGACAATTTTGATAGGACCTTTTCTTATTTACCTATTCATAATCACAACAGTGTTGCTTGTGCAGTGTGGCGGTCGTAAAAAATCTCCCCGTGCATGTGATCTATGTTGTCATCTAATTCATCCTATCAGGACTGTTACGTATATTTTCTTTTTGACATACCTTGGACTTAGGTTTATTTTACTTGAAATAAAACAACCATGAACAGACTACTAAAACCAAACATTAACATTTCACCCTTAAAATTGCATAATGTGTCTACTGTGTATTTGTCTCATGGTGCTGATGATATATTTTCTAGAAGAGTCACTGTCAATATTTCACCAATAAAATTACACCCGTCTTCCGGGGTTTATATTTCTAATTCGCTGATGATATTTTTTCTAGAAGAGCCACTGTCAATATTTCACCAATAAAATTTATCACGTCTTCCGGGGTTTATATTTCTAATTCGAGTAATTTATTTCTTCGGCAGTCGTGTATTTTACGTAACGTTCCTAGCAGTAATGTAAAGAATTCCCCCGCACAGATGCAAAGTGGACATAATGTGTACTTTAATATCTACAAGTGTAATTATAAAAGATGTAGTACATGTAGATTCCTTAACTGTAACTCCACTGTCAAGTCTACTGTAAATGGCCGTACATTTAACATTTCCTTACCTTGTGATGTTGATTGACAAAGTAACAACATAATTTATGTTATAACATGAAACCATCCTAACTGTAAACTGCAGTACGTTGGACAAACGGGGCGGGCGCTTAAAATTAGATTTCGAGAACATTCATATAAAATCCGTAACGCTCGTCGTTTTAAGAACTACCTTTATAATCATTTTCTAACGACAGGACATTCTTCAAAATATGTGAACATACAACCTTTGCAAAAAAATGTTTTCGATGACGATGTTTCTAAAGGATTTAAATTACAGGCCAGATACAGTGCCGAACTTGATTGGATTAAAAAACTTCAGACTCCATTTCCACTCTGTCTTAATGACAATATTTATCAGGCGGGCAATATTTCTAAAAATTCGAACATTGACATCTTTAGTATTCTATCTTTACGCAAGCGCAAACGACGATCTCATGGAATTAGAAAAAATCATAATCTTAAACGCAGATTTAGGAAAACAGTTTCTATTCAAGATCTGAACACACTTTATATTCGATCTGGTATTCACGCCTTTACTTTGTACAGTTACCAATCTACCCTTGAAATCACTAGTTATTTTGGACAATGAGGCAGATAAAATATATTTACGTACTCATCCTATATATGAGGTGGCTTCCATCATTCAAAAGTATACTACCCATGCTTTAAGACCTCATATAGATAAACAGTCTCAACATAAACGACATTTCATGAAAATCAAATACATTAATAAAGGGATTGATTTTATCGACTTACCTAGTATCTTTCGGGACAAAAATATCATCAATAAATTCCCCAGCTACTTCGAAAACAAAGAAAACCCAATGATTTGTTATAAGTACAAAAAACCCATTAGAGGTCTTAATTTTAAATACAACCAAACAGTAGCAGACCTTAACCTAAATGACCCTTCTCAAGATTCTTTCAACTGTTCAACTTCACCTTTCTGTTATTTACCTTCTGGCCATATCATTACTGGGGATTTAAACATCATCGATGACTATAAATTGAGAAAATTACTCTTTAAGGGTCCGAAATATCGCCTGCCAGATAAAATAGATTTTGACCTTTGTTGCAAAGAAATTGCTGATGCAGTTAATCTGTTTGCCGATCGCTGGTGTAAGAGAGAAAACACGGAGACAATAGCACTTAATACTTGGAAGAAAGCCATTTTTAAGATAATAAAAAAATCGCCTTAAATTCTACCGCTCCCATCCTTCTAGTTTACCTAAGAATCCTTTTTATCACTTAAAACATCTAAAACAGTCCTTTCAGAATATTAACGATAAATTTGTACTTGTACCTGCAGACAAAGCTTCAAACAACATAATTTTTGTCTGACGACTATATTACAAAAATGTACTGAGTGCTGAGTTATCCACCACCAGTTCTTACTCTTGCACCAACCTTGACTATCAGACAGTCATTGGCAAACATAAACAGATATTGCATAATTTCAATATCAAAATAGAATCAAAGCAAGAAAAACTTCCTTCCTTGTACTGGATTCCTAAGCTTCACAAAACACCATACAAGTCACGATTCATAGCTATTGCCAGCTCTAGCACCACCACTCACATATCTAAACTACTTACGTCTTGCCTTACAGCCGTTCGCAATCACGTTGTTAAATATTGTGAAAAATTGTATGAAAATTCAGGAATTAACATTGTTTGGTCTATTAAAAATTCTTCAGAAGTCTTAGACAAGTTTCGTACTTTAAACTTTAATTGCCCTGCAGTTAATACTTACGATTTCTCTACGCTGTACACTTCTTTACCTCATGATTTAATTAAGACCAAATTGATTGCAACGTCTATATATTGCATGTCATGATAGTAATGCATTTTTTACCAGCACTTTCTTAGAAAAGTTTACTATGTGGACTTGCACGGATGTTTGTGAAGCTTTACGTTTTCTATTAGACAATATTTACATAAAATGCGGTGACACTTTATTTAGACAAGTAATTGGTATCCCTTTGGGAACCAACTGTGCACCATTAATTGCAGATTTGTTTTATACTGCTTTGAACGTGATTTCATGTTAACTTTATCCTCTTCGAACCAAAGCCACATTATAGAGGCTTTCAATTTAACGTCACGCTATCTTGACGATATTCTAACTATAGATAATCCTTTCTTTTCTCAAATGATCCATCTGATTTACCCTCCAGAACTTACCCTTAATAAAGCAAATAACTGACATTTAAATGCAGCATTTCTAGACATTGAGATCAATATTTCCAATGACAGCGTCTCTACTAAAATCTATGACAAGAAATATGAATTCAACTTTAGTATTGTGAATTATCCATACCTTGATGGTGATTCACCTCGTGCTACCTCCTATGGTATTTACATATCACAACTTATAAGGTTTGCACGAGTTTGTACTAAAGTAGAAGATTTCAATGCTAGTAACCTGTTTATTTCTTCTAAACTGTTACAGCAAGGCTTTCGTTTTCATAAATTAAGAAAGGCGTTTTCAAAATTCTTTCATCGCAATGGTTTTATTGCTTCTAAGTATAATAGCAGTATGAAAACACTTACGCAGAAAGGCATCCTTCGATGTACTGCATTGCTTGCAATTGACCCTTTTACAGTCAAGAACTTGCATTGCTTTTAAATTACCGGACAGGTTGTTGAGACTATATGAAAACAGTGACTTAAAGCCATAATTGGACAGTCACTGTTGGATTTCTTGTCTCTTCATCTCTCCAGTCGTGCCCTATAAAGGTGGGCCAACTTGAGCAGTCTCCATACCCTTTACGTGAGATTGCACAGTAGGTATAACATCGGGATTGTTTGTATGTCAACTGCGGATAAATCCTCGGCGTTTATGATATGTTTTTAAAACGTATTAACTCTAAACAATACTACGTTTTATTTTGTTGATTTTCTAAAATTGTATTTTTTCTTCCGTTTTGTTTACATCCACTTTTGACACTTTTGGCATATGACGTCATGGCATTTATGACGTCATTATATGGTTCTTATTATATATCAGCGCTTGTACTGCTTTATTTTATTTTAAACTACTCTCTCATTTGGAATTGTTTGGTTGCCGAGGCTTTTATCTACTGTACATACTATACTGTAAATATTTTCATTATATCTGTTTTAACTCCCGATGCAGGTGCTTACTGTTAATTGTGTCACTTTGACGGGATATTTTTTATTTACACTGTTTGTTTGATAGAAAAACCTTCAGGAAGTGCGAGGTTGGAGCGCTCCACAAACCAGGTTTAAGCACCCCAGTTGGCCCTTTTGCCGACTGACCGTTCCAAGGCGGTAACTGATGGTTTTTCTTTTTGTGTGTTATGTCTCGTCTCAGTGTTTTTTGTCACATTTACATTTACCTTGTTTGCCTTTGTCTACAGGTAGATAAAAATTTAAATATCTGTGAAAATTTTGATAGGACCTTTTCTTATTTACATATTATTTATAGAGGGAGAAACTTACTCTAGAGGTAGAGTTGACTTATTGATAAAGGTAGTAACTTACTCTAGAGGTAGTATTGGTTCTCTTTATAAAGGTAGTAACTTTCTCTAGAGATAGTGTTGATTTCTTTATAAATGTAGTAACTTACTCTAGAGGTAGAGTTGATTTATTTATAGAGGGAGTAACTTACTCTAGAGGTAGTATTGGTTCTCTTTATAAAGGTAGTAACTTACTCTAGAGATAGTGTTGATCTCTTTATAAAGGTAGTAATTAACTCTAGAGGTTGTGTTGATTTTTTTATGAGGTTGAGTTAGTGGTGATATGAATTTTGAGGGTAGGAACTGAGTCAAAAACTTAACTGGTGTTCTTTTGATTTATGATGGTAGTTACTGAATCAAGACAATAAATGTCTTGAGAGGGTTGTGTTGATTTCCTTAATGATGGTAGATACTGGTGCTAGAGGTGGTCTTAATTTTATTTTTTTAGGTACTAGCTGACTCTAAAGGTTTGCCTTTTGAGAATAACAACTGAATCTGGAAGGAGTGTTTATTTTGTTTATAAGGATAGATAGAATTTAGGATTACTTGCTTGTTTTTCCTTGTCATTGATAAATTGTAATTTGATGCATAGAACCATGTTTTGCACAGTTCATAAATTGTTGATTGTCACTATGCCATTATTGTGTGTCTACTATAGGACATTAAAGGTGGTATCCAGCAGTTGACCGCTACCATGTGCATGTAACAAGATTTTTCTAGGGTTTTTGAGAATTTGGGCATAATTGCTGCACAAACCCCTACTTTAGTCTAAGTAAAGACGATTTTGAACCCTACCTATATCATAAGACAGTACATATTGCAAAAGAAATCACTCCAAAATCTCAAAAGTAAGTTGTCACATGGTTTTCTTAGTTTAAAAATAGCTCTACAGCGTGGCTCAGATGCAAAATACCTGTTCTCATTGACAAGCAGAGATTTATGCTTCACTGTTCACAAAGATCTATGATATTGATGAACAGCATTTTGCAGGACCTTTTCATGTAACAATGACTTATTTGGTAATTTGAGAAAAAAATATTCGGTCCAACCTGTCAGATTCCACCTTTTAGGATACTTGATTCATGTTGGCTGATTAATAAATTATATATGTCTTGTGTCATGGCACTTATCTTTCAATTTTAATTTCTTTTAATTTAACTGGCTGAGGGAGTAAACTGTTCAGTTGAACTATCATTGTTGTGGAAATACACGTATATGGACAAATTAAAATATTTCATTGGTGTTCAATAAAAATAAATGAAAGATTTTGTTATAAGATAATGCAGCTGTAAACTGTTGGAAAACCATTCCATGGTTCCAGTATTCTGAAGCCAGGTTAAGCCTTCTAATACTGACCTTATGATGAAGTTTAAACCAGCCATAATATTGGAAGCTAACCCGGAAGTTTTCCCTTATGTCAATTTTAGGGGTGTAACGCTACACTGCAATACCATCTATATCGTGATATACACCGCACAGTACGATGCATATAGTGGTACATCTTATTTCGGTACTGAGGATACATTTTAGCTTATCATGTAGGTATGCTTATCATATAGGTACACTATTACACCATGACTTATGTTAAACAATATGTTAGCCTAGCTATTGACATCGCACATTCTTATCATAAATTAACATTTTCACTCCGTACATTCAAATCCCAGTACGTTCACGTGTCAAATTCCTACGCTCAATATTTACTAAAAAATGTTTTGAGACGTTCCCTTTTCTTAAACCTCTTGGCCAATCGAAAACTGTGTCAAACAACCGCCAATCAGCAATAAAAACATTTGCCAACATTCGACCAATGCTGTTTAAAAATGCGCGTGTTCGTTTGTAACAAAACTTCACATGTAACCAGATAAAGTATGATAATAGATGTAACAAAAGGCTCGATCATCGTGGCATGTATATGTCTCGTTTTATGTTTGACACTGCCATATAGTTGTGTTTATATTGGAGCGAATTTGTCCCGTACTTATCACAATAACCCCCCCCCCCCCCCCCCCTCGCTTAGAGCTTTGGAGTCTATAAGTCATTAATCAGAATGTATGACTTAAAACAGTATCCATATATTAAATGATTTAACTATTAGAATAACATAAAACTTAAACCTTAATAAAAAAAAAATGCACTATAATATGTCTTCAAATAATTTCTGTCTTTATTGTAAAATTTGAATGTCACACAAATGAAAATATAACAATTCGGTTCATTGTCAAAGAAAACAGGATAAAGTTTAAAAACAATATGAAGTGTGCAAGCAGTCAGGTGGTAAGTAGTTGTATGAAACATATGAGAAACAATGGAGGCTGGTTGTTACATCTGGAATGTAATATAAAATCCCGCCTTTTTCTTTTATTTGGAATCCAAAATCTTCAATATAAGATTCGGCTGAGCTGATTTCTATTTGATATTGAATGCCAGATCATATGTGGCAGTGCAGTAGTGGATAATTATTCATGCACACAGAGGATCAAAATTATGCACGACCGTAAAACTACAAGGGTAGTAACTCTATAAGATGTACAATGGCTGATTGTTATTTATTAGCACATTTAAGTGTCACAAACATTGTCATGAAAGGGCTTAATCTGGATCCACTTTGTCGTTTGGTGTAAAATAATAATCCACCACTCAATCAACGACGATTTGATTTGAACACGAGAACACAATGTTTTGAACTCGAGATCACAATGATTTGAACTCGAGAGCACAATGTAGAATTTTTCAGTAACGGTATCGCATGGTTCATACCTTGAACTAAACTGCGAAAAGAGAACTGCGGTTTATCATTGTACTGTATATCGTATATCGTTCACCCCTAGTCAATATCATTATTAATATCATTTGATCAAGATTCACAGAATCAAGAACAAGAAAGCATTCAGATTTATAAATATGTATGGTATGTAATTTTGTTTTAGCTGGGTTGGTGGGGATGGGGTGATGACTGAATATGACATACGTTCTAGGGGGTCCAGAAAAAAAAGTTTCTCAAACGTTGTAGATAGTTTCTGAAGTGTACCTTGACAAAAGGTTAATAGTTTTTAATGGTTTTATTGACTGACTCTGAAAGTCTAAAAATTGTAAAGACAAACCTTCAGCAACATAACTTTTTGTTGAAAACTGGTTCAAATTCATCCACAAAATATGCCAAAATAGGCAACACATTCTGCCTTCGAATTGGAACCTAGAATGCAGGTAGTTGTTTGCATATAATGAGAAAAAAATAATAATATTAATAAATCTTGCTATCTAAGCGCATTTTTTTTTCAGCGTACAACAATTATAGTATCGGCGGATATTATACTTAACAGATATGCAATATTATTGTCTGAATTTATATTTCTGTTGGGTGTTCGAGAGTGTGTAGTAAATAATTTCGATGTACAATATTTATGGAAGTGACAAGTAACACTCATGTTATAAAAAAAATCCAAAATTTCGAGTAGAACATCCAATAAATGGTGTGACAAACAAAACAGTGCTGATTTACCACGAAGGACCCAACAAATTACAACTATCTGTAATTATTGTAAAATGAACTAAATAAGAAAGAAGTTTGGAGTTTCGGCACATCAAACAAGCAGGGAATTTATTAAACCTTGGACCAAAATATAACAGATTGTGCACACTTTGTCAAACTACCGTCGTGTTCCAGTACACTGTTCATTTGGATTTTAGAATTGCAATTCACAATTGCCAAAGCATATTAATTATAGCAGTGTCTAAAACTTTAAATGTTTGAAACAGCAACATCTTTTAGCTAACAAAAACTGCACAAATTGTTAAAGGTGGTATCCGATAGTTTGCCTTATTCTAATATCTTATCTCTGTTTGGGGTATGTGTACATGATTTCTGAAAAAAAATTCTTCAGTCTAAGCTTTGAAGGTTTTCCATAGTACCTCAATTGTAGGCAATAAAACTTGTTAATCAACACTTAAATGTTCATTATTTTCAAATCTATAAATAAGAACAATTGGAATTCCTGCTAAATATAGACATCGACATCAGAGCAGATTACATGTCACCTCAAGTGGCCTTGGTGCTCGGGCAACAAGTATATGACAGACTGAGGGCTTGAGATACCCATGATTATCTCTACACAGTTTCTAAATGTGTGAGATCAGGCCATTTCTCAATAAATATTGAGTAAATCCGGGCCTGTCATCTATGCATAATTAAAACATTTAAACATTTTCAGTTATGATTTTAAATTAATTTTATTTCATAACAGTACTCACTAGCATTGGTACATGAAAATTCATATGTAAGTAATAGTGTTGGGAAGGTAAACTTTGCCCTTTTTCCTTGTAGATGAGATGTAGCTCAGATGGTTGAGAGGTCAAGAGGTCAGCTGTGTTAGAGGTCAGAGGGGCAGAGCTGAAGGGGTCATTCTTCATAAAGTCAAGTCTTGGGGTTGTCTTTCCGTTGGAAAAAGCAGCAAGGGCAATAAACAATCAATTGGTTCTTTAAAACAATATACAGTTTGAGGAATAAAACAAATGATGGAAAGATTCTTAATTGTGGAAAACGATTTTGCAGTAACGAAAACTGTGATACATTTGAGAGAGAAAATCTTTCATAAAAAACAACTTCAGATTGATGGTGAAAAACTGACAGGTGGTTCTGCTGGTGCAATTATACTTGCATAAATGGAATTCTGTGTTGAATAGTTTGGAAACTGTATACCCCCCTAATGGTAGTGAACTTATTAGTAGTGCTTATGGTTGTGTTTCATATTTTGTTTGGAGCACATGTTTGATGTGTATTATGTTAGGTTTAAATATAATCACAGTATAATAAGCTGAACAAAGATGTTCAACACCTGTATTCTGTATCATGTCTGTTGTGCTAGATAAACATCGGTTTTGCAAAGATGATACCGAATATTGATTTTAGATACCTATTCATTACTGTTAAACTTGCATTAGTATTCGCTTACAGACATATTTGTAATTTTTACTAATACTTACAACCATTATCAACCTGTCACAACATGACAGTACCATCCTTTTGATAACCGTGGTAAGTGTATCTTCACTGATAACATCCATGGTTTTATCAAGCAACAACTTAGTAATCTGTAATAGTTTTTGCAGGATTAATAGAAGGCATAGTGGGTGCAAAGAGTAGAAAAGATTATCTGGCTTGCTTTAAAATTGAATTGTGGCTCACTAAAGCTTGCCTTGAAAAAGGTGTCTCACTCAGTCACTAGATAAACTTTCCTTTTATTGGCATGAACAATTTACTCTCTATATCTTTCCTATTTGTTGTTTCATCATTGCGTTCAGAATTTTGCCTGCATGTTATGTCAATATAGGCACAACTGTTTAACTAGGGACACAAAGTGTACATGTTATGTCAATATAGACACAACTGTCTAACTAGGTACATAATGTGAACATGTTATGTCAATATAGGCACAATTATTTTACTAGGTACATAATGTGTACATGTTATGTCAATATAGGCACAACTGTCTAACTAGGGACAAAATGCCTATATGTTGTGTCAATATAGGCACAACAGTCTAAGCAAGGACAAGATATGTACATGGTATGTCAACAAAGGCACAACCTTCTAACTAGGGACAAAATGCCTACACTTTATGTTAATATAGGCACAACTGGCTAATTAGTATAATTAATAGGTAATGATCAAATTCAGTTGGGACCATGGCCTATTTGTGCAGGCAAACAATTCACAGAAACATCTGAATATGCATGAGTAAAAGTTCAATGTTTCCAAATAGCAAAAGTCTGAAGTTTTTTTTAACATGACAGTAAGCATTTTTAAAGGTAATTTTATATGAAATAATTTTTTTACGTTGAACATAAACATAATAATTTACTTTTACTAAAAAGCAATTTTCACAATATGTCAAAGTGTTACTTCATTTTGTATTTTTATTGGTGGAGATATTTATTCCCAACACTGCATGTACTGGTAATTAATTGCATAATATTAATATTTAATACAAGAATTGCAGACTCAAAGCAGTATCTTTCATAGGTCATTAACCTCTGCCATCATTTACAGTTATATGAGAGAATCTTTGCCAAATGAGATTAAAGCATAATTATTTTAGTTTTTTGCTTACATTGTCTATCTTATATGTTCATTTCATAATAAGGTTTTTAACAATAAACTCAAAGGAATGTCAACTTGTAGATTATTTTTAGAACTTAACTCATTTTAAATAACTCAGATATTCACACTGATTAGGATGTACACAGTTGTTTTATGGGACAGCCATTGTTACTACAGTAAAATTTAATCATTTAAGTGAGGTAGGCTGTTTATTTAATGCAACCAAAGTGGGTTACCAAAAAAGGGAAGGAAATTATGATACTCATTAAATATGCTTTTTATTTTTATTTTATCTTTTATAGAAATGATTATTCTACAGTTCTTTTTGGAAATATTTGTACCATTGTATTTAACTTTTACTTTAGTATACGATATAATGAATTTGAAACAGTATACTTCAGTCTTTATGTATTAATGCAATTATAGAGTTTATGTAAACATTATTTTAAGAAGCATATATATATAAACTGTTTGTTTTTAGCTCACCTGAGCTTATGCTATTGTTATTGTGCTAACCCACTCTCCGGCATCCTGCATTATGCTTCCATCAATATTTTCAAATGACATCTCATCTAAAACGGCTATGCCAAATTCAGCTAAATTCTCTCAGAAGCTTAAGTAGATAGGGGAACGAACAGTTGTTCAAATGATTTCGATCCATCAAAAACATGGCTGCCAGGGGCGTGGCCATTTTCCATATATGCCTATAGGAAATCTTAGAAAATCTTCTTGTCCGAATGTGCAAGAGCTAGAAACTTGATATTTGGTATACATGTTCTTTGAGTGGTTCTGTAGAATGATTAATAAAAGATTCTGATCTGCCAGGAGCATTGGCATTTTCCATATATGGCTATATAGGAAAACGTAAGAAAATTGTTCTTGTCAGAAACTGAAAGAGCTAGATTGTATTTTAATTTACCTGTTCTTTGGGTGGTTCTGTATTAAGATGGTTCAAATGATTCTGATCCATCTAAAATCATGGCTGCCTGTGGCGTGGCCATTTTCCATAAAAGGCTATAAAGGAAAACTTAGAAAATCTTCCTGTCAGAAACTACAAGAGCTAGAGCCGTGATACTTAATGCACATGATCCTTGGATAGCCTTTATGAAGACTGTTCAAAGAATTCTAATCCGTCAAAAAGCATGGCTGCCATGGGCATGGTCATTTTCCATTTATGGCGATATAGGAAAAACTTAGAACATCATTAGTCAGAAACTGCAAAAGTTAGAGCATGGTAGACATGTTCTTAGGGTGGCCCTGTATCAGGATTGTTAAGGTAAAGTAAGTGTTATAGATAATATATAGAATTTAAAAATTAATCCAACGGATTAGTTATATTCTTTAGTGTTTTAATTTTTAAAAAAACTATCCAATTTTGAATTATGGATATTATTGTTCTCTTAAATTGGTATTAAAAGCATCACCTTTTTAGAAATAAGCAAACTCCAAATATTATGTTATATCCTCATTAGGAGAAGTGGTTTGCTTTTGAGTATCATTTGGAAACAAGATATAGCCTTAGACAAACCAACCAAACATGTGACCTGATTGGTTTGACTGAAGCTATCCTAAATATGTAAATATTTGTTTACAAACCCAACTAGTTTAAGACTGGTTTTCTGCTTATTGCACTTTATTGCAAAAATCAGTGAACTCTTGATCACAACAAGATTTATTTCAGAGTTGCCCAAATTGTTTTATAAATTATTTTAGTTGAATCTGCAAAATAAAAAAATAATTTCAACACATGGTTTTGATTTTTTAGACATTGAATATACCAGGTAACGAATTTGTAGTAAAATATAGCACAAATCAAACAATTAATATTTATTTACAAAAATAAAATTAAAAAATAATACATGTTTCCTTCTTAATCTGGTAGAGTGACGCAGAAATTATTGTAAAAGTGAAAAAGTAGAAAGTTGACCATTCGTGCCCATACAGGGATTTGAATCATCAATCCCCCAGTTTTGAAGCATTTTAATCCTAATTTTGATACTCTTGAAGTGGAGTTGGAGCATTACGTTTGCTCTACCTTAAAATAATTCTGATCCTTAAAAAAACATGGCCCCAGGAGCATGGCCATTTTCCATTTATGAATGTATGGAAAAAACTTAGAAAATATTTCTTTCAGAAACTACAAGAGCTTCAGCCTTCATATTTGATATGCATTACCCTGTATCAAGATTGTTCAAATAATTCTGATCCATCAAAAAACATGGCCACCAGGGTTGTGGCCATTTCCCATATATTGTTTTATAGGAAAACCTAAAAAATCTCATTGTCAGAAACTGAAAGAGCTAGAGCCTTTATTATTTGGTTTACATGTGTCTTGGGTGGTCCTTATGAAAATTTTTCAAATAATTCAGATCTGTCAAAAACAAAAAAACTTTGCCCATATGGCAATATCAGAAAACTTTGAAAATTTTCTTGTCAGAAACTACAAGAGCTAGTGCTTTGAGATTTTGATCTGTATAATAGCGTAGTCTCCAGGGGCTAAATGCCTACAGCTCTAAGGTGAGCAATATAGGGCCATTATGGCCCTCTTGTTTGCTTAGTATATCTTGTTTTATATTTGTACACGTACATGTTCCTGAGCTGTCCCAGAAATCCTTTTTTTTAGTTTCTAAAAGTAATAGTTTTACCATATTTAATTTACCATATTTATTTCTTTAGTTTTATACATCATTTAAAATAGACATTACAGACTCCCTTTTACCCTTTCATTAAAGATACTTTTGTTTGGATGTTGCTTGCAAATAAAAAACAACCGAATGAATAGACTTTGACATTAATTGCAACCATATTTCAATCTTATGTGAAATCTTTATAATAACTGCATCAACACCAATCAGAATCCTGTTTTTACTGATGATGACACCATTAATCAAACATGCCAGCTTATCCGGGCCCAGTACCCACAGGTGAATGGACTATTGGATGTGTGCGTGCTCTACTCCTCAGATAAGGTGGGAAAGATCAGCAACCCTTTCATTCAGATTCTCAATCATCAGAACCAACACTGGATCACTGTGAGCACTATAGGTTGTCAACCAGGTCACATTCGATTATATGACAGCAAGTACAAACATCTGCCAGGGCATGTTAAAAAAAGATATCAAAAGAATTATGGAGTATGATTCCATGTCAAATGTAGTGGTGGAGAAGGCAGCTTTCCAATGTCAGAATAATTTGAATGATTGCGGATTGTATGCCATAGCGGCTGCTGTTTCATTGGCTAGTGGCAGTGATCCCTCAACTGACAAATATGACCGTGAAAAAATGATGTCTCACTTGGACAGTTGCCTGAAGAATGGACATATCAAAGTATTTCCTCAGAATCAGGGCGAAATAAGAAGATGTAAATCACAGTTATTTGTGATATAGCCATAAGTTATGACTGTGATCATTCCTTGAAATGTGATGTGAAAAATTGTATTGCCAATTTCGATAGAGATATAACACATTAGTGTTACATGATTTATATGGCTATATAGTGAGTTATGAGCAATCTTTAAATGTTTATGATATCATCTTAACACAAAACTGTTAAATCATTAAAAAAATACGTTATAGTAAAGGGAACCCTAGATATTCATACATGTTGTACTTTATGCATAACAATAATAGATGGTTGCCATAGACAAATACTTATAACGATGAAAACAAATTGTTATTCTTTGTGTTAAAACACTGTTTATTACTGTTACAGAACCCTGATAATTGTGATTTACACACAACTTCATATTGTTAAACAACTCCAAAGGCGTTAAGCACATGGTTCATTACTGTGAAGAGCCAGATAGTTCTGACAGACACATGATTCAGTATTGTTAAAGAACCCAGATTATTGTGATAGACACACGATTCATTATTGTTTAAAAACCCAGATGATTGTGATTAACAAATTTATTCATTATTGTTTAAGAACCTGGATGGTTATGATAGACACTCAACTAAGTACTGTTAAGGACACTACAAGGAAAATGGCACATGCCTCATATCAGTCATAATTCATTATTGTTAAAGAACCCAGATGATTATGATAAGACACAATTCATTTCTGTAGAAGAATTCAGATGATTGTGATAGACACATGCCTCATATATTGTTAAAGAACACAGATAATTGCAAGAGACACATAAATCAGTACTGTAAAAGAATCCAGATGATTGTGATAGACTCTATGATTTATTACTTTAAAAGAACCCAGAAGGTTGATAATCTCATGATTCATTTCTGTTAAAGAATTCAGAAGGTTGCTAAGCACATGATTTATTACTGTTAAAGAACCCAGAACGTTGATAAGCACATGATTTATTACTGTTAAAGAACCAAGAAGGTTGATAAGCACATGAATTATTACTGTTAAAGAACCCAGAAGGTTGATAAGCACATGATTTATTACTGTTAAAGAATCCAGAAGGTTGATAAGCACGTGATTTATTACTGTTAAAAAACCCAGAACGTTGATAAGCACATTATTTATTACTGTTAAAGAATCCAGAAGGTTGATAAGCACATGATTTATTACTGTTAAAGAATCCAGAAGGTTGATAACCACATGATTTATTACTGTTGAAGAATCCAGAAGGTTGATAAGCACATGATTTATTACTGTTAAAGAACCCAGAACGTTGATAAGCACATGATTTATTACTGTTAAAGAATCCAGAAGGTTGATAAGCACATGATTTATTACTGTTAAAAAACCCAGAAGGGTGATAAGCACATGATTTATTACTGTTAAAGAACCCAGAAGGTTGATAAGCACATGAATTATTACTGTTAAAGAATCCAGAACGTTGATAAGCACATGATTTATTACTGTTAAAGAACACAGAACGTTGATAAGCACATGATTTATTACTGTTAAAGAACCCAGAAGTCTTATAGTTGGGCTGTAACAATATATTGTACGATGGTATACATCATCCACCTGATAATCATAGCAAAATAAGTCCTCAGCCAATACCGGTACATATTTAGCATACATAATCTGGTAGCAGATGCGTTATTTTATGAGCGAGTTAATTTATGCATAGATTGACACCACCAAATTTATTTGACTACATGTACATAAAATTGTTGCACTTTTGGTGTTTGTTGATACAAACCTTATTTGAATGCTGTTTAAAATTATTTATTTCAACTTATAACATATAGCTTGCTGTTTTTGTTTAAGTGTAGTAAAACACCCCTCACATCCGAAACATGGCCGTCTGAATATATGTACACTTTTTGGTAATTTGTCAACCTTGAATATGATAGTACATTCAGTATCAATTTGATGTGACTTATTTAAAATGGTATGCTTTTTACCTAAATGACCAAACTACTAATAATGGAGCAAAATTTCTTTGATTAAGAGAGAAACTTCTGATACTCTGCATCATACGTTGACATTCCAAAAGAAGTTATGTTGTGGTAAATATTTATTTAAGTTGTACTTTCCAGTTGATATACTAATGAAATACATGTAATACTGATTTGTAAGCATACAGGTTCATAGTAATAGGCAAATCAATAATGTCATATTTTGTCCTAAGCAGCCACCAGACGCAATAGCTCAGGTGGTAGAGTAGCGGCTTGTGGATCAGGAGGTCATGGGTTCAAACCCCGGCTGGGTCAAACCAAAGACTTTAAAAAGTTGGTAGTAGTGGCTTCCCTCCTAACGCTCTGGGCTAAGGAGACAACATTACGACTGACTCATCGATGCCAGTATAATGGACCAGCCAGGGTCAGTCCCCGGGCACGTTATAAGTGCCCCTGTGCTATAATCATAGAAATGTTGCTGCACAATTTCGGTATAAATGCCGGCTAATCCCATCCCATCCTTCTTATGCAGCCAACTAGTTTTAAGCAGCGAAATTTAGGCTGTCCCTTGGTTGTCTGCATAATTCAAGTTTTACTGTAGTTAGATACTGTTTAAAGTGTTGCTTTTTTTTGGCAATGCGCTGGAGCACAACGTCTAAATATAGAATGCTCACTGAAATTTCCACGTGGGGAAAGTTTATTTTACGGATTTTCTAGGTTACACGAAGCTAAATGAATTTATTCTTTACTCTATAGTTAATGTCACAAATTTGGATGCAAACTGTTTCTTTGGAAACCCCAAAATTATACATTGTGAGAAAAACCAATGTATTATCTAATAAACAGGGCATCTGCGAAAAATAGTTATGTGTCACGAAGCCAGTTATCCTCCCCAAAAATATACACTGTAATTTTTAAAATAGTATAGCCGCACATTTTCAATGAAATGATCGGTAAGGGTCTAAAGAGATCAGTCCATTATTGAGCAGGAGTGCAGTTATTTTGCATTTTTATAATTCTACAATGTCTCAGCTTTTTTGCACCGAATTGCAGGAGCTTATTTTAATTATAGCAAATTCAGTCCCACAACAAGTATCTTCATTAAAATATCAAAAACAACAACAAAGGAAACTGTCCGATGTACTACTTCCCGTGCACATTTACGCTTATCGACCCTTCCAACCCTGATAAAATACGGGTGAATGGTGTTCTATTATCTATTTATTCATTTTTTATTTTTTTGTCTGTAATTTTTAAGGAAACATGGTAAAAACGAGACATTTTGGTTTTATTTCTTTTTTTATATATGAAACATTTTAACGTAAATGTACATGGCCGCTCTATGCCCTTACTTAGATAGTAGATAGTAATGCTCTTCAGTACATCCTTCGATGTTCGGACTGCATGTTAACAAATTGAGATTACCTATTAGCAACGAAACAGTCCATAGCCAGAAATAGTTTGTTCTGAACGCTATATTTAGTATGCATGGAAAAAATCTGCCTTAAATGCAATGTTTATGCAACATTTAAAGATACATTAACGATGCATGTAAGGTCCTGCAAATCTTAAAATAGCATTTCCAGGGCTGCCGGCATGCAGGAATGCTTTTATAGCATCTCTGAAGTGTTTGTGGTTAAGAGTTTAAGACTCTGGATTAGAGGTTTTCAAATTCAGTCTCTAGCCCCATCACGCTAAGTTTTCAAAAGCATCTTATTAAAGTTCGGATATTTAATTCACTTGCATAAGAGAAACGTTTAATACACCAAGAAAGCATTTATATGTTCTTGAAGTGTTCTTAGTCAAGAAATTAAGGTTATAGACTCAGGATCAGATTATTTCAAATTTAGACCTGTTATGACAAGTTTAAAAAAGATCTTGTTAACGATTTGGATTATCATTTAAAAACATTTGAAACACACAAAGAAAGCATTTATAACATAGTTGAAGTGTACTTGGCCAAGAGCTTAAGTTTGTGGACTCGGGATCGGAGGGTTCTGGGTTCAAACCCTAGACCTGAATTAGATTTATTCCTTGTCAAGACTTTTATTACATAAACATTTTTCAAAATAAACCTCAGACTATGTTCGGACTAACTATTATGTCCGAACACCCAGATTTACCAGAAAGTAATATCCTTCATGGATCATTATTTTTATAGCTATTTTCTTTCACCTATTGAATGACATACTACTTTTCACTTGACAGCAACTACTGATTCTCTCAGTTTGTCTTCATCCAGTTTACTTTAAATGTGAGAAGTAGGTTTAGTTTAGGAAATGTTAAACATTGTTCTTTGTATACATAATACTATATTCCATAAAAATGCTATTAAGTTTAGGAATATTGGGCCTGTCTTACTAACATTTCTTAACTTAAGCATGAACGTAAGTTACGTTTACAAGATACGATTGAACGTAAGTCCGTCTTACTAAAGTTGCGTAAGTTCGTCACTTTTCGTACGTTTGCAATCGCAAGTCACGGACACCGGAAGTGAAACGAGTACTCTTCAAAACGAAGAAATTCCCCGAAAAGCTGTCAGATTTTGACAGACGACATTTACTGTATTCAGCAATAAGATTTATGAAGTAAGAGAGAGGGGGAAAATGGAAGAAAAAAAAAAGAAAGAGCAACTGGAGTGAGTTGGAAACAAATATGCTTATAGAATTAGTATCTGCCGCTCCAGTTGCACTTTCTTCTGCAGGCCGTGCAGGGGACAGAAATGCCTTTTGGCGAGATTGTGCCAACCAGTAAGTACAGAGCGATCTGATTTCTTACGTATTCTAACTTTTTATGAGTATTAATATTACTACTGAGATGAAGCAATTTTATAAAAAAAAAAATCATGAAAAAATATCTTTATAAAAATAACATTATATATTCAGTTACGGTGAGTACAGTTTATATGGAGACTGTGGCTTAAAGTTTTATTTATGAACTACACATATACTCGAACTCTGTATTATCGACGCATCTTTATTTCCGACGAATTCCGAATATTTCCACATACATTTTAGTAAGACACCATTTGAACGTAAGTTTGAACGTCCGCAAAACTTAGGGTGAAATCTTGCGTACGCAAGGTTAGTAAGACGGGCCCATTAAGTTTATCGATCAAATATTAGATGAACGACAAATTGATTTGGATTTTTTATATGAATAAAAATTTGAAGAATTTTGCAGCAACCATTTTCGCGCTGACAAGTAACATGTGTACTGAACACCGTGCCATATATTCTCTTACTTCCTATTCAATGTGGTGATGGGGGTCAGTTGCATAACATACCCGGTTTTTTTTTTTTTTTTTTTTTTTTTCAAATTATGGGATTACCGCCTACTTTAACAGAAGAGTGACACCGAATTTGAACTCATATGAAATTTAAATGTGGCCTAATCTCTGATCCCACTGGGAGGTTAATGGATTGGTGCTGTAAGCCCACGTGCATCAATTGTGACTATATATTTTACAACCTGGCCCAAATCACATCTCTGTTTATAATACAGGTTAAGGGATCCAGCTATGATCTTATTGTTTTACATTAAGGGGGCTGGAAGGTGACTCTACAGTAACAGATGGTCGTCTTCAGATTACATTCTAAATTTTTGATAGTGTGTTTAGATGCTTACTATTAAAATTGAATACTGAAAAAATGTAATTATTATTCTGCAAATTGTGCAACATACACACATATTCAACCAGTTTTCGATAAATTTTATACATTACATTTACATCACTATTCACAATGTATTTGCTAAAATTTTAAGGTAAACACTGAAGTATTATAAAGTGAATACTCAATAACATCAATGCTGGCAAAATCCGATATTGTTTGTGTATTTAAATTTGTCTTCTTTCACTTTGAACTTTTTAAATCCTTAAATTTATTAAAGACATATTTCAGGGTACGCTATTAAGCAAAGACGAACACATAATTATGATCATTTTGCTCTAATACAAGATAACATAAAAATATACTTTGCCAGAAATTACTTTGTACAGTTTGATTTATTGATTGTTTTTTAAAGGATTTATCGATTA
Source organism: Sinonovacula constricta (assembly GCA_007844125.1). NCBI lineage: Eukaryota > Metazoa > Mollusca > Bivalvia > Cardiida > Solecurtidae > Sinonovacula > Sinonovacula constricta. Next base: position 15,193,668 of record CM017569.1, on the reverse strand, counting down.
CAATCCTCGTTATCATCCTAAAAAAAAAGAGATGGCAAAAATGACTGTTGTTCGATGAAATGTACATGGGTGTTGTTATAAACAGAACCCCGGGACAAATTCTTTCTTGGACTATAACTCAGACATCATGTAACCTATTGTACATTACATTTTTGTACAAATATTTCAATAGGGAGCACACATTAATGTCTAAGTTAGCAAGATACTGACTATCAACAGCATTGCCTCAATTTCAACATCTGCGAAAGAAATGATGCTAAGTAGGCATTGTCATAATAGTATATTTGTTTTATAAATAGGACTGACAGGTTTTTTTTAACAGTTACTGTTGTAATAAATATTTGAATATATGAATGAGGGCAATATTACTTTTAAATCTGACTGAAGACCAGATAAAGCCAGGGTGAAGTTTTGACTTTAGTATAATAATAGGTTTTTAATGTGTCTTCCATAAGGTTTATTTATCAATAATTTTATTTTTCGAGTTAACTGTGTCAGTCTTTTACCAGTTTTGTTCCATTGACATTTTTAAGCACATTTAATGATAAATTTTCTTATAATCTGTGAATCCTGAAATGAAAATATCCAATTCTTTTTTTTTGTCATTCCTCTTGAACCTGTGCCATAAAAAGCAAAATTAATTGATATCTGTTTTGTGAACTGCACATATTTATGCGTTTGTGTGAGAATTTAATAAAAATAAACATTTTTTTATAGTTGTTTTACCACCACCATTTTAGATAGATTGTCATGTCATAAGTTTCTTTAAGCTTTGTTTCTACTGTGATAGATTTCTGTGGCAAGTTTCTTACATGCTACTTAAAGCTGTGTTTACTTCTTTTCTACTGTGTATATTTCTTATATATATATGCCTCATTTCTCCAAGCATCTTTCTGTCAACATAACAGCTTTCAACGACCAACCTCATTTGCATTTTCCGTGTTTGTCTAAATGTCCACATTCTATTTAAAATGCCATTTGTCTACCCATTTATGTTTTTTAATTTGCTGTTACAGTAATATTCCTGCCATTGTCTGTTTATTGCTCTTGACATATCTGTTCCTCAGCTTTCTGTTGTTGTTTTTCTTTTGCCCTTGACATATCTGTCATTCAGCTATAAGTTTATTGCTTCTGACACATCAGTCCTTCAGCTATCTGTTGATTGCCACTGAAATACCTGTCCTTTAGCTGTCTATCTATTGCATGTGATACATCTGTAATTCTGCTATCTGTTTTACTACCATTGACACATATGTCATTCAGTAATCTTTTTATTGCCCTTGATTTGTCTGTCCTTCAGCTGTCTGTTTATTGCCCTTGACATATCTGTCCTTCAGCTGTGTATCTATTGCATGTGAAAGACCTGTACTTCAGCTATCTGTTTTAAAGCCCTTGATACATATGTCCTTCAGCTGTCTGTTTATTGCCCTTGACATATCTGTCCTTCAGCTATGTATCTATTGCATGTGAAAGACCTTTACTTCAGCTATCTGTTTTAAAGCCCTTGATACATATGTCCTTAAGCTATCTGTTTATTGCCCTTGACATATATGTCCTTCAGCTATATATCTATTGCATGTGATAGACCTGTACTTCAGCTATCTGTTTTATTGCCTTTGACACATATGTCCTTCAGCTGTCTGTTTAATTGCCCTTGACATATATGTACTTCAGCTATCTGTTTTTTTCTCTTGACATATATATGTTAGCTATCTGTTTATTGCCGTTGAAATATACTGCCTTTCAGCTGTTTATTGTCCTCGACACATCTGTCCTTCAGCTATCTAGCTATCTGTTAATTGCCTTTGACATATATGTCCTTCAGCAGTTCATTGCCCTTGGCACATCTGTCCTTCAGCTATCTAGCTATCTGTTTATTGCCTTTGACACACCTGTTCTTCAGCTATCTAGCTATCTGTTTATTGCCTTTGACATATCTGTCCTTCAGCAGTTCATTGCCCTTGACACATCTGTCCTTCAGCTATCTAGCTATCTGTTTATTGCCTTTGAAACATCGGTCCTTCAGCTATCTAGCTATCTGTTTATTGCCTTTGAAACATCTGTCCTTCAGCTATTTACCTATCTGTTTATTGCCTTTGACATATCCTGCCTTTCAGCTGTGTACTGCCCTTGACACATCTGTCCTTCAGCTATCTAGCTATCTGTTCATTGCTTTTGACACATCTGTCCTTCAGCTGTTCATTATCTTTGACACATCTGTCCTTCAGATATCTAGCTATCTGTTTATTGCCTTTGACACATCTGTCCTTCAGCTATCTAGCTAGCAGTTTATTGCCTTTGACATATCTGTCCTTCAGCTGTTCATTGCCCTTGACACATCTGTCTTTCAGCTATCTGTTTATTGCTTTTGACACACCTGTCCTTCAGCTGTTCATTGCCCTTGATATATCTGTCCTTCAGTTATCTAGCTATCTGCTTATTGCCTTTAATATATCTGTCCTCCAGCTGTTTATTGCCCTTGACACATCTGTCCCTCAGCTATCTAGCTATCTGTTTATTGCCTTTGACACATCGGTCCTTTAGCTGTTTATTGCCCTTGACACATCTGCCCTTTAGTTACCTAGCTGTCTGTTTATTGTCTTGACATATCTGTCCTTCAGCTGTCTGTTTATTGCCTTTGACACATCTGTCCTTCAGCTATCTAGCTATCTGTTTATTGCCTTTGACATATCTGTCTTTCAGCTTTTCATTGCCCTTGACACATTTGTCCTTCAGCTATCATGTTATCTGTTTATTGCCCTTGACTTATCTCTCCTTGACGCATCTGTCCTTCAGCTATCTAGCTATCTTTATTGTCCTTGACACATCTGTCCTTTAGCTATTAATTGCCCTTGACACATCTGTCCTTCAGCTATCTATCAATGTGTTTATTGCTCTTGACTCATCTGTCTTTCAGCTGTTCATTGCCCTTGACACATCAGTCCTTCAGCTATCTAGCTATCTGTTTATTGTCCTTGACACATCTGTCCTTCAGCTATCTGTTTAATTTCTTTGACACACCTCTCCTTCAATCTGTTTAATTCCTGTGACAAATCTGTCCTTCAGTGATATGTTAATTAACTCTGACACATCTGTCCTTCAGCTATATGTTTAATAACTCTGACAGATCTGTCTTTTAACTTAATGTTTAATAACTGACACATCTGTACTTCAGCTGTCTGTTTAATTCCTCTGACACAACTGCTCTTAAGCTATCAATTCAGCTGACATATATGTCTTTCGGCCATCTGTTAAATTATCAGTATTTCAGCTATCTGTTTAATTATATTATAAATTGATCTATCTGTCTATATATTTTTGCAAACTTTATTTAATTACCTTTACATAAAATATATAACTTCTTTAAGTTTGTTGTTGTTGTTTTTTGTATATGAATATTAACATTTAGCTTTCAGTCTGTTGCCTGTTATCTAGTTTTCTTTAGCTGCCAATTGATAACCTTCAATATATGTTCCTCATTTTTAGGTCACCTAAACACAACGTTCTCAGGGGGAGCTTTTTCGATACCATTTCGTCCGTCGTCCGGCGTCTGTTGTCTGTCGTTTGTCGTCCGTCGTAAACATTTAGCTTGTGAACACACTACAGACCACATTTTTTATCCAATCTTCATCAAAATTGGTCAGAATGTTTGTCTGCAGTAAATCTTGGATGAGTTCGTAAGTGGGTCACCTGAAGTCAAAAAGTAGGTCACTAGGTCAAAGTTTAGGAAAAATTGTGAACAGACTAGAGACCACATTTATAGCCCAATCTTCACTAAACTTAGTCAGAATGTTTGTTTGCATGAAATCTTGGATGAGTTCGTCACTGGGTCACGTGGGGACAAAAAGTAGTCACTAGGTCAATTCTTAGAAAAAGCTTATGAACACACTAGAGACCACATTTATAGCCCAATCTTCACAAACCTTGGTCAGAATGTTTGTCTGCATGAAATCTTAAATGAGTTCCTTATTGGTTGACGTGGCGTCAAAAAGAGGCCACTAGGTCAAATCTTAAAAAAAAGCTTGTGAACACACTAGAGGCCACATTTATAGCCCAATCTTCACCAATCTTGGTCAGAATGATTGTCTGCATGAAATCTTGAATAAGATCGTAACATGGTCACGTGACATCAAAAAGTAGGCCACTAGGTCAAATATTAGATAAAGCTTGTGAACACACTGGAGGCCACATTAATAGCCTAATCTTCATCGAACCTGGTCAGAAGGTTTGTCTGCATGAAGTCATGAAGGAGTTTATTATTGGGTCACGTGGGGTCAAAATGTAGGTCACTAGGTCAAATATGAGCAAAAGCTTGTGAACACACTAGGGACCCCATTTATGGCCCAATCTTCACCAAATCTGATCACAATGTTTGCCTGCATGAAATCTTGGAACAGTTCATAAATTGGTCATGTGGGGTCAATAAGTAGGTCACTTGGATAAATCTTAGAAAAACCTTGCGAACACACTAGAGACCACATTTTTAGGACAATCTTCACTAAACTTGGTCAGAATGTTTGCATGGAATCTTTGATGAGTTCATAGCTGGGTCATGTGGGGTCAATAAGTAGGTCACTAGGTCAAATCTTAGAAAAAGGTTATAAACACACTAGAGGCCCCAATTACTCTACTCCAAACTTGATCAGAATGTTTGCCTGCATGAAATCTTGGATACGTTCGTAGCTGGGTCATGTAATGCAATAAGTAGGTCACTAGGTCAAATCTTAGAAAAAGGTTATAAACACACTATTTCACATGTATAGCCCAATCTTCACAAACCTTAGTCAGAATGTGTGTCTGCATGAAATCTTAAATGAGTTCCTTATTTGGTCTCGTGGGGTCAAAAAAGAGGCCACTAGGCCAAAACGTAGAAAAAGCAAATGAACACACTAGATACCACATTCATAGCCCAATCTTCATCAAACTTGATCAGATTGTTTGTCTGTATGAAATCTTGGATGAGTATATTATTGGGTCACGTGGGGCCAAAAAGTAGGTCACTAGGTCACATTTTAGAAAAACCTTGTGAAAATTCTTCAAGGCCACATTTATGGCTTAATCTTCACCAAACTTGGCCAGAATGTTTGCCAGTATGAAATCTTACATATGTGTTGAAGTGGGTCATGTGGATTCAGTAGGTTACTGGGTAAAATTCTAGAAAATGTTATCAACCTAGTGGCCACACTAATGGTCCAATCTTCACCAAAGATTTCTAAAGTAAATAACTCTTGATTACTTGATGCCAGATTTGAGCCTACTGAAAGCCTGTGTCATCAGGTGAGCAATTAAGGGCCATCATGGCCCTCTTGTTATTTAAATACAGCTGATTGTTTTGTTTTCTTTAATGTATCTTTGCATTAGAAAAAAACACCTTCAACTGCCTGTTGATTGCATTTAATATGTTGGTGTTATCGATTTTCCATCAGTGGCCCCATTAAATATTTCTATTTAGATTTACTGGAAGACAATTTACACTAACTTGTAGCCTGCTGTTCACATTTTATAAGGTAATGGCAAAATCTGTATATTCATTGTATAACTGCCAGCTCCCTGCTGTCTAATCAGGTTCTAATCACTCTTTGCAGCTTAGTTTCTATTAATAACCATATTTAGTTATTTACCTTTGCCTTAAAAATATACATATATATAGTATATTAATACTTAATCAAAATCAACTAAATATTTAGCTAGGTATTCACATTAGATGCAGCAAGCTATAACATAAAGCTGGAACAGGTTTAATTCAATAGTTAAAGGATTAAAGGAGTTAAAGGAGAACACAATAACATTTTCTTTAGCACCAAAAATTAATTATTTTATTATAAAACTTGTGCTTGAATAATTTAAACAGAATCCTATTTTAATGGAAGTCCTTTCAACAGTCTGAAGAAATAACACTTATTGAACAACATATTCCATGTAAGTGGTTACCAATGCAGAAACAAAATATATTCACTAAACAATGTTTGGGCAGTGTTGCTTCTGACACCATCCACAGTTATAAGAAAGCTGGATGTCGGAAGCACTCAAGAATGACCTCAAGATTAAACAAAGGTGTATGTTTAAGGAGACAAGGCACATCTTGTGTCCAGGTATGCTTCAATTGTTAACATAAATATTATTGTCTGTTTAAACTGGAAATTCATTACATTGCGTATTTAAGATATTCATGAGATGGCAGATTTATAAAAAACCTATGCAGCAAATGACTAAAAGAAAGGGTCAAAATGAGGTGTAAACTGCTGTTAGAACAAGTGTTCCACTGACTATGCATTATCTACTTGGCAAAGCTATTTGGGATATACTTTGCTGGGCCTCACTGTTGTCTTTTTTATCACACTGGTTAGCATTTATAGTAGATCTTATTTACGTTGCATTGCAATGTTTGTCCCAGTAATTGATCTATATCTTTAGGACAGGTAATTGTTTTTGCTGATCTATAATTGCTAAGATTTCAAAATTGCCTATAATGGCTAAGCTGACCATCATTATTCGCATATTAAAAGGCAGGTTTTTGGGCCTAGTTGATAGCGACAGAATCCAAAGTTATGAGAAATCTTGAATTTAATAGCACAAAGGATTGATGCTGCATGACCATGACTACCCATGGTCAGTAAATCAGATATGATAGCAGCTAGCTGATTTTGTGTTTATCATTTCTTTTAAATGAAAGAGAAAGAAAAATGTTATAAGCAGGCATGTAGCTGGAGGTACGCAGAATAAGCATTGTCTACAAAAAATGAAAATGTAGAAAGTTTACATATGCAATAAAAAATCTTACCATAGAAATGTAAGGTGTATATTTATTAAGATCAACTAGTACCCCTATTTACACCATCAAAACATGTGTTAAATATGATAAATGGATACTGTAACTGAAGCTCTGCTTTTTGGTATGGGATATATACTAACTTTACATTTCAACTTAGAACTTTGCACGTGATTCTGTCATAGGAATGACCACATCTTGGTAAAATCTAGTGGAGGGATATGTAAAGAATTGCAGCTTTTTGTTTGTCGTTTTCTACTTGACATTTCATTTTTCTTTAGATTTACAAAGGTTTCTGCATTTAACTAACAGACAAAAACTTTATCATTGTTGTTCTTAAGAATGATCTAGTTGCTACATCATAGGCACTGACATTTGCTGACTTAAATCTGAGAGGCAATTCATGACTAACTTATCCTTAGTTTTCTTATTGTTTTATATCAATTCGACTTATTCTACTGAACCATTTGTTGCAATATCTCAAAATGTCTTAAAGGCAATCTCTGTTTTCTTTATATCATGATACCTGTGCTTGAAAACACAAACTAAAAATATGTGTGCATTAAGTGATTTATTTCCTATATAAATAAATAATGGTGATAATTTTTCAGGTAGCTTCTCTGCTGGAAATAAAGAACTCCCATGATGAAATACAATTCTTGTATGTTTTAAAGTGCTAAAAAACATTTTAAGATTGTGTAATGATATGTGTCAGATTATATGTTAAATACTATGCTGTTTCAAGTATGTTGAATTTTGGTCACTTAATCTTGCTGTCGAATACTTAAATTCTAACACACTTTAGAATGGTTCTGTCGACTGGGGCTTGATTGATAACAGTATAACAATTCAATTACAGTTTAGTTCTGCTGTATTTGTATGAAGGTTGATATTTAATAGCAAATATTATTGAATAATAAGGTCAGTAAAAGGAATAAAAGCATGTTATTCAACTTCTGGAATATTTTGGCATGTCATTGTTGATGGTGATTATGATTCTGGTCAGGATGTAAGATTGTTAGGGCCGTAATACAATGATGAGATGTTTTTTCTTCTTTCAGTTTTTTGTTTCTATTTCCTTTCATTTACTAGATTTACTCAGATCAGGTCCTCACTCACTACATACTTCAGATTTTTACTTACTGCAATACAATTGAAAAAGTTCAACTGACTCTGTTCATTGTTCAACAATTACACAATTATACACTTTTATATTTTAAGATTCGTTCAATATTGTCTTAAGAACCCTGTGACGCTTAGGAAACAGTGTAGAAATAGTAATTAGTGTATAAACATAGATAGTATAAACATGCATTGATTGCACAGGCTGTTTCAGATTTCATAGACAGATACCAATGGCATTGACTGATATGGGATGTTGTATTTGACTGTAGAAATACAAAGAAAATTAAGTGGACATGCAATAAAAGTTTAATCATTGCAGTTCTGGACAGTTCTTTCAACTGGTTTCATATGAGACCAATAACTTACATCATTTAATGACTTTCAGCTTTTGGAGTTGGAGAAGGATGTTTTAAATCAGGCTAACAACTGTTATAAGTTAGTGCACATTGCTATTGTAGGGAGGGAGTTGCTTCAAGCAATTGCCTATTTAGTTAAAAAAGAATACTTTGGCTTTGAAATAAGAAAAAAAAACACAAAATTATTCTTGGGCTGACATTCAGGAATGCACTAAAGGTAGTCCTGAATTATGAAAAACATAGTTTGTTTACTAGATTATCAAAAAACATTGTCCTATGGTAACATTAGCTAAGTATGCTATTCCTTTACCTTTGTTCTTCTTGTTCTTGAACAGGAGAAAATGAGGAGCCCATATATGAAGAAATAGACGAGGTGTTGGCACGCAATGATGACCAGGCTGACACAGGTGGCGGTCGTGTCCGGTTAAGTGTACGTAAGGGGGACATTACAGAGGAAACATGTGACTGCATTGTGAACAGCTCTAATACGGACCTTGACTTGACTAAAGGTATGCTAGGAATCTAGCATATAATCATCTGATATTCATACTACAAGATACTTTGTTTACTTCTTAATTTCTAACCTTTAGATTGAATCCACTCACTTAAGACCAATGGCCATTTTAACTGTTTTTCTGTTATTAACATATAGCGTTGTATTTGATTTTTTTTTAAAGACTTGCTTGATTGTTTGATTTATTAAAAAGTTGACTATATCCTCCCAAAATAACCTCTTTTTCTGGTAAAAAGTATTCTCCATTTACTTTGATATTATACATTTTCCACTACATGTAATTTAGGACATTTTATGAGATATTACGTTTCCATTTTTCTGGAAGCAGTCTGTTCGGGGTCTACTGGTCTCCCGCATTATATCTCGGAGAACAAGAGTTAGCAAATAAATTAAGTTCTTGTTTCTTATGTATAAAAAGAGACTACTGGAAGCTACACTGTCAATTTATATTAGAACTTATATATAATAAAGTTATACAAAACTTTCTTGTATAACAGGCTGTGGAAATTACTTTCAGATATATCGTGGGTATAATATAGGTATGTCTTGTATAACCAGCTGTGAATCTTGCTTTTACTTCCAGCTTTGGATGAAACTTTAAAATGTAGCACAGATATGTCATGGATATAAAATGAATAATAATAAAATGAACATATATTATTCTTGAATTATTAGCTGTGCATATACCAACAGGGATGATGGTATCGTGTATATAATTTTTCCTTCTGTTTACAGGTGCAGTTGCAAAAGCTTTGCTCGCTAAGGGAGGTAAAAAACTGGAAGATGAGGCCAAGAATAAAAGTAAGCAAAATTAAATAAAAGCGCTGCAAGCACTGTGATATTCTGACTCAGAAAAAAAAGTGACAACTAATGGATGCACTGTCGTACATACTTTTTGTGTTATTTGAACAACCTGTTTGAATGAAAAAAATCCTCTGTTAATGTAGTGGACCTAGCAAAATCTCAACTCTTGACAACCAAGGCCATTTTCCCCTAAGTAGGTCACTCTTACCCCTTGCAGATTTTATTGCATAAGGGGATTAGTATAACAAAATGAACACTAAGACAACATAAAGCTATGTTTATTGCCTGAGCCATTTATTACTTTGACTTGTTAAAAAACAGTGGTTACGATAAGTAGATATCTCCTACTGGTTTTGGGGTCATTGGTTGAAATAGATAGTGAGTGAGAAATATATATATTTCAACATCTTTAACTGCCTTTTTAAATAGAATATTAAACTGTTAAAGTAAAATATTTTATCTGAAAATGCTGAAGCATTAAAAGTATGTAAAAATAATTTATTCTTTAGATAAATATGCATGAGAAGTGAAATCCTCTATTTCTAGATTATGATTGTGCAGGTGTAAATAATATATTGTCATCACGTTTCTTAAATTTCCAAATCAGTAACTAAAAATGTTTCTATTTTGCCAAATGTAGTATAAGTAGTAGTGTGATGTAATGTCAGTCTACTCTTCACCTGTTCTGCAAAATCTCAAGCACTGCATTTAGTTAGGTCAATAAGAGACTATTCATTTTCATATTTTACTGGTGACTTTAAACCATCTGATTTGCACTCACTAATTGGCAAAGTAATGCTCTCCAGCATGTTTTCAATTTAAAGTCTATAACACTAGATCACACGAGGTCATGATCTTAGTCACTTAAGTGCTTATTCATAAGTATAGAGAAACATTCAAGCATTTTAAGTTTTGGATCACTTGAAAAATTTGTTAAAGTTATTTAACTTGTCGGCGAGATTGGTCATTCTTACATGCAATTAATACATCGAAAGTGTCATCGTACATTTGAATCTTTGCTAAATTGATATTTATTGCATTGTATCTATGACTTGTACATTTACCCAGTTTATTCATTACACTAATGATCATTATAAGTAAATTTCCTTGCATCAATGATTTATACAAATTAATCTTTTTATAACGTAAATGACATTTTTTTTTTTTTTTTTTTTTTTTTTTTCTTTTTTAACCAGGTTTTCTGGGCTGGCGGTGTCAAACAGAGGGTTTCCGGTCGGTCAATAACTTTAATATGGATAAAGCAAACTTGCTGAAACTTTGGATATAGCAAGCCTGCATTAACACCTAGCTTGGGACTGGATTTGTGGCCAGTCAAGTCAAGGTCACTCTCACTAAAAACAGATAAACAGTTTCGGGTCAATAATATTAGTTTGGATAAACCAATCTTGCTGAAACTTTTGGATATAGCAAGTTTGCATGAAGACCTAGCTTGCAAATGGATTTGGGGCCTGTTGGATCAAGGTCATTGTCACTGTTAATAAAAAAAAATAGAAAAACAGTTTCTGGTCAATAACTTAAGTTTGGTTACACTTATCCTGCATGAAGATCTAGCCTGGGATTGGATCTGGGACCATTCGGATCAAGGTCGAGCTCACTGTTTCTAGAAATAGAACAACAGTTTCCAGTCAATAACTTTAGTTTGGATTAACCAATGATGCTGAAACTTTGGATATAGCAAGTTTGCATGAAGACCTAGCTAGGGTTTGGAATTGGGGCCTGTCGTGTCAAGGTCAAGGTCAAGGTCAAGGTCTCTGTTTATAAAAAAAAAGGAAAACAGTTTCTGCTTAATAATTTTTTGTTAAATTGTTAAATTGCTGAAAACCTGGTTGTATTGGCACGGCCATGTCTCTTGTTTTTAATGCCCCTAATAAAGGGTCAGAGACATATGAGGTAAACAATTTGATCCATAAACAATGTGTTTTTTATCCTAACTATTAAGACCAACTTTCTATTAAGAGCACTGAGTCAGAAAGGAAGGTGGTCGTAATAGAGGAATTTTACTGTATTGAGCTACCATATCTTTGTTAAATAATTATATCTCTATTGCAATATTTGAAAATAGAACAGTTGTGCCTACTGATTCAAGTTATAATAAACTTCCATTGACCCTATCAATTTACTCTAGTTGCACTGGCAGATTGTTAATAGTGAAATAATCTCATTGATTTAAATTGATTTGATAGGACAAAAAAAAAGTTTACTTTTCTGTAAAATGTGCTTTCATACACTTAATTCTCAACCTGTTAAGCATGATTCGACAAGACTTAGGCAAAAAGAATAGAACACAACCAGCCACATGCAGCTGAGTCTGTCAGTATGACTCATTTGGTTTGCATAGACAAAAAACAAAAAAAATTGGAATTGTTCGCTTCTTACTTTCATCATGGACATAAGCATTTCTGTGCACACACAATAGTGATGTTGAGTGGTTGCTTAATATCACACTTTAACAAGTGAGGCTTAAAACAGTCAGTCTTTTATACAGTGTTGACATGTGTTTTTTACAGGCACGCAGATGGCCAAAGATCATATAGTTGTGACATCAGCACCTGGTCTCAAGTGTAAGAACATCATCCACATGGTGGCCCAGAAGACTCTCCCATCATGGAAGACACTTATTGACAAGGTTCTCATTGAGGCAGAGAAATTGAAGCTCACCAGCATTGCTTTTCCAGCACTTGGCACAAGTATGATATAATGTGTTAGTTTCAGCCACCGGAATGTCAATAGGTAGAGAACATCAGTCATAGGTTCAGTCCAAGATCATAGCATACAGAATTCGTTAGTAATAAGATTGCCAAAGGTCAGCTTGAAAATCTTGATTTTTTCCCCATTTTCCCAATCGCAAATTGACGTTAGGGACAATTAGGCCTAAGGACATTCAGGGAGTCAATTCACCCCACCATCTAAAGCTCATTGTTATTATGCTTCATCGTCCTTTTGCAATTTTGGACATTAGGAGTTTGTTGTATTTTTAATGAGATTCAAATCTATACAAGTGGACCAAGGAAGTAGCTTTATGAAGGTTTATTGTTATAGATGTATGTTTGTTCAGGAGACATTTACTCATTTGCCAAGAAGATTTAAGGTATAGTTAAAACATCACAATATATGCTCCTTAATGGTATATATCATTTATTTACATCAGGAATGCCTATGAAAGCAAAGGACATAGTAAAAGTGATGTACCAATCCATTGTGGAGTTTGACAACACTAAGCCAAGCCACTTAAAGGACATCAGGTTTATCATCTTTCAGCAGGATATGGTAGATGATTTCTGTAAAGGAATAGAGAAGGCATCTGGCATAAAGGCAAAGAAGAGAGGCATGGGGGCATTTTGGAGCACCATCAAAAGTAAGTAGGACATGTGTTGTAAAGTTATAACCATTTTGCAACTCAAAGTGTGGAAGGAAAGGTCTCCTAATAGAAACTCATATACACATACTTCTAATCTAATGAATATTGTTTCTAAGGCTTATTTCATTTTATAGTATCAACCATTCAGTGATCATTAAACGTTTGATTGTTTTGTTTTTTTTTCCATTTTTTTATTAATAGTTAAATAAATTACATAGTATGTTTATTCACAACTGACTTTTGAAATTGAAATAAAATTAACATTACTGGTGTCTTAAGGAAGTTAGTACTGCTTTAAGAAGGATAAAGTGGGTTAACAAATTGATTGTAATTGTGTAGCTGTTTTCAAAAAACAGTAGAAAAACAAACAAAAATAGTAGTCAAAATTAGTCAAATATCAAAATGTTAATTAACTTTGGGCTCTAACTGACTGATTGATTAAAATACTCAATGTAAAACTCAGCATATTGTTTAAACAGCATTTGACTAAAATTCAAATTATAAAAACAAAAGTAGCATTATATTATGTAAAGCATAATTTGTCTTTATTATTTATCAGACATCAGTAAAGCCACTTAACATCGAGAAATAATGCATGTATGAGAGTTCTTCACCAAACATATTTGAAGTGTTGTAAAACAGTGTTATGATTCAAACTAAACTCTTTTGTGTCTTTTAATTTGAAATAGTTCAACTCAAACTTGCTGACATTGTTGCACCACTGAAACATTCACTATTCACTACTTGACTGCATACATAATAAGAACATAACTAAAAAAGTGTCTTAGTTTTCTCCATTTTGTCCTTAATGTATCTCTTCTGTGTACAGGTGCTTTAGGCAATAGTAAAAAGAAGTCCAGACGAAAAGTTGCAAATCCATTGTTAGTGGTTTCCACTCTGATGGACAAGGCTGATGTGTTTACGGTGGTTGTTTATGGCATGAACTATAGAGATATCAACGATGCAATCCAGCGCCTTAAAGACATAATTGACAAGGAAACCATGAAAAAGACATTTGAAACTTTAACGATAAAAAAGATGGGCAAAAATATGGTATGAAATAAAATTTAATTTTTTAAATAAATATTTAATATATATATTGAAATACAATATATGGTGCATTGTTTATCTGTATAAAAAATGATATTTTTCTATGAAATGCCAATGCTCCATATTTTTACCAAACTTCCTGTTGCAACAAACATAGCCATTTATCCATACATATTTTGTGACAGAACAGAGCGTCGCTTGTGGATCGGGAGGTTGTGGATTCCTTATGCTCAGTGCTAAGGGGACAGCATTACGCCTGATTCGTCGGTGTCAGTATAATGGGCCAGTCGGGTTCAGTCCATGGGCACCTCATAAGTGCCCCTGTGCTATAATGATTGAAATGTCGCTGCACAGTATCAGCTAAAATGCAGGCAATAAGTATAAGGTCACTATATAAAGCACAGCAACTTATTAACTGCTGCAGCTTCAGTATATATTTGAAATGTACGTCACCAGTTGTGTTTAAGGTAGTTCTAAAACTGGTATTACACAGCTTTATGCCACATACATCTCATACCATATTCATACATCTTACACCAAATACAAGTCACAATAACCTGTATAAGTCAAAATGCTACAATTGTGGTATATATAGTTCAATCAGGAAAGATGATGATGATCGTCATCATTTTTTTTATTTCTTCTATCTTGGGAGGAAAGTTTATAGGGCTAGATTTTCTAAATGTTTGTCTAGGAGAATACAAGTCATAATATTATGACCAAGAGGGTCCAAATGTCATGCCCAAGGAGTTAGGTTTTAAATATAATAACTGAATCATTTTAATTGGGGTCAGTTTACTACGCAGCATTGTGACAAATTAGACCTGTTCACATGACTGGGCTAGTAGAGCACCAGGTTTAGACACAGGCAACAAGTTTAATTGGAACTGTGGCCAGTTTTTGGTGATACCTGATGGATCACATTTTCAGACAGTCAATTATCACTAATAAATTAGTGTTCGAACCCTGGCTGCGCCCTTCAAAAGTGTAAGATATGTGACACAAGAGGATGCTGCTTACCAAGATAATTTTTTAATCCACATGTATTTTGGTCTCTTTCAGTATGTCTTTAGGATGAGTCACACAAGTGATTTTGAAAAAGAAATGAGTGAACTTTCAGCGCTATGAGTCAATTGATTTTTATTAGTACTTCCATCTATTTACTATATAATGCAGAAGGTTATTTTGATAAATAGGTATTCCACACACAAATGGTTAATTTCATAGAGAATAAGACATTAAAATTTAAAAATGCTATAATCTATCATCCAAGTTAAGCCAAAAAATCTTTTCTTCAGATAACAGAACTGGTGGCCGTGGCAAAACAACATCATGTTGGCTTGCAGATTTCCCAAGCAACAGGAAAAATAGATATTGAAGGACTTCCCCAGAATGTGATGGCAGTCAATGATAAAGTGCACAGGTGAGGGACATATTATAATCAATGATGAAGTACATAGTTGTGAGATATAGTGGTAGTCATCAGTGAAGTACATAGTTGTGAGGTATAGTAGTTGTCATTAATAAAGTACATAATTGTGAGGTATAGTGGTTGTCATTAATAAAGTACATAGTTGAAAGACCGTCTCCTGATAACTGAAATACTGTTGGTGGGACGATAAACTCAATAAACAAACATATTTGAGAGATAGAGTGGTAGTCATTAATAAAGCACATAGTTGAGGGATATATAGTGGTAGTCTTTAATGAAGTACATAGTTGTGAGATAGAGTGGTAGTTATTAATGAAGCACATAGTTGTGAGATAGAGTGGTAGTCATTAATGAAGTACATAGTTGATAGATATAGTGGTAGTCATTAATAAAGCGCATAGTTGATGGATATATAGTGGTAGTCATTATTGAAGTACATAGTTGAGGGATATAGTGGAAGTCATTAATGAAGTACATAGTTGTGAGGGTGGTAGTCATTAATGAAATACATAGTTAAGAGATAGAGTGGTAGTCATTAATACAGCACATAGTTGATGGATATACAGTGGTAGTCATTAATGAAGCACATAGTTGAGGGATATAGTAGTAGTCATTAATGAAGCACATAGATGTGAGATATAGTGGTAGTCATTAATGAAGTACATAGTAGTGAGAGTGGTAGTCATTTATGAAGAACATAGTTTAGAGATAGAGTGGAAGTCATTAATAAAGTACACAATTAAGAGACAAAGTGGTAGTCATTTCTTACACACCCCAAAACTCAGTTTTTCATCCATATAGGCTTAATTCATCTGTGTTCACATTTTTCAATGATATGAATAAAACATACACATATTGTATGCTAGTTTTTTGACATTATAATCTTAAGAACATATTTTAACAAATAAGCATGGCTGTTACTTACTCACCTGAACACAGAGTGTTTCGATAATAAGGCAAAAAGTCTGTATCCTTAGGTATATATGACTTCCTCTTGGATTCACTGTCACCTGAAGCTATTTCTAATTAGAATGATGACATAAGTTGCAAGTCATTCATGAAGCATTGTTGATAACACATGCTTATATATTTTTGTTAAGTAAAGAACTCATGTTCACGATATCCAATCCAGTCTTATATTTTGTTAATAAATTATATATTTCCTGCAAGTATCAAACTTGTCTAATTAATTTATTGGTACTATCCTTGTTTGATTGCATAAGCAAGGAATGGGTCTTTTAATGATATTCCAATTCTTACAAAATTGTCCCTTTAACTTTTACTTATATTTCCAAAACATTATAATATGTGACTTCCCGTATTTAGGCAAGCATTACCAAATCCAACAAGAATGTAACAATTTTCATTTTGATCTTATCTAGCTACATACGAACTATTGAACAAGATAAGAGTTTCAAAGAGCATGCCCTGTTGTTGTCCAACATAGTCCAGTGGTACTACATTGATGTGACTGAGACTGGCCAAAACCTGGTACCATATGAAGTCACTATTAACAAATTGATAGAGACAGCTTTCAAAGAGCAAAAACAGAGCGTACACTTCTCGTAAGTATTCATTATGGTGAAAGTCAAACTTGAATTGAGTTCAACTACATTTTAATATTATAAGAATTGTGTAATACGAATTACAGAATGTCAGTTCACTTTGTGCAGACTAGTAACAGAAAATTATTTTTCACTCTCTCACTCGACTACAAGATTTATTTTTTATAAAATATCAACATGCTTTTATAGTTTTAAAACGTAATAATGTTATTGCTTATACTTTATCCACATCTCTTATTGGTGATCACTACTTATTGCTTCTATATTGATTTTGTTTATGGATCACTATATATTTACTCTACTTTTCTTACTACGTAATGTCAAATTGAAAATTAGCTGATAAATTATTTAATTGTCAAGGATATAACACAAAACCGTCATTCTTGTCTATAGAAACTAATCACATTTATTCTTAGACCAAGATAGCAGGTGGGGTGTTTCAATGTTTAGAGATAACAAATTCACTTTAGATACTTTAACAATTTAGAAGCTTGTATTCTTTTTTTTGCGTCCACTGACTGGATGTATTGACAATAATTGTAGCAGTAAATTTTATTCAGTAAATTATATTCATATTGTCCACTTCAAGATTTTAATGTAGCAAAAAGCAAGCCATGGTCAACTAGTCAGTATCTTATGAGGTCGGATTGTCATGTTAACTGGTTCCCTTAAAGAGGTATAATATGGTAATACTGACCTCATTAGTTTCCATAAAGAATTGAATATATAACTGCCAGGATTTAAACAAGTATTTGTGTTTGAAAAAAAGATAAAGGAATACATTGAACAAAGCTTGACATAAATGATTACAGGTGTAATGGAGCAAGTGTCTTACTACCAATCTTAGAGTCGCAGGGTCAAAACCACTCTGAGCTATATACTTTTTTGCACTGAGAATTTTTTCTTTTGAAAGGTTACAACTTTAACTCTGGAATATAACTGCTTTTTTCTGTACAATATTAGACAAGGAATGCAAACGACTGATTGCTTTTGAGTAAATAAATGGATGAGTGTAGCCATTCATAACATGAGTGAAAAATTCATATGTGGAAGATTTTTCTATATTGAGTGATAAAAAGAAGATTGAAGCAAGAATCAAACCTGCAACTTCTGAAAAACAAGGTTATTCTATGACTAAGCTTCAATTGATCAGTCTAAGGCAACTAGTGTAGCTCAAGATCAGAATGCTCCAAAGACCTACACTTTATGCTGCAACGTCCTTTTTAATATCTTGCAACCTCTGCATGAAGTTTTAAGCCTCCAGCAATAATCAAAGTCTCTGGTCGACAATATTTAATGTCAACACTGACAGGCATTAATTGTTTACTTTACAATACTGAACCCTGTCCATCTTATCTAGCTTTGGCTTTTATGTTTGTAACGGTATCACCACTAATCTTAATCCATGAACACATGACATACACTAAACAAATAAATAAATAAAATGTCTGCACAACTAGGGTACTGTTCACAAACTGATTACACGATTATGTATGAGGGCACTTATTCTCTGTCAGAGTAATATTATAAAAAAATATTAGCAGGGAAATGTGATATTCAACTGAAACAATGTGAAGGCCTTTTTGATTTTTCCACAGAAAAATATATTGAGGTACACAATGTATGATGATATTGCTTGATATAAGCTAATGGTTGTTGTGAACACTGATATGCGCTAAATGTTGTTGTAAACACTGATATGAGGTAAAGTTTGTAGTAAACACTGATATCTGGTGGTGTACTTAAGGGATAAAGATGGCGAGAAATTCAAGATTGACTTTAACACCATGGAGGAGACATTGGATGATGGTACAGGGGATAAACTGAATGTGATCCGGAGAGATCTGCTAAAAGGTAACTGAGGAAATACATTTTATTGAGTGTAAACATATTTCATTATAATCTTCAGAATAACTTACAGTGATATGTGTACTGTAATAATACAGTATAAACACTGCAAGGGCCGCAAGCTCCACCACTAAGTTCTGTTTCTCATTGTGTTGAAATAATATTATGTTCTAATGATTATTTCAGTTTTTCATTTTATAAGTTAAAATATAGTTTGAACCACGTTTTTGGAAGAGACGCCATTAAATAGAGGAAATCTGAAATGTCAAGTACATATGAACACACTATAATAGATATAGACATGATAGACATGAAGAAATGCTCATTATTATAAAATTATATTATAAAAGTCTATTATAGGTTGTTGTCTGATGTATTATTTTATAAGGGATGTTGTGAATAATTAAGTAAGTATTAAAAGTATGTCATTATTAAATCTAGATCTGATCAAAGCTTACAGGACTGGTAAATACCAAGCTATTTGTGCACATATTGTTGTGCTTGGTTTTGATAGAGTTATGGCCCTATGTTACCTTTAATTAGTAACTAAGGCAAAGCAATGTATGTGGGTATTCATGATATATTTGATGATACACTTTGTTGCTTTATCAGAGGGGATGTATAATAACGTACTGGCCCGTATCTTTATAGGAAATGAGTTTCTTGTTTATATTATCTTAGGAGCGGTATTTAACTAACAAACAAAAAGATGTTTCATAAAAAACTTTTTGCACTTATTATTTATCCTTCATATTTCGTAGAGTGTTTGTCCATATTACTATTTCAGAAGGGGTGAATGACAGAAAAATCAGTCACAGTTTCCGTCTTCATTTTTATTTCAGAAGGTGCATTTGAGCCACCTAGCACATGGAAGACTATGAGCAGCAACCTTTTGGTGGTCCAGCTACAGCCTGATGACTTGGAATATAAGAACATCCTGGACACCTTTCACAGATCTGCAGGCCAAAATTTTAATGTCACCAGGGTAACTAGAGTCTATTCATATTAATGCAAGGTTACAAACTTAAATAATAGTGTAAGGACAAAGCTTGGTTATTTATTATATGAAGACAAGCATTTCAGTAGGATAGGATAATATTAATTTTGAGTCAGCAAGATGTCAACAAGTCACATAAGCTCAAAAGAGCTTTTACAACTTACTTTATTAGGTAGTGTAAATATAATTTACCATAGCAACGTTTAATTACAAATCTAGAGGCCTAATGGAACAATTACAATGGTGACCATCCCAAAAAGAAATCTGAGTTTTAAAAGTATTAAAACCTGTGCACTGTCTAGCAGATTCTGGGAGTGAATTCCACAGGACTGGTGCAGCAAACTTGAATGATCTTTGTCCATAGGTTGTTGTTTTTAGCTGGGAACATGTAAAATATTGGAATATCTAACATTGTATTTAGCTTCTTTCTTAACTTCCATATCTTGTAACAAAGAAGGTGCCAAGTTGTTTAGAATTGTGAAAAGTTTCTATGGCCATTGGTTGCTGTTTGTGAATAGGAAGAGTTGGAAGTTTTTCATACAAGATTTTGTAATCATCATACACAAATCTTAAAGCTCTTTCTCTTAGCTTTTCCTTTTTTTCTTGTATTTAATACTGAACAAAAATGCCATGCTAAGGAGCAAATATTAAAATTTAATAGCATAAAAGTACGAAAAGCTGCAAGTCAATTTAAATGATGCAATTTTTTTACCATTTCTTTTTAAGGATATTCAACCGCATGACTGTTTTTGTCTTTAGTTCTGTGTGGTGTTCGCAGATTGCTGTCAGAACATTAAAACCTAGTGTCAGCATCTGTCAGTGCTTCTGTAGGAAGTAACATATATTCTATTTCTGCACTAATTACACTGGTCATTCAAACTCAGTCTATTAACCCCACATCTTATCATGTTGGATCCTGTCTGACCAGAGAAAAGACCTTAATGGGCCTTCTTCCAGCTGCTGTGTTGCATTAGTAGATGTACTCAAATATTTGCCATTAGTTCTTTTAACATATTTGTCAGCATTGATGATAACTATTTTTGTACAATATGCATATGTGTCACACCATGACTTGGCATATATTCACTAACAATGTGGGTTAAAATCAAAACAATTATACTCTAGTCAAACATTGGTCAGTATCAATACTGGTTTTACCTTTGAAGTATTTTTTTACAATAATTAGTATTTCTTTACAAGCCGAGGCAACCCCTATATCGCATTTGTCAATAAATAATTGCCAAAATTTTAAATATGTAATCTACAATATTACAATATTCTGTTTGTTGGTTTGAAAGTGGTGACTTGAGTTCAAGTCATATCTTTCATATCTTTGGTCCTAGAATGTTTGGTGAATACCCATTTTAGTAACTGAGATCTGGCTTGTGTGTTTTAATATGCTATGAAAACAATATAACACCACATAAAATTAATGACAAGATTGATCAACATTGGTCAGTAACAAAGCTGACTTTTCATTTAGAATCGTTTTTGGATGGTGTCACTTGTGACAGCATTCAGAATTTGACCCTCCTTGACCTTGACTACCTGCAGTCAATAAATGCCTGGGAAAAAATAGTATTTGTAAAGAAATAAATATGTATGTCCAAAGAGACTAGATGTACAAGATGTGTCAGTCCAACTATGCTGCAAATGTTCACATTAATATTGTAATCTGTTCTAGTGAATATATTGTTCAGTACAAATATATATGAAATGTAGATTCATGAATGAACAGCGTTGTGCCAGAATATCACTTAATAACGAAAAGGTCTAAATGGGGAGTAAACTGTTGTTAGAACAGGTGTTCCACTGTCAATGCATAATCTACTGGGTCGAATTATTTGCAATCTTGCTTTGGCCCTATGCCTTCTGCGGCTGTGAACCAGGTTATGTAATGACATAGGTCATTTGTTTTATCTCAGCACGGGCCGCAATAGCTCAAGCAGTATAGCGTCGGCTTGCGGATTGGGAGGTCGCGGGTTCACATTTTTGTTCTAAGATGAATAATCCCTTTTCAAAACTATACTACTCCACTTTCTTGTTAAATATGTAGAACTCTGTGGTCCTAAAGACCAGAATGGTCCAAAATTGTTAAGTCAACAGCTTTTTGAAAAATGTGTAATTCTTAATTCACTCATAAATACAGTAAATACAATTATAGATGAAAAAATATATTAGGCACCTTTTCTAATGGTGCAACTTTTATACATGTACAAATATGGAACACTGACTGCAATGGTATTGTGTGTGTTAGATTGATCGGATCCAGAACAAGACGCTGTGGCAACAGTATCAGGCAAAGAAGAAGCAGTTAGAGAGTCAAAACAAATCTGACACACAGAATGAGCGACTGTTGTGGCACGGAACAGCCGTTGAGGGTGTAGACAGCATCAACAAACACGGTTTCAACAGGAGCTACTGCGGCAAGAATGGTAATGCGTCTTATGTTATATTTTTGTATGGGCGGTATGTATTCTCAAAAACAATATTGCGAGATTCACGCATCGTTTTCCATGATTCGACATAAATTTAAATAATGTGCAGAAATGAAACAATCGAGGTAAAAAAATAGAAAGAATGTTTCACTGCTGCCATGCAACTAACCAATATGTTAAGTCTGCCATCTACAAATCCATTTAACCCTTTGCTGCTCGTTGTCGACTTTTCACTACATTACACTGTAATTTACAGTAAAACTCAAAGGTCCATATGTGTAGGCTACAACCATTTGTGATACTAACTGTTTTTTTTTTTAAATATTTACTAACTTTGTACCAGCGTACACTTATTTGCGTTTTAATAAAGTCGGGTCTGCGTTCCATAAGCTTCTTGGCAGTGAAAGTTTCCACTGTTCTGGGGTCAGAATTAAGGACAGTTGCTCCACCTCTTTTTAACAAGCAGATAAATCCCTTGTAACAACACGACAGTTTCCACAGATGACCCAATTAGTGATCAGATTCCCTGCGAGAACAGGGTCATAAAATTGTCGCGTGCCGACTGCCGAACAACGGTAGATCATCGATGCCATCGATGACACATCTTCAAGATCGATCTATGCCGACGCTCATGCATGTGTGCCAAAATAACACAATAAAATGCTAAAGTTTAACGCTGGGTGTGATGGGCAAATCTGTTGGGTTAATCTCCTCAAACTGTGCACGGTACAAGAGATGAGAAATGACGTAAAAAATAAAATCCAAACAGGCACGTCATTAACATAAACATGGAGCCAGCACATAGCGACTCCATTGTAAACTGTTAACCCGAATTAAAACCCGAATTAAAACAACAACAATCAAAGCAAAACAACTAAGGTGGGATAATTCCTGTTTTGAGTTAACGTACACGGTTAACTCTTAATTAAACCATGTACATCGATTATACAATGAAATTTAGAGTTGGAAAGTGACACCTTTCCTTCTCCGAAAGATAAGTTGTGTAAAAAACACTGTGGGTCGCTATGTTTACGCTTCAAAACTGTGATCATGGCGCCTAATTATCCCCTTTTTCTAACGAGATAGAGGTCAAAGAACACGTGACTTTTCTGAAATTAAGTAACCTGCGGGTGTATGTGTCAACAAGGAAGCAGAAGGAATCAGGGAAGTTCCTTAATTACCAGTGATTATTGATCACTCTGAGAAAGGTTAACATAAAATGATCTGCTCTCTGGCGACCGCACCTGCAGGTCTGGACAGCATTAAAAAATAAATCACAAATATATTATGTCATTTGTCTTTATTACTGATGAGAAATTGGTTGTCGATCTTTACCATCAATGTCGATATCGTTTTGGGATGCGATTCCCAGTCCGATTTTTCTCAAATTTCGACAGTGAGTGCGAGTTTGATTGTCTTTTATGGCTATTTTCATATATCAAAGTAATATGAAACTTATTAGATTCTAATCTTAATTTTTTTTCCCCAAGCATTTAAGTTAGACGGATTTACAAATGAATGTTATCTTGTGGTTATTTACATTTTTAATATATATATATATATATATATATATATATATATATATATATATATATATAGAGAGAGAGAGAGAGAGAGAGAGAGAGAGAGAGAGAGAGAGAGAGAGAGAGATAGAAAGAGAAAGAGACGGGGGTGGGGGTTAACCTCGTTTAAAAACTTCGACGTTTTAATTACCTTACCTCTCTTATTTACTTAAAAAATGAGAGTTCTAACGTCACCATATTCTTATTGAAAAGCTTGTTTCTCCTACAGTTTTGTAGTTTATGGGAAATAATTTACATCATTGGCAAGGTAATTCATTTCTCTATTTCACTTATTAATTCTCCAGAACCATTAAGCTGCTCCTTCCATTAAGTAAGGATTAATCAAACATGGTGTCAGCGGTCGCCATTATCACCTAATTACCCAGTCGGGTCTGTGCACACAGGAGTGCAAAGGTAGTCAGCCTCCTGTGCACTGTAGTACTGTAAATGGGGGTCTGCACTGTGTGCCGGGGGCTCGCAGTAACGAGGTCTCTGAACAGCAAAGGGTTACTATGGTATTTTATCATTATCGGGTGAACAATAGTTCTGATTATATGGGCACCGGGTGACCTTTGTTTTATATGTGGACTGAGTGGGAATAATACCATGCAAAACTATTGAGGACCGTATCTGCATCCATGGTCTAACATCCAAAAAGACGCACAAATCTACTCTGAGCCACACAAGACTAGTGAAAAATTTTGCATTGGTAAACATTCTAAGTCACCCACTGACTCCACGGACACTCACAGCGAAAATAAACATACGGGGGTTTGGTGGATCTGCAACAGCTCAATTGTTTTGTTGTTTTATTTTAAGTTTAAGTGTTATATTTATACTACATATATCCATACACAATATACAAACACAGCCCGTTCTATGTGTGCAAATATATATGCTTAGATAGTATATACTTGGTCTTACAATTTCGTCTATACCCATTTAAGATTTGATGTAACCCATGAACAATCTGTCACATTTCAGCTACATATTATGGAAAAGGTGTATACTTCGCTGTCAATGCTTCCTACTCGTGTAGTGACACTTACTCCCGACCTGATACAAACAGGAAAAAACGAATGTATTATTGTCGCGTGCTGACTGGAGAATACACACTAGGAAAGCCAAATATGCGTGTTCCTCCAATGAAAGACGTTCAATCGCAATCTCTGTTTGATTCTGTTGTGGAAAATATAGCCAATCCTAACATGTTTATCATTTTTAATGACACTCAGGCCTACCCAGAATATCTCATTTATTTCAGTAAGTAGATAGAAATATTGGACTATTTTGTGATATTGTGATTTTTCAAAATAAAAATACATTCTGACATAAAACAAGTTAATTGAGAAAAGCAAACCTCTAGCGTCTGTTGCTTATTCAACTGTAAGTACAATCTACTGCTGC
Source organism: Sinonovacula constricta (assembly GCA_007844125.1). Classification (NCBI taxonomy): domain Eukaryota; kingdom Metazoa; phylum Mollusca; class Bivalvia; order Cardiida; family Solecurtidae; genus Sinonovacula; species Sinonovacula constricta. The sequence continues at coordinate 15,168,422 of CM017569.1, read as the reverse complement.
AGAATGAAAATCATGAACAAAATTCGAATAAAACACATTTATTGACAGATGTGAATAACAAATATGGACATAAGGTGATCGTTCTGTTTCGCAGAAACAGAAATGACACTTGATAGTCATACCATTGTTAAATTCAGATAGTTTTATTTTTTATTTATTAGATTGTCAGTTTCATATTGATCACTGTTAATTTTTTTTTTGTAAATTAGATCGATATATTTTGTTTGTGCATGTGTGTTAATTTAATCCCTTGCCAAGGGGTTACATGTATAATTTTCACACTGTCCCTACATCTATTCTTCCATCTGTCCTGGAGCCATTTTAAGGGGTGATGACACTAATTTATGAACGATCACCACTGTGTTAAGAAACACATTCTCTATCCATTTTGTAGAAGATCCAGTTACCACTTCAATGTCAAATGTTTAATATAATGTAATCAAGATTGATTAGTTCTCAGATAGAAAGAATTAGACTCTTCAATAAGCCACAAACGATGACATACAAGTGAGTCAATGTGCACTAACTATGTTGTTAAGCAAGATCAAGGTCACATTTTACGGTCAGCAGTGTCAGTCTTCAAAATTAACTTCCAATAATTACATGCAATTCATAGGTGTAACATTTCGTTCACAGACCCGACCACATTTTACATGACTGAAGTTTGATTTGAGAAACAACAACAATGAGGTCTTTGTTAAGGTTTATCTTTTGTAATTGTCCTCTAATTGAAAGCGCCATTTCTGAACTAATTTTTCAAGATTCAGAAGAAGAAAAAAACACACGCACGTTGGGCGACAAACTTGATTAACAGGTCCGCTCTTAAACTAGATTGCAACTGGCGATCGGTTGTTAATTTCGATGACGGCTGCATTTGGCTGGTTAGATGTATATTAAATCAACAAATATCCTTATTAATGTTGTTACCTTAAACAAGAATGATTATGTACAATTCAACATATATTTTTTTTTCAAAATTTAACTTGAAACAATGCATTACTTTTAGTTGAATAACCTGTTGATGTGAGCATTTCGTTGTTTAATATTTTATATGGAATGCAGGTTTGTTTACTTAGTGCTATGTATCTAGATGTTCCTTTCGCCTCCTGCTGTAATCGGCATTGTTGTTCTTGTAAAAACGCTTTGATGTCAGATTTTTATGTCAGAAAGTATATTTTATTTGAAACCACTTTACTGGTAATAACTGACAGTTTCAAACTGGACAGCAAAGCCTTACAAATGCAGCAACACTTGTTAACATTCAGAAGGCTCTTTTAAATGTACATTATGTTTTGTGTTCATAAAACTAAGAGTTAAAGAACAACATTATATTTTGAATAACATACACCACTAACTGTATTTTTTATCTCGAAAAAAAATTGAAAAAGAAAATATTTAATAAATTATTTTTGTTTATAATTGTATACTTATGACGAATTGTTTTGATTTACAACTACGAGTTGGGTTACCGAGACACACTTCTAGAGAGACCTGGCAGAAACTAGTGCAAGTCATGGTTAGGACGTTCTGTGAAAATGTTTTGAAGTTTTGCAGTAGTGTTAAAGATACTATATTACTATTGATGTTAAGCATCAAGCTATTTTGTTTTTGTGTGAAAACATTTGACATCACTACGATGTCATGATATGTTATATGTAAAATTCCATTGTTCTTAAATCCTTGAATGCCAGTTTTTACAGCTTAATATGACTGTTGTAGGATAAACAATAAGGTAAAATGTCCATGATTATATTAATATGGGTCTCATTTAAAATTTCATTTTAAAGCTCAAGTATTAGTCAGCCAGATTTTGCAAATATAAAGAAATATCTCAAGGAACGCTTCCTCAATGCCTTGCACGTGTATGTACCTTTTATGTTCTGCCAATTTGTTTTGTTTCTTTATCTCTTGAGAGAATATGTCCTAGCATAGTTTAACTTTTGTTTCTTGTGTTTTTTCTTAAGGGTTGTATCCGGCAGTTTGTCTTCTTCAAATACATTTAAACATGGATTCGGGAAATTGGGGCATAATTTTTGCAAAAAGTAAAACCTAAATCTAACAAAAGACGATTTTGGACACTTTCTACATTGTAAAAAAGTAGAAATCATCAAAATTAATAACTCTACATGCCCATACTTTCTAAAATTATACATAAGGATGATTGTGAATTCTGCTAAAAATAGACATCTACATCACACCGGATTACCCAAATGGCTAAATAAAGTTACACACACATTATTTCATCAGGGTGAATCCTATCTTTCTATACACACGACACTTAGCTATTTTTAGAGTTTAATATTATGAAACACTAACAATATTTTTTTTTTGAAAAACAGCGATTCAATAGCAAATTTATTGCAAGATCAGATTTAATGTCATATAAGAAGTCTTTATTACGTAAAAGTTGCCATTGGTTATAAAACAATAAAACGATGAAAAATCAAGTTTAGCATTTCATGAATTATACTGTTCTATCACTGGCATAGATTCAAATTTTCTGAAAACTGTAAGCTTAAAGTAAAGCTCTAGCTGTCTTTTCCAAATAAAAGAAGACAATCGTTTAATAACATTACTTTCACTTGTTTGGGATAACTGTTGGGAACCCTTTTCTGTTGTCATGTGTTTGCACTATTAAAGTTGAACTCTGTCCATATCGCAATGTTTCAGCAACCGCTTTTGGAGATGGTGTTTACTTTGCTGTTGAGGCTGCGAGAAATATATATTCGCGTCCCGATGCAAGTGGTATGAAACGTGTGTACTATTGTCGTGTATTGACTGGAGAGTACACATCGGGGCAAAGTGGAATTCGTGTACCACCCGTGAAGCGTCCTGGCTCGCATGACTTGTTTGATTCTATTGTTAATGATATCGGTTCTCCAATGATGTTCATAATATTCAATGATACTCAAGCCTATCCTGAGTATCTTATCCATTTTTAGTGACAGTCAACTCATTCTTACAGTTTTTCTGAAGTTTTTACCTTAAGAAATATTGTCCTTAATCATGGCTGCTGCAAACTGATTAGGCTCAAATTCCCTTAATTAAAAGCAGCTCATTTATGCGATTGTTTCTTTTATGTAACATGGATTAAGTGTTATAAGACCAATTTGTTGAGAATGAACTGTACCATGTTACTAATTACACAAGTTTAAAAGATAGATCATGATTGAATACTATGATACACCGCAGGGAAGTGAACTTGTATATTATTTTTTGTGTGATGTTGATAATTTTGTTTTTTTAATTGCAATAAGCTTTTTGACCAATATTATTAGTGAACAAATAAAAGAAGTAGATGATATCTAAAGTGCACTACTAGAAACCTACATGAAAATTTGTTCAATAATAATATGAATAATCTTAGGACAGTGAGTTATACGTCCACTAATTTCAAACATGAACAGCGACAGTGACACCACATCCTTTTTAGTTATGTGATAGCTCGCATGTCAGCATGATTTAAAAAGCCATGGGGAATGGTTACGCTGTGTTGCTAGATTGTGCAAGAACTGATGTGTTTATAAATAGAGCAACAACTGAAACGCCTTCCTGTTGACATGTTCCCACTTGTTCGCTTTATCCTACTCTGAAGATATGCCTATCAAATTTCTATTACAAGCCTATTCCCACGTTTCCAGCCACGGCCTTCTGAAAGGGTGTCTACTTTGCCGCCCATGCAGCCTAGTCTTGTAGCAACACATATAGTCGGCATAAAGTACATGTATATTTGTTGTGTGTTGACTGGAGAATACATTTCGGGGGAAAAAAAGACATTCGCGTGCCACCAAGCAAAAAACACAGTCAAGGGGACCGATATGATTCAGTTGTTAACAATGTTAGTAGCCCTACCATATTTGTAATTTTTTATGACACTCAAGCATATCCAGAATATCTTATCCAGTTAAAAGCTTAAGTTTGGAATAATTGCTGTTTGTTATATATGAATTATATTGAGTTATTATTTTCTGCTGAAAGGAGTTTCATGTTTAATTTCTTTGCATACCAGCTCGGCCTTAAGATGTTAAACTTGTTTACAATTTTCTCTGATTGCAAACCCCAAAACTAAAAGTCTTAATAAGCACTGACCACTATAGTTTAAATTGTATGTTAACAGGTACACACTTTGACATTTTACCTAAAAGAATGGTCATTTCCAACAAAAATCATTTACCATGTTTGGTCAACAAAATCGTATAATACAGTCATTTGTACAACAGAAAGCAAAGTTGGGCTAATAATCAACTAAATAATAATTGTACATATTATAGTTGTATCATGTTTTTTTAAATTAATGAAATGGGAGTTTATTCATTAAATTGTGCAGTCCATTTACAAAATGTGGCTAAAATGCATTGTTCAGCATCTAAGGTATTGCCACACTTGTAGTTGTCAAACAATCTTTTACCTGCCAATATTGTAATATAATCTCATAAATCCTTCTACAACTCAACTGCTACTTCTTCTGCTGTGCTTTGGAGCTTTTTCCACTAAGACATCAGGAACATGTTTTGAAAAATATTTATATTGTTTCTATTTATAATTAGAATGTACAATAATCTTTAAAAAATTTGGATTGTTCTAAATGTTTGTATTTATTTTTCTATACCTACACATTACTGTAAAGGTAGTGCTATGTTTGTTTGATTTAAAACTTAATTTGATTTCTCCACATGAGTTTGTGTATCGTACCATTGTAACCTGCGCAGATAACATTAAAACAAAATTATCCGTTTGTATGTAAAGACCACTTAGAATGAACTGTTTATTATTCAAGATCATTTACAATGTCAGTATACTTCATGAGAATAATCAATGAATAGTCGGTACTGTCGTATACTTCATGAAAATGATCAATGAATTGTCGGTAAGGTCAGTACATTTCATGAGAATGATCAATGAATAGTCGGTAAGGTCAGTACACTTCATGAGAATAAAGGTCCATACACTTCACCAGAATGATCAATGAATAGTCGGTAAGGTCTGTACACTTTATGAGAATGATCAATGAATAGTCGGTAAGGTCAGTACACTTCATGAGAATAAAGGTCCATACACTTCACCAGAAAGATCAATGAATAGACGGTAAGGTCTGTACACTTCACCAGAATGATCAATGAATAGTCGGTAAGGTCAGTACACTTCATGAGAATAAAGGTCCATACACTTCACCAGAATGATCAATGAATAGTCGGTAAGGTCTGTACACTTTATGAGAATAATCAATGAATAGTCGGTAAGGTCAGTACACTTCATGAGAATAATCAATTAATAGTCGATAAGGTCTGTACACTTTATGAGAATAATAAATGAACTGTCGCTAATGTCTGTACACTTTATGAGAATGATCAATGAATAGTCGGTACTGTCGTATACTTCATTAGAATGATCAATGAATAGTCGGTACTGTCGTATACTTCATGAGAATAATCAATGAATAGTCGGTAAGGTCAGTACACTATATAAGAATGATCAATGAATAGTCGGTAAGGTCAGTACACTTTATGAGAATGATCAATGAATAGTCGGTAAGGTCAGTACACTTAATGAGAATAATCAATTAATAGTCGGTAAGGTCAGTACACTTAATGAGAATAATGAATGGATAGTCGGTAAGGTCAGTACACTTAATGAGAATAATGAATGAATAGTCGGTAAGGTCAGTACACTTAATGAGAATAATCAATGAATAGTCGGTAAGGTCAGTACACTTAATGAGAATAATGAATGGATAGTCGGTAAGGTCAGTACACTTAATGAGAATAATGAATGAATAGTCGGTACTGTCGTATACTTCATGAGAATGATCAATGAATTGTCGGTTCTGTCGTATACTTTATGAGAATGATCAATGAATAGTTGGTAAGATCCATACACTTAACCAGAATGATCAATGGATAGTCGGTACTGTTGTATAGTTCATGAGAATGATCAATGAATAGTTGGTAAGGTCCATACACTTAACCAGAATGATCAATGGATAGTAGGTACTGTTGTATAGTTCATGAGAATGGTCAATGAATTGTCGGTACTGTCGTATACTTCGTGAGAATGATCAATGAATTGTCGGTACTGTCGTATACTTCGTGAGAATGATCGATGAATTGTCGGTACTGTCGTTGACTTCATGAGAATGATCAATGAATTGTCGGTACTGTCGTATACTTCGTGAGAATGATCAATGAATTGTCGGTACTGTCGTATACTTCGTGAGAATGATCAATGAATTGTCGGTACTGTCGTATACTTCGTGAGAATGATCAATGAATTGTCGGTACTGTCGTATACTTCGTGAGAATGATCAATGAATTGTCGGTACTGACGTATACTTCATGAGAATGATCAATGAACTTTCGGTATTGTTATATACTTCATGAGAATGATCAATGAATTGTCGGTACTGTCGTATACTTTATTGATGAATATGCTCTTTATAATAGTTCACTGTTAAAAATCTTGTTAATTTTGTTTCTAAAAATATCTAGTTTATAAAGCTTTTTTTCTACCGGAACATCTAGCCGACTCTTGTGTGTATTTATTTCTCTGTAACAGCCAACGCTATTGTCCATCACCTGTTAGTCTCTATATCACTGCCACAGACAGAAAAGAAACAGTTCATGAACTTTTACTGCCAATTTGAAATCATTCAGACAAGACTTTTAACTCTCATTGACAGTGTGTTGAACAAGAAGAAAAATAAAAACTATGAAGAAAAAACAACAACATAAAAATGTAATAAACTACAGATTTATGAAACATAATCCAGACATTTAAAATTTTACCTAAGAATAATGATAATACTTGACAAATGTTTACAAACTTTTAGACGCCAAACTTTGACATATCTTGTTACCAAGCGTTACCAAATAATACTTATTGTCAGCCCGTCTTTTAAGTTTCTATTCCCAATCCATTAATTTATGTTTCAGCAACTGCATTTGGAGATGGTGTGTACTTCGCTGTCAATGCTTCCTATTCGTGTCAAGGGAAGTACTCGCGTCCAGATGCTGGTGGTATCAGACGTATCTACTTCTGTCGTGTGTTGACCGGAGACTTCACGCTAGGAAAGCATGGCATGCGTGTTCCACCAGTGAAGCAGGCTGGCTCACATGACTTGTTTGATTCTGTAGTCAATAATGTCAGTTCTCCAATAATGTTCATAATTTTCAATGACACACAAGCTTATCCCGAGTATCTCATACACTTCAAGTGACAGCCATCTTGTTGAAGTATGTTAAAAAGGAGCATTTGCTAAACAAGTATTTTTGTCTTGATTAATATCATATAAGTATATTTATTTTGCATTAATAAAAAAGTTTTATAACATATTGACAATAAGTGTCATGACACTGTTACTACAAACCGTAGTATAGTAAAGTAAGTAATGCAGTATTCGCGACATAAAGTGTTTGATGTTAAATTGTTAGATGTTTGTTTTTCAGTAGTAGCGTCAAAAGAACTCACTTTTCATACACCTGCCTAATGATGTTTGGTGGTTTTAAAAACACGTAAAATTTGATTTAATTTATTCGTTTATTACTAATTTAATACTTAATGTTGTGATACTAAAAGAGTAATGGATTTGTAAAGATGTGTTTTCCATTTACCAAAGCTGTGAATAGAGCTTATCTTGAAAAAGAAGCATGCATAGTATATTGTAGAAGGTCGTCTTTGTATTTTTTACAACCAAGATTAAACCATGCATTGTTGTTACAAATGAATATAATCCAGTGTCGATAACTATTGATTTTATTAATGCAATTTCACGCATAATGCTTTACATATAAAAGTCATTTTGGATTTTAAGATTGTTATGGTACAAGCTGAAATTGGTATCATGCTGAATAATTATTCATTTGAGGTTAAAATGTTTGTATAAACCCATGGAATGTTACTGTTGTTTTTGTTATTAGCGCTACTTCTGCAAGTGTACATGCGTTTGGTTTAAAGTGAATACTCAGACAGATATCAATGGCTTGCTCTGTATTCTATCAAGTCTTCGTTTAATCATACGAATTGTTAGCATGAAGTTTGCGAATTTACGGACAGTTATTCTTTTAGTTACCTAAACTTTTTTTAAATGAACGATGAAAAAAAGCCACTACATATAACCTTATTTTATCCATTCATCGTATGTGTGTGTGTGTGTGTGTGTGTGTGTGTGCACGCGTGTGTGTGTGTGTGTGCACGCGTGTGAGAATGTGTGTGTCTGTATAATGGTAGTAAATAATTCTAAATATTTTTTTATTTGAAAAACATATGGCAGGGTTAGAAATTAACTTTTTGACAAGTAGCAAATACTTGCTACCTGGAATAAAAATAGTAGCAGGCAACACTAACTTAGTAGCAAAAATGTTCTCGCATGGAAAAAATCCCTTCAACCCATTAACAACTCTCAAACCACTGTCTGTCCCCAAATGGAGCTATGTTAGGAACCTAGCCCTCTCTCCTTTTAGCCACCATCTGTTCTGGGTCTGTGAATGCTTATGGTCCTGTTATTTTCTTCCTAAACAGTATGATCATGACCCCAGTTCCCAAGTTGTATCGCCAGTCAGACCGAATCCTTTTTATGGTAAAAAAGCCTCTCTAACAGAAGACAGTAGAAATGACAGGTTTTCGCTTCAAAACGTGTGAATGTCCATTTCTTTTTCGGTTTGACAGAAGAAAGTATCGATTGCAGCTGCAAATTAGGTATTGATTTTTGTCGTAGTTTACTTCGGGATTTTCACGCTTTATAACCGGAATATAATACGGGTAAGGCCGATGATGATCGTTCCTGTCCGTAGACGTCGGTAATGCACTAAGATTATGCAGAAAATGCTCATCTGTTCATAAGTTAACGTTCGGTGACTTTCATCTTTCCTCAGTATTTTTTCCGCACCAATAAAACTAGTAAACGGACACGACCGATGTTAATCGAACTTTCACGAACAAACACTCTTTAGCTTACCCAGTACGCTATTATAAGAACAACTAGAAAACCGGTGATAAGACTGATTTAAATGGAAAACGGCTGTTATTTCCATTTTACTGGGCAGATTACAAAGCAGCAACTACTTGCTACTTAATCCTTATGTATGTAGCAAAATGGGGAGTTCGAACATTGTCGTATGGTAACCTACAACTATGTTATATAGTTTTGTCGTATGGTAACCTACAAATATCTTATATAGTTTTGTCGTATGGTAACCTATAAATATGTTATATAGTTTTGTCGCATGGTAACCTACAAATATGTTATACAGTTTTGGCAGTTCTATACTACAATCGTATAAACAGCACTTAGAGCAGTCAAAGCTGTTACTATGGAAACCATTGCATTTGTCAGAGGTCAGTTTGGTCAGCCTGATAAAATGTCGATGACATTATTATGATATAGTTTTTTAACTCTTTTAACTGGTGTTTTGTGAGCTATTTGTCACTCCTTCGCATAGTACATTTGTTTAAACTTTTCATTTTGTGTTTTATAAAAAACATTGTTTTGATATTTAATCAATTGAGCCTGAAGAATTTAAGTTGCTAACTGTAGGAGTGACGTTGGTCTATGTTGATGTTTACTTTTTCTATTTTAGTAAAATGTTCTTGTTTTTTTATTTAAAAATATTCATTTCAATTAAATTTTTGTTTAAGAATCAGTTGTTCTACATTTTTGTTTACTTTAATTCTTAAATCACACAGATCGATGAATCATTATTCTAATGACTGATATGTACACATATACGTATTCTTGCACGTTTTGATTATGTCCCTTGTCGATACAGCCGCAGATTGAAATCTACAAAACCATTGAATGTCTAAAAACCTACAGTGCTAACTGTGTAGAGATCCTTGCAGTTAATGTTTGATTTGCATCTTTGTCTTATTGAGTGAAGCCAGTCATTATGTAATTCCAGATTGATCAATCTTCCTTTGACGGCTATCTGGTCAAGGTATGCAGTATTTCCTGTCATGTTAAGCAGTATGCTCAGTTGTATTAAGATGTTTGCTAAAATATGTACTAAAATAACATTATATGAATGTCTTGCAAATGCATCTGACAATGACAGTTTCATACATGTCTGTAAGTGTCTTTTCAGCCAATTACAACAATGTACACGTGAAGCATATATTTAATGTTCAAACTGACATGCGGTACGCTGGTGGTTCTTCTCAGACATTTTTCATAGACTTTCCTTCACCGAAACAGCTAAATATCTCTCTAATGACCATACTTGTGACGCTGGGATGCAATTCTAAAAACAAACGAAAAATAATGTTCAAGTCCCTGGCAATGGACTTTTCATAAAAAAAATCTTTGAAGAATACTTTAGACTTGCTAGAACTTTGACAGTGAATAGTGCAGACCCTGTTCTGAAGCTCATTTTGTTGGTCTAAATCAGATCTTTTTACTATTCTTCAATTCATTTAGTTAACTTAATAAAAGCTCATTTTGACATACCCTGGTCACATACTGAATTGTAAAATGCTGCCAGACAGTACTAGCCTAATTCTTGCATGTGTATATTTTAAGGCTGAATAGCAACTTTGCTGTTTTGTTAAGTGCATGGGAAGCTGTTTTTATGAGCGTTTTATAGCGGTTCCAAATCTAGAAATAAAAAAGGAAATCGAAAACAATGTTGATTTCTTACCCAATAGTCCCTGTTAAATTGCCACGTGTACAGGGAATAAAGTGTTATAATGTGACTAAATATAATGCAGTGTTACTTTTGCATTATTGATATAGAGTTGACAACATACTGCGTTTAGGCCCTTACCACATAAATGGATAGAGATTAGCTTGATTATTCTATGAAGAACGAGACCTAAATCACCCTGCGTCGCTTTCCCAGTTACACCCAGATAAAAGTTGGAAAAGTAATATCAAGCGTTTTATCATAATAATCAGAAGATAGAATGGAATAAAACTTCAAACATACCTTTCTAGTGGTCATACAGATATAGTAAAATATTTTAAAGCGTCAGGCCGATCTTTTAAGAAACATGGTCCTGGTAAGCACATGAGTACATACAAGATACAGGCGTTAGATCTGATTTTGCGTGCAAATACCATCATTCCAAAAAAAAACACTACCAAGAAATAGTACAGTGTGGTGCGCTTTTCTGAGTTTAGTTGTGTACATTTGTTCTGCATTCAGTTGGTATCTTTTAAAATGGTAAAAAGCATTGATGCGAACATAAAAGGGCGCCGTCAAGCTAATATCCGACAGTGGTATATTTTGCATAATAAGAAACTTTCAAAACATTGTTGTGAAAAACATTTTAAAATGCCGGCAAATTTAGTTTGAAACGCCCGACATTTGTAAGATACACGCAGTAGTATATAATTTTATCATCGTTAGCGGTTGACTTGTTTTTAATTTTATTGCACTACTAAACGTGCAAACAATATCCTAATTGCTCCGTTTATCAATGTACATTTATCAACATATACAGTAGTGATAGAGATAGTACAGCTAAAAAAAAAAGGTCGAAAAAACACGAAGTGTGGAGTATTTGAACAAACAGTGACTTCGCGTAGAATGCGCTTTCACTCCAGAAAATAGGAGTCACTTCACGTAGAAATGGAGTGATTAAAAAAGAAGCACTTTGCGTTTCTTTGCGAGTAAAATAGAGTGACTTCGCGTAGATCGACCGGTGAAAAAGCTGGACTTCGCGTTTCTGCGAGTAAAATAAAGTGACTTCGCGTCCCCCTAGTGTTATTGAATAAATAAAGCTATGTATTTGTTCAATCTGGCAAACAAAAACAAAAAAAATCGTTCCGACACAGAAGACACAAACGATAAAATAAAATAAAAAAACTATCTCTTAACTTGTTTTGATTATGTGTCAAAACCATGTAATTGCTACAATATTTTGGTGTCAATTAGAAGAAATAACCAGCACGTCAAAGATGTTTCGTCAATGCGCATTTTTAATATATGTATCGCACCTATTTAATATAGTTATAATAGAAGTAAAAGTAGTAGCAATACTAGTATAAATGGTATTTCTAGTAGCAGTAGTAGTAGTAGTAGTAGTAGTAGTAGTAGTAGTAGTAGTAAGTAGTAGTAGTAGTAGTTTTTGTTGTAGTTCTTGTAGTAGTAGTAGTCGTAGTAGTAGTAGCAGTAGTAGTTTTTGTTGTTGTTCTTGTAGTAGTAGTAGTAGTAGTAGTAGTAGTGGTGGTGGTGGTAGTAGTAGACGTTGTTGTTTTTGTTGTTATTTTTTTCTTATTCTTGTAGATGCTGTTGTTTATAATCATTTGGTTTATTTGTTATCACATTGTTATTTTACCTAAATCATCTAATTGAGGTTGTAGTAGTAGTTGTCGATCTTAAAACACTAACTGCAGACTCAATGAAGTCGTTTACTTTTTAAAAAATACTGAAAAACAGAAACGGAAACATTCCAATTAAAGACATCGATATAGAAAGATTGCCCACTTGTCTTCTTTTTTTATGTATATTCACAATTTTACAGCTTTTTAGATATCGAATAATTTCCTTTACGATTCAATTAAATTTTACAGAATGATGGGGAAAGTGTTTTATGTGTATTGATTGATTGATTTTAGCAGTATCTTTGATAATAGGTACATCCTAAACGGGTAATCCTTACAACGCTTGAAAATGTGTACAAGACACAATTCATGTTTTTGATATTAACATAAAACTACCGAACTATACAAAAGATCTTCTCTTACGTCTTGCTTATTTTTATATGTATACAACAATAAATCAGAATTTTAAACACGAAATTTATTGATGTAACTACTTAAATAAGGGCCTCTATACATACTGGTTAATGACACGAAGTGATATGAGGAAAACCTGATATGGTGATACTAGTACACAAGCTGGACGAGTGAAGCCTGTGTAGTAATATTCCAATTAGGGCGTTTTCGCTTTTGTTCTGGCAGACCGTAAACCCTTACATACATACCGGATGTTACGTAATTTCTCTCCATGGGGTATATTTTTATTGCCATGTGACACTTGTTACGAACCTTATCAGATGTAAATGCGCACCATTTACCGCAAAGGCGATACGACACATCCCCGTGTAGTGACTTCGTTTATTGAAATATTGATGATGTTGAACTAGTTAAGTGATAATCTGAGGGCCCTTTTCTGACTTTTTCATGATCCTATCACGTTCCCCACCCATGGCTGAATTTGGTTTGGCCAAATACGTGGTCTAACGTGGACGTTAAGTAGGTACTTAGTTGTTGATCACCTTTAATGAAAAAATTATTTAGATTTTCCAGTATTATGCCAATACTGTGAAGTGATATTTATATAATTTAAGCACAGAGATTTATCACGGACGTCCATTTTCTGACCCGTTATTATGCATAATCCTGTAACCTAGCGTTAGGAGGGAAGCCATAATTACCACCTGTTAAGTGTTTGGTAGGACTGAGCTGGGTTCGAGCCCACGCCACCCCCACCCCCCAAATAGTAGTAGTAGTAATAGTAGTAGTTTTGAGGTAGTGGTAATGGTGGTAGTAGTAGAAGTAGTAGTAGTAGCGGCAGCGGTAGTAATAGTAGTTGTACTATTGTCCTCGTCCAACTTTACATGTAGTAAAGTTGCATTTCATTTAATAAAAATAAAGTTTTGTGCAATAAATCAAGTTTCGAAAAAGTATTCCCACTAAAAGTAACGAAGAAATGTTAATAACGTTTACAATTATAATGGTTACACATAAATGTTTTGTCGTACAATTTTACTTTGTTCTTACAATAATCACAGGTAGTTTATTATGCCAGGTAGGTGACAGGTATTCCCAATTCCAACCACGTCAAAAGTAATACTCTCTACTTGTGCGAGCTGGTTGTCAAAATGTGACAATCGAAAATCTACATACAGACGAATGTTATATGCATGTGACATGTGTTGTTTATCTAACAGTAAATGCCATATATTCTCAGCCATCTATTTAAATAAAATGTCAGGTACATTCTCATTGTATTGTTTTTCATTAGGATAAACAGTGTAAGGCAGAGTCATTGTTCAGTTCTACCAAAAACAAATCTACCAAAATTCTTCGAGAATACTTTTTAGTGCGACATTCACATTGTCATTTAATATCGGACTGTTGGTAAAAGTGCAGGAATAAAATATCCGTAAGTACTTTTTTAATTTAAATCGTATAATGATATTCTCTTTATATTGGACGTATGTGTAATATGTACACACGGGTGTAATATGATTCAATCTCAGATTTCATAATTTTAATCAATACACGTAACTAAACATATCTAAATCGTTGTGTCGCCTTTGATGTTTCTCTTATCTTTAAGTCTAATCTACTGAGTGCGAGGACAATTACCGCGAAGTGACTCGATTTCACTTCCGCGAAGTGACTCCAAATTACTCCTTACGCGAATTGACTCGATATTGCTCCCCGCGAAGCGACTCCATATTACTACACACGCGAAGTGACTCCGCTCACTCCATTTCACGCGAAGTGACTCTTTTTTTTTTCTTACTCCACTTCAGAAAAACTTGGAGTGGATTCCTCGAATTTTCGCGTTTTTACGACCTTTTTTTAGCTGTACCGTAACATCATTCGAATTAGTAACGATTCGCCACAATAACGATTCGCCACACTTATATAACGATTCGCCACACTTATATAACGATTCGCCACAGATGAATAATGAATAATTGATTATTGTGAGAAAACAAATGTGAATATTTATTATTTTTTATTAAAAAAGTCATTGAAACGTTAATGAACCCCGTGTACTGTTGTCTTCCCAATCAAAAAGTTATTCACACTTTTTGGTTATCATTGTTACACGTTTGTTTGTAAACAAATTTGAGCGAAGTATCACGATTTCATATAAATTAGTGGACAACCTCACCAGCATCACATATCCAGAAAATGCCAGCTCCTCCGTGCATCTTCTGTTTGAGACGTATCTACAAGAATTCGCGTGCTGTAACATGCGACAAATGTCACAGATGGCATCACATTAAATGTGGAAATACAGGTACAGAGGCACTTCATATGAGCAATGTACAAAATAAATATTTAAAAATTGCACACAAATGCAACATGTGCATCTTAAAAATGCATTACGAAAAATATATTGTTATTTATACTAAACCTGACGTAAATGTTTGCGGTATACATTATACATTTTTTTTTTAAATTCAACCTTTATAATCCATAAAAAATATTTACATCTTAGCATATTTTTTCTTTATCCAGGTATCTCCGACCAGGAATACGATGCCGTTGTCAATGAAAGTCGAGATCTACAATTCACTTGTATTGGGTGTCGGCTTGAAGAAGCAGATATGGAGACAGACGAGCCATCGATGGAAGCAGATCTGTGGAGCATCATCCCACATTGATGTGACAAGGTTTAAGGGACATATTCGATGAGCCGCAGATCCGGGGCTGTGCGTTCCATTTTGGACAGGCACTGTATCGCAAAGTGCAAGAGATGGGTTGACAGGTAACTAATAGCACATTTTAATAACACATATTTGTATTCTCATGTATATCCTTTTTTAACCCAATTTATTCCACATCATTCAATGAATACTCTGTAACGTCTGCACACTTCATGAGAACGATCAATGAATACACTGTAACGTCTGTACACTTCATGAGAACGATCAATGAATACACTGTAACGTCTGTACACTTCATAAGAACGATCAATGAATACACTGTAACGTCTGTACACTTCATGAGAACGATCAATGAATACTCTGTAACGTCTGTACACTTCATAAGAACGCTCAATAAATACGCTGTAACGTCTGTACACTTCATGAGAACGATCAATGAATACTCTGTAACTTCTGTACACTTCATAAGAACGATCAATGAATACTCTGTAAGGTCTGTACACTTCATGAGAACGACCAATGAATAGTCGGTAACGTCTGTACAGTTCATGAGATCCATCAATGAATAGTCTGTAAGGTCTGTACACTTCATGAGAACGATCAATGAATACTCTGTAACGTCTGTACACTTAATGAGAACGATTAATGAATACTCTGTAACGTCTGTACACTTCATAAGAACGATCAATGAATGGTCAGCAAGGTCTGTACACTTCATGAGAATGATCAATGAATAGTCAGTCAGGTCAGTTCACTTTAGAGAATAATCAATGAATAGTCGGTAAGGTCTGTACACTTCATGAGCTCGACCAATGAATAGTCGGTAAGGTCTGTACACTTCATGAGAACTATCGATGAATACACTGTAAGGTCTGTACTTTTCATGAGAACGACCAATAAATAGTCGGTAAGGTCTGTACACTTAATGAGATCGACCAATGAATAGTCAGCAAGGTCTGTACACTTCATGAGAACGACCAATGAATAGTCAGCAATGTCTGTACACTTCATGAGAACGACCAATGAATAGTCAGCAAGGTCTGTACACTTCATGAGAACGACCAATGAACAGTCAGCAAGGTCTGTACACTTCATGAGAACGACCAATGAATAGTCAGCAAGGTCAGTACACTTCATGAGAATGATCAATGAATACACTGTAAGGTCTGTACACTTCAAAAGAACGATTAATGAATAGTCGGTAAGGTCTGTACCCGTCATGAGATCGATCAATAAATAGTCGGTAAGGTCTGTACACTTCATGAGAATGTCCAATGAATTATCAGTACAGTCCGAACACATCAGAGAACGACCAATAAATAGTTGGTAAGGTCTGTAGACTTCATGAGAATAATCAATGAATAGTCGGTAAGGTCAGTACACTTCATGAGAATGATCAATGAATAGTCGGTAAGGTCTGTACACTTCATGAGAATAATCAATGAATAGTCGGTAAGGTCTGTACACTTCATGAGAACTATCGATGAATAGTCGGTAAGGTCTGTACACTTCATAAGAACGATCAATGAATAGTCGGTAAGGTCTGTACACTTCATAAGAACGACCAATGAATAGTCAGCAAGGTCTGTACACTTCATAAGAACGATCAATGAATAGTCGGTAAGGTCTGTACACTTCATGAGAATGATCAATGAATACTCGGTAAGGTCTGTACACTTCATAAGAACGATCAATGAATAGTCGGTAAGGTCTGTACACTTCATGAGAATGATCAATGAATACTCGGTAAGGTCTGTACACTTCATAAGAACGATCAATGAATAGTCGGTAAGGTCTGTACACTTCATAAGAACGACCAATGAATAGTCAGCAAGGTCTGTACACTTCATAAGAACGATCAATGAATACTCGGTAAGGTCTGTACACTTCATGAGAATGATCAATGAATACTCGGTAAGGTCTGTACACTTCATAAGAATAATCAATGATTAGTCGGTAAGGTCTGTAGACTTCATGAGAATGATCAATGAATAGTCAGTAAGGTCTGTATACTTCATGAGAATAATCAATGATTAGTCGGTAAAGTCTGTACACTTCATGAGAATAATCAATAGTCGGTAAGGTCAGTAAATTTCATAAGAATAATCAATGATTAGTCGGTAAGGTCAGTACACTTCATGAGAATAATCAATGAATTGTCGGTAAGGTCTGTACACTTTATGAGAATGATCAATGAATAGTCGATAAGGTCAGTACACTTCATGAGAATAATCAATGAATTGTCGGTAAGGTCAGTACACTTTATGAGAATGATCAATGAATAGTCGGTAAGGTCAGTACACTTCATGAGAATAATCAATGAATTGTCGGTAAGGTCTGTACACTTTATGAGAATGATCAATGAATAGTCGGTAAGGTCAGTAAACTTCATGAGAATAATCAATGAAAAGACGGTAAGGTCTGTACACTTCATGAGAATGATCAATGATTAGTCGGTAAGGTCTGTACACTTCATGAGAATAATCAATGAATAGTCGGTAAGGTCAGTACACTTTATGAGAACGATCAATGAATAGTCGGTAAGGTCAGTACATTTCATGAGAATGATCAATGAATAGTCGGTAAGGTCTGTACACTTCATGAGAATGATCAATGATTAGTCGGTAAGGTCAGTACACTTTATGAGAATGATCAATGAATAGTCGGTAAGGTCTGTACACTTCATGAGAATGATCAATGATTAGTCGGTAAGGTCAGTACACTTTATGAGAATGATCAATGTATAGTCGGTAAGGTCTGTACACTTCATGAGAACGATCAATGAAAAGTGGGGAAAGTCTGTGTACTTCATGAGAACAATCAATGAATAGTCGGTTAGGTATGTACAATTCATAAGAACGATCAATGAAGAAGTTAGTAAGGTCTGTAAACTTCTTGAGGACAATAAATGAATAGGCGATAAGGTCTGGACACTTCACTGGACCGATCAATGTATAGTCAGTAAGGTCAATACACTTCATGAGAACGATTAATGAATAGTGGGGAAAGTCTGTGTACTTCATGAGAAAAATCAATGAATAGTCGGTAAGGCCTGTGGACTTCATAGGAACGATTAATGAATAGTCGGTAATGTCTGTATTCTTCAAGAGAACGTTTATTGAATAGTCGGTACAGTCGATGCACTTCATGAGAATGATCAATGAATAGTCGGTAAGGTATGTACACTTAATGAAAAACATCAGTGAATAGTCAGCAAATTCTGAACACTTCATTAGAACAATCAATGAATAGTCGGTAAGGGCTGTACACTACATGAAAACCATCAATGAATAGTCGGTAATGTCTGAATACGTCATAAGAACAATCATTGAATAGTCGGTAAGGGCTGTACCCTACATGAAAACCATCAATGAATAGTCGGTAATGTCTGAATACGTCATAAGCACAATCAATGAATAGTCAGTTAGGTCTGTAGACTTCACGAGAGCGATCAATGAATAGTCGGTAAGGTCTTTACGCTTCATGAGATTGATACATGAGTAGTCGGTAAGGTCTGCACACTTCCTGAAATCCATCAATGAATAGTCAAAAAAGTCAGAACTCTTTACGAGAACTATCAAAAAAGTCATTAGGTCTGTACACTTTAGGAGAACGATCAGTGAATAGTCGGTAAGGTCTGTATCCTTCAGAAGAACGATCAGTGAATAGTCGGTAAGGTCTTTGTACTTTAAGACGACAATCAGTGAACAATCAGCAAGGTTTGTACACTTCATGAGATTGTCGCTAAGGTCTGTAAACTTTATGAGAACGATCAATGAATGGTAGGTAAAGTCTGTACATTCATGCGAACGATCAAAGAAATGAAAGTAAGGTCTGTGTCCTCCAAGAGAACGATCAGTGAATAGTCGGTAAGTCGGTTTATTTCAAGAGAACGATCAATGAATAATCAGTGAATGCCGGTAAGGTCTGTACACTACATAAGATCGATCAATGAAAGTTCTATAATTTATGTTCACTTCATAAAAGCGATCAATGAATAGCCTGTAAGGTCTGTATAATTCATCAGAATGATCTATGAAAAGTCAGTTAGATCAATACACTAAGTCAAAACGATCAATGTATAGTTCTTAAGGTCTGTACACTTCTTGAGAACAATGAATTGCCTATAAGGTCTGTACACTTTATGAGATTGATCGATGAATAGTCGGTAAGGTTTGTACACTTTATGAGGACGATCGATGAATAGTCGGTAAGGTTTGTACACTTCATGAGAATGATCAATGAATAGGCGGGACAGTCCAGACAGTACATCAGAACGATCAGTGAAACGTCGCTAAGGTCTGTTCATTTAATCAAAACGACCCTTGAATAGTCAGTACAGTCCATACACTTCACGATCAGTGAAAAGTCTGTAATTTCTGTAATTTCATGATAACGATCAATGAATAGTCGGTAAGATATATACACTGCATGAGAACGATTAATGAATAGTCCATTAGATCTGTGCACTTCAGAAGAACGATCCATTAATATTTGGTACAGTCATTAATGAACGATCCATTAATATTTGGTACAGTCAATACACTTCATGAGAACGATCAGTATATAGTCGATATAGTCCATACACCTCATGAGAACGATAATTGAATAGTCGGATAATTCTGTACACTTCATGAGAAAGATCAATGACTAGTCGGCAATGTCTGTACATGTCAGCAAAAACGCCCAGTTAATAGTCGATACTGACATGACAACGATCAATGCCTAGTCGGTAAGTTCTATACACTTTATGAGAACGATCAATGACTAGTCGGTGCAGTCAAAACTCTTTATGTGTACGATCAGTGAATAGTCGACAATGTCTTACACTTCATGAGAACGATCAACGAAAGTCTGAGATATCTGTACTTCACGAAAACGATCAATCAAAAGTCCTTAAATTTTGTTACTTTACTTTATTAAAAAAATCTCTTTTCCGTTCAAAGGCAAATAAATTCCCTCGCGAATTCGGTAAGCCATTGTTGTTGATTTTTATGATTGATAGCATTTTTTAATCTTCTTAAAGAATTTTACACGATAGTAAATAGTATTATATGCAATAAATAGTTATCTTTCATACAAAAATCCTTTTTTTGTTGGTAAATTCCAGGGTTAGACAGTATTGACCACCACAGGTTTTAACCGGCGGTCTAAACCGGTTGAAACGGTCCTCGTCAACACACATGAAGTGGTCAATTTTGGCCAATACTTATCAATGGAACTTTTTCTCGGTTTTTTTTATTGCAAATACATATTATAAGTATATAAAAAGTTTAAATATATTAATGGTTTTTGTTCCTTTTAAATTGAAACATCTTTTAAGTCTATAACACACATTCTATGTTTAATTTCTAAAAATAATTGTATTTATAAGGTGATCAAAATAAGACCAATCATAATCAAATGTAAATTTAAAACATTTGTGACCTGCATGTGGTCGTGATAACAAAATAAGGGAATTTTGCTTGATAAAAGCCAGGGCGGACAGTATCGACCAGCCCCGGATTTAACAATGCGTTTTAAATGGTCAAAACTTTAAATCATTCCGAGCAATACTTTTGATATGGTCAACTCAGCTAATTTCATATGATTTTTACTGCAAGTTGGTGATTTTTTAAATTTTATTTATGCAGTTTAAGATATTACAATAACCATACATGTGCCTTCAAATATGGTAATTTTGTGTGGCTTCAATTATTAAATTAAGGTCAATACTCGTCAAATGAAAATGAAAGTTGTAAATTTGACGTCTCACTGGATTTTACTTTTCTAAAACCTCTAATGATACTAAGCTGCTGATCCTGACTGTTGCTTTGCCACATGCTTAATAAACAAAAAACGGTGACTTGAACCAAGGGTTATTAACAGATTTACTTGGACCATGGGATATACTAGGCAGGGGAGGCACTGGTCATTTGTCAGCGTGTATGGTCATGTATGGTGGTTGATAATTGGAGTGGCAGGTCAGTAGCTAAGGTCATAAAACTCTTTTCATATACTTTAACAGTACGTTCAGTTTACTTGTAAAAACATTATTTGCATTTTTAGTGTAAATGTGTGCCAAAACAGAACTACCAGAGCTTCCTTTTTGTTGAAATTTAACATGGTTTCATGCCTTCCATATGCAATATTTATACCAAAGATATAATTAAAAGATGTCAAAAGTACAATAATTTCAAACAATCCATTCCTCTTATAATTGAAAGAACGTGTATTATAATATGAATCAACTGGACATACTTTTAAGAATATTACTCTTGACCACTATCGATCGGGCCGGATTTTACTTGTATTGCCTCTGATAATAAAAAACCGATGGTCAACTACAGACAAATACAGACAACTACATTTTACACAGTTCAATTAATAATGTTTATCAATTAGTCACTAAAAGTGTGATTTACACCACCATAAAAAAAAGTAAGATAAAATGCACCTTTAATTGTTCAGATATTAAGGGACAACCATGATGGTCACCAAGCTTTTGAGGAAAAATATGCAAAGCTGTATAAAAACTATAGTTATTTATTTTTATTTCTTTTATATAGACATACTTTGAAGAAACATACCAATTGATTATTTAATAGTTTATTTAACTAAGATAAGTAATAGGTATGTATTTTTTAATGTTTATGACCATTCACCTCTGTCGACCAGTACTGACCAGTATTGACCAGTTTAACCAGTATTGACCGCTGTCGACCAGTATTGACCAGTTTAACCAGTATTGACCACTGGACCAGTTAATTCTAAAAAGTCGGCTTTTATGCCAACTCTGGTAAATTCTTGTGTAATCTCTCATTTATACAGTGAGCGCCATTTTCAAATTGTTAGTCCTTATATCTCACAGAAAAAACAGAAAAAGAAAGGTTTTTAAAGTAAAGGCGCATTTTCAGAGTTAATCAGAGCAGACATTTAACTCTTAAATCTAAAATGCGTTACACATGCATTTTCTAAAATATGTTATAAGTAATCAAGGAAAAAAACAAAATGAAGATGTATTTTAAAAATAATAATAATAATGTATTTATAAATTACTTCATAAAAATTAAATTATATAAATATATTTATATCCTAAAGTAATGAAAAAAAGCAAAACATATTTTACATAATAAAGTCGAACTCGCTACAATAAGGTAAGTAGTAGGACACTCAATTCATTACACACTTTACTGTAATATATATAACTATATGTTTAGTTTATGTTTAGACAATGATAAATGTTTACATCTTTTGTCAAAGTGCCGGACCTTCACTGGGACCGAACCTTTACCGAGACTTACGATGCGACATTTTAACGTTGCCAAGCAATACGTTTTGTCGGCACCTACTGTTTATATTGTTGCTGTCCAATTACTAGAGTATAGCAACTGTATTTAGAGATGGTACAGACTTCGCTGTCAATGCTTCTCACTCGTGTCAAGGGCAGTACTTGCGTCCGGATACTGGTGGTATCAGACGTATCTACTACTGTCGTGTATTGACCGGAGACTTCACGCTAGGAAAGCATGGCATGCGTGTTCCACAAGTGAAGCAGGCTGGCTCACATGACTTGTTTGATTCTGTAGTCAATGATATTGGTTCTCCAAAAATGTTCATAATATCCAATGACACCCAAGCTTATCTACAGTATCTCATACACTTCATAATAGCTTTTATTTTCGGATTTTATTCCGATTAAGAATAATAGTATACCAAATGTACATTAAGTTCATGGGATATTAACGTCAACGCAAGACTATTCTAACCTAAATGAGAAGCATAACTATTATTTGTACAAACAACGCAACAAAATACCCGTATTTATCAACGATTAAAACACTTTATATAACAAATGCAAGAAAAGGGGGGCTGTATTATAAAACAAGACCAAACAGAAAAAAAAATTGTACCCTCATCTGTAAAAAAACGAAAAAGCTAGTTAGAACAGTCTTCCACTGATCAAAAACCTACGTCCACAATTAAACGGTATGGTACTTGGTTAACGAATGTTAAAGATATAACATGATTAAAAAAGAGTTTGTGCACCAAAAGAAGACATTGTATACTTTAAAATCTGGCAAGGCCCTTGGGGAATATACTGCTAGAATTAAAATAAGATATAATAAGTATTGTAATATTTCGTAATAAGTATTTGTGTTGAAACATTGAAAAACCTGATACCAGCAAAAGTAGATTATGTTTCCGCGTTTTGTCACGTCATCGTCGCCGCGCATGCGCTCTGCGCCTACATTTTATCACTCTAGGAAAAGTCCGAGGGATGGGGTCATGTTTTTCTATACACTAGTTAAGTAAATTAGATTGTAGTTTTAATTTTGCTTCATTATCACCTGTCACTTGAAAGTGGAAATGTTCCATATGTGTTTGTATGATATGTTGTAATGTAAATTGCATTGTTACGATTTGCAAATGTTTTAATATATTCTGTCGGACATTTTCCAATGTTTTAAAATATTTGGAATGATGACATCTACTGGAGCTATTAATATCAAAGTAACAGTTTTTGTAAGTATCAATTTATGTTTTTGGAACGATACCACCACCACCCCCCCCCCCACCACCCCCCCACCCCCCACCCCCCAAAAAAAACAAACAAAAAAAAACAAACAAACATATATCCCATATATCCATTTATCTTTAAAATGTGAGAGGAAAGCATTTACATCTGAAATCCTGATGAAAATAATGAATGTTTTACCTTCAAGGCCCACCATGCTCTCTCAGCTTCGAATCGTTTTCGCGTGTTATAACAATTTTCTGGATATATATGATTTTGCATACGTAGCAATTTACACCAGTGGCGCATACACTTTGTCAGATATGTAACACGCGAATGCAAGCACTAACACTCTCCTCAGGTAATACAGTTTTGCTTACACGTAGGTGTTTGGAACTGTCTCTATATAACTATAGAAACCATATCATAATATCGGTTTAATAATAGTGCCAAATATTGTAAACAGCTGTTTCGTAGGAAAATATCCAAACTGGTTTTGTCAGTAACTTAGTGAGAAACTTGCAATTCGTGCTTGTTCAGATATGTTTTCATAAGCACTATTCCAAGATAACCTAGGAATAAATAACAACACCAGATACTTGAACTTGAGGCTGTGTTGACTTGCTGTCCTGTACAGTACCACTTTTTCTGTGTTCGGGAGAAATTGTTTATATTGGGACAAAGTCCACTTTGTAAGCAAAATAAGTGACATTTTCAAAATAAAGTGTGAATGTATAAAGGCTTTAGAAAATAAACGAGACATTTCTAAATACCTTTTTCGGTCTTTTTTCAGTTAACTTCCATTTCTGGTATTAAAACAAAGCTTGTCTATACAATTTAGATGACGTTGTAAGTTAAATGTTTTTTTCAGAACAGTTTGCATGTCATCAGCAACCATCATACACATCAAACTGTTATGTTCAATACATATTCCCAATATAATTTGTTTATTGATTATTGAAAATGGTTGGGTAATGTCTTAACTCTTAAATTTATTGGGAAGTCCCCCCACCCCCGGATTATTTGTGTTCTTGTGGACCTTTGACTTGACTTTCACACGTCCCCGCCTTGCAATGGATGTATCGTGTTTTATGATACCTAGTAAATTTTAATCTTTAACTATTCATAGCTTGTGTTACTTATGTTTAGATTCCGTTGACTGAATGCTATTGTGATACGTTCATATAATTTAATAAGATGACGTTGTCTGTAGAATTTTAAGGACTGCACGTATAAGTGTCATAGTAAAACATTTTGAAACCACTTTAGTACGATGTAATTGTCGTATGAAACTGAACATAAAAGCTAAAATATTTAAGCTTCTTCTATGCTAGACTGATTCAAATAACTGCAAACTAGCCCTATTTTAATTAAATGTTTATTGCACATGGCTACTCTCCGTTTTATTACAGAACTTTTCTTAGAACAAACATTATTAAGCATTGATCTAAAACACTGTTATCTAGTGAAAGTTTAACTGTTTATATATTTGTTTTTTTTCCAAAAACCTTGTCATTGTTTATTATCATATGTTTTTGATATGCCCAACTGCCAAAATAGTGTGCACTGCTGTGCAATGCACTCTGCTATGATTGTGGACTGCAATATGAGCAATGGAAAAAAAATCAAAGGAGAATAACATCAAATATACAAAAACCTACACGAGAGTAGTGGCAATTGTGTAGAAAGGGGCGTTCCTAAAATTAAGAAGAGCAGAGGGACGGTTTTTGTGCACTGGACACACATTCAAAAGCATCTATATACCTATGAAGTTTCAAGTCAATAGCTTTGATTGTGTTGGAGTTGTGCTCTGGACAATCATCAGGACTTCGACGGGCGTATGATTGGATTGTAGTTTAAAATATGTCCATTGAAATAAATAATCCATATTTGTATGTATTATTTGTTAATTGTATTTGTTAGGACGAATTACAATTCAACATGCTTATGTTATGCCCATTTTTATTGTTTGTATTCGGATCATTCGCTTGCGTCAAAATACAATTTGTTACTGCATTTTTTAAAATTTGACGGCATTGTAAATATTAAAATAACAACAAGGCTTAAACGTTTCTTGGTGGGTTGATGTTGATTGACAAAGTAACAATATAATTTATTAACATGAAACCATCCTAACTGCAGTACATTGGACAAACGGGGCGGGCGCTTAAAATTAGATTTCGAGAACATTCATATAAAATCCGTAACGCTCGTCGTTTTAAGAACTACCTTTATAATCATTTTCTAACTACAGGACATTCTTTAAAATATGTGAACATACAACCATTGCAAAAATGTTTTCGATGGCGATGTTTCTAAAGGATTTAAATTACAGGCCAGATACAGTGCCGAACTTGATTGGATTAAACAACTTCCGACTCCATTTCCACTCGGTCTTAATGACAATTTTTATCAGGCGGGCAATATTTCTAGAAATTCGAACATTGACATCTTAAGTATTTTATCTTTACGCAAGCGCAAATGACGATCTCATGGAATTAGAAAAAATCATAATCTTAAACGCAGATTTAGGAAAACAGTTTCTATTCAAGATCTGAACACACTTTAAATTCGATCTGGTATTCACGCCTTACGTTGTACAGTTACCAATCTACCCTTGAAGTCACTAGTTATAAAATATATTTACGTACTCATCCTTTATATGAGGTGGATTCCATCATTCAAAAGTATAGTACCCATGCTTTAAGCCCTCATATAGATAAACAGTCTCAACATGACGACATTTCATGAAAATCAAATACATTAATAAAGGGATTGATTTTACCGACTTACCTAGTATCTTTCGGAACAAAAATATCATCAATAAAATCCCCAGTTACTTCGAAAACAAAGAAAACCCAACGAGTTGTTATAAGTCCAAAAAACCCATTAGAGGTCTAATTTTTAATTACAACCCAACAGTAGCAGACCTTAACCTAAATGACCCTTCTCAAGATTCTTGTAACTGTTCAACTTCACCTTTCTGTTATTTACCTTCTGGCCATATCATTACTGGGGATTTTAACATCATCGATGACTATAATTTGAGAAAATTACTCTTTAAGGGTCCGAAATATCGCTTGCCAGATGAAATAGACTTTGACCTTTGTTGTAAAGAAATTGCTGATGCAATTAATCTGTTTGCCGATCGCTGGTGTAAGAGAGAAAACACGGATACAGTAGCACTTAATACTTGGAAGAAAGCCATTTTAAGATAAAAAAAATATCGCGTTAAATTCTACCGCTCCTATCCTTCTAGTTTACCTAAGAAACCTTTTTATCACTTTAAACATCTAAAACAGTCCTTTTAGAATATTCACGATAAATTTGTACTAGTACCTGCAGACAAAGCTTCAAACAACATAATTTTTGTCTGACGACTATATTACAAAAATGTACTGAGTGCTGAGTTTTCCATCACCAGTTCTTACTCTTGCACCAGACTTGACTTTCAGACAGTCATTGACAAACATAAACAGACATAGCATCATTTCAATATCAAAATAGAATCAAAGCAAGAAAATCGTCCTTCCTTGTACTGGATTCCTAAGCTTCACAAAACACCATACAAGCCACGATTCATAGCTAATTCCAGCTCTAGCACCACCACTCACATATCTAAACTACATACGTCTTGCCTTATAGCCGTTCGCAATCACGTTGTTAAATATTGTGAAAAAGTCTATGAAAATTCGGTAATTAACCATTCTTGGTCTATTAAATATTCTTCAGAAGTCTTAGAAAAGTTTCGTACTTTAAACCTTAATTGCTCTGCCGTTAATACTTACGATTTGTCTACGCTGTACATTTCTTTACCTAATGATTAATTAAGATCGAATTGATTGCTCTTATTGAGAAAACATTTGCTCGAGAGCAACGTCTATATATTGCACGTTATGAAAGTAATGCATTTTTACCAAAACTTTCTTAGAAAAGTTTACTATGTGGACTTGCACGGATGTTTGTGAAGCTTTACGTTTTCTATTAGACAATTTTTACATAAAATGCGGTGACACTTTATTTAGACAAGTAATTGGTATCCCTATGGAAACCAACTGTGCACCATTAATTGCAGATTTGTTTTTATACTGCTTTGAACGTGATTTCATGTTAACTTTATCCCCTTCAAACCAAAGCCACATTATAGAGGCTTTTTAATTTAACGTCACGCTATCTTAACGATAATCTAACTATAGATAATTCTTTCTTTTCTCAAATGATCCGTCTGATTTACCCTCCAGAACTTACCCTTAATAAAGCAAATAACTGGCATTTAAATGCGGCTAGACATAGATATCAATATTTCCAATGACAACGTCTCTACTAAAATCTATGAGAAGAGAGATGAATTCAACTTTAGTATTGTGAATTATCCATACCTTGATGGTGATTCACCTCGTGCTACCTCCTATGGTATTTACATATCATAAAGTACAAGGTTTGCACGAGTTTGTACTAAAGTAGAAGATTTCAATGCTAGAAACCTGTTTATTTCTTCTAAACTGTTACAGCTAGGCTTTCGTTTTCATAAATTAAGAAAGGCGTTTTAAAAATTCTTTCACCGCAATGGTTTTTTTGTTTATGGCAGTATGAAAACACTTATGCAGAAAGGCATAAGCCATCCTGCATTTTATGGAAATGTTTTATACAAGTTAAAGAAGATCAAGGGTCACAATAACTTTTCTGACCACTTTACAAAAATTATCAGAAAATGTATTGCAGACGGTTACAACCCGGGAATCCTTCGATGTACTGCATTGCTTGCAATTGACCCTTTTACAGCCAAGAATATGCATTGCTTTTAAATTACACGATGACCGGACAGGTCGTTGAGACTATATGAAAACAGTGACTTAAAGCCATAATTGGACAGTCACTGTTGGATTTCGTGTCTCTTCATCTCTCCAGTCGTGCCCTATATAGGTAAGACAACTTGAGCAGTCTCCGTACTCTTTACGTGAGATTGCACAGTAGGTATAACATCGGGATTTTTTGTACCTTTATCATATATTATATGTAAACTGTGGATAAATCCTCGGCGTTTATGATATGTTTTTTTTAAACGTATTAACTCTAAACAATACTACGTTTTATTTTGTTGATTTTCTAAAATTCTATTATTTCTTCCGTATTTTTTACAATTCACTTTTGACACTTTTGGCATATGGCGTCATGGCTTTTATGACGTCATTATATTGTTCTTATAATATATCAGCGCTTGTACTGCTTTATTTTATTTGAAACTACTCTCTCATTTGGAATAGTTTGGTTGCCAAGGCTTTTATCTACTGTACATACTGTACATATGTTGTTTTATTACTAGTTATTATGCATGTACATAAGTTCATTATATATGTTTTAACTCCCGATGCAGGTGCTTACTGTTAGTTGTTTCACTTTGACGGGATATTTTTATTTACACTGTTTGTTTGATAGAAAAACCTTCCGGAAGTGCGAGGTTGGAGCTCTCCACAAACCAGGTTTAAGCACCCCAGTTGGCCCTTTAGCCGACTGACCGTTCCAAGGCGGTAACTGATGGTTTTCTTTTTGTGTGTTATGTCTCGTCTCTGTTTCTTTTTCACATTTACATTTACCTGTTTGCCTTTGTCTACAGGTAGATAAAATTTAAATAACCGAAAATTTTGATAGGACCTTTTCTTATTTACTTGTTTTTTGACAAATATGGTCCATTGTTGAACAGGACCTCGATGGCGACAGTATGAATTGTATTTTTTTACAAGCTTGCACTCCAGAAAATATTTTACCGTTAATAGCATGTTTCCGTTATGAGCCCGCGAGCCCATGCCTTTACGAAATCAGTCGATCTGTAGGATGCGATATTTCTTCGTAATTGGGCCTCAGCAATTGGGGCGTCTGTGGCCGAGTGGTAAAGGTTTCCGATTGAGAATCACTATCCCTCTCACCGCTGTGAGTTCGAAGTCTACCAGGGTCAAGGTCTTTCATGTAAGGAACCCAACCAGCTAGCTTGTGGAACATAGGTGGCTCCGCCTGAGCCTTAAATTACCCGGCGGTGCACCTGGTGTCTTCCTCTACAGTGTAAAGCTGGTATGTCCAAACCATAATGACCTCGTAAAGCGGCGGTGACATAAAGCTAGGAAATAACAAAACAACAACAAATAGAAACAATAGAAACACGGCAGTGACTTAAATTAATATTATAGAGTTTGTTAGTGTAGGTTAGGTGGGGGTCAACATTTTATAGATAATATCGGGGGGTCAGTATTACATAGAAATGTGTCATTATTCTATAAAGAATAATCACTGGTTGTCATTACGTCATGTACGCTGATTTTGTTTGAAAGCTGCAGACTGTTGAGATATTTGCAAGGATCCTTTTACAATATTTTATATCAAGATATTTACGCGTGAATTGCGGCAGATTTCAAAAGGCTGTCCTCATGTTAACTAGTTTCATGACATTAATTAAATTATACCTCCTAGTTATTATCGTTAGGATACTAGAAGAGTTAGAGGATTTAATACATGACATTAAGGAGACAATATACCTGAATTTTTGAGAACTTGTTACATGTCATTAAGGAGACCATATACCAAAATGTTTAATTATTTGATTTATGGCATTTAGGAGATCATATATCCAAATGTTTGAGGATTCAATACATGGCATTGAGAAGACCATATACCCAAATGTTTGAGCATTTGATACATGGCCATGAGGAGATCATATACCCAAATGTTTGAGCATTTGATACATGACCATGAGGAGATCATATATCCAAATGTTTGAGCATTTGATACATGACCATGAGGAGATCATATATCCAAATGTTTGAGCATTTGATACATGACCATGAGGAGATCATATATCCAAATGTTTGAGCATTTGATACATGACCATGAGGAGATCATATATCCAAATGTTTGAGCATTTGATACATGACCATGAGGAGATCATATATCCAAATGTCGTTCATGTAATGAATATGACGTGCATTTCTCAGTAATCAGTGGACCATCCCTTTCGAGAGACACTGCATCTATGTTGCGTCATGTAACTTTTTACATGTGTTCACCTTAAGGTGAAATGTATTGTCCCTGTGTAAAATTTATTCCTTGAATGCACGTATATCTGAATTAGCAACCGCGATCGGACATCAGCCATTTAGAGTAGTAGAAATCAATATGTATATTTGCAATAGATTATGTGTTTATTTCATTTGAGAATGCCTACCAGATTTTATATTAGGCGTATGTGTTTCTACTGAGAAATGGTTTTGGTAGAGGCACAACAGTTTCCTTTATCATGAGTTCTACAAGGTAATATTTAGGTGTGTATTTTTAACTTAGCGTTTCGTTAAAAAGTGCCTTCCTAGAGAGTAGAAAGTAAAGAGTGCCGGTAAGTCGAGCAATTATTTTGTCATCAAAGGGTTTATTTTTACAAAAGAAATTGCTTATTTGAAGGATAGAATTTTCATTTCACTGTCACGGTTATTCTTATTAACTATACCAGTTACAACAAGCGTAAATTATTAACAGTGCATTAATGAAATAATTACGCGTATCCGATGTATATTCTACAATTGGTGCAGAAATTTACCCAGAAAATCATTGTTAAAAAAATTAACTAATTAAAATATTATTCATGCTGTTTTTAAACTTTTTTTTACCAAAATAGTTAAACTTTTGTACGACAAAGTAATCTTTTTGGACAATTCGTAGAAACGCATCTGAATGCCCTTAATGTCAATTTATTATTTTTGTTCACGCCATAACAAGGGACATATAATTATTATAGCATAAAACCTACACCGGCCTGAGCCATTTTTGTCATGCAAAGGCAACTTACAAATGCCACTTTATTTAAAGCCTTCGATTATTTATTTTGAAGAGCTCCAGTATCGTTTTTATCCTGGAATATTCCTGTCTATTAAATGGAAGTAAGCCTTTCGTTCTATTTTCTGTCTTACCCTTTCATGAACACAATATAGGATATGTTGCAGAGATATAGTGTTAAACTATATTAGATTTTATGATAATTGATTCTCTTTCATAAAACTATATCACTTGGCGTAAATGTTTCTGTGCGTTATTAATGCCGAATATTTCAGTGAAGGAATATGACAAAAGCCTATATATATATTATTTCTGTCAGAACCTAAATCATTCAAATGTGTTCGCATTTTTATATTCAGATTGCGCATATTGCAGGGACGTGTTTTACAATATGCTGTAAATCAAACACGGAATTATGTTTCCATGGTAACACTATTTCTGAACTCGTGTTCAGTCAATATATAAAATTAATAGCAGACACATCACTCACAAATAGAAGGACAATCTTAAAAGATATAACAGCCTGACATAGAGCATGAAGGTATTACCAAAATGATGTCTGCAAAATAATATGCGAATCACAACTGCCTTTCAAATACAACATAAAGCTGAGACTTTCCGTTGTCGGAAACTTTCATTGACTGCAATTAATCAAATGCTGTAGTCATTACATGATTTTAAAATTAAGAGGTACGATCTCCATATAACTGAACATATAAGTAATAAGGCCAGAAAGTAAAGTTCACTTTAAATCCATAGATTCCATTTAAGTACTCTGACTGGCTTACCTATGAAATCGTCAATGGATATATTTTAATTTCGTTTATATTTTTTCCAAGAGTAATAATATCTTGCCTATCATATTAATGACACCCATGTGCAATAAGCAAATTGCAAGACTTTTAGATTTTATGGTGTATGGATATACAAAATTAATGTATACGTGTAACAAAATACATATTATTTAAAGTACAAGCATGATAAATATTATCAACATCTGTTGATTTTATTGAAGATATGAAGATAAAGACAAGACAAGTCTTGAATGGAACCACATCGTACGCTAAAGGTAAGATTAAAGTAAACAGGGTGGAGGTAATATTTACTTATTGATTCACTGCGAGAGCATTTATCAAAAGGAATACAGAATGAAGAAAACATATGCCATCAAGCCTGCGTAAAAGAATATTATGTTTCCTGAAATTTAATCACGTTATGCCTTGCTTTAACGCCTTTTCAAAATGTCGGTATATGTTGCAATGCTCATAGGACTTTGCCATATATTCTTATTAACATATGTGATATCAGCCAACTTCAAAAGATTCAAAGTAGTAGATGTTTTCAGTAAACGTTCATGGTAATATTTGCAGCCATCAATTAGCAAAAACACATCGGTTAAGATTGCACATTTATGAAAGGTCAGTTAATGTCTCTTCGCCTTAAAGAGTTAATGGCAAAACGATCGAATGTTGTATATACAACATATCAATATATTGAAATGTCTCTAAGATCATATTTTCTTTATCCCATTCTCTATTTGTGTAATGTCAAGTCGGAGTGTTTTGACATCTTTTTGACAATTAACTTGTTTGCTTAGTGCAAGCTCAAATTTTAATATAAGTTAAAGTTTGAATCCAAAACCTTCATATTTTCCAATTATATGAGCATTTGAGATTGCTTCAAATGTTATAAATCGTCCTTCTTTATAAAAGCAATTTATAAATTAAAATAAAAACCATCCAGCTGAGTTGCAAACATGATTGCATAATTTCTTTTTATTAAAATGCAAGACATATCTTTGTAAAAGATTGAAATTGTTGCATGTTGAAGTCAAATCTTCTTCTTGAAGCTACGCCCAATATTTGCGTCCGTCTCTCTCTCTCTCTCTCTCTCTCTCTCTCTCTCTCTCTCTCTCTCTCTTTGCTCTTTATTTATCATTATTTCATTCAAGAACGTGGAGACTGTGGTATCATGAAGTACCAAAGTCTAAAGTCTTGAATGCCGCATTTATTTAAGTATTATCCTCAAACGTCTAGTAACATCTGTTCATATGTTTTATACATCATTATTTTCTTTACTAGTGATGTTGAACATGTGACGAACATTTTTAAATGTAAAATGTTCGAAATATAATCACATTTAGAATGTCTTCATGTCGCTATAAGGAAAATATAATCATTATGAATATGTCATTTGTTAAAAAAACTCCTTTTCTTGTAATTAGTGTAATAAGAATAATAGTGTGCTAACGCTTACTTTTACAACCCAATGATTTGCGATGATTTATGAGGTTAAAATAGATGGGGTTTGCGTAAATTCGTGCACAGTTATTACCCTTGGGATGATTTAAAGTGTGAAGTTGCTGGCCCACGTGGCCTGATAGGATACATGTCAATTTATCACTGCACAAATGGGCCGCGTAAGAGTGCAAAATTGTTCATATTGCTACATTCGAGTATAACTGGTGATACAGTTGCCTATGACCTACAAATCAGTCCGATGTCTATTTTCATAAATTGTCGAAGGAAAATAATTTGAGGGTCAGCTCGACAGCTGCAAAGCCTAAAAATTAAAACCATAAATTAGGTTTCTCCGTCTTGTCAGGAAATGTGACAAAGCTTTCCCAACCCATTGCTAATATGTTATACGTTAGTCAATGTTATACAGATAAGTCATCTTCTTTTATGAATGTGTAGAGTATGAACACTCACATTAGTTACTAACTCAACTAGTATGAACTTGGCTTGTTGATCTAGTGAGGTAGTTGTTATGACAAGGTCATAGATCTGCCATCTTAGCCAGATGGGCCAGGTCTCTCCCTTCCTTCCTGCCTCTATGTACATCACATGGATGTTTACTGTCCATGACAGATATGTGTTAGGTTGTAGAGAGATTGGAAATGATAAAAGAATGTCATAATTAGCATTGCAAATGCCGTGATATTCATTAACACGTTGAATCAAATAAAAATAATGAAACATGACTTTAGAACGGATTTTTGGACAACATAGGTCGAATCTCACGATAATATATCTGGTTTTCTACTTTCTTGTTAATACAAATTTAATTCAATGGCGGATTATTTGTTGTCAGATTATCAGAACTCTTTCTAACTGCTGAAGTTTCATATTTTTTCTTAATATATTGGGATGGGGTGGGTGGGTGGCGTGGGTCGGTAAAGTAAATGTTCTACATGTAATAAGGACTTTTCTTAGAGCTGTTCCTAAATTATCTTTCAATCTCAATTAGAATTGACAACAATTTAATTAAGGTATTATACAAGGAAAGATAACTTCTATGAGGATTGAAATATATACCATTTGAAGAAGCCACAGGACAGACATATTTACATGCAATTTAAATGTAGAAGTAAGAACAAATCTGTTTAAACAAATAGAGCAAACCCAACAGTTATCACCTTGGAACGGTCAGTCGGCAAAAGGGAACGACTGGGGTGCTTAAACCGATTTTACAGAGCTCTTACCTCGCACTTCCTGTGGCTGTTCTTAACTGTAATCAATGAAAAGAAAACAGATCTACTTAAACCAAAACAATCCAAGCGATAAAATATTCTTTGATCAATCATTAGTGCGTTATTTTACTAAAATACTAAAATACTTTACTAAAATAAAAACTTAGCAAAAGTGTGTTCTCTTACCTTTTTTAACATTATAAAAAAAGAAATACTAAACTAGTTTTATATGACGTTTAAACGTGTCTTCATGTGTCAAGTCTCAAGAAGAGTTTATAGTTAATACTACTATAACAAGCAAACATATATACACTATATGCTTTATTTAATTCAAGATTAATACTAGGTCAAAGATTGCATGCAAAGTTATATAATTATGTTACCAAACAATGACACAGGGGGTGTTCCTTCTACAGACTTATTGGTGCTATACAGACGTGCAGATAACGAGTTGATCAGGCTCGGCTATGAACTAGCTAACATCCCATTTCTATTACACATTTTCTAATAACGAAAGCATGGTGTTATAAGCGAATAAGGTCACGTGGAAGGGATATACTACCAATTACATTGTATTTGCAGATTGTCTACGTATGAGCTCTATCAAGGGGAAACACTGGGTATATGTCCAGAATATATCATATGCGAGTTATCTGTGTGCTCAGAAAGGGGAAATGTTAAACTTGTCAATGCACGCATAACCTTCTCATTTCTAGTAATTCCTCGTGTTCCATATTTTGTAGGCATTGTTATTACCAATGTCATTCTTAATCTCTTTAAAGAGGGATACGTATGCTCTTCGTCTTCATACTTTGATGTTAAAACGTAGCTAATGGGAAGCTAATCAGGTCAATATTTCTAGTTGAAGGAATCTAATGACCCACTGTTTCCACGAACTGAAATTTCTATTTCACGCAATAAAGATTATAATGTTACGTTACCAAATTATTGCATCCATGTGATAAGTCAATGCGTCCATGTAGTAAAATAAAGTGTATTTTGTGACCATTGATTCCTTTAGATTCATATGACTGTTCTTTACAGACCTCATTGAAGTTATCTGTCTTATGATCTGGGTCGTTAATGCAACTGTGGAGCCATGGTCCTCTCTATGACATCATGGAGGGCCTCAAAACGTTACTTATTATAAGGACATATTAATACTGCAACATATATTAAAATTTGTAAAAGGTATTCCCATGTCAGTCAGTTATAAAAGTTAATATAAAACTTTGACGAAACAATACAAAATAGAGCAAACCCAAGCGTTACAGCGTTGGAACTATCAATGGGCAAACTGGAGTGCCTAAACTGGTATTAAAAAGCTCTAATCTCGCACTTCCAGAGGGTGTTCCTAAATGAAAGCAGATCAAAGAAAACAGATAATTTTGACACAAAACTGTTCAAGTAATAACGTATTTATGCCATTCATTTTATTTGTTGAATTAAATGTGTATTAGTTTCACTATACAGTATCGATCGAGTTGCATGAGCAAAATGCCTTATTTAATACTGCCCATATTAATAGATTAAATTATATTATTATTAATTTTTATTTTATATATGTTTTCAGTAGCAGTTTTTAAAGAGATCATTTAAAATGTACTGAATGTATACTCAACTCACAGGAAAATTCTTTTAATGTCTTTTTTTGTTATTTCTTTTAGATCTGATTAATGGAAGTTGTTAAAATTGATTTGAGTGTTTATCATTATTTTGATTTTTTTTGTTTAATAACAATGTCAGGTATACAGAAAGGTATTATTGCCACTAATTTGGTTTTCATTCAATTTAAATTTTAATAACAATATTAAATAATGATTTAACAGGATAGAGTGTGTCATTTACACAACTAGTGCGACGTTTGCCAAATTTTTCCTTTGAAGGTGACAAAAATTAACAAGAAATGCTATTATAAAATGAAATACTGGTAATGTTTCTGTAAGAAAAGTCCTCAGGAAGCATGAAGTCCAAACAAATGAGTGCAAAACACTTACTTAAATTGACTTAGCATTTGCATGTTCATTGCTATTATTTGCTATCAATTTTTTAAGTGTTTTTTTTTATATAAATTAACAACATTAAAACACACAATTTTATCTTCAGTACTTTAGGAAAACTAATTTTTAAAGTTTGCATTGATTTAAGACAACAAATCTGAAATTTCTACAACATTTAAGACTCCTTATTTTTTATGTTCACTTATTTGTTAGTTTGTATGTTCTACTCTTAAGTGTTTGCATTTTGGCATTGTAAAGATTCTATTAAAATTATTATATAAACACAAAAAGGTGGAGCATGTGTCTAGGTGGATCAAACAGTAAGAATAACAGTACATATTGTGCAATTCTTAGATTGCCCTAATTTTGAAATAGTGCTCTTTCATACACATGGTAAATAATGAAATATTCAAGTAAGTTAATAAATGACATAACAAACATCCTACAATAACTGTATAAGCACAATATCTTTGATTATATTGTAACATTTACATTTAAGATAATTTATGTAGTGTCCGCATGGCAATGTAATACTTTCTCAATAAACATAACTAAAACACATTTGTATTGACCACAATGCAAAACAAAATCATTTTACAAGAGAACTTATGATCACATATCCGAAATATCACAATCTTCGTATTTGTCCGAAAAGTACTCCACTTATTGAAATTAAAAAAAATAACATACGGAAATGCTCCTCGAAAAGAAACCTTATCTTTAAGAATTTTATATATACATATCGATTGAAAATTGAACAATATCCCGATGAACCACTTTTTGAAAATATTGGTTAACTTACAGCTGTCATCGTGTCGACCATTGTTTCGTCAATGCCAGACTATATAATGTTTACAATAGAAGCTAGGAACCAGACTATGGAGGGGTTAAAGCGCTCAGTCAGACGGAATAGTTTACGTTTACCAATTGCACAAGACTTGTTAAAGGGGGTTCTTGGGACTTTGCAGAATGTTTGCAGAAACGAGTACGGGACACGTTTGTTTACTGCAGCATATTGCTTGGCTTTCTTTGGTTTTCTGAGGGTCAGTGAATTAGTTGCCACTAATAGGAGTAACACAGAATTTGTCATTATGACGTCGGATATTAGCATTGATGGAAGTGGCAAGTCATTATCACTAGTAATTAGACATTCTAAGAATGACCAGCATGAGCATGGCGCTCTATTAAAGGTGTGCCATACAGGTACACAAATTTGTCCAGTGCTTAGTGTTCAGCGGTTCTTGCTGCAACGTCCGTTTATTAAGGGTCCGTTGTTGTGCCATCTGGATTGTGCACCTCTTACGCGGTACCAGTTCTTAGCTATTCTGAAAAAGTGTCTAAGTCGACTAGGGCTCCAGTATGACAGGTACACATCGCATTCCTTTTGCATTGGGGCTGCTACTGCAGCTGCTGTTGCAGGTTATCCTCCAGCCGTCATCAAGCGGGCAGGCAGATGGCGGTCGGAAGCCTACCGCATTTATATAAGGCCAGATTCGGTGTTCACCCTTCCTAAGTTGTAAAAGCATTGTAGTAGGCGTTGGATTTTTGTAAAGACAAACGTACATTAATATACATTTGGCATATAGTATTTACAATTTAGAATAAGCATGTCGTAGGTTTTAATGCACAATATCCCCTTTTAATAATGGGATCAAGGTTATTTTAGGAACTGTACGGATCTGGTGTCTGGGTTCGACGATAGTGAAGCACGCTTTGCAGTTCAGCCAGACAATATATTGACATGTTCATGCATGCATAACAGTATTGTCAGACATCATTCTGATATGTTATCGATCACCTTGCAGTACAGCCAGACAATATATTGACATGTTCATGCATGCATAACAGTATTGTTAGACATCATTCTGATATGCTATCGATCACCTTGCAGTACAGCCAGACAATATATTGACATGTTCATGCATGCATAACAGTATTGTTGGACATCATTCTGATATGCTATTGATTACCTTGCATTACAGCCAGACAATATATTGACATGTTTTTGAATGCATAACAGTATTTTAGACATCATTCTGATATGCTAGCGACCAACTTGCAGTACAGCCAGACATTATATTGACATGTTTTTGAATGCATAACAGTATTGTTAGACATCACTCTGATATGTTATTGATTACCTTGCAGTACAGCCAGACAATATATTGACATGCTTATGCATGCATAACAGTATTGTTGGACATCATTCTGATATGTAATGGATTTTCTTGCAGTACAGCCAGACAATATATTGACATGTTTTTGAATGCATAACAGTATTGTTAGACATCATTCTGATATGCTAGCGACCAACTTGCAGTACAGCCAGACAATATATTGACATGCTTATGCATGCATAACAGTATTGTTAGACATCATTCTGATATGTTATTGATAACCTTGCAGTACAGCCAGACAATATATTGACATGTTCATGCATGCATAACAGTATTGTTAGACATCACTCTGATATGTTATTGATAACCTTGCAGTACAGCCAGACAATATATTGACATGTTCATGCATGCATAACAGTATTGTTAGACATCACTCTGATATGTTATTGATTACCTTGCAGTACAGCCAGAACAGAAAAATATATTGACATGTTCATGCATGCATAACAGTATTGTTAGACATCATTCTGATATGTTATTGATAACCTTGCAGTACAGCCAGACAATATATTGACATGTTTTTGAATGCATAACAGTATTGTTAGACATCATTCTGATATGCTAGCGTCCAACTTGCAGTACAGCCAGACAATATATTGACATGTTCATGCATGCATAACAGTATTGTTAGACATCATTCTGATATGTTATTGATAACCTTGCAGTACAGCCAGACAATATATTGACATGTTTTTGAATGCATAACAGTATTGTTAGACATCATTCTGATATGCTAGCGACCAACTTGCAGTACAGCCAGACATTATATTGACATGTTCATGGACGTATATCATTATTTCAGATGTTATTTTGATACTTTATTGAACACCTACCCATATAGCGGGATATGAATGAATCATGTATCACAGTATTAACAGACATTATACTGCTTTATTAATTTTTATTTAGAGATGTGTTCGATACATTTTATACACCCCCCGTTTACGCGACTAGACAATTATGGAACACCCCACATTCCGTTGACAATCCGAATGACTCTCCCAGTGATACTGCTATTACTGCTAATCTACCAATCTCTGTCTTATTAATTATTCATGTTCCAGTTTGGATCTCTTCAGATATTGACCATTATTTCCGTATAGCTTACCTTCTCTAACCTACAGATTTTGTTGTGTACGACGTTGCCTGCCGACAGATACTTGTTTTCATACATACATGTACGACTCTCTGGTCCCCATTTCAAAAGGAAATTAGGAAATCATCTCCTCTCAAAATGTGAAGACATTAAACGTAATATGGTTCGCCTAGCATCGAGCTTTAATGGCAAATATGTGTGTTGTTTTTATAAACAGTTGCATTAGTGTGTCCGAGAGATAATATAGATAATATATACGAATTCGATGCAGAATGAAAAACAGGAAATTTATTTTAAAACCGAACAATTTTTACAATATATGTTATATATTGTTTATTTTTGAAATTTACTGTCATTTTAAAGGTGGTATCCTACACCTATACTAAATGCATTTGACAACAGTATTCCACCGTTTCTGGAATTTATGCATAATTTCTGCATTAACTCACACTTTAGTCTAAGTAAAGACCATTTTGAACACCCCCTAAATGTGAGACAGTAAAAATTGCGAAAAATAACTCTAAATGTTCATTCTTTTCAAATCTATAAAAAATATCTCTGATAAAAATAGATACCGAGGTCAGCGCGGAAAACCCGATGACCATTTTAAAAGTAAGTTGCCAAGTAGTTTAAAAATAGCTTTCTCTGCAGCGTGGCTCAGATAGGAAATACCTATTTGTGATGACGATTGAGGTTCAATGCTTCATTTTCCCCTCCTCCATATCTAGGGCATCACTGAACAGCATTTTGCAGGATCCTTTCAGGTACGAATGACCATTTTGGTTATTAAAGAAAAAAGTATTTGCTCCAAACTTCCGGATATCACCTTTTAATACTCTGGTTAAAGCAGGACTTCTGCAAAATACTTCTGGCTAAATGTCAATGTTACTAACATAGTTTGTTTAATTTGTTCACTTTACGGTCGTTTGCAGATTTTATCACTTATACGTCATATATACCTCAGTAATAAACATAATACTGATAAGTGGACATAAGATAAACCTGTCAGAGGTGTAATTACTAATGAGTCATCGTGTTTTAAAAAAAAAAAAAAAAAATGATCCTTAACTTTCACCAAAGAACACAGTGGAACGTTAGACTATCATGTATAAATATGTCGTTTACAAATAGAACGAATAAGTTTAATTTAAAGATATTTTTACCTCGAAAAGCTAAAACAACGTTAACCAAAATGAACTCATTATAATTATATTTTAAGAAGATGTAT
Organism: Sinonovacula constricta; assembly: GCA_007844125.1. NCBI lineage: Eukaryota > Metazoa > Mollusca > Bivalvia > Cardiida > Solecurtidae > Sinonovacula > Sinonovacula constricta. The sequence continues at coordinate 15,126,792 of CM017569.1, read as the reverse complement.
TCTTTTTGGGTGCACCCGTTTTCGAACTGTGGAGTACACCTACGATGCATAGGTTTGAGAACAAAAAGACATATTCACCTTTCCATCACATGAACGTTTGTTAAAACAAAACTTCTGGCATATCATAACAATGTAAGGCTTATAATCTAATGTCAGTTAAGAATAATACAGCGTTAGAGTAAGACAATGAATGTAGCACTGTAATTATGGCGACGGGATTCATGTTTTAGGAAGAAATGGTGTCGGTTGTTGAACGAACAGAGTTTATTGATACATTACCACCCTTTCATCAATACCACTGAAACAATTCAAGGGAATGTTAGGCTTAATTAAAATGTGTTTTAAATTACACTGCATTAACATCAAACCTGTAAAACAGACAACACTAGAAAATTAAACGACGTGTTAATTCTTCCGGATAATAGTTTGCAGGAATTTGCAACCATTAAATTGTCAAACGAAATATAAAATGGCTTTTGTAAATCTATTTCCACGTCCATGTAATAAAAAGAAATAATAAACAAAGGTTCCTTATTCTCCTGTGATACTTGGACTATTTTGTCATTTTCTATATCTTTTTCTTTTCGAAAGAGTAGTACTATATAAATGGAAATGCATGGCTTTAATGCATGCACGTTTAAAAAGTATATCAGGTTCTAAACGATTTTTGTAATGTTTTGTAATACAGCGGTGTAACAATGACGGTAATTATAGCGACACCTGGTCGTTGGTAGAGGAAGTCCCCAAACAAATGCCTGGGTAGAACCACGGGTACAACGAAAATCAGCTCGGGGACCTCCCTGCAGGTTTTCGGCACGACCAAGAATCGAACCCAGTGGCAAGGCGCCATGGAATCAGAGAAGTTACACGACAGCGACTTTTTCCACTATGCAACGGGCGCCAGTGGATATTTTTTTCATTTAAAGATAGCGTTAGGAACCCATCGCTAAACGTCTTAATTTAATTTTGGAGATGTTGTTCTGCATTAAAAAAAAACATTGTTTTTCACCAACAATGAACATGGCATTTCGGTTGAAATATGTCTGGACTGTATCCAACACATTTTTTGTAACGAAGTTAACACTGCTGTCTTTTCATGCATGAAGTCGCATAGCTTTATTCGGACATGATTCATTTTACATTTATTTAAATTACGACTGTAATTCGATTATCTTTTATTCCATTCACTTCAAAAGCAAAAAAAAATGTCATGTCCGTTTGTGAATATCGTAATTAAAACCCAACATTGATTCAGTTTTTAGTTGGAAAGTAAGGCATCAATAACAGAATGCCGGGTTAATTAAACCGCGCCATCCCCAATACACAGGAAGGCAGCTGAACGTATAGGTTAAATTTGACCCGAGACGTATATACTTCGGTCAACAGGTCTCGTATAAAGTTATTGCTTTAAAACATATGACTGTATCCTTTAATCTCATTTTCAGTCACGTTAACCAAAAATACACAAAACAACAACAACAACAACAAAAAACACACTTCAAGGCAATCTTGTCTTTTCAATAAAGAACAGCCATATAGTGTTTTTTTCTATAAAGTCCCTCGAAGTTTATAGTCAAATAAGGAAGAAATATTCAAATTTATTTTTTTAGCGGTCAATTTTATTTTTCAATAATACACATAATAATTATATTATTACAACTAATTTATTTTTCAAAATATTGAAGTTTTTCCTGGTTATTGCCCATGTTTCATACGCTCGACTACCTTTGTCAACGTAATGGACATTTCTGTTTCCAATCTTCTAACGACGGCATACGTGTTCTCTCTGTCTTCGTACTATGATGTTGATACGTGGCTAATGTGTAGCTAATCTGATTATTACCTCTAGGTGAAGTAGTGCGATGACACACTGATTCCATGGATTGAAAGTTTATCGCAATAAAGATTATAATGTTAACACATCATTTCTTCCATTTGATATATTTATATTTTCTCCACCTCATGATTATCAGTTTTCGTGAACATCATTTGTGACTTTCAGATGAATTATCTGGTAATGTGAACAGGGTTGCCATGTTAAAACATACATGTAATGCCTATTGGAGCTAATTGGATTATAATTAGATTTATATCCCATTCCAGTTATCATAGCTTCACGATACCTCAAGTCGTATCAAGAAGTATGAAAACAGTTATCATCCAGGCGCGTTTCTGCCATTACGCACTTTACGCACGTGCGTAACCTCCGTTCGAAAAATCGAAAATCTAAAAGTACCAAAAACACTCAGAAAGTCGATGCCTAACCCGGGTTAGGAATGATATATTTTATTTGCGTAGTTTCTATGTTATAAAATCTTTTTACCACACCAATCAAGTTGAAAAGGTTTAAAATGATTAAACTAATACACGTCAGAATTTTAGTCGTTCATATTTTGTCCGCATTTTACCTGTTATTCATTTGAAAAGAACAAGATATATTCAAAAGTATTGCTGCAAAGGTTATGTCCCTTGTTATTGTGCGTAACTTCAAACACCGCCCAGCTACGCGCCTGTTATCATCAAGAAGGTTTCCAGGTAAGCATACACAGTGTTTCCCTTATAATGATAGCATGCCGTGGATACATGAAATGATAACATGCTCGGTCACTTAAACTTGACAAGCTGTAGAACTTCCTTACAATGCCATGGGTAAGCAAGAGAAAGAATACCAGTACCACTAATAATATCTTTGATAAGTCGCGACGATTTTTTCCATTGAAATCTTAAATATGATGACACAAGAGCGGAAACAATCAAAGCGCTCAGAAGCGCTGTTTGGGCGGTGTATGACCCTGTCAGCGATTACAAGTGTGCAAACAATGATCAACCTGATTCAGTAATATATCAAATGTACAACACATTGGGAACTGGAAATAATGCAAGTCTTCACCTGCAAATAAACACTAAACTATAGATTATGCATTACATCAGAGTCAATAAAACCCGATAGAAATCATTTGAGTGAACATTCAATACCATATGATTTTGCACTTTAACTTAAGTGTTAGATCTAACATAAATGCTTATACATACTACCGGCTCGACCACAATAAACTGATTTTGAAATTAACTACTAATTTTTACACTCTGTAATCTGAATCTTAAAGTCTCCAGTGCTCCCTTGCTTTTCGAACGCGTTCGTAAGCTTTAGACTGAGATGCGGAGGTGATATCTATGTATAATCTTTAGTCACTCCATTTAAAATAAAGATTACAAAAGTGAAATACATGATGAATGCTTAATAATCTGATGTTTCCTCTAGTCACTGAGTGATATTATTCGTGCCGTGATACTGTACGCAGCATTGATCATTCGTAAATCAGCATTTCACGTATATTTGAATTATACAACAAAATGAACTTCTAGGTTAAACAGATGACAATATTAATGTTAACATTTGAAACATGCCTTCACACAATGAACGAGTCTCCTTAGACATACATATTTGTTCTGTACCCACACTATTTCTTCACAGTCATAAATAACTAACCGCGAGTAGTAAAAGTCATGCAGGTTCAATTATGTTTGCTTCCGAAATTCCAGCTTTCTCACAACTCTAGACGGAGTCGCAAGCGACACCGCCCAAAATAGAAGAAATGCTATACAGCTACATTTTAAAAGTTAATCTGGTGAACTAGCAGTAGAAATGGCAGTAAACAGCAAACTTTACTGTTACGGTACTTATTTGACAGCGTCATTAACAAACAAATATTCGTGATAACAGATTTATTTAAATAATACCTATAAAACGTTAAGAATTTCATAGAAACTTATGTAGTATTCATGGAAACTGTTAATAATCAAAGTTAGTAGGTGGTCGCCCTATGTTGTAATAAATGTTTGTATTGTTGCTGCCAGGTTTGTTCAGGCTCATATATTTAAATTATATTACATGCTCTACGTCCTCACAGCCCTGCATGGACTGATAGTGGCTAAACTCTTTGAATACAAAGAAGGCATGATATAAAGCCATCAATATAAGCTTAATTGAATCATAAACAGTTGCGCTATATAATGCAAATTGATTCGCATATGCATATATGCAACTGCTTCAGTGATAACGTTTAAATACATTTAATCGAAAATATTGTCGTAAAAGTTAGTTTAGATTAATAACATTCTCTAGCAGTCTTAAAATAGTCATTCAGAATGAGCTCATTTCTAGAATCTGATAAGATGTTGATGTTCGCCTTTTTCTGGGACTTAATTATATAAACCATAAGATCTTAGTTTTTCCATTTAGAATAGAACATTTTTTTTAATTTTAGATTTTAAAAAGAGGCTATTGCTGTAACCGAATACCGGATTCATAACATAACAATAAATAAGCTTTTCTTTATATACTTATTTATTTCTTCTTTCTTTTTTCGTTCGTTCTTTCTTTCTTTCCTTTCTTTTTTTCCATCTCGCGCGCTCTGTTTGTTTACGAGTGTGTGTGTGTATTTGCGCGCGCACACGTGTGTGTGTAGGAATGTATGTATTATTGTGCACTTTAATATGCGTTTTGTTTAATGTGTTATTGCAAATAGAACGTGGGAAGTTGGAAGCTCTGTTAGCATTGAAATACAGGCATACACTTAATATATTCATCAGATAATGTATATACGAAGCACCAATTAACGTATAAAATGTTGACATGAAATGCGAGACATCCTACCATAAGTTACCGTTTCATTTTCTAGTTTATTCAATTTGATACGGTCTTAAGTTCTAATTTGAAATGGCCATGGTTCGTAAATACAAACCTTGTATAACAACCATAGCAATCCTACCCTTTCTTCTTCACATCTTGCCTTATTTAGAGATCATATTTGTACTCCTTATTTTTATATCTTTGTTTATATTATTGCATAACAGTAAAAATAGTTTATTTGCATGGATATCATGTCAATTAGAAGGAAGAATTAGAATAAAAGAATTGGAATAAAAACACAAAGAATAAGGTTAAAAAAGCAAAATTGCACTCATCGGAGTTAATATTAATGTACATGTTCTCGAAAATAGAGAATTGCCACAGATATTTAAATTTAAACAGCAGTTATCGCCACGGTCAGACAAAAATATAATACAGAATGATCAAGTGTTTTTTGTTGTTGTTGTTTTTTTGTTGGATTCGAAGGCGGGACCGTTAATATGGCATTTATTTGTTTACAGATGGCATCCCGAAGACTTAATGTGTAGTGCTATATTACAATGCGACCAGCATAATTAAAAGAAACTATTAACGTAATCTATGTTTTGATTTTTTCAGCTATTGACCGGTGCTTATTAGTTTATTAGATATGAAGTTTTATTTTGTATCAATTACATTGTTTCTTAAAGGGATAGTGTTGATTTACAAAGCATGGCCATTTAAAATGTAACGATGTTCAAAGAAAGAAAGAAAGAAAGAAAGAAAGAAAGAAAAAGAAAGAAAGAAAGAAGAAAGAAAAAGAAAGAAAGAAAGAAAGAAAGAAAGAAAGAAAGAAAGAAAGAAAGAAAGAAAGAAAGAAAGAAAGAAAGAAAAAAAGAAAGAAAAAAGAAAGAAAGAAAGAAACTATGAAATGAATTTAAAAACATTGTTCAAATATTTATATCAATAATATTTACGTGAACATACAAACAAGTAAAGAAAAATAAGAAAATACTTCAACATCAACGTTTACCCTCTAATGTTCAAGATTTTGTCAAATATTCCTTTACCGAATTTGTATATTATAAAAAGTCATTTTTCATATGCTGTTATAAGTAAAAATAGTATTTGGTTTGTCATTACGTTTAAGATACTTTACGTATAAATTGATTATGTATTTAAATAACACGAAACATAAAATACCCTATTTTCTGCCTCTTGCGAAATTAGAACCTGGGCACCAGTACAACTAACAGCTTCTCGATTGAATGAGATTTGCATGCAATCTATGTTGTCATTTATTTCATCCTATAAGGATTGTTACGTGTATTTCCTTTGATGGACATTGAACTTTGGCTCTTCAGTTCAATCCTCACATGAACAGGATGCTACAACCATTTATTCGTCTCTGGTCATGTTTGTTCATGATTCAGAAAGTTAATTTTATTTGTGGTCAACCATTTTTGTGTTGTCTTTCAAATCGAAATAATACCATATTCCTTTTCTTAACACTATGTGGACATTATTTTTCGATGACGTCACTACTTTCGTCATAACGTATAGAAATATCAGCGCATGGACATTTTGTTTTCAAATAGATCGTTTTTCTTTTCGTTGCTTGCATTTGAGAAACTCGTCAGGAAGTGCGAGGTTAGAGCTCTGTAAAACCGGTTTAAGCACCCCAGTCGGTCCATATTGCCGACTGACCGTTCCAAGGCGGTAACTGTCGTGTTTGCTCTTTTCCTTAAATGACTCATCACAAATTTGTTCTTACTTTTCGCTTGACTTGCATGTGAAATACCTTTGTTCTGTGCCTTTGCGGAGTTTGGTATATGTTGCAATACTCATAGGACTTTGTCATATATTCTTATTGTTGTTAGTGTTAGTAACACTTTTGTTTGTATTCGTTAACTTGCGTGAAGGAAAACTTGTTGTTCTAAACATTAATAAATTCCGTTATTATTTTTTGCACTCCTTAGGAGAAAACAATTAATTGTTCCTAGACAACCGTGAAAGTTTGAAGGTAAAATAAATAAAGTAAATTTATTTAAAATTAAAATTAATTTACGGATAAACCGGAAAATTTTCAGACTATATATTGGTCGACGTCACAATGTTATATTTAGCTTTTTATTTGTGTGAAAAATTCTAATATTTTCTCATGAAAATCAGTTAAGACTTTCGATATAACTGTAGGGATAAGTGACAAATGGGCATTAACTGGTCGAAGTAATTACAGTGTAACTTGAAAAAATGGCAACTACACAATTTAATAAAAATATAATAAATATAGAAGAAATAAAGATGATCCATGTCACAATGATAAACGTTTACACTAGATTGACCGCAAATAGTTTTTTATTATGAAAAAAACACAATAAACAGGGACGTTTGGACTCTTAACGAGACAAAGAAGGTTTTAAGTTTTCAAAAGGGGCGGGTTATCATGACAATGAAAGACGTCTGCAATCCAACATTTCTACTACGATACTAAACATTAAAATATAACAAACTGATAACACGAGTTTTAATCATACAAGTAAAAGGTTGTAAATAAGAGTACAAATTCAAATACAAAAATAATGGCCGAAACCAAATTAAGCTGCAATGGACTGTCTGTTGGCGCAAGAAAAGAGGTCTGAATAGAAACAACAGAACATAGCAGAACATATGTTTAAAGAATAACATGGCGCTATCCATAGTTGTTTTTTTCAGTCACGATCACATATAAATGCGCGCGACGACAATGAACTGTCCATCAAGATTGGTCTAAAAGTCAGCGTCTTGTGTGATATATCAGACCTATGCACACATGACAGTCTGTGTTGCAGTTTTATCAGATAAGGGATGTGGTTATTTGTCTTGGCTGAGAGTTTTACTTCTCTGAAAACACTGTTTCATACGTAACTTTGCTGTATTATTTTCAAACATCACTGCGGCGTCTAGCTGGACGATTTCTGTTCATAAATTGCTGTAGATTTATTAATGTTAGCCCATTACCTATGTGTACCGTGTGCCCGAACCATTTCTTAAAAATAACAAATATTCTTGTGAACACAAAACATTTTGGTTGGAACCTTATCCGTCTAGGCGATATCCATGATTCGCCGGAGGCAGCAATTCAAGCGCTTTAACTGATTAGCGCGCAAGGTCATTGTTTCGCTGCCTTCTTGTTCTAGCATCTAAGGACCTGATTATGTATAAAGTGCAGGCTTGCACCGATCTTTACAATAATGCTGCTAGGTCAACCTAACGGCTGGCGCGGCGGTCGAACGCCCTTTATGTTCGAGGCAAGGAACAGTGTTCAACTACTTACATTTACATTACATTTGCTACTTACATTTATCCTTCTGTCTGCTGAGAAAAAATAAATCACGTCAGAGCCAGGATAAACATTAAGCACTTGACCGTCCCAACTTGCCCACAAATCCACGAAGTGAGAGCATTGTTGCAATTGCTTCCGACACCTAGGTTAGTTGTTGTACAGGGTGACAATATTTGACATGTCCTGTGGAACGGCTTCATCATTCCAGCAAAGATAGAGCATCTCGTCCAACTCTGCCTTAAGCTCGCCGGAGCAACATTTCAAAATCTGTGTGGGAATGCAATCCTTGACGGGGTGGGGGTTGTTTCTTGATACGAGTGAGCCAGTTTGTTTTTTTTTGTTTTTTGACTTACTAAGTTTTTACTAAATGCTTAATTTAAGAGAGAACATTATAAGAATGGAAGCACTTATTGTTGTCGAAACACTACATCTTAATTTTGTCGGTGTCTCGTTTGGTATTTTGCTATGCTCAGTCAAGGGTGGTAAAGTATTAATTGATGACAGACGGACATTGAATGCAGCATACTCCAAGCAGTCGTTTAAAATTTTCGTTCACTCTACCAGCTCCGAATTGTCCTAAGCAGTTTAGTCACAAGCAGAAGGCAGATTCTATGAAAGGTTCTTTTTTCCGTATGTATGACTAGTTATTTTGTCTGTATATTAGTTCATTTGATCAGTTTTAACTCCCGATGCAGGTGCTTACTGTTAGTTGAGTCAATTTGACGGGATATTTTCAAACTGTTTGTTTGATAGAAAGACCTTCAGGCAGTGCGAGGTTGGAGCACTCCACAAACCGGTTTTAAGCACCCCCGTCGGTCCTTTGCCGACTGACCGTTCCAATGCGGTAATTGCTGTGTTTTTTCTTCTTTTTATGTGTTATGTCTCGTTGCTGTATTTTGTCACATTTACCTTTACCCTGTTTGATTTTAAATAGATATTGTTTTAAATATCTATGGTAATTTTGATAGGACCTTTTCTTATTACCTATTTATGGATTATCGTACTTGGGACACCAACGGTTGAAGTCAATGTTGGCGCATAGAGGCAGAAAAGAGTAACAGGACCTACCAATGTCTGAGTCTTCAAGGACAGGCTACACTGTTGTGGAAGCATACAGACCAGCAAACGGATCTTCGTAACCTAATACTCTCTCTGGGGAAAACCAGCGGGCTGACTTGGCAACGGAAAGAGCACTCCGTCTCTTTGTCATTGAGTCTGGTTTCCTCAATATAAGCATAGTCTCGTTGCATATACATTTTTTTCCTTGCAATATTTTTTCTTGTTTTGTATGTTCTTGTTTCGTTGTTGCCATTTTAGGTATTGGTCCCGCCTGACTTAATCCCACCTGTTTTTTTCCTTTCTGTGTTTCTCTTTTTCAACAACAAAATATGACTAAGCTAAGAACACCTCCTTGCCAATGCTTTGACCATGCTAATACACTGTTTCAAAAATACTTAATATCGGACACATTAATCTAAGACTACAGAACAAAGAAAATTCAAAGTGATGCTAAGCCTGCGATATCACGTCAACCACATATGAAGTCTGCAAGTTACACGTGCGATTCATAGAGCCTCTGCAGCTACAGCGTAAGCTGATTTTTTCCGTTGATTGAGACTTTTAATGACAGTTTTTATAGTTATCAAAATAGTTTAACTCATGTTTGTACATTGTTATCTACAGTTGTAGGAATACAACAGACATAACATAACGAAAACCTGTGCGTGAATATCTTTTTGTGTGAAAGCCTGTACACGCAATCAAACCCACTATTTCTTGTCTTAGAAGCCTTGGTCCAGAGGCAAGAGGTTATAGTTACGTCTGGGGACTTGCTTAGCAGCAGTGAATAGTTGTGTTGTCCTTGATGGTCTGGCACGCCCTAAGCACACTCCCCAGTGCTGTGCTGCATCGCCTTCTCAGCCGTTGATTCACAGGGATTTGCTCCGCCTGATCGGACAAAGTAGACGTCAACACCTGGGAAGAGCAGGTACCCAATTCACCGAGGGTTTGAGACTCTGCGGCTACCCTAACCAGGTTCAGTCGATCTACCGAAGTCGTTTCACGAGTTGTGCCCGCTGCTCATATGACAGCTACGAGGGGTCACTGGTGAGAGTTGAGTGCCATGTTGGAGCCAATAGTGGACGAGCTGTCCTGAAAAGGACAGGTCAAGCATCCTACTAGAGTTACTAACCCTCCATGGCACCCTCTTCACCCCTGTATGAATACATAGTACGATGGAGAAAAGTGAACTTCACTTTTGTGTTCATAGCTTCTTCATCATTCAACTGGCTAGGATCACTAAATAACTAGGAACTCGCAAATGGAAATATTTAGTTCTATGATGTGAACACATGGCATGATACCACACCCAGTCGTATTATCCTGACACCTGGCCAACCAGTCGTGGAACACCCTTATATAAGCTATGCAATGTTACCAATTTGTCTTTCCTACTTTACAAACTTATTCAAACGTTTGGCTAGCATTATAGCTTGACACTTGTTTCTGTGGATCATACAGAATGTCACTAAGTCAACTCCTATAAATAGGTAAATAAGAAACGGTCCAATCGAAGTAACCACACATATTTAAATCTAGACTACCTCTAGACCAAAGCAAATATGGACATTTTCTTATTTAACTATTGCATATAAGTAAGTTACTTTCAGCAAATAACATAATAATTATTAATTTATTTATATTACATTTTTCTTATAATACTCCAGAGATAAGACTTCAGAATACGAGTTGAGATTATAATGCTTGCATTTTATGAGGAGAAGTTTTAATAAATCACAATTCCTTTAAAAGTACACAACTTTATCCGTTTGAGATAAGACAATTCTATTAAAAATAATTTATTGCTCGAAATTCATCCACTGGATTTATCATTACCGCACTAAGCTTTTCATTTCCATATCAAGTTTGAGTGATCGAGGATTACCTGGATACAAGATTAAATCTATACATTACCATCAGCAACAAAGTCTCTCTCTCTCTCTCTTTATTTACCTTACTGCATAGTTGAGTCTTATTTTTATGACAATTGGTGCATTTATCCTTAATACTTTTAAGATAGGGAAACCAAACATAAACTCCGTAATTAATGTTATTTTTTACGTTGCGTTTTATTCTTCTTATTAATCATCAGTTTTAATTTTATTCGTGTAAAGTTTTTGGTTAGAAGCCGACTGGGCTTATTTTAGTTCTAGAAAAGAGCAATAGTTGACTCACAATATTTAGAAATAGCAAATGAGTACGGAGATGTTTATGCACACAGCAGAAGGCAACCTCATTCATTTTAAAATATTGTTGCAAAAAGCAATCATAAAATGTTCTGACGCCATTTAAGATATAGCCACCTACAGTTTGACTATATAACAGTTAGCCGAAGTCCCTATGTTTTTACAAAGCTATTGCCTTAAATATTTAATCAATGTGTATTAGCGTCATATGATGTGATTGCACTGAATAAGTTGTGTTTTTTCTATTAGTATAAATGCATGCTCATTCTGTTTATTTCATGAATGACATAGAACTGAATAAGCAACCAGCATTTTATCCCAGATTAACAATAATAAAATGTATTTGTTACATTTTAAAGTTACGTCTTCAGCTCACAACGGCGCCAATAAGACGCTGTTTATCTGTTCATCAGGCCAGGTTATGCATTGTGGGGACTTTTTGTTAAATAATTTTAAGAGTTTAATTCAGGTTGTATACTCAAATCAGCATTTCAGATAACTATATCTCCCCAGAGTTTCTCAAAAGGTTTTCTTACTAACAATTAGTCTAGGTACATGCAATATATATATATTTTCTAAATGTCTTTTCACAAAAATAACATAGACGATTCATATATTGTACCATGCTGAATACGAATGATTTTGCCATTGTCCTTACATACAACTTCTTATTCACCTCATTCCAGAAGCTCTACTAAAATCTATGACAAGAGAGATGATTTCAACTTTAGTATTGTGAATTATCCATACCTCCATGACCTTGACGGTGATTCACCTCGTGCTACCTCTTATGGTATTTACATATCACAACTTACAAGGTTTGCACGAGTTTGTACTAAAGTAGAAGATGTCAATGCTAGAAACCTGTTTATTTCTTCTAAACTGTTACAGCAAGGCTTTCGTTTTCATAAATTAAGAAAGGCGTTTTCAAAATTCTTTCACCGCAGTGATTTTATTGCTTCTAAGTATAATAGCATGATGCACTGATGCAGAAAGGCATAAGCCATCCTGCACTTTATGGAAATGTTTTATACAAGTTAAAGAAAATTAAGGGTCTCAATAACTTTTCTGACCACTTTACAAAACTTATCAGAAAATGTATTGCAGACGGTTACAACCCGGGAATCCTTCGTTGTACTGCATTGCTTGCAATTGACCCTTTTACAGTCAAGAACTTACATTGCTTTTAAATTACACGATGACCGGACAGGTCGTTGAGACTATATGAAAACAGTGACTTAAAGCCATAATTATACAGTTACTGTTGGAATTCTTGTCTCTTCGTCTCTCCAGTCGTGCCCTATATAGGTGAGACAACTTGAGCAGTCTCCATACCCTTTACGTGAGATTGCACAGTAGGTATAACATCGGGATTTTAGTACATATAATATGCCAACTGCGGATAAATCCTCGGCTTTTCATGAACTGTTTTTAACTTATTAGCTCTTAACAATACTACGTTTTATTTTGTTGGTAGGTTGCTTTCTAAATTTCGATGTTTTCTTTCGTATTTTTTTACATTTCACTTTTGACACTGTTGGAACATGATGTCATGGCATTATATGCCATATTTAAATTGATCTTGTTACATATCAGCGCTTGGGATGTTTTATTTGTTCTTATAATATATCAGCGCTTGTGCTGTTTTATTTGTTCTTATAATATCTTATAATATATCAGCGCTTGGGCTGTTTTATTTCAAACTGATCTCTCGTTTAGGGTTTTTGTTTTTACGTTGCCGAGGCTTTTATCTACTGTACATACTGTACATATGTTTATAGTTTAATTTGTTGCTAGTTGTTATGTGTGTATATAAGTTCATTGTATCTGTTTTATCTCCCGATGCAGGTGCTTACTGTTAGTTGTTTCACTTTGACGGGATGTTGTTATTTACACTGTTTGTTTGCTAGAAAAACCTTCAGGAAGTGCGAGGTTGGAGCGTTCCACAAACCAGGTTTAAGCACCCCAGTTGGCCCTTTTGCCGATTGACCGTTCCAAGGCGGTAACTGATGTTTTTTCTTTATGTGTGTTATATCTCGTCTCTATGTTTTTGTCACATTTGCATTTACCTTGTTTACCTTTGTCTATTGGTAGATAAAATTTAAATATCTGTGAAAATTTTGATAGGACCTTTTCTTATTTACCTATTCTACAGTAGCATTATTTTTATGTTGAATTCTTTCTGTAAGTGTAACTGACAACACTATTTTATTTCGTCAAAACGTAAAGGATACTATGGGCGCTTGAAGGAGCGTCTTATAATGTATAGATTATATTTAACTGCATGTTATTATGTATGTTATCATTCGCACTGTGCATACCTTGGACCAATTTGTAAATTATCTGAATAAAAAGTAGCTATATAAATGTTTTATTGTTCTGCTTTGCCGGGGCCATAATATAGTTCAAATTTTATTCACAGATGACTAGACGATGCTCAAAAACATAAATTTAATGTGATTGTAAGAATCATGGTATTTAAACAATTTTAAAACTAGATTGATACGGTGCTATTGTCGTATAAAACAGAACGTATAAATAATATGGTTAAAAAGAAGATGTATGTTTAATCTGGTAATTTTTATAGAAATCTGAAATACGATACACATATGCAATTTAAAAAAAAATGCAAAACAGTAATTTTATCAATATAAATATATATTTAGTTCTACAATGAACATGTATACACTTAAAGTTTTATTATATATATATATATATATATATATATATATATATATATATATATATATATATATATATATATATATATATATATATATATATATAAATTCTATCAAAATAATAATGCGTGTTTCAGACGAAATTCTTCCTACGGTTTTGAGTTTACCGATTATTCCAAGCCAGGCTTAGAACATCGTTTCCATGTGTAAACCTTTTATCCGAATCACAAACGCACCACAGATGATTAGTCAATCTTAGCTGATTCCCTTTTAATCTATTAGCAACGACTTTGGGGGCATCGACGTGATGTTAATTTCAATGTTCCCGCTTAATGATGGCACAAACGTGATATCAGTGATTGCGATATCAGATCATCTGCCATGAATGATATCTGATACTTCAACACTTATAAATGATACTTTTCACTCAATGTTGTCAGGGTTTGTTTTTGTTTTTAAAATGTTTGTAAAATTAATCATCATGATTACGATTCCGGTGGTATCAATATCTGTGAGAGTCTACAGTTTGCAATACCTAAGAACAAAAATGACACCTTTTTGGTTTTGCTTTATGCTTTGTATTGAAATTGCAATTTGTTTTAGTGTTAGAGTAACAGAACGTAGCTTTTGCGTTTTTAAAATATCAATGTTTTCAAACACTAAATGGGCATAATAAAATACTATTTGGGCTTCTATTATATCAGCTTATTAAGGCATATAACACTTCTACCAATACAACTATCGGAAGAAGCAAATCCGTAGCTATTTTCGTCCCCCAAAATCAAGTGTTATCGTTTATTTAAATTTGGAGGTTAAATAATAAGATAACAGAACAGGGAAATCATGGTAACAAATCATAGCAAAACAAATTAAGAAATAATAATAAATAATTCCTTGCTTCAAAGCAAAGTTATCCTTATAAAAAATGATTTAATTACAAACCTTCCGAAGCAAATGTTTATCATATTTACCATGAACAGAAAAACTTGCCATTAAAATAATATTAAAAATATTATTATTATATTAAAAAGATTAATAGTAAAAACTTGACATTCCTTTCTTCAAACATTGGTAAATGTTTAACAGATTTCTATAAAATAGAATAGCCCTTTTGTAGGTCTCATAAAACCTTCGATGCTTTTATGTTCAAAGAAATTGTGGTCATACAATCTATCAAAACAAAACAAGTTTTATTAATGTTAGTAACACTTCAATGCGTGACTTGTATTAAAACATGTCTTTTGTTCAAAGCTAAATAAACGGAATTGTTTTATAAGCATACTATAAAAGCAAAACGTAACTTAAAGAAAACCCTAGTCAGTTTATATATGTTCCATAAATAGTGAATATTCCCAAAATGTCTGGAACATACCGATATATGTCGATAATGTGTTCGCCATAAAGCTGAAATTGATTCATGCCTCGTTGCATTAGGGTGAATAGTACTAAAACCTTACATATGTTCGCACAACTTGTTTTACTGTATCCATTATGGTCAAACGGGATGTATGGTTAATTGTTTCAGACTTCTAATTTGTCAATATATAGCTCTGAATAGGCAATACACTGTGAAGGAATAAAAATATAACAAAGTGCAGTTGAAGCTAACAAAATGCTGTGGGATTTTTTCGTATTTTCGTGACGACGTCCTCTTATTTGGCAGTCTATGGCTGTACCGACTGCAGCTTAGATTTTAGACAGCGACGCTAAACATTTAGATGCAAATAATGACGAATAATCAATTTAGTAATTAATGAGGTATCATCAATGAAGTATTTTTATCATACGATACACGTGATTTTTGGAAACTATAGTAATCTTTGACTTTATACTGTCACGATTAAAAATCAGCGGTTAAAATGGTTAATAATTTTGATAAAGCCTATATTTTATTTGATTTTCTTTTGTTTTTTCTAGTATGTTCTGATTCAATTTAATGAGTGTGTCACTGTTACATTCAACACTTCATTGTAAGACATCAATGTTACAATGTCAATTCAAAAATACATGTTGAATAGCAAAATACGTTACTGTTATATGCATATATTGTTTAGCCATGTTCACACAAAACCGGGTTTGCATATCCCTTCAGATTTAATCTTGATCCTGTCATATTAACCAATCATCACTTGAAGGTAATACTTCAAATGTGATTACAGTGAATTTTCTTCCAGGTAACCTGTTTTAATATTACTCAGTGAGACAAGGTCAATAAAAACAACTAAAATACATGCTCAGTACTAAATTTCCGAAATACTTTATGAAAGAGGAAAACTTAAGTAGGCTATTAATATTTCTGTTTTTTTTATTTTTTGTTCATTGATAGGCATGTTTACATACCATATAATTCATGCATGTTAAACAATTGCATTGGCATGTATAATGGGACAAAAATATTTTAATTCTAAATAATCCTTTCAACTTATATCTGAAGCAAATGACTTTATCGAAAAATATTCTACTGTCAACAATCTAGAAATAATTAATTTCTAAAAATACCAGTTATTGCCGACTGACCGTTCCAAGGCGATAACTGTCGGGGTTGCTCTTATTGTTAAATGACTCATTACAGATTTGTTCTCACTTTTAAATTTGGCGTGCATGTGAACATCTTGGTCCTGTGTCTTTTCAATTTTTGTATATGTTGCAATGCTCATAGGACTTTGTCTTATATATTCTTATTATACACGAGTCTATTAATTTCTTATTTTAAGCAGTTATCACTTGTGTGAGCACGTTAATTAACATTATCATTAACTATTTCAATGGCAATTGGTTAAGAAATAATTGTAAAAATATCGTCAATAAAGGTCGTAGATTTTAATTTGTGAGAAGAAAAAAAATTTAAAAAATAATAAAGCCCCAAAAATGTTCTTTGTCTCTGTAGTAATTCGAACAATTACTACCTGTATGTCAGTCCAATGCTCTAATGATTGCGCCACTGTTTTATGTTTAAAAATATCAACATTTAGATTTCAACACAACCAAGTATCAGCTAGCGCTCATTAGTTTGGATTTATGTCACTTTCTTATTTGCTATAAACTTCTGGATTTTAAAAATATGCATTTGAAAAGGTGAGAAACATAGGTGTAAAAGAAAGTGAATGAAATGCTCCTGGAACTGTAAACGTTACAATGCATAGCAGAATGTGGACATACGAACGTACATCTATATTAAAAGATTATATATAACTAATTGAAAAACAATCAAGCATACACTTAATGTATGTTTGCTGTTGAGGTCGTGTCTATGCTTTATGTGATGACAATTTTTCGAGCAAGTGAAAATAAAGGCTAAATAAGGCAGCACCTTTCAGATTTGGCACCAGACGAAATGAACGATATTTTGGAAAACGGAGGGGAAATTGAAACATTAATTTATTGCTGTTTGGAATAAACTACAATGACTGTACAACGCGAAACATATGCAATTGATAAAATATTACGTATATGTTCAGACATAACAGTGGCCCTATGAGTGCCGGATTAAGAGAACATTACTGCACTCTTTTTGAAAATATAATATATAATACATCAACGCCCAAATATTTTTAGAAGAAACTAAGTGGGGGGTTGGGGTGGGGCATAAAATAAATTAGGCATTCAGATTAACGTCACACTGCCTTGACGATTATAAAAATACTGTCTTTTCACAAGTGATCAATCTTATTTATCCGCCAGAATTTACATTAAACAACGCAAATACTTGATATTCAAAAATCAGCATTCCTAGTCCTAGACATTGGGATCCTCTTCAACATTGTCGTTTGTACAGAATTTACTGACAACAGAGTCAATTCACTCATTATATATATACTAGTTTTAAATAAATATCATTAGATGGTTACCTACTCCTTTCGCTTACCTTACATTGAAGTACTACCCTGTTAGATTAATCTTAAATACGGCACGTTTTGTGCGTCCGTACGTGACAACACTGTTCGTTGGCATAAAACATGACGAGGCAGGGATAAGGTATTAATAAATATCTCGTTTATTTATTATTTATAGTAACTAATTTACAATTAACCAAAATATTTTTTTTATATTTTCATATTACTTTTATATTTTTGTTAAGTCGTAGGGACTTTTGGTGGTTTATTGTTTATACATTACCGAAGCACTGTGGACGTTTCTTTTATTGTGTTTACATTCCATGTAACTGATGACAGATATAAAAATGTCAAGAAACTATTATGAAATATAAACGCAAATCATCATGACATACCTAAATACATAAAGTAATTGATCATCGTAGTTCTTATCCATTGTAATTGTAAAGCTAACTATATAAACTGGAGCGACAAACACAGAGATACCATCCAATCCATTACGAGTGCAGTGAACCATCTCCTAAAAATCATGGTCACAAAAAAGCCATTTATGTTCTGTCATAACGACCACATAAATGGACGGATTATGACTAATGGAGACAGCACTAGAATCGAAGAAGAATTAGCCGCAGGTGGGCGAAAAATAAGTCATATACAAATGTAACTGACCTTAACGTCATACTTTCTTGACGATAATCGAAATTACCGTCTCCTCACAAGTAATCAATCTGATTTATACATCAGAAGTAACATGAACGCAAATGCTTGATGTTCTAAAACCATAATTCCTAGACATTAAGATTACTATTTATCGGTGTTGTTTGACATAAAATTCCTGACAAAAGATATTATTTTAACTTAAATAATACAT
Organism: Sinonovacula constricta; assembly: GCA_007844125.1. Classification (NCBI taxonomy): domain Eukaryota; kingdom Metazoa; phylum Mollusca; class Bivalvia; order Cardiida; family Solecurtidae; genus Sinonovacula; species Sinonovacula constricta. Next base: position 15,108,225 of record CM017569.1, on the reverse strand, counting down.
TAAATATTGATAAAAGATTTACCTCCTGGTAAATCATGTCGCATTTATCCCCCCCCCCACACACACACACACACACACGCCTACTAGATTCGCATATGTATTAATAAGGACTATTTGAATGCCAGAAATAAAGTGCATAACTAGAATGTTTACAATATTGCGTGAGACTTCGTATTTTGAGGAAGGCGTTTTCTAAAACTGTTCTCTGTTATGGTTATAATCCTTAAAACTATTAAAGAAGTAGGACACTAATACACGTGGACATATACATATACCATCATGCATGCCATGGAAATTAAAGCGTCTCAATATTTGTTTTCTCCTTGTCTCTACCTAATTTATTGTTAAAATCGCACATGTATTGTGAAAAAAGTGAAAAAAAAAGTTTCTTCCCCACCGAAAATTGCTCTATATCCTTCATCCACGCTATGATTAGGAAAATTTAAATTCACATAGATTTTACTTGGAAGCTAGTCTTCTGAGTCGTATAAAATTAAACGGATATTTGTGCTAATTATGTGGCTTTGTTGTGAACTAATTGGATTCTGACGATAACAACAATAAATATCCTCTGGTAAATTACATCTCTTATCTTGGACTTTAATTGGGTAAAGCAAACAAAAAGCAAAACGTGCATTGCCTAGTGAAAATGCCACGGCTTTGTTGCAGGGAGCAATAAATGTACATGTATAGGTAATAACGTAAAATATTTATGAAAATCAGGTGGTACGTTTTACAGACTTTGTTTCTGATTTTATAGTTTTTTAAAGTCATATTGGCGACGTCAGCCTTAATATTTGTTGAGAAATACCCCAACAACGTGTCTGGGTAGAACCAAAGGCTCACCTATGGTCAGCTGTAAGACCTCCCCATATGAAAGTTCTCGCCCATACCTGGACTCGAACCCGCGCTGATTTTTTCTCTAGGCAGCGAGCGCCCCGCCACACTCTGCTCTTACATTCTTTATACATTCCTTTCGTAGGATAAATCGTTCAAGGGTTTTTAAAATATAACCCCAAAAGAAAACAACGAGGCGATTTTTCGAATTCATCAAAAATATGTACAATTACATATATTCGTGAGTCACGATAGAAACCAAGATTTAAACAAACATCTTTTCTCGTTACATTGGCAGTCGGCTTGATGAATACAATCTTGTTTCTAAAGAGTTCTTGCTAACTGTTATGGATAAATTATTGTTTTTTTAACATTCATATGGACCCATTGTGGTAAGTTTGCGGGTCCAGCTATTTCGGTGAAGGATGTGTGGGAATGGTTAAGGTAGCACTGCAGGTCAACTAGCAGAGCTTCCGTAATTCTGCCATGGTTCTAAAGTGTGGATATGTTGTCTCCTACATCGCAACTGAAAATGTCGAACATTGCAGAATATATCTCCAAGTTAATACTTTGACTGTACACTAGTGTTGCCTTGGGGGAATGCGGTAGCTTACCACTATATCAAGTATTACATATGTAACACTCTATAAACACCCTATATTAAAAACAAGACTCATACAAATCGGCAACCACCGATATCTTAGTTAAAACCTAAGCATGACGTAGGACGCAAACAGTTCCTACTGGCATTGAAGCTCATTAAATTGATACGGCTTTGGATATGTATGAAAACGTTGTTAGTATCCTGCTGATACTATTCTATGATAGTGTTTAAACAATGATAAATTACCAAATTACTGACTGACTGGGGTGCTTAAACCGGTTTTACAGAGCTCTAACCTGGCACTTTCTGATGCAAGCAATAAAAAGCAAAACTTTTTAGGTTTGCACAGTTTTGTACTGCTCGTATTCTTACAGATTCCGACGCATGTTTATTTCTTCAATATGGTAACATCGTGTTTTAAAATTCTCAGCTTGAGGAAGACGTTTTCGCCGTTATCATATTGTTGCTTTCAAATATAAAAGCAATGCCTTTACAACACGGCATAAAGTCACCCTTCATTTTATGGAAAAGTTATTAATTAGATTAACAAAATCATGGGTCTCAAACACTATATATTAGACAAAACTTACCAGACTTTCTATTTGCTAATGGTCACAGTCTTGAAATTTACTCATGTACTGCATTGCTGGCAATTGAAACTTTAACAGTCTACAACTTGCATTGCTTTGAAATTAACCGGACAGGTCAATAAGACTACATGAGAACGATTTTTTTTACAGTCACCGATGGAACTATGTCTGTTTGCTATTTACAGATAAATCCTCGTCACAATGCAGCAATGTGTGAGAATTATTTTTTCCAAATGATGTAAATGCTTTTCGCCATATGATGTAATACATATTATACGTCATCGCCTTATTTTAAACTGATCTCTTAAGAAATTACAAGTTATAGATTTATCTCGAGTAGACTTTGTACATGTTGAAATAGTAATTGCATTTATTGTTATAGTGCATATTAATAGTTTTCGTAATCTTTCCTCCGTTTACTTCCGATGCAAGTCCTTACTGTTGTTTTTTTTTCTCTCTTTAATGGGATATTTTTATATTGTTCGTTCTTGAGAAATACTTTCAGGAAGAGTCTTATTTGACCGCTTCTTAAACTATGTTGAAGAAAGTTTTAACAACTGATCATTCAAGGAAGTTAACATTTTCTTCTCGATTCTTGTATCAGTATCTGTGTCGCTATTACATTAACTAGTGTTACACTTGTCTAGTGGTTATTCAAATTTCAATATAGGGCGTACTTTTGACATTTTCATCCTTATTTTAAGTTTTCAAAATTGCGCCAAATTTAATGTCTATATTACATTATATGGGCATAATTATAAAAATGGCTCCTTGCTAAGTTGCAAGGGCGGGTACATATTAAATTGTCTGACTTGTGAAGCCCCTATGTTGGAGCTGGGTGTATTATTTGCCTTGACCTGATTCAAAATGTAACTTCTTTTGTCGTTTTGTGAAGAGCAGTACTATAAGGAGTGTTCTTTCTATCGTTTCTATAATTTACCAAAGCAGGAAATGTGGACATAGATAGTAATACTTGTATCGTCAGTTTACTTTTTATAGCGGCACAATGTCAGGCAATGGTTCATTTCTTAGAAACGAGAAAAGATATAATCGTTTTCTTAACATAAAACATCGATTGCGTCAAATCCGATAAAATAATATTGTAGAAATACGAACGAAACTTTAAAGAGTCCATTATATTTTTATCTGTATTCTCATATAAACCATCATTGATAAGTGATTTTTATGGATAGATGTTTGCAATGGTAATTATTTAATTGCAGTTATGTCAGTAAAATATGCCAGCAGTAAATTATAAATATTAACTGAGTCTAGACTGGTATTTATAAACGTACAGACAACTTGCTCGGCTGGACCACAAGATCAAATGTATTGTCTCAGCTACAAGATTTTCTTTGCATACATACGGTATTAGCGAGATAATTATATAAAATAAATATAAGAATTGGACATGTATGTGTAAGTGTGGATCGCGTCCCACAAACGATGTGAAAATGCACATGAAGCATTATTGACAATCATTCGTACGGGAGGCACCGGGTTCGATCCCGGGCCGCGACATACCGAAGTCGTTAAAAACGGTAGTGGTATAGCTCCCTTGCTAACGCTCAAGCAAAGGGTAGTTCCACGACTGGTTGGCCCAGTGTCAGGATAATGTGACTGGGTGTGGTATCATGCCAGGTGTTCACGGCATGCTATACACAGTGAAGGCAGCACTATATCTGCTTCAAGTGGACACCGTCTCCAGATAACTGAAATAATGTTGGTGGGACGATAACCCAATAAACAAACAAACCAACAATCATTCAAATCTGTGAGAGAGAAAAATACCAGCGCAAAGCTGGTAAGGTGAAAAAACCTTCCTACTTTCCCTTTCGACCTTTTAAACACACAGACCCTCGACTCCACCGAACTGGATCCCACGTTCTTAGAGGCAACGCAGTCAAAGGAATTTTGGCTGTTTTTGGCAATGGACGAACCAACCACATGATAGGTTGTTAACAGCTTTATGCCACGTTTGATGTTTTCATATGCAACGTGGTTGTATGGAAAATATCAAGTACGTTGATATAGAGTAGAAAACGACTACTAACCTTTTCTTCAATTATTATGCGGCGAAGATGACTAAAAGTTGGTATATTGCTGCCTTATTTTGTTAATATACCCTTAACATAATACTACGCCGACTTACAAATAAAACAGGTTTATGAATGTATCTATTTTGTTAGATATTATAATGGTTTAGTTTATACTAGAAGATGTTTTTACCATTATCCAAAGTTCTTCATCGGTACAATAAATATATCATCGTCTTAGTTAAAATTATTAGTAGTTAAGGGTGGTGTCTGACAGTTTGCTTACAGCTTACTGCTAATACATATAACATCTTACCATTGTTCTGGAGAACTTACGCAATAGTCTTAGTTTAAGTAAAGGCTGTTTTAAAGTAACTAAATTGTAAGAAAGTAAATACCCTGGGATATGATTTAGATCATTGCCCATTATTCCAAATCTATAGATAAGCAGATCTGAATTTCAGCTAAAAAGATATCGACGTCAGAGTTAATTAGCCGGATGTTCATGTGTAGTGAAGTAAAATGTTTGTGGTCATCTGGAATTTTTTAGATTAAAGAATTGTGCAGCGTGGCCCGATTTATAAATGCATTTTTTAAAGGACAAAAGAGACGTTGTGATTTACTTTCCACATGGATGTAGGGCACCAATCAACATTATTTTGTGGGATCCTATCAGGTAACCCTTTATTGCATGAGAGAGAAAAAGGAACGAAACTGACGGATTCCACCTTGAACTCTTCAAATCTTACAAATACATGGGGGTGTCTGTTTTGCTTACTATATTGTTTTATACAGTTTCAAATTAATATGTCTATTGTAGCATCTGAATTTGTGGCACCAACTTGAAATTTTAAAGATGAAATGTTTGAGATTGTTTCGGTCGGCCAAGCTGTTTTACCTTAATACCAAAGTAAAAACAATTTCCAGTCAGATCTTGACTATAAATTCGTTTACAAAGGCCACGAATAATTACAAATATGAAAACAATAATAATTTGCAACGCAAAAATATAACCTATTAAACGACAGGTGTCTACTGGAATATAGTAAAATAAAGGTTAAATTGCTATGCGTGTGGACATTTGTTATTATTTAGAGAGATTCTAGTGCGCCGCCACAAGTAGAACCAGACAATTTATTACAAGTGCATTTACCTATCCACAATAATGACATGGTCTGCTAATTTTGGTCACTAAAGCCATTTATGTCCTGTTATAACGACCACTTAAATATACAGCTTAATGACAGCAACAGCAATAGACCGGAGGCAGTACTATCGACAAGTGGACATGTAATTAGAATAGAAATATTGAAAAAAAAAAGGTCATGTTGTATTTCTGGAATAGTTCAATGCTAACTTGCTAATATAGGGATAACGATATTTACGTCTGTACCAGCCACTAAATTTAACCAATATAACGTGCTAATTTTTCGCTAACACAAAAAAGTCGGCAAACATATTATTCGAAACTTGGCAGCAGGGTTTCAATCGGACTTTCCTTAATTACGCTTTTTATATATATTTTTACGAACATCTCTATAAATATATGGTCAGCACAGCCAAAACATGTAACTTACAGTTTTCCAGTGAAATGTTTATATGTAACTAATTAACAACAACAGTAATTTCATACTCCGCATTCATGCTCAAAATGTAATCGCAAAAATACTGTTATCAAGTGTGTGAATATGAGTCAAACATAATCCATGACAATTATGATAAGCTGCTACATATTATAGGGCTGGAAAAGTACGGTAGCTCGACGTCTCGGACAAGTCAAAATGCAGTTTCGGGCTACCGCTCATTGATCGTTAGATTAGTCATAAATCGGCAGTCGGACAAGTGACAAATAAACAGCGGTTTCCTATTAGCGATGAAGATAATCAATTTCACGCCAAGAACATTTATCAACAACACGTAAAGGCGGTGCATGTACAATGCACGCACCTGTATTAAACAGCCATTCATGACGCGCGATACATAAACTCTTCTAGACAAAATATAAAAGAAACTTCTTGTTATACCTTGTTTGTTAGTTGTAGATATGACAAATGTGTTCGTGAATTGAAAACAACTCAAATTTTCGGACAAGTCATTTTTGTCCAGTTTACTAGTCAGGGACTAGTCATTGAAAAGAAAGAAAAATCCTGCCCTATGTGATGTGATACTCGCAATATTTCAACAATTATTGTTTAAAGTGTTGTTTTTGGTATACGATCGATTAATGCAAACCACTTTAATTTAATATGTATGTAACATTGCAATATATTTGGCATGTTATTGATAACCCATACAGGACGGCCATAAAACCAGAGACCAGGCTTCTTGCGCAGCATAGCCGTAATTTCATTGTTGATCATCTAGTAGTCTGTCGTATTGCTTCGGCATTACCTGATAATCTAACAATCGGAGGTTTATCAATGATTCATACTGTCTGTTTGATCTGTCAGACAAAGGCTTACAAGGTCCCGACATTAATTTCCGTCAGATAATACATGCTCAGACAATTTACAGACTACTTTTATCTTCATCATCTTCTTGTTTATAAAGGATTCTATAAGTCGCTTTTAAAGGTATAAAATTGTATTTCCAGTAAACAACCTTTTCACTGTATTTCGCTCAACACTTCATGCATCACATTTAATGATTTTAGATTTTGCGGTTTGCGGTTTTGCAGCACATTTGTAGTTCCATCCTTATCCAAACCTTTTTATAGCATTTCCATTTTGTTTACTTAAAAACATTTAAGGAATTAATTTTCGACGTCCATCGTTTGACGAACCGTGTGGGGCTGTTTAAAGTATCGTGGAGTCCGAAGTACTATTGAACTTGCTGGTGGCACTTCTTCGCCAATGTTGGCAAGGGTCGCACATCTATCTCCCTTAATTCAACGCCGTCTTCTAATGCAAATCTAATTCTAGAAAATCTATGCTATTAAATAATCCTTTTCGGCCAGGTTGACGCGTTGAAATGTTTTACAAAAACGTCTGCTATATGACCTAATGTTGATGCCATGTTTACGATTATTCATGAAAAAAGTCCCTTATAAATAAAGCTTCGCCCACCTAGCCAATCAGCAATCAGGATTGCTAGCGCGCGCTGTCAACGTCACACTGTAGTTCATCGAGAAATAAATTTATGTTTAGTTCATTGCAGCGGTAAACATTATATATATATATATATATATATATATATATACATTCCATGTTGAATATTGTTAACATGCTGAACATGGGCATATTTGGTTAATTCCGTCTCCGCCCATTAGCAACTTTTTACATGATCGGAGAATCTCCATAATTCCTTGTTGGTGATCATATTGTACAACACGTGTACCATTACTTTAAGGTTATCATTCACAACTCACAATTTTGTTCTCACAAATACTAAAATCCTTGTTATTTATAATAATGATGAACAACAATTTTCGAGACAACACACAATTTGTTGATCCTCTTCAGAGATGTTGTATCTCCATGAACAGCCACTAAAAGCATGTATTTTGTAGTTAATTATAAGTTTGCTAGGGAATATTTAAACCGTCAATGAAATGTGGTCGTAGAATATAGTGATTATCGTCGTGTAAAATTGCAGCATTATATTTACGTAAGAGAATAATTGTATATACTCGCTGTGTTGATGTGCTTATTTGGCTTTATTTATGGATTACTATTTTTGCTATTCGGCCATATTTTAGAGCTTTGTGTGTGTGTGTTTTTTTTTACAATTCAGTTGTGCAAATGTGAGGAAAACAGCAATTTATTTTCACTATCTATTTTTACTTATTATTTTATTTTATAAATGTGGTTTTAAAAATACGCACATATTTGTTGTTGTTTCACTACATTATTCTGAGTTTTGTTCCATTGTATGTAAAATTTTTAACACATTTCGTATAAAACAGTATCATGACTCCTAGAGAATACTTTAGCCTCAGGTAATAATGTTTTCCCAGTACATGTGACGCCATATCTACCAAATTAACAACTTATACTTGTATAATACATAGTGTTCATTGCATCAGTCATTTATATCACGAATATTTTCGAATCTGACCATTTTACGTATGGGCCATGGTTTCTTATAGTAAACAGTTAAAATAAAATGCTGTCCGTAAACTTGATGCAAACCGGACATAAAAATGCAGTGCAATGCAACATATGAAATACTTAATTACTAATGTGTTATCTAAAAGTTACTTAAAGAAAAAAAAACGCTTTTTGATGATATTTGTTCGAACATTTTAAGTTTATGTAATTCTATTTTATAAATAAAAATTACATCTGCAAGAAACATTAGATGTTCTTCATCTGAGCCACAGCGATTGAATATGTGTGTCTGCGGAGGTAATGTAGTCGTCGACCAAGATTTGTCTGTTTACCCTAATTTAAAGCAAATATCAAAACTTTGTTCTGTTATAAATTATGATATTTATGAAATTCATGCCTTTCGAGGAGAGAGTAAGTTTCTTTGATTGGAACAAAATATCAGTGTCAGGTTTAAAACGAGCTAAAACAATAATATATGCATTTCAAGTCAAGCTGCTATTTGTATACAACATCATTAATCGAATTTTAAATCATTCATATCCGACTAACAACAATATGTCTTCATTCATAATAAGTTTTTTTGTTGCCTTGTCTCCGTATTTTCTGTATTCTAGCAGATGTTACTAAACATATATATTGTTATTTTACCGTCCATCTCGACCTTTATACACAATAAACGTACTGATTCGCAATTAATTCCTTAGCATTTAGACTCATATTTTCTGATATCGACACTCTAATTTCTGTGACAGATTACCTGCGTGTTGTTGTGATAGACACCGCTAGCTGTAAGGGCGTTTAACGACTGTTTGTAGTTATACTGTCTTACGAAAGAGCCAATTGTGATAGTTAACGTCTTAGCGAATTTTCCGGAGATAAATAAACACACAGAGTATGAAGTTTGCTTTTATAGATTCTTATCAAATCATAAATATAAGTTACGACTTTTTTCTTTGCTATAACCGAACAGTTTCTCTATTGAACGATGGATTATATATCATAATTCGTGCCGCGCAGATGACACCGTAGTCGTTGCCTAACTAGGCGGTTCTAAATAGTTGTTTATTTATACAACATTTACTCTGAAAAAGATAAAATCAATAAAATAAATCTGCATTATCATAATAAAAATGTGTTAGCAAAGATTAATCTAATTTTATTGGTTGCTATTTGATTATGATTTATATTGTTTGCTTCTTAGTAGCATACACATACAGTACGCCGACCATATTGCGGGACCTTAGGAATATAGTAATTCTCAATGTAATCAATATGTCTATACCACTCAACTTCAAAACAGGCTTCGTTGCAAGTAGTGATCTCAATTCAATTAAGTCACTTTAAAGCAGATATAGTGCTGCCTTAACTGTTTTGCCACCTGGCCTATAATACACCTTGTCACACTATGAAGCAGCTAAACAGACCAGTCGTAGAACACCTGTTTTTGTTGTTGTTGTTGTTTTGTGTTTTTTCTTTTTTTTTTTGCTTAAACATAGACAATTAATTTCCTTTTAACGACCGTGATATGTCGCGGCACGATTTTGAACCGGTGGTCTTCCCATATCTGAGGACGGCTCTAATGTGATTTAATGCACAAGTAAGTTATTGGTATGTTGATCTGTTCACAGACGCTTTTGAACGGTTTATTCTTAGGTTTTCTTCTTTAGAAATGTGGTGAACGCTGAGTAATTATCTGCTGCTGCAATTAAGCGTAAAACAGACAAAATTACAGTAGCTTTCGAAGTTCTATTAATGCTGTGCTCATAAACCTTGTCATAACCGACAGCTCTTCACAGCAGCTATTTCCAATTTATTTTATTGGACACATCAATTTCTAAAAGTGGATTTTAACGAGATTTCAAAATATTATTATGTGTTTTGAAATATCTTCGAGCAAAAAACAATCTGAGTCTGTTGAGTTAAACTGAAACACTTAAGCTTGCACTGGCAAACACAAATACCCACTGACCAACAGAAATACCCACTGACCAACACAAATACCCACTGACCAATACAAATACCCACTGACCAATACAAATACCCACTGACCAATACAAATACCCACTGACCAACACAAATACCCACTGACCAACACAAATACCCACTGACCAATATAAATACCCACTGACCAATACAAATACCCACTGACCAATACAAATATCCACTGACCAATACAAATACCCACTGATCAATACAAATACCCACTGACCAATACAAATACCCACTGACTAATACAAATACCCACTGACCAATACAAATACCCACTGACCAATACAAATACCCACTGACCAATACAAATACCCACTGACCAACACAAATACCCACTGACCAACACAAATACCCACTGACCAATACAAATACCCACTGACCAATACAAATACCCACTGACCAACACAAATACCCACTGACCAACACAAATACCCACTGACCAATACAAATACCCACTGACCAATACAAACACCCACTGACCAACACAAATACCCACTGACCAACACAAATACCCACTGACCAATACAAATACCCACTGACCAATACAAATACCCACTGACCAATACAAATACCCACTGACCAATACAAATACCCACTGACCAACACAAATACCCACTGACCAACACAAATACCCACTGACCAATACAAATACCCACTGACCAATACAAATACCCACTGACCAACACAAATACCCACTGACCAACACAAATACCCACTGACCAATACAAATACCCACTGACCAATACAAATACCCACTGACCAATACAAACACCCACTGACCAACACAAATACCCACTGACCAACACAAATACCCACTGACCAATACAAATACCCACTGACCAATACAAATACCCACTGACCAATACAAATACCCACTGACCAACACAAATACCCACTGACCAATACAAATACCCACTAACCAATACAAATACCCACTGACCAATACAAATAGCCACTGACCAATACAAATACCCACTGACCAACACAAATATCCACTGACCAACACAAATACCCACTGACCAATACAAATACCCACTGACCACACGAATAATCACTCACAACAAATGTATAAATGTATAACCACAAATAATAATTATTTTCAGAGAAAGGTGTGTATTTGAATAAAAAAATACAGGCCACAATTCATTTATGCAGACCAAGTGGAAATTGCAAACACTGAAAGAGACAGACAGACTGCAATATCGATCAGCCTACTGACTTATGAGACAGAACATAAATATGGCGTATTGAAAATTGATACTTAGACAGAACTGATTTATATGTTCTAGTGTACTAAATTGTGTTGGTTACTGATGGCAATGCGTTTTCACGAGTCAAACCAGTTTGCATAACTACCTCTCTCTCTCTCTCTCTCTTCTATCTCTCTCTTCTCTCTCTCTCTCTTCTATCTCTCTCTTCTCTCTCTCTCTTCTATCTCTCTCTTCTCTCTCTCTCTCTCGCTCTGTCTCTCTTTCTCTCTCTCCCTCTCCCTCTCTCTTGGCTTATGACGTCATTACAGAACCTCCATGTCTGACCATTTGTATATAAATAGTTATCCTGTCTCGAATTCGAAAGTATTCACTTTCGAGGCATTTATCACTTGTATGTGTGTAAATTGTACATATTATTTTGTAAATAAATTAGCACATTTATGTTATTTTGTTTGCAAATGGTATTTTGTTTATCGTGCCTCATGTTATTCCGATTTGATAGTTTTAATCGTAAAGTGCGAGGCCCTGAAAATCAGTTTGAGCACCAAAGTCGGACGTTTTGCAGACTTACCTTTGTTTCCTCTATGTTTTGTCTCGTCTCAGTATCTTTTCTTATTTTACATATAACATGATCGTTTATACCTATTTCATTTTTAATTTCATTTTGATGATTTTCTTTGCATTAAAAGGTGTATTCCTTGTTTTCAATGATGTTTCTATTTTAATCTCATGGCGTTATTTACTTATTGCACGCCCTTGTCGAAATTGTTTATTTTAAAAAGGTCCCTTTGATAAAACAATTTATCATTTACCGAAGCATTAAGTTAAGTCAACAATGTGTATAGTTTAGATAATTCATTAATTTACTCTCATATTGACTGTAAATATCTGTCTTTGTTTAGTTATTTGCTCCTGATCTCAGTGTTTTGTCGCTTTTAGACATCCTGTGTGTATATGCCTTTGTCTAGTGGTAGTTCATATTTAAATACAGTTGTTATATACATTTGTAATTTTTTATGTAAAAAAATGGTTTTGGTATGATAAAATCATTTAGATGTGTTTAAGTACACATGTAATACGGCTATTAAGGTATTACCTGCACTGATATGCTAGCTTTATATGCGTAAGATATCGATGCAAAAGATCATACTAACGCTAACACAAAAACATAAAAAATAGTTATGTTATACAGAATGCTTAAATTGTAATTATAATTGAAATTGTTATTATATAAACTTCCGAATGAGGTAAATGATGTTTTGTGAATTTTTATATCGAAAGCATCCGGGTGGTTTTAAATTTTAGGGACCGTCTAAACCATATTCAGGCTTAAAAACCATCAAAACCACCTTCAGATTGTACACAATATCCAAACCATCTTCAGATCGTATACACCTTCCAAACCATCTCCACACTGTAGAGACCATCTAAACTATCTTCAGATTGTACACACCTTCCAAACCACCTCCACACTCTAGAGACCATACAAACTGCATCTATAATGTAAGGACAATCGAATTCATTTGCAGAGTGGATCATACAAACCAGTTTTCTACCGTAAGAATCGTCCAAACAAACGTCAGACTGTGGTGTACATCCAAATCATCTGCAGAATATAGGGACCATCCAAACCATTTACAAACTATCTTTTGTATGCAAATACATTACATCTTCAGACTGTAGCGACCATCTAAACAATCATCGGCCTGTAAGGACCATTCAAACCGTTTCCAGACTGTACGGACCATTTAACCAATTTCCAGACCAGGGAACAATCTCAACCATGTTTAGACTGTAGTGACCATGCAAACCATCTCCAGACTGTAGGGACAATCCAAACCATCTACAGACTGTAGGGACCATCCACACCATCTACAGACTGTACAGACAATCCAAACCATCTCCAGACTGTAGGGACCACGCAAACCATCTACAGACTGTAGGGACCATCCAAACCATCTACAGACTGTAGTGACCACGCAAACCATCTTCAGACTGTAGTGACCACGCAAACCATCTCCAGACTGTAATGACAATCCAAACCATCTTCAGACTGTAGGGACCATCCAAACCATCTCCAGACTGTACAGACAATCCAAACCATCTTCAGACTGTAGGGACCATCCAAACCATCTTCAGACTGTAGGGACCATCTAAACCATCTCCAGACTGTACAGACAATCCAAACCATCTCCAGACTGACGGGACAATCCAAACCATCTTCAGACTGCAGGGACCATCCAAACCATCTCCAGACTGTACAGACAATCCAAACCATCTTCAGACTGTAGGGACCATCCAAACCATCTCCAAACTGTACAGACAATCCAAACCATCTTCAGACTGTAGTGACCACGCAAACTATCTCCAGACTGTACAGACAATCCAAACCATCTTCAGACTGTAGGGGCCATCCAGGCCATCTCCAGACTGTAAAGACCATCCAAACCATCTCCAGCCTGACGGGACAATCCAAACCATCTTCAGACTGTAGGGACCATCCAAACCATCTCCAGACTGTAAAGACCATCCAAACCATCTCCAGCCTGACGGGACAATCCAAACCATCTTCAGACTGTAGGGACCATCCAAACCATCTCCAGACTGTAGGGACAATCCAAACCATCTTCAGACTGTAGGGACCATCCAAACCATCTCCAGACTGTAGGGACAACGCAAACCATCTACAGACTGTAGGGACCAGGCAAACCATCTCCAGACTATAGGGACCAGGCAAACCATCTACAGACTGTAGGGACCAGGCAAACCATTTACAGACTGTAGGGACAATCCAAACCATCTTCAGACTGTAGGGACCATCCAAACCATCTTCAGACTGTAGGGACCATCCAAACCATCTCCAGACTGTACAGACAATCCAAACCATCTTCAGACTGTAGGGACCATCCAAACCATCTCCAGACTGTAGGGACCATCCAAACCATCTTCAGACTGTAGGGACCATCCAAACCATCTCCAGACTGTAGAGACCATCCAAACCATCTTCAGACTGTAAGGACAATCCAAACCATCTCCAGACTGTAGGGACAATCCAAACCATTTTCAGACTGTAGGGACCATCCAAACCATCTTCAGACTGTAGGGACAATCCAAACCATCTTCAGACTGTAGGGACCATCCAAACCATCTCCAGACTGTAGAGACCATCCAAACCATCTTCAGACTGTAAGGACAATCCAAACCATCTCCAGACTGTAGGGACAATCCAAACCATTTTCAGACTGTAGGGACCATCCAAACCATCTTCAGACTGTAGGGACAATCCAAACCATCTTCAGACTGTAGGGACCATCCAAACCATCTCCAGACTGTACAGACAATCCAAACCATTTTCAGACTGTAGAGACCATCCAAACCATCTCCAGACTGTTCAGACAATCCAAACCATCTCCAGACTGTAGGGACCATCCAAACCATCTTCAGACTGTAGGGACCATCCAAACCATCTACAGACTGTACAGACAATCCAAACCATCTTCAGACTGACGGGACAATCCATACCATCTTCAGACTGTAGGGACCATCTAAACCATCTTCGGACTGTACAGACAATCCAAACCATCTCCAGACTGTACAGACAATCTAAACCATCTCCAGACTGTACAGACAATCCAAACCATCTTCAGACTGTAGGGACCATCCAAACCATCTCCAGACTGTACAGACAATCCAAACCATCTTCAGACTGTAAGGACCATCCAAACCATCTCCAGACTGTAGGGACCATCCAAACCATCTCCAGACTGTAGGGACCATCCAAACCATTTTCAGACTGTAGGGACAATCCAAACCATCTCCAGACTGTACAGACAATCCAAACCATCTTCAGACTGCAGGGACCATCCAAACCATCTCCAGACTGTACAGACCATCCAAACCATCTCCAGACTACAGGGACCATCCAAACCATCTCCAGACTGTACAGACCATCCAAACCATCTGCAGACTAATGGGACCATCCAAACCATCTACAAACTGTAGGTACAACCCAAACCATCTCCAGTCTCCAGACTGTAGGGACAATCCAAACCATCTCCAGTCTCCAGACTGTAGGGACAATCAAAACCATCTTTGGATTGTAGGGACCATCCAAGCCATCTGCAGACTGTTGGAACAATCCAAACCATCTTCAGATTGTAGTATACATCCAAACCATCTTCAGACTTAGGGGACTATCCAAACCATCCTCAGCCTGTAGGGACTATCTATACCATCTTCAGACTGACGAGAGCATACAAACCATCACCAGACTGTAGGGACCAACAAAACCATCTGCTGACATAAGGGACCAATTAACGATCTTCAGATTGTAAGGACTATGCAAACTATCTTTAGATTTTACGCACCATCCAAATCTACCTAAGATTTTATGCACCATCGAAACCATTTCCAGATTATAGTGACCACCCTAACCATCTCATGACTATAGGGACCATTCAAAGCCTCTTTATATTTCACTTTCCATCCAAACCATCTTCAGATTTTACGCACCATCCGAACTATCTCAGGACTGTAGGGATCATCCAAAAGATCTTTAGATTATAGAGACGATATAAATCATCTTAGACTGAAGGGATCATTAAAACCATCTTAAGACAGAAGATACCATCCAAACCATCGTTAGATGGTAGGGACCATCCGAACCACCTTCAAATTATAGAGACCATCTAAACAATCTTCAGACTATAAGGACCAACCAAACCATCACCAGGCTGTGACGACCATCCAAACCATGTCCAGATTTTAGCAACCATCTAAATCATCTTCAGATTGTAGCGACCATCTACACCATCACCAGACTATAAGGACCATCCAAACCATCTCCAGATTATAGGAACCATTCAAACCATCTTCAGACTTTAAGGACCAGCCAAACCATCTTCAGACTTCACAGACCATCCAAAGGATCTTCAGACTATAACAACCATCTTCAGACTTAGCGAACCCTGTAGGAGTGGGTTGGATGGTCCCTACCATCTGCAGCGACCATCAAAACTAAAATCCGACTTATGGACCATCCAACCTATCTCAAGACAGTAGGGCCCATCAAAATGATCCTCAGATTACCGGGACCGTCCAAACCATATTCTGATTGCAAGGACCATCCTTACCATCTTTAATTTGTAATAGCATCCGGACCATCTTTAAAGAACATATCAGTAGGCATTAGAGTAACTATGTAATAACATGGAAGTTAGTACTTGTATGAGCAATCCATATTATGCAGGTACTTTTTTGCATGGTGTTTGCATATTTTAAACAGTTTAAGTTCATCTTAATATCTAAATCACACTGCTATTTTTTGAAGAAAGATCATTTTGATTATGACAATAATCTCACGTTTCATTTATTGCGAGCTTAATTTAGGCTCTTAATCGGAAAAAGAAGAGTTCGCTAGGAGATTTAGACATTTAAAACAAAGAAATCGTGTCAATCGTTGGTCGCCAGCGAATTAACTGTTTATGTCGCAAATACGGAACTCTTTAGCCATGCGAGTTCGCATCCTCTAGGGAACTTCAATATCTTGACTCATGGGGTTTTCCATCTGACCTTCAATGGTGTCCTGGTGGTTTAACCAGTCTGGGGTCTTCAGTCACTAATTAGGCCTATTAATTGAGATGGTCTTGATTTGCTTTTTTAATGTTAAATATTTGGCAATTTTCTTCTTTGTTAAATAAATTTCTTTCACTATGACGTCATTTCATGCTTCAAAATTACTAATTACTGATACCTTAGGCCATCACTTGCTTCGTTTAAACTTGATCCTTAATTGTTAGCAATCATATTTTACAATAAAAAGCAATCAGAACCATCTCCTGTCTATAAGAAAAAGTCACTGGTCTTACAGGAAAGAAGAAAAAATTGCTGGGAGTTAAGCTTAATCGCCATGTAAATTTAAAATCAAATATATCCAAAGGTTATACACAGCTGAGAGTTAAGATAAATGATGATTCTTTAAGTTGTCGCATCATTCTGGACACAAGCCTGTAAAAAGTCATCATTGAAGTTTCATGAAAGGTATTGACTTTACTTGAAAGCGATGTTCTGATCATATAAACAAAGTTGGTCGTATTTAAACTAAGAATATAAAGACTAGAACAAGCTTGAGGATTTAATATAGGGCAATGACCGTTTTAATAATCAATTTTGTCTAAGACCTCTTAAGAAGTTTATGGACCGGAATTATTAAGTCTTGGATTTTGTCATAGTGTTTAATAACGTCATTGAGAAAAGCATTAAAACGAAAGGGAAATAGTTTGGGATATTTCAGTGATGTGGTGGTGTTAGAACTGATATTAGCTGATGAATCGATTCTGTTGTTTTTTTTTTTATAATAGAGATGGTCGTTAACCTTCTTTTATTTTTTGTTAATTATTTTTTCAATTACTGCTTTAATTATTTATACGATATATATAAGAACAAGTGGTGGATAACACAGCACTATATTCACATCTCCACAAGTACACATATAGCAAAAATGTTGTTATCAGCATCTTCATTTGCGTGCATCATAACTCTTCAGATATATACTCCCATATCACCTTAGCTAAAACAGTACGATGCATAAACGACATTTCACGATTACTCCAGTGTAAATATTGCATCATATCTCTAAAAAGAACTGTTTAGTTCTTTATATAGCACAAATTGTGGTTATAGGGGCAATATAAAACGTTGCCATGGTGACGAACCACTGCAGGTGATATTTCAATAAAAAAAATTCCTCACATGCGTCTTTGTTAGATTAGACGCTCTAGCTAGAATTAAAGTTCGGTTATTTTTTTTTTTTAGGAAATTAGCTGATGTGAGTAGTCCACCCTTTCTCTTACTGATGCTGAAGGTACGAAAAAACTACAATGGCTGTGTTATAACCTTGTCCATAAACAAGAGAATGCTTTTATTAAAAAGATTCTTACAAAGTATGTCATATTGTTTTAGGTAGAATATCGGGATAAAGAAATAAACTTCATGTGTGGGTTGTTTATTTGTTTGTTTTGTTTGTTTGTTTGTTTTGTTTGTCGTTGTGTTTTTTGGTGAATGGGGTGACTTTATCGATATTTTTGTTAACAACCATCTTAGTGCTATATATATTATTTGTTATATATATATATATATATATATATATATATATATATATATATATATATATATATAACAAATAATATATATAGCAAATAGAGTTCACGTTATCCTTTGATTAAAAAGGGTTAAAACAATCCGAAAGATTCACCGTCTGTTAAATAGATCAACTTAATTAAGCAAATGAATATATTAATTTAACAAAGCTTATTGCATAAGTTAATGGCGAAATTAACATTTGAAAAGTAAAACTTTGGTAGCATTTAGAAGCTATGTTTCATATTTTAGGGGATACAATAAAGAAGTCTTTCGTATTAAATAAAGCGTGCATAATCATGATTGTGTTATTTTAGACTTTAAGGAATATTTTTACAGGAATAGCAATCTTTTACAAGATGTCACAGAGAAAATAGTATCACCGCATTAGCCGTATTACTGCTAATTTCTTACTGTTCATGGTTTGGGTCAATACGTACGTGCGATGTTAACAATACTAAAGGTTAAAGTTATTAGGTTTGAAAGAAAAGTATATTTGTAGAAGTTCTGGTATCGGTACAGTTATGTTTAGTGAAATCACAATGACGACTGAATCGGAAAGACATTAGGAGCAATGTTTTGTATAGTGGATTTTAACTGTATGGGAATTAAAACAGCAAAAGGACAACGTTTAATGTTTATTTTTCAACATTTACAAATGGATCAACAACTGCTCATAAACACAATAAGATTGAAACGCATATTTAAGTGGGAAAGGTTCGCTATTTCAGCATCGAAAAGAGACAAAATAATATATATATCATTATACATTTACCATTATATATCATATTTAATGATTAACCACAAGATATTATATAAACGCGATTGTGAAAATTTAATAAATGTACATCATTAGTGAATGAGTACATAGCCCAGCATTTCTTCGTGACACATGGAAAGGATAAGATATTTATCATCATGGAAGTTACAAAAGTTTGTCACAACGAAATATGTACAGACATGATGAACGTTGTGATAAACGAATGTTTACAAAACTTGTTTACAAAACATATACCGTATTTTACTTTTAACAACTATTTACAAATAAAATGGTGTTACTGCAATTAACAAATATTCATTAAACAAATTAAACCCCTGTCACATAGTGACACCAAGGGTTCCTTATGCGGAACGTTTAGTCTTTGTACCTTTAACAATGGAAACAATGTCAAGATTTTCGACGATATATCGCAAAACGATGCTGTCGATCCGAGATAGTGCCGATCTTTCCTACGCAAAAGTGTGACATGTGAAAAAAAATGTCCAGGTCTTATGCAATAAAAAGTATCAATCAAATAGTAAAGTTTGTGCACTACTAACTCAGGTGGTTAATGGTAGTTTTCTGATTTCATTAAGTCATCAACCATATTTACCACTTTCAAAACTTGAAACAACAGTTCTCATCGTCTAAATGTTTGTAAATGTAACATAATGTTCTTTTTTATAATTCCATTTCAATAATAGTTCATTTGAATATATCAGTACTGATAGTTTCATGTTTTTTAAACGACCAAACAATTTTAAGAGGCTGACGCCCAGCTTCTTTTATAAATGACGATACATATATTATATCATGCCCTGGAATCAACACAATGCAACATTCAAATTGCAAAGCCGGTTATTCACCTTTATCTACATACATTTGACACTCAATCACAATGTTTAATTGTTTTTGTGTTGTTTTCCTTATTTCGCTTAAGGAAGTATGTTCGACATAATACACTTATCAATATAAACAATTTTGGCAAGTTTAGGCCATTAGTTAAACATTAACAAGAGCACATACTAACAGACTGGCTTGTTTAACGAGGTAGCCTAGTCCCTTTTGGTGGCACTAAACAGCAGTAGGGGGAATCGGAAGCAGCTCGTGAGATCCGTGCCTGTCCGCGTACTTGTTCTTTACGCGGGAAGATCGGCGGGACTCACGTGGGGACGGAGAGGCAGAAATGACGCAAGAGTCTGTGAATTCAGTACGGCTCACCTGAAAAAAAGACGACAGGCATTGTTTAGAAGTAGATATTTTGCTGGAAAGTAGGTTTTGGTTTGAACTAGATGGCTTTTTGTAATTAAAGTGTGATTCTAGAACACAATTCACTGGACAACACTATGCAGACGTATTTTGTTGTTAATGACACAGACAATGTTTATAAAAAAAAATATTAAAGTAGCTTTTGGCTGCTGTTGCTGCCCGAGTACAAAAGGAATAGGAAAATGGTAGTGAAGATGATTAGAATGACGACTTTATAAATACCTGAGACAAACTGGGTCGTCGATTACTGAAGCGGAAGTAACCTTTGAGCCTGTCTTTTGTGGCTGAAGGAAGTCGCCAGGAGGCAAAGAGAATTGGGTTAACACAGGTGGATAGGAATCCAATCCAGGTAAACGTGATGTATGTAATGTCGATGTGTCCCTGGTTATCTTCAGTCTCATGCACGAACGAATGGACCAGCACCAGTATATTTGTAGGGCACCAACAAATAGCAAACGCCGTAACCATCGCAATAAGGTATTTTTGAGTACGCTTTTCTTTGGCAAGATCTATGTCATCATCACTATCATGCGTAGATCTTTCTGTGTAATCTTTTTGTTTTATGCTCCCCTTATTTTCCTTTTTGTCACCTGATTTCTGTGTCCACGTGACTTTATTGGAAGCTTCGTCTGTCGACTGCGTGTCCGTCCTGCTTTGTTGGTCGGTCTCTAAACGATAATGGACAATAATCGGGGCATTTTCGCGCGACTTCAATTCTGCAGATATTCTCACATATAGAAAGCTAATGATAGCTAATGGCAATGCAAATATCGTAACAAACATTGCACGGAGATACTCCTCTATATGTCTTTCCATGTTTATAAAACAGATCCCGACGTTGTGGAATTTCTTTCCAAAGAGTGCCCCAAGATCTATGTACTTTATGTAAATGGCATGTGGCAGTACTATGCAAACTGCTCCAACCCATACAGCGATTACGCATATTCCTGCTGGCACTCGTGATTTGAAGGGATTCACGATTAGGCGGTATCTGTCGATGGCAATCATTAGAAACGTTAACATTGAAGCATGAATCGGGAAGAATTGCACCATCGGTAATATAAAGCACATAAAGCTTCCAAACACCCAATTCTGCACAAGCATATTAGCCAGTGTAATCGGAAGGACGAATGCACACTTAATGATGTCAGAGAAGGCAAGGTTTCCGAGGAAGAAAAAGGTCTGGTCGTGGAACATGCGCCTTTTGCCCATTACAACAATCATCGTGACATTTCCGGCAAATCCAATCAAGCCCACGCATGCATGCAGAAACATGAATAAAGGGTATACGTATCGCAAGGAACGTTTGATGTACGGCTGTGTAAAGTCATACGTCGCTGAGTTGTTTGACGAGTACATTTTCAGAATCACCAGGCTTAAGTAATCATGGGTCTCTCCTCCAGAGTTCATCGTTGAATCCAATCTTGCTAAGACGAGTGCAGTATGGAATTCACTAGTAATCTTTATCTTTGAATGGAAATTACTGAAATGAAAGTGACATATGATAAGTGCATGTAGCCAATAAAACAGGAATAACTTGTTCCTTCCTTGGAATCCCCTTACAAAGACAGTGTTTCTAATGTTCGCAAATACAAGGCAATTCAATACATTTCAGCTTTTACTGTCACTTTACTGTTTAAAATTCGGGCATAGGAATCAACAGGACTAAATGACAGCCTCATCTGAGATAAAATATCAGGATTTTGAACTGCCCATCAAGCAACTACAACACCACATCGGTCCTTTAATGTTATGTCTTAACCAGTCACCAGACTGTCGCCATTTGATTTTATACATTATTATTCATGTCGCCTGTACTAAATTATTCTTCATTCAGAAATAGATTTCCATTAAAGTTGTGACGTTAAAATACACCTTAGTATAAACTAACATCTGCATCGGTTTAAAACTCTCATGAGTAAAACAACATTTAATATTATAATATTGTTCATATTTTCTCAGAAGTCTGCAGTTATTAAGTTATAATCCTCTTGGGAAGAGCAGAATGTTTAACATTTAGCATTAACAATGTATTTCTGTTTTATGTATAGATCTTGAGATTGAACTTGTTGTATCCGTCTTAACTTTCAGTTCAATTATGGATATGTTATACAAAAATTTAGTTGAAAATGTGCTTTTCATGTTGCATACTAGTTTCAATGCCACAAACGTCATGCCATCATCAAAGTGATGAAGAAATAAGGTTCCTTGACCTTTGCTAAACACCAAATGGTATTTCTAAGTGTTCTTCGTTAATGGTTTCTAAGTGTCGATTGTAGCCGTCTTTTCTTTGTAAAAGAGAGTTGATCCAGATGATCAAACCTTAACACGGCTCAAAATAAACATTATTGTTATGAATTCCGAGAACGTCTCACATTGTCTCAAACAGAGAAACACTCGGAACTGTCAGTGAACATAAAATTTAAAAACAAAGCGCCGAGCATTGATCTCTTGACACGGAATATGACAAAAACTGACAAGAGTAGGTTAAACAGTTCAAAATGGATAGAAATGTCAGCGTGGAAAGATAAAACAGAAACAAGAGACCATAAACGTCATGTTATATATGGTACTCCTCCTTAAGACCACAAATGTAACAATATTGCATGGCTAAGGTATAATATACACAGAAGCCCACGCACAGTACAGAACGGTGCACCGCGTCCTTGTAGCACATTTTGAAAATGTAGGAATTCAGTCTTTGTACTATGCACAATTTGTACATTGGGGATCGCAATGAATAATTCATTTAATGTATATATAATTAACATAATTATGTCAAACTTCAATTACATGAAGGGTGCCGGATGGTTGATGGAAAATACTTTTAATTTATGTGCACATTTTTTAATTATTAGTGATTACTTGGCATACCGTCAGTGTTTTTGTTTCAATAGTTCTGCATATGGTATTGCATATCTTTCATAAAGTGATTTGCTTTGAGTTATAGTTTCGTGTTCAGGCAATAGCAAATAATGGGCAAACCGTATCACAGTTTAATGTTGTGCATAAATGTATCACAAAATGTATATCAAAATCCATTATTTTATTTCAGATTGTTTTCGTTGATTGACGAAAACTTACATGTGTATATGCCGTTGCATCAGTGCCAAAAACATGCAATGTTTCAAGATTCTGCATGTGCTTGTAAGAAATTTTAAAATATCTAGAACAATTAAGCTCTCTGTTAACGTCCAGACGTTTTAAAGTTATAAATTCAGACTTGGCGTTTGAAGTATGTAAAAAATACTATATATGTCACTTGTCTTAGCGATTTTAAACTATGGCTTTCTTATGATACACTGGATGACGGGAAATATATATATAAATCGTTTTCCTGCCACCTTGCTAAAACTGTTTTCACTCTCTGATAAATTGTCAGACATAATTTAGATAACTTGTACTAACCGAGACAAATACATACCTACTGGCCCATATACACAATCGCATTTACGAAGAGAGAAAATATACATACAGTCAAAAGAAAGGGTACGTTCACACCATAAACAATGTCTATAAAACATGTACGGATTATAAACTATATAAAGCAAAGATTTTTGTGTAAAGCATACCTTTTTAAAACCAGATGAAAGGACGTTCTTCATTAAGGCACTACTAAAAGTAACAGAACATTGATAAACAGGATGCTATATCGATCCTTATATAGACTAATGAGATAGAACATAACAACGAAGAATTGCATACTTCCAGCATATTACCAACTTCAGTACGCTCTGTTGAAACATACTTTAACCTGATCGATAACGATGCCATTTAGTTCTTCACTCGTTAACTAGCGAATGTATATATTGTACGTGTACGTCTGGAAATGACCGTGGAAAATCATGTTGAACTCAACACAACTGAACTTTATTGGCAGAGCTGAAAGTGCATCTCTTTCATTCAAAAAAATTTTTTCGCTCCCCTTAAATAAATATTGTCGTTTTAATAATGTTTTCAAAATTTATAAAGTACGCATCCACAATATATATTTATAGTTATACACAATTGATGTGCACGTTTTTTTCTGTAATCTGATAACTCGTCAAGACGAGCAACTAACGACTGTTAACCTTATCTTTTGTTACAGGGCCGCGTTATGTAGAATAATGTTACCATAGTAACGAACCAACGTAAGTGATATTTCAAAATGAACATATTTGGCTTGAACGTAACTGAATACAACGTTTATTTGCAAAATGAGATGCGTGTATGTACTGTAACTACTACCATAAAATAGTTTTACCATTTATTTCTTTAAAAGTGATAATGGACTGTTCCGCTATTTCGACATAACGCCTCCCTTTTATAAGTTTTTTGACATGTTCAATTAATGCCTACCTCAAGTGCTCAAAAGGAATATCACAATTAAACGCACACGTTCTTTTGTGGAAAACAGGTAACCCATTTACCACGTGTACTACACATACACTAATTGGATAAGCCGGTTCATGTAAACAGATTTCACCAACTGTTTTGCGGTATACCATGTCGCTGACAAGCCCGTTGATTTACCTAATCCATTATAGTTTAAATGAGTTATGTATCAAAAATATTGCTTAAAATTAATTCGTTGTTAAAATAAACAATAAAATAAAAGAAACAAGAATTTAGTTTTTGTAGGTATCGAACTCTTGAATGATAATGCAATGCTCAAATGGCTTTGCCACTCAGTCTATGTACATGCGTGTTTTATGCAGTTTTATAATAGTATTGAGATCCGTCAAATGTTAACATTTAGTTTTCATTGTAAGCTATGTTTTGATTTTATGGGATTTCTTCTGACGTTTATCAATTAATTTGGAAACTATAAGTGGTCAATCTCTATTGTTTTGGTCAGTCTTATGTACCATTTTGGGGGTTTTATTTGGAATTTGTTGGAATACATTGGCATAGCTATTGTCGGAGATTAGTAGAAAGGCAGTGCCGTTGACAAAAGGTTAATAGACAGGGATGAATGTTGGAACAATCAGGCTTTGAAATGTGTCCACAACCATGCTCTTATCAGAAAAATTGTACAATAGTGGAAAGCACAAACTGCGCGTGAAAATCAGGTGATTTTTCACATTTGAAGATGAATGATCTCATGCTGTATAACAGTAACTGATAACATGTGTTGGTCAAACAGTGCTTGGAAGCACGACCTATTTTGAAAACTTATTTGTGCATTTGTGTATGACTGCTTGAAATACATATTGTCCTTAATAATATAACTATAACTACAATATATTAAACGAAATTTATTACCACTTTTGGGTTGAAGTGAAAATATTAGAGATAATGCAAAATGCTGACAGTCTTCATCGTGGAACCATAATAAAACCAAATTCAGTTTTAATAATAAATCTATTAAAAGTAATTTAGTTTGAGAACACACCTTTATTTAAAGAATTTAAGAAGAACTACTGAATTCACAAAATACATTTTCATACTTTAGGTAGTCAATTAGACTGTACAAAAGGAACCAAATACAGAAATAGTAGTATTGCCAGATATTTATAGTCGCAGTAGCGGCATTATTACCTTTGTCAATACTAAAAGCTTTTGCGATGAGAATAATATAAACGTCTGGTCTTGAGCCATTTTCCATAGACAATTCAGGATTGCAAACCTTGAGGCGAGATATCTCGAGTCAAGTATTTATTTAAAACGGTTTTTCTTATTGGAAATGTCTGTGTCTGTACGACATAGTTGTTCACTTTCAACCTCGTTTTTCTAACATTCAGTGTTAATGTAAATGTAAACATATTTATGAAGGCATACTAGACATATTTTTGCTGCTTTTACGGTTGTTACTTGATAAATGTGCTGGGAAACATTTTACAAACTACATTTTTGGAACAAAAGAAAAAGAATAACCACGGATATGGGATATAAAGTCTGCTATTATCAGCAACAAGTTTGTTTTCGATCATCTAGAAATAAACGTCAATACAAAGCAGAAGTTCGCGTACCTACTAAATGACATTTATTATTGTGTTCTCAAGCTGAGCTCGTAAAAAACGGAATTTCCAACAGCGTTGGTTTATTTAATAGTAATCTGTATATGTGACATTTTAGCGCACGATAGATAAATTCGATAACACTTAATAGATAAAGTTTTTAAAAATGACGTTCTATAACTACAAAAGGCAAGCACCTGCTGTTGCTAGCTGAATCTATTAATTTCAAGCTTGCCATCACGTCATCACGTCAGCTTCACAACGTGCTTGTTATATCCATTGGTAACATTATACTAATACTATACTAATCTTTGCGGATGTGAAGAAAATTGCACATTATTTATAAAATGTTTAGGTATGTTAAGTATTGAATATAAACTTACTAAAGTAACTTATATTCAGACTGTTACCCTTCAATTGTTTTTTATTAAGGAACACTTTCAAATCGATCGATATGGATTTATTTGTATCATGTTCAATGCCTTCTGGGTTTAAGTAGTTTCCATGTGAAAAAGCAAAACAAAAAACAAACAAAAAACAACAACAAACAAACAAACAAATAAAAAAAATAATTGTTACGTACAATTTTAAATCAATTTGTATTTATTATGTGGCTAGGCCTACATTTTAAAGAGGCTAAATATATTAATTTTAGCAGAGGTTAAGTACTATTTCACAAACAAAATTTTTATTCGTGAACAAAATGAGAAGATATAACCATATCACGATCCTGTGCATAGATAAAAAGGTACCATGCGCAGTACATGTAAAGTTTTTGTGTTATGCAATGGCGGTTAATCAATTGTTATAATGTTTGGATTAATACAGACGTGCAAAAACCTCGGTCGGATACTGAAGCCTAGTCCAGGATGTCTAGAAGTCACGTGAGTTGATACGTGTATTTCATCGGTAAATCATTTCTAACATTACAACATGACATAACACGTGCCTCGATTTCTCGACCTCATGCCAATATTGTCACCAGAAATCTGAAACTTTACAAAAGAATCTACAAGAGTTGCTCATGTCTTTATAGAATTTCTTATCAAAGTATCGATATTATATATGATTTCTGAGGACAATATAATAATGTACCTTATAACTAAGACATATCGTCGATTCATAATGCAACCTTTATAATTATCGGGAGTGGTGATGTTGTTTTTTTACGACCGATATACATGCAAATATTACTCATCTATAATTGTTCATATAGTTCACTAATTGGCAAATTAAACTCCAATAAAGTGTCTAATTAACCTTTTAACAAGAATATTTATTGTGCATAGTTAGTCACAGCGAGATGTTTTAATGTTTACTGAACCTCCAGAGAGATGTAGACATGTAGGCATAAAACAATGTAATAAACTGCTTTAAGAAAGAAAGAAAACATTCGCGGAGTGAATTCTTCGGGATTTGGAATCCTTAATTTCATTGTAAGCTAAAATTGTTGTAATGTACAAATGAGTTTCAACATTTGTCTTATATTTTATTCTACATTGTTTTTATAGCATGCTTATTATCTCCTTGAAATAACGTTTGCGCACGAAGAAAACAAACGTAAAACCTGTGTTTTAACAGCTTATTGTACAACAAAAATATGCAAAGATATAAGTTATTGGTAGCAAATTAAAAGTAATAAAGTCTACATGCAAACGTGTTCCATACATTAGCGTATCTTTCTATACGTGGTGCGGCATTGTTTAAGCAAAGTGTAACCATGGTAACAAATTATCGCGTACATTTAGCAAGGTTCTCGGAAATAGTCTCAATGTGGAAAAATACTCTAGTAAGATACCAATTTATCTGATATATATCATTTAAAAAACACATTTTAATTCTGAGTTACGTGAAGCCTTTGAATTGTTAGGGACAAGAACAATTATATGCGGCATCGTTTTAAGTTGCGAGACGATTCTTTCAAGAGTTTATATAAAGGATAAAGGATTTTATTTTACTGACGGGACGAAGCATTTGACACTATTAAATTCACCCCACATGTTTGTACTTACGCATATTTCAAATGTTTACATATGTCGGTGTTTTATCGAGCATTGGCATATTCTGATACAAAATATAACATTCAAACGATCGTTCTCATATATCTCAAATCTTTATATATTTGAGGGGGTGGGGGGGGGGGCGGGGGAGGGGGGGTTAGACAACTCATTCTCCTGAGTCTAAGATTCCATACCGTGCACTAGCTTGTACCAACAACACTGTATGCGTATGTCTTTAACCTTTTGAATGATTGTAGATTTCATAGAAAACATGTTTGTTTAAGTATCACGTTTTCTTAAATGTGTTTAATGTGATGGTATTTTTTATAAAAAACAACAACATGTTTTTCTTTAAAATGCTACATGGATACATCCTGGTAATTGTGAGCTGTACTAAAAGCTTCGGATTACACAGCTCTTTTCAATGAGACAGCCAATCAGCAAGTTATTGTTATTGTCTGCTACATTATTTTCCCCTGGGAGGTGGAGGGGGTGGGGTGGGGGCGGATTCCATTAGCGAATCCGACCTCTAAAGCGGCTCCAAAAGGGTATCTAGTTAGCCTTATAGACACGTTTTCACTTCCGAGCGAATTAAGAAAGGTCAAATAAAACATAATAATCTTTTCATTGCAGCATTTCATTTAACAGAAAATTGTTACTTTTATAATTGTAAGTGGTAACCAGATGACCAGCAGAGCTGAGCCTTCAATAAGTAAGATAGCAGTGTTTGATTGTTTTACTCGACAAGTTTAACATGCTATCTAGAGTGACCTTATACGTCTTTCATTGCAACAATCGCAAACCCTAAATTTAGTCAGCATGCTGACTGTTTTAAACTTAATTTAGTTAGCAAATGAACAACTAAATTTAGGACTGTTTTAAAATGAACTAATTCTTTATAAATAAAATGAGAATTTGTTATATATCTGTAAGTCAATAAATCATTTCCGATATACTGAAAAATGAGTAAAATGCAGACAACATTTATATCCCTGTTAATGGATTCTTTAGTGTACTATTTCCGAATCTGTTAAATTTAATACGGTATGTTTCAAATTGACTATACCCTCTTAAGGTCAATTTTGTAGACATATTTTAAAAGTAACAAGGGTCGTTTGTCACGTTCAGATGTTACGACTGATCCAACTAAGTACAATTCCTGTGTCTTGCACAAGTGACAATTTAGGATTTCTTGGATGAGAAATCCCTGGACACTTTAAATGTGACGCAGGTTTCTTAACAGATTTCTTTCGAATGTAATATTCACTTTATTTCTTCAATAAAAAATAAACCTTGAATGAAAGTTTATAACGTTTTAATCTTTCATGGTGAAAGTTATTATTGAAGTGGACCAGGAAATATGATTTTTAACCTTCGGTCAAATAAATTTTCTAATATTGTGGCTTATGTTTGAAGGCGAATCTGTGCAAAATTGTATTTATCTGCATATGGTGGCTTCACTTGAAACAAACATGAATCAACGCATGGGATCCACGCCAACAAGATTATAATCAAGATTAGTTAAAAACAATTGCTGTGACGTACTACAAGATTAACTTCATTTTAAGAAAGCATACTAAGTCGGCAAGAAAAAGTGCGCGATGTATCGATTTGTATTTTTTATCTAATGAAAACGCTACAGTGGATCTTTCCTAGAAGCATCTTGCATGAAGACCATGGGGATATTATGCCCCCTTTACAAAGATAATGTAGGCCTTAGTGTTTTATAAATGGAAAAGATGAGTGAAAACACTTTAAAAGAACAGCAGCTGACCAACAAGAAGGCTCTTGTAATGGATTTGTAATGACACGTTTCAAATTTGCCATTAAATTTAGAAGTATTTTAAAAATAACTGATAAAATTAACTGCCTTTTTTTTTAATTTGTTTACAGGAATTTTACATCAGCAAATATATTCGAGCTTCAAGTTGATTTAAATACCTGACAGTCATGCACAAATCAATGGTCAATGGATCAAAATATAATTTTAATGATGTGGTTGCATTTTTTTTTGTAGATACATTTCTTGACTCGTACAAGCACAATGTCATATATGGTATCTGACTATTAACTAAATGACAAGTTTGTTCATAGTAAACAACCCTTACAGCATGTTTGATTTTATTAGTAAATATGATTTGATGAAACTTTCAGAAAAGTGACTACATTAAGAACACCAAAGAATACAGCCGACAAAAGACATCAACATCTAGTGAAACTTCATCTCTCAAAAATAACAATATACCCGGAAACATTCTAGCGAAACTAATTGAAAAAAAACACCCTGAAAGTCACTTTCACATTTCATTTAATGGCATGGCAACAACATTGTATAGTCAATGTTTAAACTCCAAATGCATCAACACAGTATTGCGAATTTTACTACTTGGCGAGTTTGTACAGTATGTGTGGTTTAATGGAAAAGAACAGTACGAATACTAATCATAAGGACATCTAACTTTCGTCTGTGTAGTTACAGGTGATCACTTGCACGTGTTATTTATATGAAAATGCTGCATACAACAGCCACCATAGCACGTAGCGAACCTTGCAGCATTAAAATGGATAAACGATTAAGACACGTTTGTAATCCTAAGTCTGGGTTTTTTATATCTCCGGGATGCCTGAGCAGACGGACACCAGATGTATAATAAATACCATGTTTTATTCCCTCGTCTGTATAATGATATTCTACGTGTTTCTGCTACAATCAATTCTGTGACATGAAACTTTGTCGAGAAATTCTACGAAAGCTGTCACTGGCTTGATAGAGTTTCAATAGCAGCATATCATCATGACATATCATTCATGTCGCATTAATCGAAAACCAAGCCTGAAAGGTTGTGTACCGCCTGGAATATTGAGGTA
Source organism: Sinonovacula constricta (assembly GCA_007844125.1). Classification (NCBI taxonomy): domain Eukaryota; kingdom Metazoa; phylum Mollusca; class Bivalvia; order Cardiida; family Solecurtidae; genus Sinonovacula; species Sinonovacula constricta. Next base: position 15,076,933 of record CM017569.1, on the reverse strand, counting down.
ATGTGTATGTAACCTTTCTATTTAAGTAGGGTATCGCATGTTCATTAAGCGGTAGGAGCCAGAGTTCAATATACAGATTTGCATTTGTATAAATCAATCTGTAGTGCTGATGACAACGAGCCGTAGTTATTTATACAATTACATGTATATCTAGACGTTAAAGACTGTATGTGTTGCATAAATTAAAATTGATAAATGATCTTTACGTTAGCTCCATTACGTGAGCAGACATAACCTTCATCATAACTTCCTCGCAATCCATTGTTTTAAAACGTTTGTAGATGTATAACAAAACAAGATGCCTACGTGTAACTGCATTTATCATCGATAACACGTAGAAGGTCATCAAGATATAAAAATGGACTCATTGAACACCTGTGCACGTATCAAGTTTTGATTAACAAAGACAAAATGATAAACACGGTACTGGAAAGAGTATGAAAACGTGATCTATAAACTATTGTGTTTGTTTGTGTTTTGTGTTTTGTAGTAGTAGTAGTAGTAGTAGTAGTAGTAGTAGTAGTAGTAGTAGTAGTAGTAGTAGTAGTAGAAGTTGTTGTTGGTGTTGTTGTTGTTGTTGCTTTCTTTTGAAAATGTAAAATCTTCCACCAGGGATTGTTTTTCTTGTTTCGTTCGTAAACATGCGACACTTAAACGACAAAGATCATGTTTTATTACAAATCTTCTGAATAAACAAAGCGTGCTGTCTTTCAATCTTCCTATTGAATGATGTCACATTAGATAATTGGCTTTTTCAATCTTCCTATTGAATGATGTCACATTAGATAATTGGCTTAACATTCATAAAGGAGGTTGTTAAATGAATGTTTCACTGGTTTACTATGAAGAGCGCAAACATGCATTGTGAGGTTGTTATGTAAAGTGTTTACTGAATGTCTGATCTAGAACGCAGTGTAAAGGTTTAAATGCCACGATCAATGCAGTTTTTCTGTCATGAGTTCATTTTAAAGTATAAGCTTATAAGTTTGTCATTGTATCACCGACTAAGTGCAAATATTAACAATGTCAAAATAAGTATGCCAACTTGAATGAATAACAAGTGCTTAATTGTTGTACGTGGCGCAACGGCTTCTCAACATTATTATTTCTTGTAAACATGCACATAAACGTGTTGATGTAAGTTGACATCTAAAAACAACAGTATATATTAAACCAACAATACAATAGCAAGACACAATGTTAAGCGGATGAGTTTTCTTGCTTATTATTGACAGTTTAAATGTAAGTATTAGGAATAAATTATAAATATAATGTCTCATAAAGAACCTAGAAGTTTATTTTGCTAATCGGTACTTAATGGTCATACTACGATACGAGCAACATTTAATTGGCTGCCTCACCACATAGCTTAAATGTAAGGAGACCTTCTAGTTGGTCAGAGGTGCATAGTTGTTTTTACGCAGGCATTTGTCTGGGGTCTTCTTCAATCCATTTGCAGCTTGCTGTCGCCAGTGTGGCCATATTTTGGACGGTGAGATGTATTTAAGACATCAAGCCGATCTAACTGTAAGGCAAAATCTCCGATCGACAGAACAAACAGCAGCCTCCAGAAGTCACGGGTCACACATTGAACTCTCAGACGCACTGAACTTGTTATATTCTTAACTGCATGCAGATTTATCTATGATACAACTTGCATTGTTATGCTTTGACTTGAATGCATACGATCATATATAAAGCCTGGATCAGTCATGAAACGAACACTTGATAAATATTTTAACAGAACCATCGTTTTGATCGGAAAAAAAAACTTATTCTGTAACTGTACTCTATTTTTCGTAAAAGCAATCATAAACTGTTGGCAACACACGTGCAAAGAAGAAAAAACATTGCACCATTTGAAATGACTGATAAAGAACGCTCACAGATTGGTCAGGTCTCAGTTAATTCGGGACGTATCACTGTCAATCACTGTCAATTATCGTTTATTTCATAGACACACGCACTCAGCACCCGTGATTTCAGCAATGCTACTGATGTTGACAAAAGCGGCTGAAACATACGTTCACAAATTGTCTTGACCACTTTGCGAGAACATTGTCCCGAAAACATGCAATTTGATAGCAATAGTTTTAACCATAATAAATTCAAGACAATATACTAAAACATCCAATTAAGTGAACTATTTGGAGAAAGACTTGAGAAATTTACCCATATATTAATACATTGGCAGTAAAGAGACTAGGCTCCGGAAGGCAACTAATATTTAAACAGTAGATCACGAAAAGCTTATTATATGACAACATATATCGACCTAAAACTCCAACAACGACGAGCAAAGAAAAAATATTTTGATCACTGTCACTCGCTGATGCTAAGAATGATTTCTATTTGTCTCTGGTAGACACACTAAGCCTGCGACTACGGGGCGTAGTAATAGGGTCGCCGACTTGATAACTCCTCTGGGAAGTTCTTCCACCTGACGTGCGATGCGCCGGTGGTTCTACGCAGACATTTGTTTGGGGTCTTCCTCCACCAAAATAGCTGGACGTCGCTTTAATGGTCATAACTGGTCGCTGCGATGTATATCAAAAACAAGAACTAAAACTGCGACAAATATTCTTTAATTAATATATTAAAATTATTCCCTGTAGTTTGTCTGAAGCTTACACCTATCCCTTAACACCTATTCCTAAAGGTCTACAGTTTCCAGTTCCACCTAATTAAATCTTCCCTCCTAACGCTCAGGACTAAGGGGACAGCATTACGCCTGACTAGTCGGTGTCAGTATAATGGACCAGCCGGGTTCAGTCCCTGGCCACCTTATAAGTGCCCCTGTGCTATAATGATAGAAATGTCGCTGCGCAGTATCGGCAAAAATGCCGGCTAATCCCAATCCCAATCCCTAATTAAATCCGTGGAGAGCGTGACTTTTGTAGTTTACCGATGTTTTATCGTGAAGATTTAATGCAATGCATAGCAAGAGTTTCTTTGAAACATCGATTGGACTGCATCTTTTTAGTATAATACCTATCATTACAACTCGATTTAAGCCCCAATAGGCTTGAGGGTTTTTTTGTACTCAAAGTTTCTTTTTAACATTTTGAGAATCATAAGTTCTTTTCATATTCGATTCCATTTTGTTAAGACACAAGTCAAGTAGCTAACCTATGTTTAAGTCGATAGCAACAAATAATCGTAATCGCTCTTGCCAAATAACTTCCGATGTCGGTTCCTCAGGAAGGTTTTTGTCTAGACAAAATGTGACAAATCTCTGAACATTGTATCACGCATTTCTGCTTTAATTTGTAAAAACAAAAAGGTGTTACAAGTACATTAGGATGTTGTCAGATATAAAACTTGTAGTTTGCTGCTATATCTTTTTTTCGTTAAAATAATGTGACACAGTTTTGTGGGGAGGGCTGATGACACAGCAAACTAATGTTGTGGATCGCAAAGAAAAGGTATGTATTTTCACTCTGTAAAATTATCATCTTTTTGAAACGAGTTCATGTAGGTTAATGAAATTAATGTTCGTACTAATGGTAAGTTACACAGTATTTTACATATTTTCGAAGTTTTACATTGCTGCAACTCCAGTTCTATCATAAAATTGCTTTAAACCCTCTATGTGAATCGACTATCAAATAACAGATATTGCTTTAGAAGACCATGATTTTCGGCCTATGTTTGCACGCGTTAGCGGATATAATCATTGTATATACTGTTATCTGCCTTTTAAAAAAGATTTCAAGTTGTATTGACCCACTTTATGTTTGATTTACTAACATTTCAGAACTAACAATTTCAGGCTCTCAGCAGCTACGAGTTATCTTTACGATTTACGATTGGTACTAAGTATATTTCATGTAGCGTGCCATTTCACCATTAGAGGAGCAAAACATCTTTCACAGAGGAGAAATTCCGCAAAATGTTTAAACATTAAACAAATGACGCATTTCTTTCGAAATTTGCTTTCACGCTCACTATTGATTGCAAGAAAAGAAGGAAACCAAAATAGACTTGAGTGAAGACTAAAGCATTACGGGTGTAATTAATTTTTCTGACAAAATTAAGTGACTTGAAAGCGACTTTAAGCATGTGGCTCAGAAGTAGGCTCGATTTTCTGTCGTAGAACAGTTTCCCCTGATGGTGTTTAAGAGAACTCTGTGTAAAGTAATGTATTAGGTGATGTATCATTAAAATCAACTGTTGTGTTCATCCCCAGACGTGGGCTTACCTAAAAATCAAATAAACAAGGAAAACATTTTAATCACCATTAGATAGCTACAATGTTTTTATGAAACACCTGCTGATACAAAGTGTAAGATTAACTTCATTTAGAAAAGACAAACAAGATGTCAACAGGAAAGCGTGCTTGGTATGTCGATTCTTTTCCATTGTTTTGGTTTATCGAATAGTACTTTTATAGAATACTTTTATTAAAAACTATGTAATAGAGCCAACATTAATGCAGACCACAATTATTTCGCTGTTGACGATAGAAATTTAGGACCTGAGTTTTTTTATGTTATTAATGTTTTTATTGTAATATTCAGGTTTCTGTAATACGTTATAGTTTGTAATGTAAATAATTCTTACCAATAATGTTTACAAAACCATAAGAAGATGAGGATTAACTTAAGTATTCGAGACTTACTACAACCGTTTGACTTCTTTGTGAGACCATTCTGCTTACAATGTGATCGATTTCTTACAGGTTGCAAAAATAAAAAAGCAACCATGATCACTATATTTTACCGTTAAATGCATGTCTTGTTAATCAATGATTTATTGCAAGCATACAAAATTCATGAAAACTGACATCGAGTAATTTATATACCGTTTGGCACTTACATAATTTCAAGATCTTATGTAATTTAAAATGAAAACACATAACTTACTGTAACACTGTGCAGACATATATTATTTTAATGCGAAAAATACATCGAAACTATATTTTATAGTTTCACTTTCTTGTATATCCCATTAAGCCTCTGCAATTACTATTGTGAACTGCCACGATCAGTAATTAAATGGTGATTAAATTTTCAACAACAAAATAATTACAACAAATATATAACAAATGTTCATTTAATATCTTCAAATCCAGATTGAAAAAAAGTTTAATTGCAGCCCTCGAAAACGTGCCAAGACTACTGACTGACACAACTCAGAAACAAAATAATTGTTTTCCAATACAGTTGTAGCAACATATCTAAATACATGTACCTTTTTTATTAATTTACACCCGTTTCAAATACATTTGTGGTTTTTCAATGCCAGTGTTTTTTCCTCAATGTAAATTTCATAGCTGCAAATTTAAATTCAAAAGAAACGACCTTCGCGGTAAAGTAAAATAAATATTTTCACTTCTAAGAAAATACTAGCTTTCCTGTATGTTTTGACACCATTACGTTTTCACATAAAGATAAACGTATTGTTAGGTATTATTCCAAATAAATAAAAATTGGTCTACAACGAAAAAAAATTAGGTCGTTTTTGTGCTTATATTGGCGTTTTTATTGAAAATGTTATTACATTTCTCTCTTTTTTACATTTCTGCCACCGTACATACATACTGGTTAGTATGATTTCATCTTTGCAACTGACAATTAATCTTAGCTAGTGGCAATTTCATTGAAGCTCATAGTACCATATAAAGAAAGTACCTGAGTACGGCATCCAACGTACGTCCGTCCTAAATATACAAGTTCTTAATTAAACATAATTTACTGCGATTTCTGTTTTTTAGATTGTACATTTTACGACATAAATACACTACACACTAACTTATCTAGATAAAAAAATACTTAACCGGCATTGAGACTTTCACTACACTAAACGGTTTAGAAAAAAATAACAAGATTCTGTGTTAATATTTTCTACGAAAGGCGACAGGGTCTTGATTGGTTTACTTGAAATATTATATTGTTCCTGTCTGATACATACAGGTTAGAGCTCTGTAAACCGGTTAGAGCTCTCCAATTGGTCCTTTCGCCGATTGATCGTTTCAAGACGGTAATAGTTATGGGTTCTCTGTGTAATGTTCTGTGGCAATAGTCTTATTGTTTCTGGTGCTATTGCATTCAACTGGCGTTATATGCCTTTTTTAGATCCTTGTTATATTTTAATATTCCAAGAACATGTCATTCCCAAATAAAACTGCAATACACTATTACAAGAACAATAAGGTTCGGCTCCATGTCATATATTAACAAGTTCTACATGACAGACATTAAACGTGATCGATGCATTATTAACTTTTCTTTATATATATCTTCTATCACTGTTAAAGTAAAGCGTTTCTATGGCAACACATCATTGCATTCAATTATCAAGGTTCTGTGGAATTGTTTTTCAAGAAAGTATACTCTACTAAGATATAGAGTTGCTCTTTTCACAATATCAAACGGCTTCAACAGGTCCTTTTCCTTTTTATATTCACGACAAACTCAAGCTGGAGCTCATCTTTAACGTCTTGTTTGGACATCTGTGGCATAGACTCTTTATTTTTAATTGCTTTGCTACATTTTAATCGTTTGACGGGTGTAGTACTAATTTAAATGTATTTTAAGGCTAATTGTTAAAAGAACATGTTATCTGTTGAAAAATAAAATATAACATGATCCTATGAGTATTTCAACGTATGTAAAAATCCTACAATGCACTAGACACTGGTATGGTAGGTTAATTCAAAAGTGACAAAACATGATATGGTGATCAGCTCAATTACGCGCCATATACATATACACGGACCGGCGGGCACTATGTATGGTTTTCTACCATTTTCTAGCCTAACAGTATCAAATGTGCTCAAAAACAGTATCAAATATGTCAAGAAACAGTATCAAAAGTGTTCGAAACGTATCAAATGTGTTCAGAAACAGTATCAAATGTGCTCACAAACAGTATCAAATGTGCTCACAAACAGTATCAAATGTGCTCACAAACTGTTTCAAATGTGTTCAGAAACAGTATTTTATGTGTTCATAAACCGTATCAAAAATGTAATCAGAAACAGTATCAACTGTGCTCATAAACAGTATCAATTGTGCTCAAAAACAGTATCAAATCAGAAACAGTATCAAATGTGCTCACAAACAGTATCAAATGTGCTCACAAACAGTATTAAATGTGCTCACAAACAGTATCAAATGTGCTCACAAACAGTATCAAATCAGAAACAGTATCAAATGTGCTCACAAACAGTATCAAATGTGCTCACAAACAGTATCAAATGTTCTCATAAACAGTATTAAATGTGCTCACAAACAGTATCAAATAAGAAACAGTATCAAATGTGTTCAGAAACAGCATAAAATGTGCTCAGAAACAGTATTAAATGTGCTTCAGAATAAGTATCAAATGTGTTCAGAAGCGGTATCAAATGTGTTCAGAAACAGTATCGAATGTGTTCAGAAACAGTATCGAATGTGTCCAGAAACATTATCAAATGTGTTCAGAATCGGAATCAAATGTGCTCAGAAACATTATCAAATGTGTTCAGAAACAGTATCAAATGTATTCAGAAACAGTATCGAATGTGTTCAGAAACAGTATCAACTGTGCTCACAAACAGTATCAAATGTGTTCAGAAACAGTATCGAATGTGTTCAGAAACAGTATCAAATGTGTTCAGTAACAGTGTCAAAATGTGTTCAGAAAAAGTATCGAATGTGTTCAGAAACAGTATCAAATGTGTTCAGAAACATTATCAAATGTGTTCAGAAGCAGTATCGAATGTGTTCAGAAACAGTTTCAATTGTGCTCACAAACCGTATCAAATGTGTTCAGAAACAGTATCGAATGTGTTCAGAAACAGTATTAAATGTGTTCAGAAACAGTATCAAATGTGTTCAGTAACAGTATCAAATGTGTTCAGAAACAGTATCAAATGTGTTCAGTAACAGTGTCAAAATGTGTTCAGAAAAAGTATCGAATGTATTCAGAAACAGTATCAAATGTGTTCAGAAACATTATCAAATGTGTTCAGAAGCAGTATCGAATGTGTTCAGAAACAGTTTCAATTGTGCTTACAAACCGTATCAAATGTGTTCAGAAACAGTATCGAATGTGTTCAGAAACAGTATCGAATGTGTTCAGAAACAGTATTAAATGTGTTCAGAAACAGTATCAAATGTGTTCAGTAACAGTGTCAAATGTGTTCAGAAACAGTGTCGAATGTGTTCAGAAACAGTATCAAATGTGTTCAGAAACAGTATCGAATGTGTTCAGAAACAGTGTCACAAACCAACGCACATTTCTGGCGTAAAATAGGTCAACAACTCACAATAAGCACTTGCACTACACGACTTACCGGCTTAGATAAAATACTTAACCGACCTTTCGACTTAAAGTACACACTTACTGATTTAGTAAAAAATACTTGACCATCATTAAGACTTTCACTACACACAAAACGGTTTAGATAAAATACATGTACTTGACCGTCATTAAGATTTACACTACACACTAACTGGCAGGGCGTACCTGCCGTTACGCACTTACGCATGTGCGTACAGTGGCTTCCAAAAATGGAAAAAAAAAACGCCAAAAAGCGAATAAAAATCGTCGCCTAACCCGGGTTAGGCACTACCTGTAAGATCTAGTGGTTTTTATCATTCATAATTACAAATGTCTAACTTACACCCATCTTTTTCTTGTTTGACTATATACATATATAGTCTTAATTTTACTACTATTTCTTGTTTTCAGGAAAAAAATGTTTTGTATACGTTATGAAGCGTTATAAAGACACCTAAAAAGTATGACGTATTTTCTATTTCAAATGATAGTTTTGGGCAATTTTTTTTATGTTTAAAAACACCCCAGAACGCACCTACGGCGTTATGTAGCAATTTTTTTTTCCGGGGGAGCATGCCGGATCCCCCTAGCAGGAGTGCGTATACACAAAAGTCGTCTAGGCACGCCCCTGACTGGCTTAGATAAAAATATTTTATCGACATTAAGACTCACCCTATACACTTAACAGTTTAGATCAAAATACATGGCCGACATTTAGGAACTTTTCATTATGTTTCTGTGGTATATAGCGACTGTAAAACCTTGCTATCGGTCGTGTTCCTGTCGTCGGCAGGACTGACTAAACAGATGAAATGAACAAAACGCTCTCTAGCTACACAACATATTCAAGTTATTCGTTATTTCATATAATGAATTCCATAATGGTGCCTATCATTTTTATCTGGTAGCATTGAATTGGCCCCTCATTAGATTCTGTTAAGACTGGACGATTTAAATGATAATATGCAACTAGAAAGCCTCTTTCAAACGAATAAATGAATATATTTTAATAAGAAAATATGACAAGGCCCTATGAGCATAGGAACATATATTTAAATTTAAAATGGCTCGGATAACGGTTCTTACATGTCAGTCAAATGTGAATAGTTACGACAAAGTACGTTTGAAAGTGACTTTAAGATACACTCTCTCCATTGTACTGACCACTCATCTATTAGACCGAATATTTACTGAGAGTAGCATTATAACGTTGCCAAATAGTGCATTTAACATTTAATACGTTTGAACTCGAATGTGTATTATAAGTGTTCCTCCTTTTGTTTATGTCATTTCCATTCATTGTCGCTCAAACATTTATCTTTTAAGTAATTAATGTTTCTTGTATTAATATTTTAGATCATAAACAATAGTTTACATTGATTTTGACATCATATATAGAACAACATAAGGACGGAAATCTATTATAAGTTGTGGAAATTGAACATAATAACAGGATATAAAATAGGATAAACGTTACTTTTTCAAGAAATCGAACGAAAAAGGGCTAATTACACGCATTATTCTTCACCAGTACACTGAGATATTGTCTTCAAGGTACTATACAGAACATTAAAAAAATGTGACCGAGGCATTACCGAGTTCAGATTTAGCTTGAACAAGACAATTGGGTCCAGAATAAGGTATCGTAGTGGAAAGCTTTCAGTAGATGTTCAATCTTGGCACAGTCTGCTGTGTATAGTCAGCCTAATGACAGTTGGATGGCTTTGGCCATTTTGTTGAAAACGTGTTCAGCATGTTGTTTTTTTCAGCGAAAATGTTTTAAGATAGAAGTGAATGCAATTACCAAGTGATGCATAGTTTATTTTAGCAGATAGGTTTGTGTCTTTGAAAATCGGGAAGCAGAATAAGTTAACATCTTAGTTAAATAAACATTTTAGCTAAATTAACATCTTACGTAAATTTAACAGGTTTTCTAAACTTAATCACAATAGTTTTCTTCTAATAACAAACTTTTGTGGCAGATTTCTAGTTTTCCTTGTGTGCAAAAACTTTTTGGCATGTATCAAATATTTAAAAGCCTTCGGTAAGCAAGAAAAAAATGTCATAATTTTTATTAGCATTTTAATGAGTCTCCAGGAACTAGTTTTTTGGCCTTTGATGCGTTGAGCGAATATCTAAGAAACTGTGTATCTTAGTTAAATAAAGCATATAATGGGATCTTTGGTTGTTAAAATGGCAACGTAGGGTATTGTGCTTTAAAGACTGCATTCCTAGATAGATGGGTCTGTTGCAGTAATACTTCGTGACAATACTAGAACACTGTTTTACATACCAGTGGATAATTTTCCTCCAGATTTTGTTCTGAAAACAAATCCATGACATTAAATATTGAGCTCACCAAGGAAGGCTTTATGTTTTACATATTGATATATCAATACAAAATAATGAAAACAGTTATGATGAATGAAATGACAGAACTCACATAATTAATCTATCAAATATAAATAATTTGCATTATATGGAGTCACAATGCACAAAATGCAATAAATCACTTTAGTGAAAACTGATATCGGCATTTGTCAAAGATTGTTTATTCAGAGTAGCAGTTTGTAATGCAAACTGCAACACTTTTTGGATTTTTTTATTAAGTCCAGGCTTGCAGAGAGACAGTCAAACTGACAGTAATTATATATGCAAAAAGATTCTCTAGACAAAATTTCAAAATGACGAACAAAACAATTAAGCAAACAGACAAATCATTAATAACATATAAATCTGCGTTGATTGTCAGGCTGGATACAAGACTGATATATAAATAACAATTTAATTACAGCCGTTGACAGGCCAGAGGAGTTTTGTGTCATCCAGATCGTCTTAGTAAAGTATAGACATAATCCGTTTAGGTTAAATATGCCCTTTGGTTTCAGTCCAGGGATCTATTCTGTCTAGCAAATATAAACAAAATACTGTATAAAAAGTGAACAAATTTCTTTTTTATTAGAGTTAACTTTTATTTTATTAAAGTTTACTATTAGTGTCTCACTATGGTTTCATTAATCTGACAATTGATAAAAAAAAATATGCAGATATCAAAGTTCATTTGAAAATATTGGTCTTCGAGACTTTTATCATAGAAAGCTTAATTCAGTGGAAAACAACAACATTTAATGCTCTAGAATTACTTTTAAGCATTTAGCAATTGCAATTTAAAAATAATTGTGATAACATTGTGTGCGTAAAATAAGTGTTTATAAAGATAAAATGTCCATGACGTGCGTCCATTTTGTGAGACATAATGTGTTGTTTTCGATTAGCGACGAGACCTTTAATAACCATGCACTGCATATGCCTTGATGGAATAAAGCGTTCATCTATTTATTCTCTGGCACGAAAAGGACAAAACTTGAGCATTGAATGATAATTTTGTCTGTTTCCGAAGCAATAATCAATATATTTCATGTGTTTTATCCAGAACCGCTAACATTTGATGCTTCTTGGAAGCGGTCTATATAAATGAATGATTTATTATTCTAAAATAGGTATTTTTAATTTTAAAAAGCAGACATTTAAAGTATATCAGTTGGTTTCTATCGAATCATAGCAATTGTTGCGATATTAATAGGAAAAAGCGACTATTATTAGCTGATATATAGAAACGGTTTCCTATTATCTAATGATGTAAATATGTCATGTTACACATGTTAATATTTTGAACGGTACACCGGTCAATAGCTTGGACTGTTGCTCTCGTATGACGTCAAAGTCTGAATGACGTTATCTTTTTTTGCATTTTTTAGTTTAATTGCAAGCTTTACAGTTGTTTGCTCTTATTCATATAAAGAAAAAAAAAGTTTAGTTATATAATTGATAATTGATAAATCAGTTAGTATATGTTTGTTCGTGGAATATGAAAAAGGTTGTACCTCTGTGTCTGGTGATTTTTTATGACTTATCATAAGTCAAACCTCCAGATTTTGACAATAGTTTTGATTGTTTCACATAATGTCATAAAACAACTGTATACTGCGTCACCTTAAGCTTTCTCCCAGAACGTTGTAAGTACAGCCCTACAATGTTTATTTCATCGCATCGTAAAATATTTCCAAATAAACAACAACTGGTGAATGTGTACTAGAGCATATCTGAAATGTTTAGTAGTATTGCATCGAGACCCCTTGCGTAAAATAAAACAATAAGACCTTTTTGTGAACTGTTATTCAAAATGATGTACAGTGAGTAGAAACTTGTCAGGAAATATTAAAGTAACTAATGTATCCTTTTATGTTTTTACAACTAATATTACCTTTATAGTCATTAAAATTACTGAAAACAATATGCTGATACACTGAAACACATATAGCTGTATCCTGTATTGTAACCTTTATGCATTCACCTATTAGCTGTTTTGCCATATGATGTACTGTGATCTTAATGTATTCACTTATTAGCTGTTTTTGCCATATGTTGTACTGTGATCTTAAGGCATTCACCTATGAGCTGTTTTGCCATATGCTGTACTGTGATCTTAATGCATTCACCTATTAGCTGTTTTGCCATATGCTGTTTTGTGATCTTAATGCGTTCAGCTATTAGCTGTTTTGCCATATGCTGTACTGTGATCTTAATACAGTCACCTATTAGCTGTTTTTGCCATATGCTGTACTGTGATCTTAATACAGTCACCTATTAGCTGTTTTGCCATATGCTGTACTGTGATCTTAATACAGTCACCTATTAGCTGTTTTGCCATATGCTGTACTGTGATCTTAATACAGTCACCTATTAGCTGTTTTGCCATATGCTGTACTGTGATCTTAATACAGTCACCTATTAGCTGTTTTGCCATATGCTGTACTGTGATCTTAATACAGTCACATATTAGCTGTTTTTGCCATATGCTGTACTGTGATCTTAATACAGTCACCTATTAGCTGTTTTGCCATATGCTGTACTGTGATCTTAATACAGTCACCTATTAGCTGTTTTGCCATATGCTGTACTGTGATCTTAATACAGTCACCTATTAGCTGTTTTGCCATATGCTGTACTGTGATCTTAATACAGTCACCTATTAGCTGTTTTTGCCATATGCTTTACTGTGATCTTAATACAGTCACCTATTAGCTGTTTTGCTATATGCTGTACTGTGATCTTAATACAGTCACCTATTAGCTGTTTTGCCATATGCTGTACTGTGATCTTAATACAGTCACCTATTAGCTGTTTTGCCATATGCTGTTTTGTGATCTTAATGCGTTCAGCTATTAGCTGTTTTTGCCATATGCTGTACTGTGATCTTAATACAGTCACCTATTAGCTGTTTTGCCATATGCTGTACTGTGATCTTAATACAGTCACCTATTAGCTGTTTTGCCATATGCTGTTTTGTGATCTTAATGCGTTCAGCTATTAGCTGTTTTTGCCATATGCTGTACTGTGATCTTAATACAGTCACCTATTAGCTGTTTTGCCATATGCTGTACTGTGATAGTATTCACCTATCAGTCATCTTGCCAGTCATGTGGTTATAAAGTTCCTCGTGGTATTTTTAATGTGTCATGGATAGAAAACAGAAATAATATATAAAGCATAAGAAAAAGCGAAATATATATAACAAGTATTTATACGATTATGAAAGCACATGACTAGGCAGAAAATAGTATAATATCAATATTAACATAAAGTGAAACAATAAAATACTTACTCAAAAAGGTATGTTATTCTCTGAATACTACGTCTGTTCCTTTGTTGTATGTGCTCGTGCCAGTCCCTTTCATTCTACAATGGCAATGTCACAAACACACACACCGGCACACTATTACGATGTCCACGGGTCTGCGAATGGCGTTACCACTCCAATAGTTATCGCTCGAGGAATGCGTATAGCATTACAACGCTGTCATTGGCAACCGAGTCTGTGGCAATCCAGTTTAGTCACAATGCTGCAGAAATGTATCGGTTATAGAAAAAAAAACGCAACAGTACTGAAGCTGATATTATTATAGCTCTAAATGAAAAGCAAAGACAGCGAGCTAACTGTAACTGAAACAATGAAGGTAGTTCATTCAAATTAATTGAGCATGACCTTTAAATTACTTACAGAGAAATGTTGTGTTTTTATTAACATCTACTCCGTACATCCTCTTCTTATGGGCACGACTCCCGGTAGGGTCTTTAATGTTTTATAGACAAAACGTTCTGAAGACATTTAATTCACCGGTAGTTCATTCGAAATGATTGTTTGGGATCTATCTGATCCTATAACTGACCCTATATATGACATTATATCTGACCATACATCTTACCCTATATCTGACCGTATATCTGACCTTATATCTGGGCCTAAGACTGACCCTATAACTGACCCTATATCTGACCCTATATCTGACGTTATATCTGACTCTATATATGTCCCTATGACAGACCCTATATCTGGCCCCTTTATCTGACCCTATATCTGACCTTATATCTGACTCTATATATGCCCCTATGACAGACCCTATATCTGGCCCTATATCTGACCTTATATCTGACCATATATCTGACTCTATATATGTCCCTATGACAGACCCTATATCTGACCCTATATCTGAACCTATATCTGACTCTATATCAGACCCTTTATCTGACTCTATAACTGACCCTATAACTGACCCTATAACTGACCCTATAACTAACCCTATATCTGACCCTGTAACTGATCCTATAACTGACCCTATATCTGACCCGATATCTGACCCTATAACTGACCTTATAACTGACTCTATATCTGACCCTATAACTGACCCTATAACTGACCCTATAACTGACCCTATATCTGACCCTATATCTGACCCTATATCTGACCCTATAACTGACCCTATATCTGACCCTATATCTGACCCTATATGTGACCCTATAACTGACCCTATACCTGACCCTATATCTGACCCTATACCTGACCCTATATCTGACCCTATATCTGACCCTATATCTGACACTATATCAGACCCTATATCTGTCTCTGTATCTGACGCTATAACTGTCCCCTATATTTGACTCTATATCTGACGCTATAACTGTCCCTATATTTGACTCAATTTCTGACCCTATATCTGACCCTATAACTGACCCTTTATCTAACCCTATAACTGACCCTATATCTGACCCTATATCTGACCCTTTAACTGACCCTATATCTAACCCTATATCTGACCCTATATCTGACCCTATAACTGACCCTTTATCTAACCCTATAACTGACCCTATATCTGACACTATATCTGACCCTTTTACTGACCCTATATCTAATTCTATATCTGACCCTATATCTGACTCTATATCAGACCCTATATCTCACCCTGTAACTGACCCTATATTTGACCCTATATCTGACCCTATATCTGACCATATAACTAACCCTATATCTGACCCTATATCTGACCCTATAACTGACCCGATAACTGACCCTATATCTGACCCTATAACTTACCCTATATCTGACCCTATATCTGACCCTATAACTGACCCTATATCTGACCCTATATCTGACCCTATATCTGACACTATATAAGACCCTATATCTGACCCTATATCTGACCCTATATCTGACCCTATAACTGACCCTATAGCTAACCCTTATATCTGACCCTATATCTGAGACTATATTAGACCCTATATCTGACCCTATATCTACCCTATATCTGACATTATATCCGACCATATACCTGTCCTTATATCAGACCCTATATCTGACCCTATATCTGACCCTATAACTGTCCCTTTATTTGACCCGATATCTGACCCTATATCTGACCCTATAACTGACCCTATAACTGACCCTATATCTGACCCTATATCTGCCCCTATATCAGACCCTATATCTGACCCTATATCTGACCCTATAACTGTCCCTTTATTTGACCCTATATCTGACCCTATAACTGACCCTATAACTGACCCTATAACTGTCCCTTTATTTGACCCGATATCTGAGACTATATTAGACCCTATATCTGACCCTATATCTACCCTATATCTGACATTATATCCGACCATATACCTGTCCTTATATCAGACCCTATATCTGACCCTATATCTGACCCTATAACTGTCCCTTTATTTGACCCGATATCTGACCCTATATCTGACCCTATAACTGACCCTATAACTGACCCTATATCTGACCCTATATCTGCCCCTATATCAGACCCTATATCTGACCCTATATCTGACCCTATAACTGTCCCTTTATTTGACCCTATATCTGACCCTATAACTGACCCTATAACTGACCCTATATCTGACCCTATATCTAATTATTTATTTGTTTCACTTTGATAAATTACCCACAGAATTAATCAAAACTAGCTCCGTTAATTATTATCAATATCAGGTTTGATAGGTTCTGTTAAGAAAGAGCCGAAATAAAAAAAATGCAAGTACGACCTTCACCAGAATTTATTTATCTGTGTGTATTAGCCGCTGGAACGTTTTCATTTGCATGACAGAGATAAAAATGACCATATTTTTATGTTAACACATATATGATTTGTGCTTATGACAAGTACAAACCTGCGTTTTCACTGTGGATCAAATCATATTTTATAGTATCGTGTACAACTCTCTATGTGACGAAGGATTATATTGTGTTCACAATTGATT
Organism: Sinonovacula constricta; assembly: GCA_007844125.1. Taxonomy (NCBI): domain Eukaryota; kingdom Metazoa; phylum Mollusca; class Bivalvia; order Cardiida; family Solecurtidae; genus Sinonovacula; species Sinonovacula constricta. The sequence goes on along the minus strand of CM017569.1, from coordinate 15,060,061 downwards.
TTAAGTGTTCTTATTTTTCTATATCATCATATTTATATGAGGTGTTGTTATCTGCAATCGACGTATGTATTTATATAACTTTGGCACTTGTTAATGTTGTTACCTTTATGATAAAAAGTCCTTGTTCGTGTTACTTGGTGATCTTTTGTGGTGATATATATTTATATATAATAATTATTAATTGTATTCAAACGATTTAACAGGCGGCTTTAAATTGTACTTCCCACCGGAACTCCTTTTCATGGTCGGTGATATGTGAAATTCTACCTGCGCTAACTCTATAATATAAAAGGAAATAATAGCTTTGTCAATTCTTGCAGTTTCAGGCTTTGACCCCTTCAGGGTTTCCGCCATTCTGCAGATGTCACCAGTCTTGATTACTAAAACCGATAATAAGTGTTTTAAAAATGATGTTACTCGGATCTTTTGTTTTATTCATGTATAACTCGGTCATACACAACATATTCAATATGACATTGTGGTAGTATTTACGATCTTTAAGTATAAATGGGATGGAAAACCATAGAAAACCTTCTTTATAAAACTACCGATAAAATATGCTGTTATGATCCCTTGTTGTGTAATATATCACTCCGATTATGATCACAAAGTAAGTAATGAGCAGGTGAACTATTTAATGTCTAGCTATTGTCATTTGGCCGCAGGCTTCCTCTCAACGGTTGGATATGGGATGAAAAAACATCATTTCGGACAGTACAAATTCTTACCATGTCCTTGGATTTTATATTTTGTACTTCGCTTTTATTACGAAAACACTTCGCAGCATATTGTGGATTGGTTTACTTAAGTGTAAACGTTGTTTTTATTATGTGCGTGTGTTAAATTAAAAATATGGGAATAATTTTATTGTGGATTTTTATCTAATTTGTTAAATCGTATAACAGTTTCTCTTAGAGTTTTTTGTATATTGATTATTAAATATACAATTAAATGGTGTGATTGCCTACTACATTGTAGTATTATATGTCAAATAATCTTATCGTTAATGATATGGTCATAACAGAAATTAACATCGTTGACAGTTGGAGAATACAAAAGGAAAAATAGATATCGATGGTCGATTTTTCATATTACAAATAATCCGATATCGACAAGATTCACGGGCGACCTGCGCCAGTCAAATCGTGGCGGAAATCCCACTGCCAATCGTGTGTACAGGATCGAAACAACGTTTATTGCTGGTTATTGAATGGAAACATGAGGATTAACAGAGGAAACCTTACTGCAACCTTTCTGGTCATGTGACACCCCTTAAATCGATAACAACAGTGTTCATCTAGATGGACGTTTGATCGAGGCCATTAATTTCTACATGACTTTGTAAGCGTTTGACTTTCTGTATAGAGAAACAGCAGAAAAAAAGAGATATATATTTTATAAAAAGATACCTTTTGCGGGATTGGCATCTGTACTCATATTATAATAGTTACAAAACACGGCCATCTACATTGTACTGCACAGATCAAATAACCACAGCGTTACTTGCAGAAAGGCATATACAGAAGTTGCAAAATCTTTTATGTCTGTCAGAGACTGTTTTTCTAAAGAGATATTTCATAAGTGCAAAGAAGGAGAAACAAATTGTTGGTGACTTCTTTATCACTTGCTGCTTCTACTTCTTCGTCATCCTAAAAATGTTTGCCAAGGTTGAAATTACCGCAGAGAACATTCCGTTTTATTTGGCTTAATTGTCACTTGCTGAATTTATGTTGCATCTTGCTTACAACGTCGTGTGGCAGTGGTATTCTCCGTTATTATTATGTATATGACTTCTTGCGATTGTCGGGAAAAGATCACAGACTCACAACATGTAAGCTGGAAGACTTACCAAATGAAAGCACCGCCCCGAACTTGTTTGACACGAGGCATTGAGATACTACAGCATGATTGTATAATATAATTGCTGCCTACAGGGCTACAAGCATTCCTATGTGGAATTGGTTTTGTGATGTCGTTTTGTCCCGACCAGGACTCGATCCAACGCGGTAAGAGGCTGAGGAGTTGCAAATCGGTGGCATTAACAACTCTATGGGCGCCATGTTTTGTGAAACTAAGATTGACACGTGTTTATGCCTCCTAGATTGATATTAGCCCCAACAAGGTACGGTGTATAAATTATCTAGTGAAACTTGTTTAGTGGCTCCAGTAATAACCTTTAAGCTACAGTTTTACATTTTGCATAAATTAACTTCCAATGCTTTGATTAAGTATCATGCGCGACGATACAAGAAAATAGTACAATGTTTCTCATTCTGTTTTTTTTTTTTTATAATATTAATTCGACTTCATACTTTCACTTTTATTTATTCACCTTGTCCGTGCCTTGAATATTAGACAAAAGTATGTATAGGCGATTATAAACGTCGGCTTGTGCTATATGTAGCTTTAAGAAGTTACAACTATTACTTAACATATTAACTAATTGAAAATATTGTTTGTTATATATATAAACCGACTTACGTTCACATATAAACCGCGTTATATGTGATTAAACATCAACAACTATTTCATTTTAAAGGAAGGTCTTATTTAAGCTCTGAGGAACGAGTGCTTTAAAATGTGCTGGGTCATTAATATATCACATAGGAGACCCTGATTACACTGAGACCCTGATTACACTGAGACCCTGATTACACCGAGACCCTGATTACACTGAGACCCTTATTACACTGAGACCCTTATTACACTGAGACCCTGATTACACTGAGACCTGAGACCCTGATTACACTGAGACCCTGATTACACTAAGACCCTGATTACACTGAGACCCTTATTACACTGAGACCCTTATTACACTGAGATCCTTATTACACTGAGACCCTTATTACACTGAGACCCTGATTACACTGAGACCCTGATTACACTGAGACCCTGATTACACTGAGACCTGAGACCCTGATTACACTGAGACCCTGATTACACTGAGACCCTGATTACACTGAGACCTGAGACCCTGATTACACTGAGACCCTGATTACACTGAGACCCTGATTACACTGAGACCCTTATTACACTGAGACCCTGATTACACTGAGAACCTGATTACACTGAGACCTGAGACCCTGATTACACTGAGGCACTGATTACACTGAGACCCTGATTACACTGAGACCCTTATTACACTGAGACCCTGATTACACTGAGATCGATCTGTTAAAGGGGGGTATTTGACAGCTTGCATATATACTATCCTTGAAAATAATACAATGTATTATGTCTGTGATGGGGAATTTGGGTATTGTTTCTACATAATCTCATATTGTAGTCTAACAAAGACAGTACGAATCATGAATAAAGTTCTAAATGTCCTTTCCTTCCAAGTCTATAAATAAGCACGATGGAGAGGTCTCCTAAAGGCAGATATCGACTTCACAAATTACCCAGATGGTTGTGGAAACCCGTATTCTTCATGTTTACTATCGAAATTACGAATGCTCCCTTGCAATCTGCGTTTAAGTTCCAAATTCATAAAATATGTATCCTAATTTGAATCGTAAGACAAAACACGCATTCTGTAGCATTGCCAATGTGTTGTTGTTGTTTTTTAAATTTCAAACATCATGTGATATTAGTCGAGTCCATTACAGATTCGAATTTAAAATATACCTTGGTTTAAAGTGCAGCAAGCAGGAAGATACTCCAATTATATACTGACCTTTGCCAGATTTTATACGGATATATTTAGGCCTATGCCAGAATCTACTCCCTTATGTCATATCATACCCTACCCATTGCGTGTGGTTTTGTTAAAACAGGAACATGCCAGCTTTGTTTAATAGATATTATTGGTTATAAATTAGCCGTTGACTAATATGTACATTTACTGCTAATGTTCTCAGCTTGTCTACCTTAGCAAGTCTGCGAAGTCAAGCAGAATCAAAACATATACATGTAAGTACTGGATATTTGAAAACCCATTACCAGGAATACAAAACTAATTACAAGTACAATCAAAGCACCGCATGCACTGTAGAGTTCAGTGCTTGAAGTTAGGTTAAAATAATTAGACATTACAGTAATTGCTTTTACGACATAACTTGCAGACTAACTACATTTCACAGGGGGGGGGGGGGGGGGGGCAAATATTTGGTTGTTTTATCATGGCAAACTCTAGTGACTGGACTGTTCAAAACAAGCAGTACGAGAGGAAATAATCGTGGAAAATGTTTTATTCAAAAAGCGTGCTCAAAATGGCAAATAAACCTAACGAATAGTAAATAATGTGAATTATATTGTTTCTCTATAAGCAGCTATGGTGGTTTATGCAAAAAGGTATGGGCAAAAGTAGTATAGGAATGTGAACACATTTTGTAGTTTTAATATCTTACTCTGACAATATTCAAATAATGAACTGATTCAGAAGGATGGCAATAAACTTTTGCAAAATTACAAAGAAAACGGATTTAAGAATTATTTGCAATATTACAAAATAATTAGACATGTTTCAGAAAAAGGGAATAGCTCTAGTAATTAGACAGTAGTAGGTACAAAATCTTGATGCAAAATCGGGAAAGCAATTACTAAAGAGGGAATTTAAAGTAGTAAATGTGTTGCATAAAATGTATGTTAACAAATAATTACAAAGAATGCTGACAAACAAACAAATGTCCACAGGCTCATTGTACTAATAAAGACACGTATCAATCTAGAACAATGTATAAATATGAAGTCATATACAACTGAAACCTTTGTATATGTCTTTTATTACACAACTTCTTAAATACATAAGGTTTTTGCTTTGAGCAGGAAAATGTTCTGTTTAGATGTTTTGTTTAGTATTTTTGTTACTTCGCACAAACATTGTTATGGTCATATTGGTGACGTCCAGCTCATTATTTGCTGAGGGAGACCCCAAACTTACGTCTGGTTATAACCACAGGCGCACCGCAGGTTAGCTGGAAAACCTACACATGTAAGTTCTCGCCAGACAAGGACTCGAACACATGCGGTGAGGGGCTGAAGAATTTCAAGTCAGCGATTCTAATGGCGCCCCACATCTAGGTGAAAAGTGACGCACCCCTCTGGTCATTGCAAATAGGTAATTTCTTTCCGAGCTAACTTGCACATTTTGCTCAGAAAACCTTCTGACCACTCACTTTTGAGATCACGTTATATCATTATCCGGGTAATCTGCTGTGACATTGTACCTATTTTTACGAGAAATTCATGTTTTGCTTATTTACAGATTTGGCAATATGAAAACAATGAGAGCAATTTTGTCAAAATTTGTAATGTTTAACGATTGAAGTGATTTTCAAATTCGCCTTTAATTAGACTGAACTGTGGGTAGGTAAAGATGTTCACAAATTTTCAATAACAGGGGCAATATATTGTAACGTGCCGAGCGGGGCACGAGTTGTTGGGCGCACACACACAGACGGTTTCAATACGACCTAATACGACCTAGTTATACAAATAAGACTAAGTATGCAAAAACTATACACGGTCTGCCTGATCTCAAACGAACCTATGTGCGCCCGAGCACTACGAAGTAACGGAACAATACAGAATGGAGGGAGCCGACACACAACTACACCAAGCCTACTTAGCTAATAGAATCCTACCTAGCACACTAACGCAACACATAACAATCACAAAACATATAATGCCAGGCTGCAAGCTCCTAGTGCAGGATTAAGCGCGGTCTCCCTTCTCGGGGCTTGGACGGCGCGCCTTCGCGAACGATCCCACTGCCGTTGCCCACTCGAAGCCTGACCGGCTTGCACCCACAAGCTAAGAGCACCAGCCCTCTTCAGCTACCGGATGAAGCGCGGCCTTCCGACTCTGGGGCTTGTAGGCGTGCCTTCGCGAACGATCCCACTGCCAAAGCCCACTGGAAGCTTGACCGGCTTGCACCTGCAACCTCAAAAGGCCAGATAACAGAAGCCTGGATCTCGGACCGCTTATAACTAACCAAGCGATGGTTAGCAAGCAAAATATGAGAGTTTCCTCTCTCGACTTGAAAAAGCTGCAACTATATATACAGATTTAGTTTTACGTTCCGACAGGTAGAGTGTACTATCTAGAACATTGGACACTTATTAAAGGGGAGTAATTCTATATCTCGGGCGGTACATTTGTATAAAGGGAAGTAATTACCTGACTCGGGCGAACTCGTTACTTGCATCGCTTAATTTGCACTACATTACCCACGCCTCCGACTAGGCATGAGTCCCTCATGCATCAATTTACAAAACATTTTGTGAAGGGCACATTGAACACATTATAACAACTAAAACTTTAATAAACAACGTTATGTAAGAATGAAACATAACAGCGAACAAGTGATATTAAACACATGAGAACTGTCGTATCAAACTTGTCAAACACTATGGCAAAGTCTTCCCTTGGTATGGAAGTCCGACTCTCACAGTCTACCCTTTGTATGGAAGTACGACTCTCAAGCCTCCCTCCGTAACTTCCAGAACAACATCTTCCAACCTAATAAATCCGACCCCTCGAACAATCTCTCCAAGTCTTAAACTTGTAGAACCGGTAACTCGTTGTGCACTTGTTTCTTGGCCGTACACCTCTTTGCCTCCGTCCTTTATGGACAAACGCCCGATCCTCAGATCATCGCTGCGTTCAAAACTGGAACCTCTGCCTTGCAAGTATACAGATAGTAATCATTTATCCAAACGGGTCTGTTACGTTTTCGTTTGCAACCAGACTCACTCTCAACCTCGTTCTCACCAGACTCAATACTCACACTCTTCGGTACGGTCTCGTCCCCCGGAAGCACTTGGGACCTTACCTTTCTCAGTCGGTCACAGTGAACAACTTGCTCACTACCTCTTTGACCGCAGTTGACTTGATATAGAAAAGGAGACAGCTTTCCTCTGATTTCGTATGGCCCCCGCCAAAAGGAAGTCAGCTTCGATGAACACCCAGCACGCTTGACCGGAAAATATACCAGAACCTTGTCTCCTACCTCAAACGTTTCGAACGAGACTTTAGCGTCGTGGTATAACTTCTGTCGCTTCATAGAAGCCTCCGTGTTCCTACGAACTACCTTGTGTGCTGATTCAAGCTTGTCTTGAATCTCCCAAACCCATTCATTGACTGGGATTTGTTTGAATTTGGTGGGCATCTCATACATGAGATCCAGAGGGGTACTAGCTTCTCTTCCCAGCATCAACTGATTCGGGGAGAACCCAGTTGTTTCATTCTCGGTTGAACGGTAAGCCATCAGCACATATTGCAAGTGCTCATCCCAGTCTTTGTGATGTTCATCTACATACGCACTGAGCATGGTAGTTAACGTCCTGTTAAACCTTTCAACCATCCCGTCCGACTGGGGATGATACGGGGTTGTTCTTGTCTTCTTGATTTGTAGAAGCGAACACATTTCTGAGAAGAGGGCGCTTTCAAACTGTCGCCCTTGATCTGAATGTATCACTCGAGGCACTCCAAATCGAGTGACCACCTGTTCCAGGAGAATGGAAGCAACAGTCTTGGTTTCCATGTTTGGCATCGGATGACACTCCATCCACTTCGTGAAGTAATCGCCAATAACAAGTATATACTTGTTTCCCCGCTCAGTCATTGGAAGCTCCCCAAGAATGTCCACTGCTATCCGTTCCATTGGAAACCCGCTTCTTGTGATCCCCATTGGAGCACGTTTCGACTTTGTAGGGTCCTTCCTTTTTACACAGGCCTCGCATCCATTCACATACGTTCTGACATCATTACGTAGGCCTGGCCAATAGAAGCCCTGCCGGACTCTAGCAAGTGTTTTCTTCATCCCCAAGTGACCTGATGCACGGATATCATGAGAGTGTTTCAGCACCTCTCGTCTCATTGTTAAAGGCACAATTCCTTGCAACACATTTTTTCCGTTTTCAGAGTTCGTACACCTTCGCATGACTACACCTTCATGCACCTCAATACACTCGAACTGTGCAACAAGAGACTTCATGTAAGCGCTTTCAGACTCCAAGTCTTTGCGCTCTGGGCATTTTCCAGATTCAATCCACTGCTTTAATCGTGTTATGTCTTCATCTCTTTCCTGGGCACTCTTAAGATCGACGGTTGAGCATTCCACTTGTGCTACCCTGTCAGCCACAATGCAACTGTCTTGCCGCCCACACTGTCTGCATATCCTTCTGCTTAAACTATCAGCGTTCCCGTGATATTTGCCAGGTCTATGCTCTATCTTCATGTCATAAGATGACAAAACTTCCAACCATCTTGCAAGCTGTCCCTCTGGATTTTTGAAATTCAACAGCCATCTCAATGAGCTATGATCCGTCCGCACAAGGAAAGGCTTGCCGTACAGAAAATGGCGAAAGTGTTTCACGAAGCACACTACAGCTAAAAGTTCTTTCCTTGTGACACAATACCGCCGCTCAGACTTTGAGAGTGTCCGGCTCGCAAATGCAACTGGTCGCTCGACTCCATCTACTTTCTGAGATAAGACAGCTGCCACTCCATTTTCGCAAGCATCAGTGTCTAGAATGAACTGTTCGTTGAAGTTTGGGTGAGCAAGCACGGGCGCCTCAGTCAAGCATCTTTTCAACGTGGCAAAGGCGGTTCGACAACTCGTGTCGAAGTCGAATTTTTCTCCCTTTTCAGTCAGTCTGTGAAGAGGCTTGGCAATCTTGGCGAAATCGCGAATAAATCGACGATAGTACCCGCACAAACCAAGGAACGACCGCACCTCGCGAAGACACCTAGGTTCTGGCCACTCTCTTATGGCTTCTACCTTTGCAGGATCTGTCCTTATGCCATTCCTAGACACAATGTGACCGAGATACTGAACCTCATCTCGGAACAGCTGGCATTTCTTTGGCTTCAATTTGAGGCCTGCTGAACTGAGTCTTGTGAAAACTTGGTCGAGATTATGAAGCATTTCCTCAAAAGTCCGCCCGTGTACAATTACATCGTCTAAGTATATAAGGCATATTTGCCAATTCAATCCAGCCAAGACTGTCTCCATCAGGCGTTCAAAGGTTGCTGGTGCATTGCACAGGCCAAAAGGCATGACTCGGAATTCAAACAACCCTTGTCTGGATGAAAACGCAGTCTTCTCTCTGTCCGCCTCATCAAGTTCTACCTGCCAGTACCCTGCGTTAAGGTCCAGGCATGAAAACCACTGTGCACCCGCCAACTGATCAAGAGAATCATCGATGCGTGGGAGCGGGTATGAATCTTTTAGAGTCACATCATTCAAGCGCCTATAGTCAACACAGAAGCGCTTTGTGCCATCTTTCTTGGTAACCATCACGATACCACTTGCCCAGGGGCTTGTGGACGGCTGAATAATTCCACGCCGAAGCATGTCGGAAATTTGTTCATCAATGTCGGCGTTCAAGTACACAGGGGCTCTTCTTAGCGGCTGCTTAATTGGCTGAGCATCACCTGTATTTATCTTGTGTCTAACCACTCCGGTTCTACCCAAGTCCTCATCGCTGGTCGAAAAGGCCGACGAATGCCTGGTCAACAGCTCGGCTACACTCTTCTGTTGCTCTGGCTCCATGCCTTGGACAGAACGTGAGTACAGTTCGTGTAAATGCTTTGGAACGTCGGTACGCTTATTCAGACTGCGATGCCCCAATTCGACCAGAACTGGACTAAGGCTCGCCACAACAGTGTTCTGATGGAGTAGTTGATCCTCCTCTGACACATTCATTATACGGACAGGAACCATTGAAGACCCATCAACCAAGGATCTGGCGACCAGGGACGTTCCTTTCTCTAACATTTTCTTCGAAGGTTCTACCAAGTAAGGTCCAGTACAATCATTTTTATACGCAAGTACGCTTCCCTGCACAACAACCTCTGTTCTAGCAGGTATCAGTGTGTCTTTTGAAAGACGTACTCGGTAACAGCCTCCACTGAATGCTCTTTTTAGCTGTAACCATTTCCCCCTTACTTCGATCTTCTGACGCACTAAATCAAGTTTGCAACAATGAGCTTCCATGAAATCCAGGCCGAGAAGAAGATCACAGTCAATATCAGCCACGACAACCTTTGTAGTCAGGACTTCATCTCCAATCCCCACCGATAGCTCTGTGACACCTTTCACTCGCAACGGGTCCCCTGATGCGGTATACAACTCTGTATCATATGACATCAACGTGCTTCTTGCTTCCTGCGTGCCAACATCCCACACCCGTGACGATAGAACAGATATTGAAGCACCCGTGTCTATCAGTCCAAGTAAGCTTACTCCTAGGCATTTTGCGGGGAGGTATAATCCACTGCCGATCCTACCAACACTTTCACGCGGATTCTCTTGCTTTGAAGATGGAGCCTGAGGTCTCTGTCCCCCTCTCCGTCTGAACCTGGTAGGGCAATTCCTCAATACGTGCTCTTTGGAGCCACAACCATAACACCGACGCTCTGAGCCTTGACGCGCCTCACGTTCTGAATGTTGTGGTGTATGTGCTCTTTTTTTCAGAATATTCAGCTCTTTACTCATTTCTTGCATGAAGGTCTGAAGCTTCTCCATCTTCTCGAGCAATACATTCTCACTACTGGACACTTGTACGATGCCCTGCCCATCAACCTTCGCTCTCTCGGCTTTGTTGAAAGCCTCTAGCTCCACAGCATGGCGTATTGCGTCGTTGAGGCTTACTGGCCGTGACTGCTTCACACGGAGCCTCATCTCAACATTATGCAGAGCATCCAGAAACTGCTCTTTGGCCAATGTCTCCCTCACGTCCATGGGAGCCGACGGGTAAGCGAGGTTTGTCAGCCTTCTAATATCTTGGCCTAACTCAGCAAGACTCTCTGAAGCCCGTTGCCGGCGCTCCCTCAGTTGTACTCTATACAACTCTGTCTGGTTTGGTGGAGCAAATCGTTCCTCGAGAGCTAAGACAAGCGAGTCATAGTCTCTCGCGTTCCCAGCTAGATTGCTCAAGACGCCCTGTGCCTGGCCTCTCAGTGACACTGCCAGATACAGCCCTTGCTCCACATATGACCATCCATTGATCTCCGCACAAGTTTCAAAGTGTGCCTTGAAATCTCGCCACGAGCTGACACCATCGTATGTCGCTGCTTTCACCCGTGTAACTGGCTTCGTTGAGGCCTTTGGCCGTCGAAATGTGATGTTTGCTTCATTGATCCCATGCAACGGAGTCACCAGTGAGTCTTTAGCTCTCCCTGCAGCCTCTGGCGTCCTGGGGACATCAATGCTGATGATACTGGGAGATCTGGCTCCTACATACGCCGGGATTTCTGGGAGCCTACGTTTCTGTTTGGCTTCAGTCGTCCGAGTCGACAACAGCTGTGTATGACTCCCGGGACGCGGCGTCATTTGTGCCTTCATTTCCGCAACCTCACATCTAACAGACAGCAATTCCGCCTCAACTCTTAGGCTTGCATTCTCCAATTTGATGCTCTCGTGCTCTAGCTTCAACGAAGCAAACTCTTCTTCTAAACGTGACAATCTATCATCGCTCCCCTCCATATTGAAGCCTGGGCGTGACAAGTATGGATGTCACAGTATCCCACCGCTGCCACCAATTATTGTAACGTGCCGAGCGGGGCACGAGTTGTTGGGCGCACACACACAGACGGTTTCAATACGACCTAATACGACCTAGTTATACAAATAAGACTAAGTATGCAAAAACTATACACGGTCTGCCTGATCTCAAACGAACCTATGTGCGCCCGAGCACTACGAAGTAACGGAACAATACAGAATGGAGGGAGCCGACACACAACTACACCAAGCCTACTTAGCTAATAGAATCCTACCTAGCACACTAACGCAACACATAACAATCACAAAACATATAATGCCAGGCTGCAAGCTCCTAGTGCAGGATTAAGCGCGGTCTCCCTTCTCGGGGCTTGGACGGCGCGCCTTCGCGAACGATCCCACTGCCGTTGCCCACTCGAAGCCTGACCGGCTTGCACCCACAAGCTAAGAGCACCAGCCCTCTTCAGCTACCGGATGAAGCGCGGCCTTCCGACTCTGGGGCTTGTAGGCGTGCCTTCGCGAACGATCCCACTGCCAAAGCCCACTGGAAGCTTGACCGGCTTGCACCTGCAACCTCAAAAGGCCAGATAACAGAAGCCTGGATCTCGGACCGCTTATAACTAACCAAGCGATGGTTAGCAAGCAAAATATGAGAGTTTCCTCTCGCATCTCTCGACTTGAAAAAGCTGCAACTATATATACAGATTTAGTTTTACGTTCCGACAGGTAGAGTGTACTATCTAGAACATTGGACACTTATTAAAGGGGAGTAATTCTATATCTCGGGCGGTACATTTGTATAAAGGGAAGTAATTACCTGACTCGGGCGAACTCGTTACTTGCATCGCTTAATTTGCACTACAATATTGTTACATGTATTTGATGTAGACAAACTGTCGAATACCGCGATTAAAACAACAGTTAATACCTTGTGTCCTTCTGTCTTCGTGGACTTTGCTTAACTTGAGTTATAAAATAATAATTAAACAAGAGTGGAAACATATTTATTGTCACTTTCATTTGTACAATACATTTACACATACACTAGACATATCTCAAAATAGAGAAGGGCTTTAAACGTAGACATGGCTTATAATGTTCATCTCCTTGATTACATATACAGAGAGAGAGGGAGAGAGAGAGAGAGAGAGAGAGAGAGAGAGAGAGAGAGAGAGAGAGAGAGAGAGAGAGAGAGAGAGAGAGAAAGAGGAGAGAGAGGGAGAGAGAGAGGGAGAGAGAGAGAGAAAAAAGAGGAGAGAGGGAGTGTAAACGAAAAACGGAACTTCAACGCTATTTCTGTTAATTTTTTCTTTAAACGAATCGAGTGTTGGAGCATTGCGTATTCAAGTGAAAGATTATTCCATTCACGTTTTACTGATGGAAGGAAGGAATTAAATATGAGCTTGTTCGTGCGTATAATCCAGGAATATTACGAGTGTTTCGTAACTGATATTGGGCATTCGAGCTATTGGGAATTAATGAGGACAAATAACTAGAAGTAAGGCCATATAGCGTCTTATAAAAGAGATCTAAACAGTGTTTCCTTCTTCTCTCAGAACGAGTTTCCCAACCAATTTCACTATGTAATACAATAATACTAACAAGTTTAATAGCACCAGAAACAATACGAGCACATTCATATTTTCAAGATGTTCAACATTATAACCCACACAACTGATCCAGACAACATCATCATATTCGAGAATAGGTCGAATATATGAAACACAAATAGTTTCTAGAGTCCTGCGATCCAGTGAAAATTGGTCTTTACATTGGATGTTTACACGCTGCCATGCTTTGTTTTTATATAACTAGTGTGAGAGTTCCAGAAACAATCGTTAGAAATGATTACGCCAAGATGCTTATGCTCCGTAACTTCAGGGATAATATTACCATATTTTGTCAGAGGAGGGTGATTTGATGTTCTTTTACGGGATATTATAAGTGATTCTGATTTAGATTGATTGAAGTTAACCAGCCATTCTTAGCCCACACACTTATTTTTATTTATGTCACTTTGTAGGGTTTGAGCAGCAGTTTCTGTACACTCAGAAATGACATATAGACTAGTGTCGTCCTCAAAGTGATTAATATTGGACTCAATACCATCGACAACAACATTAATAAAAATAAATAAATGCTATAGACCCAATACGGACCCTTGAGGGCGGGGCGCCAAACTTTGCCAAAGGTCTTTCTGATATAAAAAAAAACACGGTACTAATCGTTAGACCATTATTTGAAACAGTTATTATAAATACAAGTTAACTTACAGGTGGATCACCAGGTAAATATCCAGATTGATGTGGTGTAAAGAAGTTACAATCACGAAGCTGGTTAAATGTGTGTTTATAGATAAGACGTTCGAATACCTTTTCAAGTGCGTTTAGTAGTGAAATAGGCCTATAGTTATTAGGTAAAGAAGCATCTCCTTTCTTAAATACTTTCGTAATATTAGATTCTTTCCATTTGCTGGGTATTCTACTTAGCTGCAGTGATTTGTTAAATAAGTCACATAATGGAGAAGACACTTATGCTTCAGGTAATACTTTGTTGTTTAGGCCATCAGGTCCTGGAGCCTTTCTTAATGGTAATGATGTTAGGACATCCTCTACTTCCTGACGATTCAATACCATGTTCTGTTGTATTACCAGTTTGGGATAAGTCGGATGTTATGGGCTTATTAATGTCGTCAATAAATGCCTGACTAAGGAACAAATCTTTCAGTAAATTAGCTTTAACAAATTTATTTGTTGTATGACTGTTTGTACTGGGGTCTAGAAGTGGTGGGATTGAATGCTTAAAGGAAACATATATAAATGAATTAAGAATTTTCCAAAACTCTTTGGATGATGGTTCACATTTTTTAAGGTTTCGGCCATTTTGATGTAATAATCCGTTTTAGATTTACGAATAAGAGATACAGTTTCGTTTCTAACAGTCCAGATACGTTGCCAGTAATACCTAGATTGCGTAGTTTTGACTTTTTTGTTAAGACATTTACGCTTTCGAATATTTCGTTTATTTTTCAGAACTTATCCAGGGAGAGTCATTTGGGTTAATTCGAATCCTTTTATTAGGTATGCTATTTTGGAAATGTCTAATGTTCGGTTCGTGACATTTGTTGAATAGACATTTATATCATCATCTTTGCACATATCCAAGTTAGATAGACATATATCAGAACGAAGCTCGTCATAATGCCCATGATCGTATCTCCATATCTCTCTATAAAAAGATTTATGTTTTGTTAAAATTAAGTAAAGTTAAGTTTAAGTTGAACAAAAATCGGGCAGTGGTATGGCACATCCTGAGAAAGAAATTGTTTCTTTACTCATGAGTGTTTAAAGTTGTCAACATTTGATACTACGACTAAATCAAATAAAGATTCTGAATGTTCTGTGAAGTGTGTGGCTTCGGTGATGACCTGATGAAGACCAAACTGCTTTATAAGGATTGTTTAGATGAGGGCAAGATTCAAATCTAACATAAGAACAATAATTAAGCCTCCTGAGCTTTTGGCCAATTTATGTGAACGCTCAATAATTGTTGTTTATTATTGGTATTGATTTCAATCCAAATGCATTCCAAATTATATATCTCGAGGTCATGCCTTCTTCTGTAGTATACACTATTTTTATATAAATTACTCTACCATGACTTTCGACCTAGTCTCCCAGGAGACGAGTAATCCAGTAATGTTTATTCTGTAGTTAAAATTGTGGGGTTCAAAAATGTTTCAGAAAAGGACAGAACATCAAAGCTATTTAACTCAGTGTAAAGAATATCTATCTTGTGCTAAATATTTCGCACGCTATAATGAACACACGATAAACAGTGATATGAGTTAATCAGTTTTGAAATGGCGTCTTGTGAACAATTTATGGAAGTGTTATAAGAGGAAGGGCCTGGATCTAACTGTACATCCCCGACGATTATTAATAGAATAGCAGTCCATGATGTCAAAATAACACAGAAAAAAATTGCAAAATGAATTGAAAACACAACTTTTCTGTGCAAATTAGAACATTGAACATGCATTTTACAAATCCTGCAAAGTGGCGATAAGTGAATGCCATGAGACCAAAGTGCAAGTATGAAAAGGAAATAGTAAAACATGACCAACTGCCAAAACCTCGGTACCTTGACATATTTACAACATTTAAAATATCACAAATCTTTTTGCTAACTCTGGGTGAGTAGAGTAAGAGTCATGTTATTTGGATGACACAAATAATTAACTAACAAATAGTCATGCAAACAACACGGCAGTATACGCGAGGAATCATGTTGAATGTGAACAGAACGTAAACATTTAGACCATATAAAGAGTAAGAGAAATATCGAAATAAAATAGGTGATATTCGTTTTCAAAAACATTTCACAACTGATTTAAATGTCTCACTCTTCTCGTCATTATATTTAATTTATAGTAACAAGTGATATCTGGAAGTTTGAACAATCAGAAAAACAAAACAGGCAAGAATAACAGTAAAGGTTTGAAGTGTAAAGTTGTAAATGAACAAATAAAGACTGTTGTTACAACCCTAGAGATATAGTAGAATCTGAGAATTAATTAACAAAGTAGTAATTGTCAGTTTGCTGAGTCATAGGCGCTGGTGCTACATATATACTAGAAGAGGTTCGTCAGTTACCCTAATTAAACAATAAATAAGGAGTTGAAAAGGACCTTATTTGCAAAAATGTGGGTCAGTAAACACTTAGGTATATTTTGATTATACAAAATATGTTTCATCTTTTCTTTTCATACATTTATACTTTTGGACAACACGGTCAACACTGGTTTGAAGCATGGTAAGGTCAATGTCCTCTTCTGAAATGACAAACTCAGCTGGGTAACCATGGGTATGTCTATGAGAAGATGTGGTGCTGCTATGATGGAATGGGCAGTAATTTTCTTGAAAAAAAAAACACCTTGCAGTACTATCCTTTAAGTCCATTTCACTTTTAATGTGAAGCCCGGTTTTGATGGTGGTCTGTAATGCTTAGTACATGGAAAGTAAAGAAGACAATTTGATTATCAATTTTAAAAAAAAAAATAGAATGTAAGCCTTATGTGTAAAGCTGATAGCTAAGGCCCACCATTCTACACGCTATTCATGTCGTGGCCAGGAATAAAATCCTTAAAGAAGGCATAATGTCTTTTTTCTTTTGTATATAATTTAATGTGTCTATTGGTCTACTTATGTTTAATCTGTATTTACGTGAAAGATTTTAAGATAATGACAAGTCTTAACAGCAAGTTACATGTTCACTACAGTTTATTGCAGCAAATTGTAATGTAACACAAATGTCAATTCAGCCTTATTAAAGAAACTATACAGTTACACTAATGTGAGATATAAAAATGAAACATTAAAGGATTATGATTTGTATTATACTGAGTAGTTTTTATTAGCTGTATTTATAATTAATCTTGAATTATAATGCAGTTAGTCTGGAAAAATATGATTCTAATCTTTAATTTTATTGAAAAATTGTTAAAGAATTTTAATTAAAATTGGATTTTAGTAGACTAGTATTATAATATAGAAACATTAATTTGCTTATACCTCGCTTGCCTTCATACATTGTTACATGTTGTGAGCTTACCTTCATACATTGCTACATGTTGTGAGCTTGCCTTCATACATTGCTACATGTTGAGTGCTTACCTTCATACATTGCTACATGTTGTGATCTTACCTTCCTACATTGCTACATGTTGTGATCTTACCTTCATACATTGCTACATGTTGTGAGCTTGCCTTCATACATTGCTACATGTTGTGAGATTGCCTTCATACATTGCTACATGTTGTGAGCTTGCGATCATACATTGCTACATGTTGAGTGCTTACCTTCATACATTGCTACATGTTGAGTGCTTACCTTCATACATTGCTACATGTTGTGAGCTTACCTTCATACATTGCTACATGTTGTGAGCTTGCCTTCATACATTGCTACATGTTGAGTGCTTGCCTTCATACATTGCTACATGTTGTGATCTTACCTTCCTACATTGCTACTTGTTGTGATCTTACCTTCATACATTGCTACATGTTGTGAGCTTGCCTTCATACATTGCTACATGTTGTGAGATTGCCTTCATACATTGCTACATGTTGTGAGCTTGCGATCATACATTGCTACATGTTGAGTGCTTACCTTCATACATTGCTACATGTTGAGTGCTTACCTTCATACATTGCTACATGTTGTGAGCTTACCTTCATACATTGCTACATGTTGTGAGATTGCCTTCATACATTGCTTCATGTTGTGAGCTTGCCTTCATACATTGCTACATGTTGTGAGCTTGCGATCATACATTGCTACATGTTGAGTGCTTACCTTCATACATTGCTACATGTTGTGAGCTTGCCTTCATACATTGCTACATGTTGTGAGCTTGCCTTCATACATTGCTATATGTTGTGAGCTTGCCTTCATACATTGCTACATGTTGTGAGATTGCCTTCATACATTGCTTCATGTTGTGAGCTTGCCTTCATACATTGCTACATGTTGTGAGCTTGCGATCATACATTGCTACATGTTGAGTGCTTACCTTCGTACATTGCTACATGTTGTGAGCTTGCCTTCATACATTGCTACATGTTGTGTGCTTACCTTCATACATTGCTACATGTTGTGAGCTTGCCTTTATACATTGCTACATGTTGTGAGATTGCCTTCATACATTGCTACATGTTGTGATCTTACCTTCATACATTGCTACATGTTGTGTGCTTACCTTCATACATTGCTACATGTTGTGAGCTTGCCTTCATACATTGCTACATGTTGTGATCTTACCTTCATACATTGTTACATGTTGTGAGCTTGCCTTCATACATTGCTACATGTTGTGAGCTTGCGATCATACATTGCTACATGTTGAGTGCTTACCTTCGTACATTGCTACATGTTGTGAGCTTGCCTTCATACATTGCTACATGTTGTGTGCTTACCTTCATACATTGCTACATGTTGTGAGCTTGCCTTTATACATTGCTACATGTTGTGAGATTGCCTTCATACATTGCTACATGTTGTGTGCTTACCTTCATACATTGCTACATGTTGTGAGCTTGCCTTCATACATTGCTACATGTTGTGTGCTTACCTTCATACATTGCTACATGTTGTGAGCTTGCCTTTATACATTGCTACATGTTGTGAGATTGCCTTCATACATTGCTACATGTTGTGATCTTACCTTCATACATTGCTACATGTTGTGATCTTACCTTCCTACATTGCTACATGTTGTGATCTTACCTTCCTACATTGCTACATGTTGTGATCTTACCTTCCTACATTGCTACATGTTGTGATCTTACCTTCCTACATTGCTACATGTTGTGATCTTACCTTCCTACATTGCTACATGTTGTGATCTTACCTTCATACATTGCTACATGTTGTGAGCTTGCCTTCATACATTGCTACATGTTGTGAGATTGCCTTCATACATTGCTACATGTTGTGATCTTACCTTCATGCATTGCTACATGTTGTGAGCTTGCCTTCATACATTGCTACATGTTGTGAGCTTGCCTTCATACATTGCTACATGTTGTGAGATTGCCTTCATACATTGCTACATGTTGTGATCTTACCTTCATACATTGCTACATGTTGTGAGCTTGCCTTCATACATTGCTACATGTTGTGAGATTGCCTTCCTACATTGCTACATGTTGTGATCTTACCTTCATACATTGTTACATGTTGTGATCTTACCTTCCTACATTGCTACATGTTGTGATCTTACCTTCATACATTGCTACATGTTGTGAGCTTGCCTTCATACATTGCTACATGTTGTGATCTTACCTTCATACATTGCTACATGTTGTGATCTTACCATCATACATTGCTACATGTTGTGATCTTACCTTCCTACATTGCTACATGTTGTGATCTTACCTTCCTACATTGCTACATGTTGTGATCTTACCTTCCTACATTGCTACATGAGGTGATCTTACCTTCCTACATTGCTACATGTTGTCTGCTTTCCTTCAAACATTGCTACATGTTGTGTGCTTACCTTCATACGTTGCTACATGTTGTGAGCTTGCCTTCATACATTGCTACATGTTGTGAGCTTGCGATCATACATTGCTACATGTTGAGTGCTTACCTTCATACATTGCTACATGTTGTGAGCTTGCCTTCATACATTGCTACATGTTGTGTGCTTACCTTCATACATTGCTACATGTTGTGAGCTTGCCTTCATACATTGCTACATGTTGTGAGATTGCCTTCATACATTGCTACATGTTGTGATCTTACCTTCATACATTGCTACATGTTGTGGTCTTACCTTCCTACATTGCTACATGTTGTGATCTTACCTTCCTACATTGCTACATGTTGTGATCTTACCTTCCTACATTGCTACATGTTGTGATCTTACCTTCCTACATTGCTACATGTTGTGATCTTACCTTCCTACATTGCTATATGTTGTGAGATTGCCTTCATACATTGCTACATGTTGTGAGATTGCCTTCATACATTGCTACATGTTGTGATCTTACCTTCCTACATTGCTACATGTTGTGAGATTGCCTTCATACATTGCTACATGTTGTGATCTTACCTTCATACATTGCTACATGTTGTGATCTTACCTTCCTACATTGTTACATGTTGTGATCTTACCTTCCTACATTGCTACATGTTGTGATCTTACCTTCATACATTGCTACATGTTGTGAGCTTGCCTTCATACATTGCTACATGTTGTGAGATTGCCTTCATACATTGCTACATGTTGTGATCTTACCTTCATACATTGCTACATGTTGTGAGCTTGCCTTCATACATTGCTACATGTTGTGAGCTTGCCTTCATACATTGCTACATGTTGTGAGATTGCCTTTATACATTGCTTCATGTTGTGATCTTACCTTCATACATTGCTACATGTTGTAAGCTTGCCTTCCTACATTGCTACATGTTGTGAGATTGCCTTCCTACATTGCTACATGTTGTGATCTTACCTTCATACATTGCTACATGTTGTGATCTTACCTTCCTACATTGCTACATGTTGTGATCTTACCTTCCTACATTGCTACATGTTGTGATCTTACCTTGCTACATTGCTACATGTTGTGATCTTACCTTCCTACATTGCTACATGTTGTGATCTTACCTTCCTACATTGCTACATGTTGTGATCTTACCTTCCTACATTGCTACATGTTGTGAGCTTGCCTTCATACATTGCTACATGTTGTGAGCTTGCCTTCATACATTGCTATATGTTGTGAGCTTGCCTTCATACATTGCTACATGTTGTGAGATTGCCTTCATACATTGCTTCATGTTGTGAGCTTGCCTTCATACATTGCTACATGTTGTGAGCTTGCGATCATACATTGCTACATGTTGAGTGCTTACCTTCATACATTGCTACATGTTGTGATCTTACCTTCCTACATTGCTACATGTTGTGTGCTTACCTTCATACATTGCTACATGTTGTGAGCTTGCCTTCATACATTGCTACATGTTGTGAGCTTGCGATCATACATTGCTACATGTTGAGTGCTTACCTTCATACATTGCTACATGTTGTGAGCTTGCCTTCATACATTGCTACATGTTGTGTGCTTACCTTCATACATTGCTACATGTTGTGAGCTTGCCTTCATACATTGCTACATGTTGTGAGATTGCCTTCATACATTGCTACATGTTGTGATCTTACCTTCATACATTGCTACATGTTGTGATCTTACCTTCCTACATTGCTTCATGTTGTGATCTTACCTTCCTACATTGCTACATGTTGTGATCTTACCTTCCTACATTGCTACATGTTGTGATCTTACCTTCCTACATTGCTACATGTTGTGATCTTACCTTCCTACATTGCTACATGTTGTGAGCTTGCCTTCATACATTGCTACATGTTGTGAGCTTGCCTTCATACATTGCTATATGTTGTGAGCTTGCCTTCATACATTGCTACATGTTGTGAGATTGCCTTCATACATTGCTTCATGTTGTGAGCTTGCCTTCATACATTGCTACATGTTGTGAGCTTGCGATCATACATTGCTACATGTTGAGTGCTTACCTTCATACATTGCTACATGTTGTGATCTTACCTTCCTACATTGCTACATGTTGTGTGCTTACCTTCATACATTGCTCATGTTGTGAGCTTGCCTTCATACATTGCTACATGTTGTGAGCTTGCGATCATACATTGCTACATGTTGAGTGCTTACCTTCATACATTAGTGTGAGCTTGCCTTCATACATTGCTACATGTTGTGAGCTTGCCTTCATACATTGCTACATGTTGTGTGCTTGCCTTCATACATTGCTACATGTTGTGAGCTTGCCTTCATACATTGCTACATGTTGTGATCTTACCTTCATACATTGCTACATGTTGTGATCTTACCTTCATACATTGCTACATGTTGTGATCTTACCTTCCTACATTGCTACATGTTGTGATCTTACCTTCCTACATTGCTACATGTTGTGATCTTACCTTCCTACATTGCTACATGTTGTGATCTTACCTTCCTACATTGCTACATGTTGTGATCTTACCTTCCTACATTGCTACATGTTGTGATCTTACCTTCCTACATTGCTACATGTTGTGAGATTGCCTTCATACATTGCTACATGTTGTGAGATTGCATTCATACATTGCTACATGTTGTGATCTTACCTTCCTACATTGCTACATGTTGTGAGATTGCCTTCATACATTGCTACATGTTGTGATCTTACCTTCATACATTGCTACATGTTGTGATCTTACCTTCATACATTGTTACATGTTGTGATCTTACCTTCCTACATTGCTACATGTTGTGATCTTACCTTCATACATTGCTACATGTTGTGAGCTTGCCTTCATACATTGCTACATGTTGTCAGATTGCCTTCATACATTGCTACATGTTGTGATCTTACCTTCCTACATTGCTACATGTTGTGATCTTACCTTCCTACATTGCTACATGTAGTGATCTTACCTTCCTACATTGCTACATGTTGTCTGCTTTCCTTCAAACATTGCTACATGTTGTGTGCTTACCTTCATACATTGCTACATGTTGTGAGCTTGCCTTCATACATTGCTACATGTTGTGAGCTTGCGATCATACATTGCTACATGTTGAGTGCTTACCTTCATACATTGCTACATGTTGTGAGCTTGCCTTCATACATTGCTACATGTTGTGTGCTTACCTTCATACATTGCTACATGTTGTGAGCTTGCCTTCATACATTGCTACATGTTGTGAGATTGCCTTCATACATTGCTACATGTTGTGATCTTACCTTCATACATTGCTACATGTTGTGATCTTACCTTCCTACATTGCTACATGTTGTGATCTTACCTTCCTACATTGCTACATGTTGTGATCTTACCTTCCTACATTGCTACATGTTGTGATCTTACCTTCCTACATTGCTACATGTTGTGATCTTACCTTCCTACATTGCTACATGTTGTGAGATTGCCTTCATACATTGCTACATGTTGTGAGATTGCCTTCATACATTGCTACATGTTGTGATCTTACCTTCCTACATTGCTACATGTTGTGAGATTGCCTTCATACATTGCTACATGTTGTGATCTTACCTTCATACATTGCTACATGTTGTGATCTTACCTTCATACATTGTTACATGTTGTGATCTTACCTTCCTACATTGCTACATGTTGTGATCTTACCTTCATACATTGCTACATGTTGTGAGCTTGCCTTCATACATTGCTACATGTTGTGAGATTGCCTTCATACATTGCTACATGTTGTGATCTTACCTTCATACATTGCTACATGTTGTGAGCTTGCCTTCATACATTGCTACATGTTGTGAGCTTGCCTTCATACATTGCTACATGTTGTGATCTTACCTTCATACATTGCTACATGTTGTGATCTTACCATCATACATTGCTACATGTTGTGATCTTACCTTCATACATTGCTACATGTTGTGATCTTACCTTCCTACATTGCTACATGTTGTGATCTTACCTTCCTACATTGCTACATGTAGTGATCTTACCTTCCTACATTGCTACATGTTGTCTGCTTTCCTTCAAACATTGCTACATGTTGTGTGCTTACCTTCATACATTGCTACATGTTGTGAGATTGCCTTCATACATTGCTACATTTTGTGATCTTACCTTCATACATTGCTACATGTTGTGATCTTACCTTCCTACATTGCTACATGTTGTGATCTTACCTTCCTACATTGCTACATGTTGTGATCTTACCTTCCTACATTGCTACATGTTGTGATCTTACCTTCCTACATTGCTACATGTTGTGAGATTGCCTTCATACATTGCTACATGTTGTGAGATTGCCTTCATACATTGCTACATGTTGTGAGCTTGCCTTCATACATTGCTATATGTTGTGAGATTGCCTTCATACATTGCTTCATGTTGTGAGCTTGCCTTCATACATTGCTACATGTTGTGAGCTTGCGATCATACATTGCTACATGTTGAGTGCTTACCTTCATACATTGCTACATGTTGTGATCTTACCTTCCTACATTGCTACATGTTGTGTGCTTACCTTCATACATTGCTACATGTTGTGAGCTTGCCTTCATACATTGCTACATGTTGTGAGCTTGCGATCATACATTGCTACATGTTGAGTGCTTACCTTCATACATTGCTACATGTTGTGAGCTTGCCTTCATACATTGCTACATGTTGTGTGCTTACCTTCATACATTGCTACATGTTGTGAGCTTGCCTTCATACATTGCTACATGTTGTGATCTTACCTTCATACATTGCTACATGTTGTGATCTTACCTTCATACATTGCTACATGTTGTGATCTTACCTTCCTACATTGCTACATGTTGTGATCTTACCTTCCTACATTGCTACATGTTGTGATCTTACCTTCCTACATTGCTACATGTTGTGATCTTACCTTCCTACATTGCTACATGTTGTGATCTTACCTTCCTACATTGCTACATGTTGTGATCTTACCTTCCTACATTGCTACATGTTGTGAGATTGCCTTCATACATTGCTACATGTTGTGAGATTGCCTTCATACATTGCTACATGTTGTGATCTTACCTTCCTACATTGCTACATGTTGTGAGATTGCCTTCATACATTGCTACATGTTGTGATCTTACCTTCATACATTGCTACATGTTGTGATCTTACCTTCATACATTGTTACATGTTGTGATCTTACCTTCCTACATTGCTACATGTTGTGATCTTACCTTCATACATTGCTACATGTTGTGAGCTTGCCTTCATACATTGCTACATGTTGTCAGATTGCCTTCATACATTGCTACATGTTGTGATCTTACCTTCCTACATTGCTACATGTTGTGATCTTACCTTCCTACATTGCTACATGTAGTGATCTTACCTTCCTACATTGCTACATGTTGTCTGCTTTCCTTCAAACATTGCTACATGTTGTGTGCTTACCTTCATACATTGCTACATGTTGTGAGCTTGCCTTCATACATTGCTACATGTTGTGAGCTTGCGATCATACATTGCTACATGTTGAGTGCTTACCTTCATACATTGCTACATGTTGTGAGCTTGCCTTCATACATTGCTACATGTTGTGTGCTTACCTTCATACATTGCTACATGTTGTGAGCTTGCCTTCATACATTGCTACATGTTGTGAGATTGCCTTCATACATTGCTACATGTTGTGATCTTACCTTCATACATTGCTACATGTTGTGATCTTACCTTCCTACATTGCTACATGTTGTGATCTTACCTTCCTACATTGCTACATGTTGTGATCTTACCTTCCTACATTGCTACATGTTGTGATCTTACCTTCCTACATTGCTACATGTTGTGATCTTACCTTCCTACATTGCTACATGTTGTGAGATTGCCTTCATACATTGCTACATGTTGTGAGATTGCCTTCATACATTGCTACATGTTGTCAGATTGCCTTCATACATTGCTACATGTTGTGATCTTACCTTCCTACATTGCTACATGTTGTGATCTTACCTTCCTACATTGCTACATGTAGTGATCTTACCTTCCTACATTGCTACATGTTGTGATCTTACCTTCATACATTGCTACATGTTGTGAGCTTGCCTTCCTACATTGCTACATGTTGTGATCTTACCTTCCTACATTGCTACATGTTGTGATCTTACCTTCCTACATTGCTACATGTTGTGATCTTACCTTCCTACATTGCTACATGTTGTGATCTTACCTTCCTACATTGCTACATGTTGTGATCTTACCTTCATACATTGCTACATGTTGTGAGCTTGCCTTCATACATTGCTACATGTTGTGAGCTTGCGATCATACATTGCTACATGTTGAGTGCTTACCTTCATACATTGCTACATGTTGTGAGCTTGCCTTCATACATTGCTACATGTTGTGTGCTTACCTTCATACATTGCTACATGTTGTGAGCTTGCCTTCATACATTGCTACATGTTGTGAGATTGCCTTCATACATTGCTACATGTTGTGATCTTACCTTCCTACATTGCTACATGTTGTGAGATTGCCTTCATACATTGCTACATGTTGTGATCTTACCTTCATACATTGCTACATGTTGTGATCTTACCTTCATACATTGTTACATGTTGTGATCTTACCTTCCTACATTGCTACATGTTGTGATCTTACCTTCATACATTGCTACATGTTGTGAGCTTGCCTTCATACATTGCTACATGTTGTGAGATTGCCTTCATACATTGCTACATGTTGTGATCTTACCTTCATACATTGCTTCATGTTGTGAGCTTGCCTTCATACATTGCTACATGTTGTGAGCTCTCCTTCATACATTGCTACATGTTGTGAGTTTACCTTCATACATTGCTACCTGTTGTGAGCTTACCTTCATACATTGCTACATGTTGTGATCTTACCTTCATACATTGCTACATGTTGTGAGCTTGCCTTCATACATTGCTACATGTTGTCAGATTGCCTTCATACATTGCTACATGTTGTGATCTTACCTTCCTACATTGCTACATGTTGTGATCTTACCTTCCTACATTGCTACATGTAGTGATCTTACCTTCCTACATTGCTACATGTTGTCTGCTTTCCTTCAAACATTGCTACATGTTGTGTGCTTACCTTCATACATTGCTACATGTTGTGAGCTTGCCTTCATACATTGCTACATGTTGTGAGCTTGCGATCATACATTGCTACATGTTGAGTGCTTACCTTCATACATTGCTACATGTTGTGAGCTTGCCTTCATACATTGCTACATGTTGTGTGCTTACCTTCATACATTGCTACATGTTGTGATCTTACCTTCCTACATTGCTACATGTAGTGATCTTACCTTCCTACATTGCTACATGTTGTCTGCTTTCCTTCAAACATTGCTACATGTTGTGTGCTTACCTTCATACATTGCTACATGTTGTGAGCTTGCCTTCATACATTGCTACATGTTGTGAGCTTGCGATCATACATTGCTACATGTTGAGTGCTTACCTTCATACATTGCTACATGTTGTGAGCTTGCCTTCATACATTGCTACATGTTGTGTGCTTACCTTCATACATTGCTACATGTTGTGAGCTTGCCTTCATACATTGCTACATGTTGTGAGATTGCCTTCATACATTGCTACATGTTGTGATCTTACCTTCATACATTGCTACATGTTGTGATCTTACCTTCCTACATTGCTACATGTTGTGATCTTACCTTCCTACATTGCTACATGTTGTGATCTTACCTTCCTACATTGCTACATGTTGTGATCTTACCTTCCTACATTGCTACATGTTGTGATCTTACCTTCCTACATTGCTACATGTTGTGAGATTGCCTTCATACATTGCTACATGTTGTGAGATTGCCTTCATACATTGCTACATGTTGTGATCTTACCTTCCTACATTGCTACATGTTGTGAGATTGCCTTCATACATTGCTACATGTTGTGATCTTACCTTCATACATTGCTACATGTTGTGATCTTACCTTCATACATTGTTACATGTTGTGATCTTACCTTCCTACATTGCTACATGTTGTGATCTTACCTTCATACATTGCTACATGTTGTGAGCTTGCCTTCATACATTGCTACATGTTGTGAGATTGCCTTCATACATTGCTACATGTTGTGATCTTACCTTCATACATTGCTACATGTTGTGAGCTTGCCTTCATACATTGCTACATGTTGTGAGCTTGCCTTCATACATTGCTACATGTTGTGATCTTACCTTCATACATTGCTACATGTTGTGATCTTACCATCATACATTGCTACATGTTGTGATCTTACCTTCATACATTGCTACATGTTGTGATCTTACCTTCCTACATTGCTACATGTTGTGATCTTACCTTCCTACATTGCTACATGTAGTGATCTTACCTTCCTACATTGCTACATGTTGTCTGCTTTCCTTCAAACATTGCTACATGTTGTGTGCTTACCTTCATACATTGCTACATGTTGTGAGATTGCCTTCATACATTGCTACATTTTGTGATCTTACCTTCATACATTGCTACATGTTGTGATCTTACCTTCCTACATTGCTACATGTTGTGATCTTACCTTCCTACATTGCTACATGTTGTGATCTTACCTTCCTACATTGCTACATGTTGTGATCTTACCTTCCTACATTGCTACATGTTGTGAGATTGCCTTCATACATTGCTACATGTTGTGAGATTGCCTTCATACATTGCTACATGTTGTGAGCTTGCCTTCATACATTGCTATATGTTGTGAGATTGCCTTCATACATTGCTTCATGTTGTGAGCTTGCCTTCATACATTGCTACATGTTGTGAGCTTGCGATCATACATTGCTACATGTTGAGTGCTTACCTTCATACATTGCTACATGTTGTGATCTTACCTTCCTACATTGCTACATGTTGTGTGCTTACCTTCATACATTGCTACATGTTGTGAGCTTGCCTTCATACATTGCTACATGTTGTGAGCTTGCGATCATACATTGCTACATGTTGAGTGCTTACCTTCATACATTGCTACATGTTGTGAGCTTGCCTTCATACATTGCTACATGTTGTGTGCTTACCTTCATACATTGCTACATGTTGTGAGCTTGCCTTCATACATTGCTACATGTTGTGATCTTACCTTCATACATTGCTACATGTTGTGATCTTACCTTCATACATTGCTACATGTTGTGATCTTACCTTCCTACATTGCTACATGTTGTGATCTTACCTTCCTACATTGCTACATGTTGTGATCTTACCTTCCTACATTGCTACATGTTGTGATCTTACCTTCCTACATTGCTACATGTTGTGATCTTACCTTCCTACATTGCTACATGTTGTGATCTTACCTTCCTACATTGCTACATGTTGTGAGATTGCCTTCATACATTGCTACATGTTGTGAGATTGCCTTCATACATTGCTACATGTTGTGATCTTACCTTCCTACATTGCTACATGTTGTGAGATTGCCTTCATACATTGCTACATGTTGTGATCTTACCTTCATACATTGCTACATGTTGTGATCTTACCTTCATACATTGTTACATGTTGTGATCTTACCTTCCTACATTGCTACATGTTGTGATCTTACCTTCATACATTGCTACATGTTGTGAGCTTGCCTTCATACATTGCTACATGTTGTCAGATTGCCTTCATACATTGCTACATGTTGTGATCTTACCTTCCTACATTGCTACATGTTGTGATCTTACCTTCCTACATTGCTACATGTAGTGATCTTACCTTCCTACATTGCTACATGTTGTCTGCTTTCCTTCAAACATTGCTACATGTTGTGTGCTTACCTTCATACATTGCTACATGTTGTGAGCTTGCCTTCATACATTGCTACATGTTGTGAGCTTGCGATCATACATTGCTACATGTTGAGTGCTTACCTTCATACATTGCTACATGTTGTGAGCTTGCCTTCATACATTGCTACATGTTGTGTGCTTACCTTCATACATTGCTACATGTTGTGAGCTTGCCTTCATACATTGCTACATGTTGTGAGATTGCCTTCATACATTGCTACATGTTGTGATCTTACCTTCATACATTGCTACATGTTGTGATCTTACCTTCCTACATTGCTACATGTTGTGAGCTTACCTTCATACATTGCTACATGTTGTGATCTTACCTTCCTACATTGCTACATGTTGTGATCTTACCTTCCTACATTGCTACATGTTGTGATCTTACCTTCCTACATTGCTACATGTTGTGAGATTGCCTTCATACATTGCTACATGTTGTGAGATTGCCTTCATACATTGCTACATGTTGTCAGATTGCCTTCATACATTGCTACATGTTGTGATCTTACCTTCCTACATTGCTACATGTTGTGATCTTACCTTCCTACATTGCTACATGTAGTGATCTTACCTTCCTACATTGCTACATGTTGTGATCTTACCTTCATACATTGCTACATGTTGTGAGCTTGCCCTTCCTACATTGCTACATGTTGTGATCTTCCTTCCTACATTGCTACATGTTGTGATCTTACCTTCCTACATTGCTACATGTTTGTGATCTTAACCTTCCTACATTGCTACATGTTGTGATCTTACCTCCTACATTGCTACATGTTGTGATCTTACCTTCATACATTGCTAATGTTGTGAGCTTGCCTTCATACATTGCTACATGTTGTGAGCTTGCGATCATACATTGCTACATGTTGAGTGCTTACCTTCATACATTGCTACATGTTGTGAGCTTGCCTTCATACATTGCTACATGTTGTGTGCTTACCTTCATACATTGCTACATGTTGTGAGCTTGCCTTCATTACATTGCTACATGTTGTGAGATTGCCTTCATACATTGCTACATGTTGTGATCTTACCTTCCTACATTGCTACATGTTGTGAGATTGCCTTCATACATTGCTACATGTTGTGATCTTACCTTCATACATTGCTACATGTTGTGATCTTACCTTCATACATTGTTACATGTTGTGATCTTACCTTCCTACATTGCTACATGTTGTGATCTTACCTTCATACATTGCTACATGTTGTGAGCTTGCCTTCATACATTGCTACATGTTGTGAGATTGCCTTCATACATTGCTACATGTTGTGATCTTACCTTCATACATTGCTACATGTTGTGAGCTTGCCTTCATACATTGCTACATGTTGTGAGCTCTCCTTCATACATTGCTACATGTTGTGAGTTTACTTCATACATTGCTACTGTGTGAGCTACCTTCATACATTGCTACCTGTTGTGAGCTTACCTTCATACATTGCTACATGTTGTGAGCTTACCTTCATACATTGCTACATGTTGTGAGCTTACCTTCATACATTGCTACATGTTGTGAGCTTACCTTCATACATTGCTACATGTTGTGAGCTTACCTTCATACATTGCTACATGTTGTGAGCTTACCTTCATACATTGCTACATGTTGTGAGCTTACCTTCATACATTGCTACATGTTGTGAGCTTACCTTCATACATTGCTACATGTTGTGAGTTTACCTTCATACATTGCTACATGTTGTGAGCTTACCTTCATACATTGCTACATGTTGTGAGCTTGCCTTCATACATTGCTACATGTTGTGAGCCTACCTTCATACATTGCTACATGTTGTGAGCTTACCTTCATACATTGCTACATGTTGTGTGATTTCCTTCATACATTGCTACATGTTGTGTGCTTACCTTCATACATTGCTACATGTTGTGAGCTTTCCTTCATACATTGCTACATGTTGTGTTTGTTCATATATTCAGTTTCTCTTCTCTGTTCTTTATTATATGTAACAAGAATCAAATGTGCTTGTAAGATGATTCTGAAAAATAAGACGCGAGCTGTGATCATATCACTCTAACCAACCAGTCAGCTTTTTATATGTTAGACTATTTTATAATAGTGTTAGTCACATAATGCTAGGTTAAGTGATAACCGTGCGTGAAAATGCATTAATTGACACATGATATTGTGTGGCAAGGTTTATGCCATAGACAAACCGTTCACTTTATACCGCAAGGGATATAGTGGATTAAAATTTGGACTGATATACAAGTTCTGTAGGACCTTTAAAACTAATTGTCATCGTTGAAATATTAAAAAGGACTTAAAAGAAAATGTATTCAGTTAAGTAGCAAAGCATTTATTTTTAACTGGTTTAATTAGCAACAACTATGAAATAACATACTTTTGACAAAAATGATTTATGACAACTCTAAGTTGACATCCTAAAAATGGAGTCCATTACTGTCGCAGATAGACGCTTTCAAGATGATACAAATGAAGTAAAACAGGATTATGATACCAAGTTAACCATCTTAGACGGTACAGAAATATCAGATCATTCCAAGGACCATGGACCCAGATCCTCATCCATATTGTATCGCGTGGACGAGAGGCCACCAGTGTGTGTAATGGTGTCGGTGGCATTACAGGTAAAGAAAACGTTGTTTTCAGAAAAAATATTGAAAATTCCACGTTTAATGACGTACTATCTGAAACAATTAAACAATTATCATTTGTATGATGACATTATTTTTCATTTGTATGATGATATTAGTTTTTAAACACTATCCGGAGAGGGTTCGGTTAACCAGATATTTTGGCTGGATATAATTGTACAGTGCGTCATAAAACGTAAAGTATCCAATCGTATTTGTACCACGTTTATTTTAGTATTGCATATTACATATGGCGTGCAAATCTACTGGCTCATGGGGTGGTATTCATAGATTCATTTTGTGGACGAAAAAAAAGATGGGTGGGTGGGGTGGGGTGGGGGGGGGGGGAAGAAGTCAAGAAAAATCGGAGCGTCAAAAGTCGCAGATGTAATGCTGCTAAATCTTAAGTATTCGACTATGTGCTGGCTGTTACTTGTGTAAAAAAGTAAAATGGGGAAAAGTAATATATAACGTAAACGTGGATAGAAACAAGACATTAACCAATTGCAAAATTAATGGATGTTGAATTAGAAGATTTGCGGAAGAAACATTTTCGAAGCTATAGTCTGTTTGATAAGTGTACGCATGTGTGTGTGTTGTTAAATCATGACAAAAAGATAAATATACTTGAAATTCGGAAAAACAAAGTCGCGAAAAATGTTGATCGTAAAATAGCAGTTTTAGAAAGGTCATGATATCGCAGTATTAAATGGGAAATTCGGGATAAGAAGGCAGAATATCTAGACAAATGATCGAATCTGACTGAAAGCTTGTTCAGATAATGATTACATAGTGCAACGCCCACTCTGTCCCTATATGCAGCTTTGGTTGTTTAATTTTACTCTGAGCACCAAAATTTCCCTCATTTCGTTTTAAAATAAGACAAAGCATTAGGCCAAAACCGAATGAAAAGATCATTATTTGTCAAATCTCCTTAATAGTCAAATCATGCACTGTATTGGACATTCCAGAACATTTTACTTGGGCTTGGTGGCGCCTTGTCGACGGCTTACGTCATCTCTGACGTCATATGTGCTGGGCCAGACCATCCGATCAGAGCTAAGCTTTTCTGCACGACCCTGTTTATGACTGGTATTTGTACCACATTCATGCCTTTAATTGGAGTCAGGTTAGACGTTATACATGTTTGACATAGACCGACTCACGTCTAAAATGCAATACTAAAGAACCTCATGCTTTAATTATTGACAGGAAATGTAAATAATAATCCATCAAAATTTTTGTCTGAACAATTTAACTAAGACTGTAAATGGTTTTAAACGTAACAGCAGACCAAAGCCAAAAGGAAGCAAATTAATTTTACTTCCACAATATACCTCTCACATATTTGTGCTGCAAGATATAAATAACATACAGTTTTCTGTGGTTGGTTTCATTATTCACGTTTTAATCATAAATATGCATTTCAAATAGCCTGTCCTATATTAAAGTTGAATTAAGCGAAGCCCGGTTATATTGTATCAACGGAAGCTAAAATCACACTAATGATTGTACCAGCCTCTTTGACCTTTGCAGACTACCGATATTCCAAGGAGTTTGTTCAACTTTTCTCATTCCTTTGATTGCCATGCGATCCGATCCTCAGTGGAAATGTGATGTCTTTGGAAAAACAGGTAAAAGCAACAAGAACTGAGTAAGCAAGTCTATCTATCTATCTATAATAAACATGTCTGTTAGATAGCACCACGTGGTCTGATCACTGTTCTGGGTATAGTTAGTGTCTGTTAACCACGTGATGAATTTGAAAATATTTTAATCAGTGGAGTTTTTAAAATTGATAAATAAAAAAGCACGTGTTTGAAATATTTTATTAATTCAATTGTAAATTTATTGTAATTAACCCTAGTGTTAAGGAGCGTAGAGTAAGTGTCTCTAACGTATAATTCACAGTGTATTTTTATATTGTTTATTTAATAGTAAACAGTAGGTCTGAAAAGTACATCGATTAATGTTGCTAATTAACTGAAAAAGAGAAGATCAAAAATAACTGCTGTATTGTGAGGTTCCTAATTAACATACATCAAAAATTCATTGTGTGTTGTTATATGTCTAAGTTACTAGAATATAGAAGGTCTATCGCATTGTGTATTTCTATGTGATTGGTTAACAGAAAGTTTAATTATGTATGGTATTTTTTGGTTGCTAACTACTTTCTATACTGAGAATCTAAATACTATGTTTACATCCATGATTAGAGAAAAGCTCACTCTTTAGGTCATAGACTTTCCGGCATATGCAGACATCGCATGTTAAATTACTGTTAACAAAGAGAATGGGATTACTAGAGTCCTGTCTAGGTAGCTGTGAAGGGTACTGCACAAGGAAATGGGAAGAGAATATCTCTTTTATTTCTTGACAATTCTCTGCACAACTTAACCTTCTCATAAATAATGTAGATTGTATGTTATAATATTATTTACGTCTTTTTATAAAAGCGTCGCTGTCCAATGCAACTGCCACACAAAACGGAAGTAATTACACGGTCCCAGGGACCGATCCAGAAATATATCGGAAGCTTCGTGAGGTATGACTATTTAAACGACTTAAATATTTAACAAGATTGTACTTAATATATAAAGAGATAAAATGTAACGCTATTTTCTAACTAAAACAATCTCTTTCATAAACACCATGTTAGATTTAAGAAATACCTGAGAATAACTTAATATTAAGAAAATCTGTTGATAGTGGGGTGATTGTTAACAGAGATTTTATAAACGTATTACAAATAGAATATTATTTTATCACATAATTCCCCTTGTTTGCCATTCAAAACACTCATTATATATTTTGTTATACTACACTTGTGTAATACAGCTTTTTGATTGCTCTCCTCATCGACGTCATCATAATGCAGATCATCTTATACCACTATTTCACTAAG
Organism: Sinonovacula constricta; assembly: GCA_007844125.1. Taxonomy (NCBI): domain Eukaryota; kingdom Metazoa; phylum Mollusca; class Bivalvia; order Cardiida; family Solecurtidae; genus Sinonovacula; species Sinonovacula constricta. Next base: position 15,025,185 of record CM017569.1, on the reverse strand, counting down.
TATTGATCTTAAGATTTCGTAAAATCGTATATAAGCGATTAAAATCAGGTTATAAAAAACTGACATTAGTTGTTATTTGATACAAACACTTAAAAAACTCGTCCAGGAAAAATTATAGTAAGTTCGCCATAGGCTCGCTTACTATTACCTTTCCTGGACTCGTTTAATAGACGTTTGTATTAAATGACAAGTCGTGGCAGATCCTATATATACCATACGTCACGTCTCTGAACGTTGATTATATTAATTTCATCATACTTAATAAGCTAATGTTATACATTGCATATGTATTTACTAAAATATTATTTACACAAAGAATCAGTTTTAATTACGTGTAAACGTTTGCTATACTTCTAGATGATGGGTAGCCTCATTCTAGCATCAATGTTTGAGGTGATTGTTGGCGCTACAGGCCTCGTTGGGTGCTTGCTGCGATTCATCGGTCCTATTCCCATATCAACCGTGATTTCTCTGATTGGTCTCTCCCTGTACAAAATCCCATTAGAATATGCCCGGACACACTGGGGTATAGCCACAATGTATGTCATCACATAATACAGGCATAGAGGTTGTCATATAACAGTGTCACTAAAAAGGCAAGAAGAAACTCACAGTCAAGAAAATGCGTATATCTACTTTTGTGAAACTCTAATCTTGCCATGAATTCGAATACGACAATATGTCATGGTGGACTTCTGTATAATCATAGGAAGCATCGACAATTCACTTTTCCCTAAAATTAATGTTTACAGAAACATCAGTAGTAACGACCATGCAAGTGTTTTACATGTACATATATAAGCTGATGCCAGAAATAATTCTTTCCTCGTTTGTCTTTTTTTTTGTAAAAAAGTTAAATTGTGTTTTGATTCCAAAACACGACACAGTTTTGGTCAAACTCAATCCACATTCTTCTCGTTAAATTTTGGGGGAACTTTGTCGTTTCTGGGGACTAGTTCGAAAGAGTACATCGACTCCTTAGTTGATCTAATATTCTTTAAAACACGCCATGAATGATTTATAGTGGTTTATATTAAGATAGAGCAAATGCTGTACCTCCAATTGAAGAGTATGAAAATAAGGGTTAAAATGTTTCACAACTGGGGTGTGAGGGTTCGATCTAAAGTATGGGCACGAATGGAAAGTCTACAACTCTTCCGTTATGTTTATTTTCAAAGTATATATATATATATATATATATATATATATATATATATATATATATATATATATATATATATATATATATATATATATATATATATATATATATATATATATATATCTTTTTTTTACACTTCCCTACTTCAATCGCAAGGCAACCAGCCAATCAAAGTTAATGTTAACCTAATCGTGTGTTGTTGGTTTTTTGTGTGTGTGTGTGTATGTGTGTTTTGTTTGTTTTTTGGGGGGTGGGTGGAGGATCATGTCACTTGGCTCTCAGTACCTTTAACTCTGTTCTTAAAGTAACAAATGTAAAATTAGGCGTATTGCTTTTCTAATAATTTGTCAGTACAAAATGTAAGAAAAGTACCTTATAATAGCAAAACCTGTTAGAACTATAAATACATTATTCAAAAACATTAATAATAATCATGAGGTATAAGGCAATATAGAAAAACAAAACTACGGCAGAATATGCAAACTCCGTTGAACATTATAATGTTTTACAGCCTGTGTAAGTTATTGTTAAGTCCCCAGAAAGGTCAAAGGTAAAGCCAAATGACTAAAAAAGGAGAATGCGGTGAAATAAGATGGTTAGAACAACAATTAGTTTAACCCGGACGCCTGAATTCTCGCCATATGTTTATCAGATACAGCGTTAATAGGTTTTTATATATCAATGACTTAGACGAATATGTCTCTTTAAACATTTTAAAATTCTTGTTATACATACTCCATTGTTATTTTAGTTGTATCGTGTTGACCGTTCTCTTCATGTTGTACCTTGATCGTATCAAAGTGTCCGTTCCTCGACCTTGTTCTGGACTGACTGCCGGGAAGGAACCACGACCACTCCCAATTTTTCAAATGTTTCCGGTAAGTCATACAAACATAAATCAATGCTGCCGTCTACTGAGTAAGTTTGCAACACCATTTTATATACATTATGGAAATTCGTTGAGTTACTTTGTGCGTGTTACCATGCTAGCAACATTTTAAACAACCTACACCTTTCAAAGTGGCATTGCAGGACTTGAGCAGACAATACAAAGATTGAACAATAATAAATATCAGTTTAGAATTTGTAACGCTTCGCAACTAATTGATATGGGGGATTTGTGCTTCCGCATCGTAAAGAGTTCCATGTTTAAATAAAAGTTTAAGGTACGAAAGGTTGTAAATAGCGTGTATATTTTTTTATGTGTACACCATCGTCTTTGTATAGAACGAGCCAGTGTCGGCAAAGTTTAAGGAATCCGTATCCTTAATCTGTTGAGCGATTTCATACAAGTCATTTTCAAGAATCTGTTTGGTCTAACAGAGTTCATGATTCGACCAATTAGCTTCTTAGTAAAAGCAGAACACGCGTTAAGCATTTAATTACACTGTTTAGATGATAACACTTTTAAAACTTGGGGTTCGAGCCTTATTCTACTATTAGTAATTCAGTGGCTATGAGCTAGCCTAATCATTGGCGCCTTTTACGATTTGGCCAAAATGCATACATCAATAGAACTAATTAAATGGATTAAGTCTTTATCACGACTAACTTATGTTTTATTATATTGGGGTCTTTGCTTTATCTTGATCATCTGCACAGATCATGTTTGGTACGTTGATCACGTGGTTACTATGTGGTATACTGACTGCTAGTGGTGGATTCACCAATGACCCCGACCAACCAAGCTACCGGGCCCGCACCGACACAAGACTTAGTGTCATTCATAACACACCTTGGTTCTACCTTCCTTATCCCGGTAAAATGTCTTTTTAACATAATCAGAAGAGTTGTGAATTGGTGTATAAGTTGTTGTATTTGTGATCGTTTTATTGGCACCGCTCTTATGGAGTGCATTTTTTATGGGAAAGTCTAGCTGACACAAACTGGAAATCGCAGCTGTTCTGTGAGACATTTTTCCGAGAAAGAAACTGAGTATTCCGGTAACATTGTAGATTGCAACAATAATGTGTCGTTTGCTTACAAAAAGTAGCTGGCATTTATGGGAGTCCGCAGCTGTTTGGCGAAGTATTGTTTAACAAAAGAAACCGAATATATCGATGTTAGCAATGCAGCTTGTAAATACAGATGTAGCAGAGAACAAGGAAGACAAAGAACGTAGCAAATACTCTACATCTCATCAGAGCTATGGTTCGTTACTGTCAAAGGCTTATGTAATTAATCAGTCTTCTTGCTTGAAGCGCCTGCTCTCTACGGCGCCTTTGATGCCTCACATCAGTGCTCTTTCTTGTTATGTTTTTGTTCTAGGCTATCATTATCAACTGTTGATATATGTGCTTCATTATTATCGCTACATCTCATTGTAAAAGCCAAATGTATTATTTTAAATAAGATCGAGAATACTGAGGATGAGTAGCTGACTGATCTGGGACTATTCTATTTACACTAGCTTGGTAAGCTTGATCAAGCCATGTTAACCTTTTATTTTTCAGGGCAATTCGGCTCACCTTTGTTCAATTCTGCCATATTTATCGGATTCTTGTCCGCTGTAATCTCTTCTATCCTGGAGACTATTGGGGACTACTACGCGGCTGCCAATCTGTCCCAGGTCACTCCGCCCCCTCACCACGCGTTGAACCGCGGAATCCTGCTCGAGGGGCTGGGCAGTGTGTTGTCAGGGGTTATGGGGGCGGGGCATGCAACGACCTCTTCAACGCCCAACGCCGCGCTTATCGGCATAACAGGGGTAAGCTGTCCGACCACGGCTAATTAGAACTAAATATGTACTTTCGAAAAACTAATTAGCCACAATTTAATTGACATTAATCGGAACACTTCTGTCATGTTGGAAGAACAAACCGTAACCCATATATTCATGCACAGGACTAGTGGTGTCACAAAACATCACCCATTAATTACGTTGCAAAAAGTGAAAAAAAAAGCCAAGTGACGCTTAAGTATTATTCTGTAAACCATAAATTGTCACAATTCTTCGTGAATGATTTGAAGTACAAAATTGATGATGCAGTGAGCCGGGTTAAATGTACACATAATTCTTTTCAGAAGATGTGAACATCTCATCTGATTTAGTCTGGGAAATAGGCAGGGAATATATGATCTGATTTAGTCTTACGTAATGAGTTCAACTGTAATTCACAAGGAAATTGTCGAAAAATGATGATTGAAAACGACATTATCGTTGTTTTGTATTTGTGGGTTTTTTTTATTTTCTTCGGAAATACCTTGCAGTGACACAACCAATGTTATTACATGGACGTCTAGGTTTATTTGGTGCTAGTACATTCTAGATACAGTGACTCGAACCAAGAAGGTCCAAAAGGTTACACGTCGACGACTCTGCTCACTTGGCCACAGTCGCCCCACATACATTTTAGGTATCGGCCTTACTAAAAATGATCGAACCTATATTGCAGGCCGGTGAACTAATTGGAATAAGATAATAACGCAACACACGATAGATATGACATTTATTCACAATGTCTGAATATATTAGTAAATGATTAAAGTAGTGTGCGTTTATTCGCAAATTCCTAAACAATACTATACATACACACAAGAAGATAATACTGTGCAATAGTAATAAATGTAAACAACAACAAAAAAAACAATACTGAGTTACAGATTTTGTTTAGAGGATGAAGCACTGACATAAAACGTAGTACATTTTACTTAATAACCGCTGAGGAAACCTCTAGGTACGGGCGCCTGAGAAAACAACAACCTGCGATAACTTATGTCTGCTAATCTGTAGCCCAGTGTGAAAAGTATAAATATGATTCGGAATGAAAAAAATGAACCTGCTAAATGCATCAAGCTTGTAATTAAACTAAACAATGATATAAAGAGGAATTGGAGTTGGAAGTGGTGGGAAAGAAATCGGAGAAAAAGGCTGACAGGGGTATTTCCTTGTCGCTCTTCGGAGAAGAAAACAACAATTAATCATAAGCCTACTGACTGGCCGTGCGGAGTCAAGGGCATGTAACCGCGTTCTGTCTGGTTGATAAAAATTAGACGAACGGCGTGGGGACGCTAAGAGTTTCCGAAAGTGTTATTCTAATAGGACACATTGTATCAAAAACGTCCTTTCTACCAAAACAAATTGAATTAAAAAAAAACTTTAATATCGGCATAACATGTTATATGACACACGATGTGCGTATAATTAAAATACGCATATTTCATGATGGAACATTGACGAATCACATACAATGGAATGTTGCAATGCTAAGTTATGCAAACCTAGAAATATCAAATAATTAATGTGGCCCCCTATGTTCTCAATAAGAAATCTTAACTCAATATAACTTTATTTATATAGCAATTGTTAAACAAATGATTTCTGTTTTATTTTTTTTGCCATGTGAGAATGTTTTCATATAAAGTTTATAACTGCTTCTTTTGACGTTTCTTCCGTGGATTGGTTTTGTTACTAAGTATGCATTAATTCGATTGAAAACTATCGTTTTCTTTGTGTGATCTTTATAAAATTAATGTATTTTCCCTAAGAAGGGCCGGAACCAGTGCTGTAAGAAGGGTACTGATATACGTACGAATCGTGTTGTATATTGAATATGTCTTGTTTCAGCTGCTGATAAATATACTAAGTAATTCTAGGTTGCAAGTCGATCCTGTCTTGTGTTTGCCGGTATCTTGTGTATTGTCCTGTCCGTGGTCGGAAAACTTGGTGCAGTGCTGTCCACACTTCCTGAACCGGTTGTGGGTGGTACCATGTTCGTTATATTCGGAATACTTGGGTCCATTGGCATATTTACATTGAGAGGCGTAGATATGAACTCTACGAGGAACATGGCGATATTTGGCCTTTCGCTGTACGTTGGAATCGTTATACCCGAATGGGTCTCTCAAGACCCGGAAGCGCTGGATGTTGGTATGATATTTTATTCGTTGAGCTTAACATCCTATCAATCAAAGTTAATTATTTGGAAACTGTTGTTGGTATGTAGTTCACTTTGTTGGACTAATCTCTGCTGTTTATTTATATTTACTGTGACTTAAGTTTAAAATTCCCCACTTGATTCCAGATCGTTTCACATATTCCTGACATAAAGTCCATGAGACGATGAAAAAGGTGCAAGGCGAAGTAAGGACATAATAAATCCTACATTAATACCAGTTTTTAACAACTGATGGTCATGGCAACGAGTAAAGTTAAAATGCTCCCCTATTCAAGATGTGAACGTTCTAATGGCTTTTAATGAGACAATTTCCATCTGTTCTCAAGAATCTCCAAACATATTATATTGTCAGTTGGATATTTTACTATAATCTCTGGAATTTCCCTTTTAAGTTTAAGGTAGGGCAATCTATTATTTGTTTACTTTTTAATATTTCGAGATAGGATGACAAACATCTGATTCACTCCGAACTCCCTGGCAGTTTCTACGACCGTTTAACGGATAGTCTGGAAGAATCAAGTACATGTAGTTACGAATGATGTCTGATTATCACTTCACTTCGTCCTTAGTTCCTGGAAGATGTATTTCGATTTTCATTATCATCATTATTACCTCTTGCATTTTGGAGCCAAAAGAAAGAAGAAAAAAGAGAACAAAATTATATTGTAAATACAGGTGTTGGTCGATGTATTTAATTTCAATATTTTTTTTAGTTTGAATCGGCTTTACATTGCAGATAACTATGGTTTTACTTAATGCTCGCTGTTAGGTACCCAGTACCAGATAAATGTACTGTCTGGTCGCTCAACGAGAACACACTTTTAAAATGTGTAACCTAGTATAAATGTTTAGTATTTTAATGTTTTCCTGCATGCAAACCATAGCATAAACTGATCTTGTACCTTCAACATAAGATCACAAATATATTGAAAAAAGGAAGTAGTTAGCATTGGAACGGTCATTGGACAAAAAGGACCGAGTTGGTTGCTTTTGTTGTATGAATATATACACCGTGTCACGAAAACTACTCATTTTGCATAAAACAAAGATGTGACAAGTAAGAATTGATTGAAAGACGTAAATAAATCTGATTGAAGTTAATTGTTACTTTATGCTATAAGTCCATTTCTACAGGTAATGTCACAACAAACGGAGTGCTGGCTGGTATATTAGGCAACCCTATGTTACTGGGAGGAGTCGTGGCTGCATTGTTAGATAACACCGTTAAAGGTGGGTTTTGTGTTAGAGTTTTGCTCATTAAAAACAATTATTTGTACATACTATCTAGAGTGTTATTTGCAGCTAGTTACATATCGTCCCACACGGAAAAAATATTTCCTATAGATACAGATCGAGTAAATATCCAATACTGGATGTGACAATTTAACAATGTGTATGAAAACAACTAAAGTCGGCAACGGTTTATTTCGTAAATGTGTTTGTTCTACGATGGGTAGTTTTCATTAGTAATGTGTAGTCTGGTTCCCTGCATATTGATATGGCAAAAAGTAGGTCAGGCAATGTAAATCCTGGCTTTCTCCTGTGGCCTTAATAACATATAGAGAAATATTGTATATGTTGATCACGCAAATGATCCTTTGGCAAACGATAGCAAAACATAAATAAAAAAAAATAATAGCAGATTTATATTTCGTGATCCACTCTCTGGGCGTCGAAATTGAAAATAGTGATAGTGGATAGAAATCCGGACGACAATTGTGGTACTTTGAGGCAACAAGTATAGATGTTTCACATTAAAATGACATAATTGTTGAGACATGAACAACTATTGCTCCAATAACTCAAAAAGTTAAACTTATAGAAAGAATAGAAGTCAGGGACATAATAATATAAATAATACTTTTAGGAAAGACACGAGAATTATCAAGTAGAAAAATGTATTAAAAAGAGAAGTAATCTTGAGGTAACTGCATTCATTTATGTCATGACATAACACTAATTAATAAACAACTAACTCTTGATATTATTCAGATACAAAATATCTCATAATTTGAACATAAGTTATAATGTAGGGATGCAAAATGACTATGATGACTATGAGTACAGCTATAATTAGGGCGGTTGGCATCTGAAATTATTAATTTATAAACGATCGGGTCGTTAGATTTTCTTTTTCATCAGCCCAGGTCTACCGGATTTATTAGCCCAGGGAACAGATCACGGAAACGATTAATCCACGATTTTGTTCTATTTATTAATGGCAATCAGTTGTCAAAAGAATTGTTCGCGTGATCAGCAAAGTAAGCACTTCCCCTGCACGGACCACTGAGGGCCGCCATTACTTGCGTTTGCCTGGATCTATCATATAGTGAACAATAGAAGGAACGGCAGACTGAGGCAATGTGTTAGACAACCATAATTGCTGGCAACATGATTTTAGATCCTTAAAATTAGTATGTGCACTCATTTGAACATTTATTCGTGACAGAATAGAACATTAACGGTAAACATAATGCTTTACTACATTCTTATTTATACGAAATTTTTCACAGGTTCTTTGACAGAGCGTGGGATGTATTGGGGTCAATGTCACTTGTCAACAAACAGTATGACTGAGTCCAAAACGTACGATTTACCGATGGCCAAGATCATTCGAAAGTGCCCATACCTTTCGAAACTTCCTTTTGTTCAACCTTTGCCTACGATGAGTTAGAACAAATTATGCCTTGTGTGTACCTTGTGATATAGACTACGACCATTACCAATATCGACCATTTAAAGTCTTCTGGTCAAATAACATTGTGACATGAAACAATTAGGATATTTAATTAGAATTTAATAGAAGTACTTGTATTTATCATTTTCATCTGCATAATATTAGATAAACTCATCCTTTTAGGGCTATAAGAAGAAATAAAAGTTTAATGTCAGTTTTCAAACGAAAGCTGTTTCTTAAACCAACGGAATTTATTGTTAAATTTTCGTAAAATAATATAGATGTGACCTTAACGTTTGAACTATCAAGTGGATTACGAGGACACCAAAGTACAATTGAAGAATACGCTATTGAAGAAAAAAATTATAGGAACATTAAATTAACAAATACTAACCTGGATACCCTGGACACTTGTAAATAAACGTCAGTCCAGTCATAGTGGAATTCTGTGTATATCACTTGTGTGATATGTTTAAGCTCTTGTTGTCTCAGACATTTTAAACTAATCATAGGTAGAGCTGATAACGTTTGGATATTTTAGAAAGGTAAGTCTGTATTTGCATGAAAATTTGCAGAACTTAGCCAAAAATTATGTTTAATAAGAATATATATGACAAAGTCCTATGAGGATTGCAACATGTATGACTAAGAACACTGGTACTACGGGTCCTAGATCGGTAAAGTCCATGCGAACTGTGGACATGCCTAAAACCACAGCTCTATAAATTTATTCCCTGTATTCCTTTGTTGGGGTGCATTAATATTATTTTGATGTAATATATTAAAGTGTAAGGTATGTTTATACTGCGCATGTTATCTCACCTCTGTAGACATGTGGCTTAGCACTTTGATGAATTAATTTAGTATGATTTTCATTTTAACTCAAATATACCATCTATAAGTACAGATGTAATATAAAGTTAATAAACAGTCTATCCCCACTGACTTCACCAATGTTTTATTTGCATCTGCCTCAACGTCAAAAACTTTGTTTTCTAAAAAAGTGTACCTTGTAAAAGTTAATAACTACTGTCGTTGATGTAACTTTAACCTGTCATTAATCCATAATAAATAAGAAAAGACCATAGCTATATAAACAGGATTTTAATAACCAACATTTCAGAGTTCATACCATTTCAGTTGCAAACAACTGAAAGGTGTTGACCTCGTTCAAACAACAAACGTGTGTCCTTCATCACATAGGACACACAACGGTTAGCTGAATTAGTATTTGCACAAGAACATGGTAGGCTGACTTCAAAAACGCAATCCTTATGTGGGTTCGTTTCTGCTCTTCTTTTTCTTCCCACATGTACTGTAATTCAGCTTATTTCTTAGCCAATACGACTTCTTGAAAGATAACCACGTATTTATTGGCGTATTTCCTTACTACTTGAAATGTTATCTGCTATATATTTTGTTTTTGATTTTTATTTCCACTTTGGGCTAGCCGAAACTAAGTTTCGATGTCTGTGTCAATAAGAATATGTATGACAAAGTCCAATAAGCATTGCAACATATACCAAAATCTGAATTTGGCACAGCACAAAGGTATACACATGCAAGCTAAATGTAAAAAATAAGAACAAATTTGTGAAGAGTGATTTATTAAAAAGAGCAAATACAGTTACCGCCTTGGAACATCAGTCGGCAAAAGGGACCGACTGGGGTGCTTAAACTGGTTTCACAGAGCTCTTACCTCGCACTTCCTGGTTTTTTTACAAATGCAAAGACATGAAAAGAAATAAACAGATCTATTTGAATAAAATATGTCCAAACGTTGACGTTGTCTTCGATATGTTATGACGAAAGTAGTGAGGTCATTGAAAAATAATGTCCGGATAGTATTTTGATAGTATTTAGAAGAGAGCAAAGTATTATATTTATTAGCAGTGAGTGAAATTAATTTTTGAATTAAGAAAAGCAAATTACCAAAGAAGTTTAAATGGATGTTTAAATGGATCAAGTCACTACTCCTCCCGTATTACCTTTAATGATGGAAATAAACATATACCTGGTACCAAACTACGTCTCTCCCTTACGAGAAGATTGGGACTGTGTCACAGTAAAGTGTTGAATATTGGATATTTTTCTGGTGTAAGATGAATTTTATTTTACTAATGGTCAGTAAAACAGTATTTTCACCGTCAGGGGTGTGGGATTTTCGTTAAAACGGTAAGTGCGAAAGAATTGTGATTAATAAAAGGGTGTAGTTGATAGTTTATAGAAAATAATTCATTAAAGGTAAAGATGCTGAAAATACTTACCTATAAATGATTCTTCTAAACGCTGCTTAATGATGTCAAAGGTATGTGTAAAGTAAGATTATTTTACACCCAAAATGTTTTGTGGGGTCCCGTGTTTTATGACATGACTCTATCGCAATAGTGGTCATAGTGGCGACGTACAGCTAATTGGTATAGGACAACCCCAGGGTCTGGGTCGAACCACCGGCGCATTAATTATGATGATGATGATGATGATAATGATGATAATAATAATGATAATAATAATAATATAAATATAAATAATAATAATGATGATAATAATAATAATAATAATGATAATAATAATAATAATGAAAAATTAACCGTAATTTAAACGTGAACTTATTTCGTATAAACTGTTCAGTTTGATGGCGCCATGACCAGATTCTTTCAGTTCTTAATGACTTACTGTGAAAAGAGACACAGCAGAGATACCTTTAATAGGTACAATCCCTTCAATTATCTCTTTTGTAAAAAGCAAGACAGAATTCAACTACATTACTCCATGTCCATCTGGTCTTCTACATCAGTCGGCTTCATGGTAGATGAGAGAAAGCCTGTGTTCAAAACTCATCTTTCCATATGCTGTCCAGATAAACCTGTGGCTAGGCATTGTGGTGTGGTCAGCTTCCAGTAAGAAAATCATCGCTTGTGAGGAGGCATATGAAAGGAAAAGCTCCAAGTATGCTGATCTTCTTGAATCGTGCAGACAGAAGGGATTGGGTGCATGGCTATTCCCTATTGAGATAGGAGCAAATTGTTTCCCAGCCTGGTGAGAATGGAGACTAATTAGAATATAATTATAGTGAATACTTATATATGTGTATATATAGGTACTAGAATGTATATTGTAAACGTTTGTTATACATCAACATAAAGTCTAACCGCGGGACTCCATCCGTCTACGAGTTTGTTTGTTTGTTGTTGTTTATTCTTAAATGCAAAAGCACTTTCATGAAACGGGGTTTCCTACTACCATTAGGATACTGGTCTTGAACGAACAGATAATGACTGTTTATAAAATATAAACATAAACAGCGTTTTATATTCCTTCAAGTAGATCCAAGATATAAATGTATTCTATTACGAACATATCTTTGGGGGTAAATTCTAACTAGTCCAGTTGTCCCTAAAATGCTGCTCTACTATTTTAGTGTGAATATTTTGTGTGTATATTTTCTTTTTCTTAGGTTGTAAAAGAAAGGTAAAACGGTGTCCATTAACAACTAACTGTTAAATCCAACTACGTTTGGTTAAAGATTTTTTATATAACTTTCTCTAAATGGCTTTTTATATATTATTTGCAAATAAGGGATTGACGTAATATGCATTCAACTGAATTAACTAAGTATACATAAACGTATATAGTCTCACAAAATATATATTTGCCAACTGTTGCTGGTCATGATAAATGACAATGAGTCCAAAACAAACAAGAAACATAATGTTGTGCAGAGGTGTCGATCCTCATTGAAGATTGCTCGCTGTGAAACAGACACCCATCAGACAAGTACGTCCATTCTGATCACCTAAGCTCTGAACTTGAACTGAAAGGCCGAGTATGACGCGAATAGTGTACGTCTTGATTCAGAGACGAAGTTACCCTAAAGCAGAATTGCATGCGTAGCTGCCTTATAGCACGGTATGCAAATATAATAAATAATTTTTAAAAATGTCTAAACATTTTAATTACAATTAAACTTTATTACCAGATGTGCACCAGAAGTAAGTACAGAAGAAATTAATCTTATTTTGCTCTACGATCACCATTTTCAAAATTATAACTAATATACTGTTTATGAAAACTTCATTCTTTCCATTAATATAAACGTTTGTTTTTGAAACGCGCTTGATTGCGATGCGCCATTGCGTTTCACCGGAACACTAGATATATATAAGGCAGTGCCTATGCATTATTTTAAACCAAACCTAATATTAACTTTAGACGCAATAGTCAAATTACAATGTGCATTTGAAATTTTGGACTGTGTCCTTAAGAAAATTCCGTAGATTGTCATAACCAATTTTGTTTACAGAAAACGGGTCAGGTTGAAATGTTGATTGATAAATTGTGCAAACAACCTCATGTGTAAGATCATCCGCATACGTAGTTTTTTACAATCACTATATCAAAGTAACTTTTCGCAGTAATGAACAAACGTTTCATTTTTTTTTAAATGAGCACGACTTTTGGACTTTATCTTTAGACATGACCCATTTCTTACGGAAGCAACCATGAATGGTCAACCTTGCTGCAGGAAAACAAACAGATCTTATACTTCTTGACTTTTCAAAGGCTTTTGACAAAGTGAATCACCTAAAGCTCCTCCTGTCTCTGCAAGAATATGGTGTATGTCCAAAGATCATCTCGTTGATCAAGTCTTTTCTCTCACGTAGATCACAAACAGTTGTTCTTGATGGCACTATCTCACCTGAGGTCCCTGTTTCATCTGGCGTACCTCAAGGTTCAGTCCTAGGCCCACCTTGCTTCCTCATTTATATAAATACCTTACCATCTTCTGTCCTTAAATCCCAAGTTCGCTTAATTGCAGATGATACCGCAATATACCTCACTATAAATTCTCATGATGACGTTTCTGCACTGCAATCTGATCTAAATAACTTAAAAAAAAATGGGAGAAAGAATACGACATGGAGTTTAATCCAACCAAATGCCAGGTACTCCATAAATCTCGCAGCAAATCTGTACACCGAAACACCTATTACCTGCATGACCATGCCTTACAACCTGTCTTCTCTGCCAAATACCTGGGAGTTACCTTTACCTCTGACCTTAGCTTCAATCAACACATTACTCAAATCACCACCACTGCAAACAAAACTCTTGGATTTCTCAAAAGAAACATCACCAATCCTAATCCTAAAGTCAGAGAACTTGCCTTTAAAACATTAGTTCGTCCACAATTAGAATATGCTTCATCTGTTTGGTCATCTTTTACAAAACAATACACTGACAAAGTTGAGATGGTTCAGAGAAGAGCAGCACGCTGGGTCCTGTCAGATTACCAATATACATCAAGTGTAAGCCAGATGCTCAAACTTCTAAATTGGAGAACTCTTGAAAACCGTAGACTAGAAATAGACTTGTACTCTTCCATAAAATATACCACAATCTTGTTGCCGTCAAGTTTCCTCCTTATATTCAAGCTTTTTATTCTAATTATATATTATACAGTACTTGATTTGAAAAATAATAACTTAGCTCAAAAATAAAATGAATTCAACAATTTGTCTGGCTTTGTTATTTTATCATTAAACTATCTAGCATCAAACGCATATTCATAATCCTATACTGTATGAAACTTGCGGCCTTTTAGGTTTGTGGCCTTTTTGGTAAGGCCTTTTTGGTCAACGGCCTTTTTGGTCTACGGCCTTTCTGGTTTTCGGCCTTTCTGGTACCCAACCGATAATCCTCATCCGAGGGTAGGCAGTACACGGAGATAGATAGGTCGAACCAACTAAGTCCGAATCGACCCCACTCCGATACTAAAATCAAGTTGGCAAGCAAATACGCTGGTTCGCATTTCCAGCAAGCAGCAAGCATTTGTAGCAAGCATCTAGGGTAGCAAAACAAATTTCATGCCAGCAAGCAATAAGTCCAGATTCAGGATGAAATTAATAACGTTTTGATGATCGTGCATTTTTTTAAATTTACTAATTGAATGGTTAAAGTATAAATATATGTGTTCTATATATTTTTTCCTTGTGATTGTTGTTCTAATGTTGATCATCTAAATTAAATACGAAAAAATAATAATAATTGAGACTTAAAATATTTTGTAATATAGTAGTTGAAATAGACGGGTTATCGTATATTAACCACCAGGTACACACAATTCACCTACATTAAATGATTGTGACGCATTTTCTGTGCATGTTTTTTGGTATAAAATTTAGCCTTAATTCTAAAGCCGAAAAACTTTTAGATCTAGCTCTTTCTTATATTTAATTTATTTGCTATCAAAGTTATTAAAAACACTGATTATCTTATTGCAACACTGATTTTAAGGCCGGTCTCTCCTATATATAAGGAATGCGACGAATTTGTTTTGTATCTATTAATTGGTAAAAAAGCGATCTTTAGTTTTGTTTTTAAGATTCCCACGACGTCGAAATATAAGAAAGTTTACGCAACATTTCATATGCATTTGTTAAAAGAATAAGAGCTTCCAATTTACTTTTTTATGGCAACTATTTTATATACATGATCAAATTCTACCTTATTGCTTTTTATGTGTACCTGGCTGTTCAATAAATCACACAGAAATGATCCTATTAATTGTATTAATATTCTTTGAAAGAACTTCCATGTAGCAGTATCCTGACAGTTAAACATATTGAGCTCTTCGGCCCCAGTTTGCCCTCTCCACACCGTAACCCTCTCACCACCCAACTAATTTATGGCCCTCTTATCAACTGATGAAAGTCCACAGGGAATCTTGTGATTGAGTTCTGAGATAAGGAACTCTGAGATTAGGAATAGATTTTATTTAGGTATCTTGCAATGCGGTCGGACGTGCTCGTTACTCAATATGCTAGTTGATTTGGTGATGTATTTGTTTTGCTGCGGTTCCTGCTGCTTCGGCTTTTACTGCTGCTGATGATTATGCAAGACCAGTCTCTAGAGCATTTTACATTCTAAAAATCAGCTACATTCGATACGCAGAATAAACATCATGTTTTATTTTTTATGAATGCGATTCACATTAGAATTGTATACTTAACAATCAATATTGTTGGGACATTTTTAGTGTCCGTCTATGTAGAATATTTATATTGTTTGCTGGAATATGTTAGAAGCACAAAGTACAAAATCATTTATAATTGTCATCTTTCGCTTATATTTTTGTTACAATCTCTAGTATAAAACTTGATTATAACACTTGTGCTACTGTTGTGTAAAATGAATTAACAAATATGGTGTATAGCGTGAAAGAAGCTACAGTCATATTACACACAAGCGGTTGTAGATGCTACGGGTGGATAAGGCTGATCTATTATCTAAAGTTATTCAGAGCATAACCACATCATTAATCACTGTAAGGTTTGTTTGAACTACTAACGTCATCAGCTTATCTGTTTATAGGATATAAAAGCACTGCACAATATTTAACAGTAGAAAACTTACAAATATACATTGTACATAACATTGTATGTTCGTCTCATGTTATTTTTCTTTTTCAAATATGTAAACTGCTTATTGTAAAAATGCATAAATAAAAATCCAAACCATTCAAATTTGTGTTTGTTCTTTTGTTTTGTTCTTTATATAAACTGCAATAATAGAAATAAATACAATATAAATACATGCAAGGAATGGACAATGTATGTTTTGAAAAGAAAATATACGGACAAAATAGAAAAATTCAACAACTACATCATAGCGTGGGAATGACATATAGAAATATGCATTCGAAAACAGATATAGAAAATCACAAAAAATAGCAAATACGGGGAAGATTCGATAGGATTCTGTAACTCACAAAAGAAATGCAAAACAACAACAAAACAACAACAAAAAACAACACCTTTATATTTAAAAAGCCAGACAGTTTGGCCAAACGAAAAAATGCATCGACAAAGAAATAAATTGAGAGTGGCAAAACTAATTCACTTTACGGAAAAACATGTTGGATACAGTAAAACCATAAAAGCTTCACATCAGGTGGATATATTTCGAAAACTATAACTACTGTAGCTAGAAGATAACATATGAGTATATGCGGTCGGAAACAGACGTCGTCGCATATTATTAAATCACAGATAATTTCAAGTATCACTGAAAGTCGCTTATTATTAAAAGGAAATATGCGCCTCTTACAGGTAATGTGACGCAGAACAATACAATCAATGAACAAAACATATTTACCTAATGAAAATATGCAATAACTAAACCCCAGCTTGCGTTCGACATAAAACAATCTGAGATCAATGAGATACGTCGGAGACAGTAAAAGCGCACAGACCTACAAGTAATATTATGTACAATGTATATCTGACTTAGCGCGGTGCCTCTCACAGGAAATGTGACACCCTTAACGATATATGTTTGTATACAACATATTTATATCTAAAATAAAATGGTAACAACAAAAACCTAGCCAGGGAATGACATGAGAAAATATGCGATCGAAAACAAACGTCAAATACATAAAATAAAAGAAAATTAATTTTTGAATTGTTTTGGAAAGTTCTCATTGCATGTCACAGGGAATGAGACGCAATGAAGTATAAAAAGTTTTTCAACAAGATAGATTTACAGTTTACATCAAAGACAGCTAAAAAAGGGAATGTTACGAAACACACAATACATGTTTATCAACACGATATGTTGCCGTAATGGAAAAGGGCAACAACAACACTCTAGCTTGGGGATGACATAAGCATATCTCTGATCGAAAAGAGACGTTAGTTAGAATGAAGATACAGAAAGTTACCATTAAAAGTCTGATATATTTCAATGGTCCCTGTGTCACTCACAAGGAAAGTGACGCAATTAACTGTACATGTATGCAAACAACAATAAAATAGCTAATGAAAAAACGCAGCAACAATACCCAAGCTAGGGGTTGACATAGAGTAATAGCCGGTCAAAAACAGACGTCAGTAACAGTAAAGTCACAGAAAATTACATTGAAAATAGAATATAATTGACAGACCCTTGTGCATTGTACAAGGAATGTGATGCAATTAACTATACATATTTGTTAAAAGGGAACATAGACTTTATGAAAATATGCAACAAGGATACTCTAGCTTGGGGAGGACATAACAACATATGCAATCAAAGCAGACGTCACAGTCAGTAAATTCACAGCCTGGAAGCCGAGTATGTTCGTATTGACGGTACTTAGTGCCTCTTACAGGGAATGTGACGCAATGAAGGATACATGTTTATTACAAGACGAATGGAACTAGTAGAAAAATGGAACATAAATAATCTATCAAGGGGGTGACATGAAGAAATACCCGATCGAACAATTACGTCAGAGACAGTTAAAATAACAGAAAACTAAGCTAACATGTGTAGATTTGACAAAGTTCTGTGGGTTAAAACAGGTAATGTGACACAATACACAATGCATGTTCATCGACACGTCATTATGCCGTAACGAAAAAGGGTAACAACAACACCCTAGCTTGGGGATGAAATGAGCAAATCTCCAATTGAAAACAGACGTCAACTACAAAATTTTGCAATAAAACAGTATATAATTGACAGAGCATTGTGCCTTGTACAAGTAATGTGACGCAATAAGCTATACGTATTTGTTAAAAGGAAACATATACTTTATGAAAATATGCAACAAGGATACCCTACCTTGGGGAGGACATAACGAAATCAGCAATCATAAAATACGTCCAAGTCAGTAAATTCACAGCAAATTAGCCTGGAAGCCGAGTATGTTTATATTGTCGAGACACAGTGCCTCTTACAGGGAATGTGACGCAATGAACGATATATGTTTATACACAAGACGAATTGAACAAACAGAAAAATACAAAATAAATATTCTAGCTAGGGGATGACATGAAGAAATACTCGATCGAAGAATGACGTCATAGACAGCTAAAATAACGGAAAACTAAGCTAACACGTGTAGATTTGACATCAATCTGTGGATTAAAAGAGGGAATGTGACACAACACACAATACATGTTTATCAACACGACATGTTTCCATAATGGAAAAGCGCAACAACAACACTCTAGCTTGGGGATGACATAAGCATATCTCTGATTGAAAACAGACGTCAATTAAACTGAAGAAAAAGAAAGTTATCATAAAAGTCCGGTATATTTTAAAGGACCCTGTGTCCCATACAAGGAATGTGTTGCAATTATCTATACATGTTTGCAAACAACATTAAAATAGCTAATGAAAAAACGCAGCAACAATACCCAAGCTACGGGAAGACATAGAGTAATAGCCGGTCAACAACAGACGTCAGTAACAGTAAAGTCACAGAAAATTACACTGAAAATAGGATATAATTGACAGACCCTTGGGCCTTGTACAGGGAATGTAAGGCAATAAACTATACATATTTGTTGAAAGGAAACATAGACTTTATGAAAATATGCAACAAGGATACCCTAGCTTTGAGAGGACATAACGAAATCTGCAATCAAAAAAGACGTCCAAGTCAGTAAATTTACAGCAAATTAGCATGGAAGCCGAGTATGTTTATATTGTCGGGACACCGTGCCTCTTACAGGGAATGTGACGCAATGAACGATATAACTTAATACACAAGACGAATTAAACTAACAGAAAAATACAAAATAAATATTCTAGCTAGGGGATGACATGAAGAAATACTCGATCGAATATTTTACGTCATATACAGCTAAAATAACGGAAAACTAAGCAAACAAGTGTAGATTTGACATAACTCTGTGGATTTAAAAAGGGAATGTGACACAACGCACAACACATGTTTATCAACACGACATGTTGCCATAATGGAAAAAGGCAACATCAACACTCTAGCTTGGGGATGACATAAGCATATCTCTGATTGAAAAGAGACGTCAATTAAAATGAAGAAAAAGAAAGTTATCATAAAAGTCCGGTATATTTTAATGGTCCCTGTGTCCCATACAAGGAATGTGACGCAATAATCTATACGAGTTTGCAAACAACATTAAAACAGCTAATGAAAAAACGCAGCAACAATACCCAAGCTAGGGGTTGACATAGAGTAATAGCCGGTCAACAACAGACGTCAGTAACAGTAAAGTCACAGAAAATTACACTGAAAATAGGATATAATTGACAGACCCTTGGGCCTTGTACAGGGAATGTAAGGCAATAAACTATACATATTTGTTGAAAGGAAACATAGACTTTATGAAAATATGCAACAAGGATACCCTAGCTTTGAGAGGACATAACGAAATCTGCAATCAAAAAAGACGTCCAAGTCAGTAAATTCACAGCAAATTAGCCTGGAAGCCGAGTATATGTTTATATTGTCGGGACACAGTGCCTCTTACAGGGAATGTGACGCAATGAACGATATATGTTTATACACAAGACGAATCGAACTAACAGAAAAATTCAAAATAAATATTCTAGCTAAGGGATGACATGAAGAAATACGCGATCGAAGAATGACGTCATAGACAGCTAAAATAACGGAACACTAAGCTAACACGTGTAGATTTGACATCAATCTGTGGATTAAAAGAGGGAATGTGACACAACACACAATACATTTTTATCAACACGACATGTTGTCATAATGGAAAAGGGCAACAACAACACTCCAGCTTGGGAATGACATAAGCATATCTCTGATTTAAAACAGACGTCAATTAAAATGAAGAAAAAGAAAGTTATCATAAAAGTCCGGTATATTTTAATGGTCCCTGTGTCCCATACAAGCAATGTGACGCAATTATCTATACATGTTTGCAAACAACATTAAAATAGCTAATGAAAAAACGCAGCAACAATACCCAAGCTAGGGGTTGACATAGAGTAATAGCCGGTCAACAACAGACGTCAGTAACAGTAAAGTCACAGAAAATTACACTGAAAATAGGATATAATTGACATACCCTTGGGCCTTGTACAGGGAATGTGACGCAATAAACTATACATATTTGTTGAAAGGAAACATAGACTTTATGAAAATATGCAACAAGGATACCCTAGCTTGGGTAGGACATAACGAAATCTCCAATCAAAAAAGACGTCCAAGTCAGTAAATTTACAGCAAATTAGCCTGGAAGCCGAGTATGCTTATATTGTCGGGACACAGTGCCTCTTACAGGGAATGTGACGCAATGAACGATATAAATTAATACACAAGACAAATTAAACTAACAGAAAAATACAAAATAAATATTCTAGCTAGGGGATGACATGAAGAAATACTCGATCGAATAATGACGTCATATACAGCTAAAATAACGGAAAACTAAGCAAACATGTGTAGATTTGACATAAATCTGTGGATTTAAAAAGGGAATGTGACACAACGCACAACACATGTTTATCAACACGACATGTTGCCATAATGAAAAAGGGCAACAACAACACTCTAGCTTGGGGATGGCATAAGCATATCTCTGATTGAAAACAGACGTCAATTAAAATGAAGAAAAAGAAAGTTATCATAAAAGTCCGGTATATTTTAATGGTCCCTGTGTCCCATACAAGGAATGTGACGCAATAATCTATACGAGTTTGCAAACAACATTAAAACAGCTAATGAAAAAACGCAGCAACAATACCCAAGCTAGGGGTTGACATAGAGTAATAGCCGGTCAACAACAGACGTCAGTAACAGTAAAGTCACAGAAAATTACACTGAAAATAGGATATAATTTACAGACCCTTGGGCCTTGTACAGGGAATGTAACGCAATAAACTATACATATTTGTTGAGAGGAAACATAGACCTTATGAAAATATGCAACAAGGATACCCTAGCTTGGGGAGGACATAACGAAATCTGCAATCAAAAAAAGACGTCCAAGTCAGTAAATTCACAGCAAATTAGCCTGGAAGCCGAGTATATGTTTATATTGTCGGGACACAGTGCCTCTTACAGGGAATGTGACGCAATGAACGATATAACTTAATACACAAGACGAATTAAACTAACACAAAAATACAAAATAAATATTCTAGCTAGGGGATGACATGAAGAAATACTCGATCGAAGAATGACGTCATATACAGCTAAAATAACGGAAAACTAAGCAAACACGTGTAGATTTGACATAAATCTGCGGATTTAAAAAAGGAATGTGACACAACGCACAACACATGTTTATCAACACGACATGTTGCCATAATGAAAAAGGGCAACAACAACACTCTAGCTTGGGGATGGCATAAGCATATCTCTGATTGAAAACAGACGTCAATTAAAATGAAGAAAAAGAAAGTTATCATAAAAGTCCGGTATATTTTAATGGTCCCTGTGTCCAATACAAGGAATGTGACGCTATTATCTCTACATGTTTCCAAGCAACATTAAAATAGCTAATGAAAAAACGCAGCAACAATACCCAAGCTAGGGGTTGACATAGAGTAATAGCCGGTCAACAACAGACGTCAGTAACAGTAAAGTCACAGAAAATTACACTGAAAATAGGATATAATTTACAGACCCTTGGGCCTTGTACAGGGAATGTGACGCAATAAATTATACATATTTGTTGAAAGGAAACATAGACTTTATGAAAATATGCAACAAGGATACCCTAGCTTGGGGAGGACATAACGAAATCTCCAATCAAAAAAGACGTCCAAGTCAGTAAATTCACAGCAAATTAGCCTGGAAGCCGAGTATATGTTTATATTGTCGGGACACAGTGCCTCTTACAGGGAATGTGACGCAATGAACGATATATGTTTATACACAAGACGAATCGAACTAACAGAAAAATTCAAAATAAATATTCTAGCTAAGGGATGACATGAAGAAATACGCGATCGAAGAATGACGTCATAGACAGGTAAAATAACGGAATACTAAGCTAACACGTGTAGATTTGACATCAATCTGTGGATTAAAAAAGGGAATGTGACACAACACACAACATATGTTTATCAACACTACATGTTGCCATAATGGAAAAGGGCAACAACAACACTCTAGCTTGGGGATGGCATAAGCATATCTCTGATTGAAAACAGACGTCAATTAAAATGAAGAAAAAGAAAGTTATCATAAAAGTCCGGTATATTTTAATGGTCCCTGTGTCCAATACAAGGAATGTGACGCAATTATCTATACATGTTTGCAAACAACATTAAAATAGCTAATGAAAAAACGCAGCAACAATACCCAAGCTAGGGGTTGACATAGAGTAATAGCCGGTCAACAACAGACGTCAGTAACAGTAAAGTCACAGAAAATTACACTGAAAATAGGATACAATTTACAGACCCTTGGGCCTTGTACAGGGAATGTGACGCAATAAACTATACATATTTGTTAAAAGGAAACATAGACTTTATGAAAATATGCAACAAGGATACCCTAGCTTGGGGAGGACATAACGAAATCTGCAATCAAAAAAGACGTCCAAGTCAGTAAATTCACAGCAAATTAGCCTGGAAGCCGAGTATATGTTTATATTGTCGGGACACAGTGCCTCCTACATGGAATGTGACGCAATGAACGATATATGTTTATACACAAGACGAATCGAACTAACAGAAAAATTCAAAATAAATATTCTAGCTAGGGGATGACATGAAGAAATACGCGATCGAAGAATGACGTCATAGACAGCTAAAATAACGGAAAACTAAGCAAACATGTGTAGATTTTACATAAATCTGTGGATTTAAAAAGGGAATGTGACACAACGCACAACACATGTTTATCAACACGACATGTTGCCATAATGAAAAAGGGCAACAACAACACTCTAGCTTGGGGATGGCATAAGCATATCTCTGATTGAAAACAGACGTCAATTAAAATGAAGAAAAAGAAAGTTATCATAAAAGTCCGGTATATTTTAATGGTCCCTGTGTCCAATACAAGGAATGTGACGCAATTATCTATACATGTTTGCAAACAACATTAAAATAGCTAATGAAAAAACGCAGCAACAATACCCAAGCTAGGGGTTGACATAGAGTAATAGCCGGTCAACAACAGACGTCAGTAACAGTAAAGTCACAGAAAATTACACTGAAAATAGGATACAATTTACAGACCCTTGGGCCTTGTACAGGGAATGTGACGCAATAAACTATACATATTTGTTAAAAGGAAACATAGACTTTATGAAAATATGCAACAAGGATACCCTAGCTTGGGGAGGACATAACGAAATCTGCAATCAAAAAAGACGTCCAAGTCAGTAAATTCACAGCAAATTAGCCTGGAAGCCGAGTATATGTTTATATTGTCGGGACACAGTGCCTCCTACATGGAATGTGACGCAATGAACGATATATGTTTATACACAAGACGAATCGAACTAACAGAAAAATTCAAAATAAATATTCTAGCTAAGGGATGACATGAAGAAATACGCGATCGAAGAATGACGTCATAGACAGCTAAAATAACGGAAAACTAAGCTAACACGTGTAGATTTGA
Organism: Sinonovacula constricta; assembly: GCA_007844125.1. Taxonomy (NCBI): domain Eukaryota; kingdom Metazoa; phylum Mollusca; class Bivalvia; order Cardiida; family Solecurtidae; genus Sinonovacula; species Sinonovacula constricta. The sequence continues at coordinate 15,001,078 of CM017569.1, read as the reverse complement.
CATCAATCTGTGGATTAAAAAAGGGAATGTGACACAACACACAATACATGTTTATCAACATTACATGTTGCCATAATGGAAAAGGGCAACAACAACACTCCAGCTTGGGTATGACATAAGCATATCTCTGATTGAAAACAGACGTCAATTAAAATGAAGAAAAAGAAAGTTATCATAAAAGTCCGGTATATTTTAATGGTCCCTGTGTCCAATACAAGGAATGTGACGCAATTATCTATACATGTTTGCAAACAACATTAAAATAGCTAATGAAAAAACGCAGCAACAATACCCAAGCTAGGGGTTGACATAGAGTAATAGCCGGTCAACAACAGACGTCAGTAACAGTAAAGTCACAGAAAATTACACTGAAAATAGGATATAATTTACAGACCCTTGGGCCTTGTACAGGGAATGTGACGCAATAAACTATACATATTTGTTAAAAGGAAACATAGACTTTATGAAAATATGCAACAAGGATACCCTACCTTGGGGAGGACATAACGAAATCTGCAATCAAAAAAGACGTCCAAGTCAGTAAATTCACAGCAAATTAGCCTGGAAGCCGAGTTTATGTTTATATTGTCGGGACACAGTGCCTCTTACAGGGAATGTGACGCAATGAACGATATATGTTTATACACAAGACGAATCGAACTAACAGAAAAATTCAAAATAAATATTCTAGCTAGGGGATGACATGAAGAAATACGCGATCGAAGAATGACGTCATAGACAGCTAAAATAACGGAAAACTAAGCTAACACGTGTAGATTTGACATCAATCTGTGGATTAAAAAAGGGAATGTGACACAACACACAATACATTTTTATCAACACGACATGTTGCCATAATGGAAAAGGGCAACAACAACACTCCAGCTTGGGGATGACATAAGCATATCTCTGATTGAAAACAGACGTCAATTAAAATGAAGAAAAAGAAAGTTATCATAAAAGTCCGGTATATTTTAATGGTCCCTGTGTCCAATACAAGGATTGTGACGCTATTATCTATACATGTTTGCAAACAACATTAAAATAGCTAATGAAAAAACGCAGCAACAATACCCAAGCTAGGGGTTGACATAGAGTAATAGTCGGTCAACAACAGACGTCAGTAACAGTAAAGTCACAGAAAATTACACTGAAAATAGGATATAATTTACAGACCCTTGGGCCTTGTACAGGGAATGTGACGCAATAAACTATACATATTTGTTAAAAGGAAACATAGACTTTATGAAAATATGCAACAAGGATACCCTACCTTGGGGAGGACATAACGAAATCTGCAATCAAAAAAGACGTCCAAGTCAGTAAATTCACAGCAAATTAGCCTGGAAGCCGAGTATATGTTTATATTGTCGGGACACAGTGCCTCTTACAGGGAATGTGACGCAATGAACGATATATGTTTATACACAAGACGAATCGAACTAACAGAAAAATTCAAAATAAATATTCTAGCTAGGGGATGACATGAAGAAATACTCGATCGAAGAATGACGTCATAGACAGCTAAAATAACGGAAAACTAAGCAAACATGTGTAGATTTTACATAAATCTGTGGATTTAAAAAGGGAATGTGACACAACGCACAACACATGTTTATCAACACGACATGTTGCCAAAATGGAAAAGGGCAACATCTACACTCTAGCTTGTGGATGACATAAGCATATCTCCGATCGAAAACAGACGTCAATAAAAATGAAAAGACAGAAAGTTACCGTAAACGTCTGCTTTAGTTGAATTGTCCCTGTGTCGCTCACAAGGAATGTGACGCAACCAACTACATATGTATGTTAACAAATATAAAATAGGTAATGAAAAACCACATCAATATTACCCAAGCTTGGGTATGGCATAGGGTAATAGCCGGTCAACAACAGACGTCTGTAACAGTAATATCATACAAAATTACACTAAAAACGATATAACAAGTAGTCCTCATGAAATTATGCAGCAAGGATACCCTAGCTAGGGGATTAGATAACGAAATATGCAATCAACAAAGACGTAAAAGTCAGTAAAATCGCAATGACTTGGCCCGAAGCCGGGTATGTTGATATTATGAGATTCTGTGTCTCTTACAGGGAATGTGACGCAGTGAACGATATACGTTTATACACAAGACGAATGGAACTGATAGAAAAATGCACCATATATATTCTACCCAGGGAATGATATGAAGAAATACTCCATTGAACATAGACGTCATTGACAACTAAAATGACGGAAAACTAAGTTCACATGTTTACATCTGACTGGATTATGCGGATTTAAAAAAGGGAATGCATATTTATCAATACGACATGTTGCCGTATTGGAAAAGGGTAACAACAACACGCTGGCTTTGAGATGTCATAAGCAAATCTCCGATCGATGACAGACGTCAAGAATGTCTGTAAAAGTCAGGTGCCCTTGGCGTCACTCACAAGAAATGTGACACATTTTAATATATGTTTGCAAATGAAATTAAAATAGCTAATGTACAAATACAGCAACAATACCCAAGCTAAGTGTTGGGATAAAGCACAAGACGGTCAACAACAGACGTCAGCAACAGTAAAATTAAAGAAAATTACAATAAACATAATATAATTGAATACCCTTGTGCCTGCTACAGGGAACTTTGCGCAATAAACGATACCTATTTCTAAGGTAAATATGTCCCTGAAAAATACGCATCAATGATACCCTAGCTTGGGGATGACATGACGAAATATGCAATAATAGAAAGACGTCAATGTCGGTAAAATCAGAGAAATTTAGCCTGGAAACCAGATGTGTAATATTGACGGTACTTTGTATCACTTACAGGGCATGTGACGCAGTGAACGTAATATCTTTATACACAACCCGATTTGAACTATTAGCAAAATGCAACATCAACAATGTAGCTAGGGGATGTCATGAGGAAATATTTTATCAAACATAGATGTCATAGATACCTAAAATAATAGGAAACTAAACTTAAATGTGCATCCTTGATAGCATTATTTGAGTAAGAAAGGGAATATGACACATGAAACAGTATAAGTTTATAAAAACTACATGTTGCCGTAACGGAAAAGGCAAACAGCACAATTCTAGCTTGATAATGACTTAAGCAAATTGCCGATCAAAAACAGACGTCAATTACAGTTAATGCACATAAAGATACCGTAAAATATCCGATATATAAATGAATGGTCTCTGTGTCATTCACAAGGAACGTGACGCAACAAACTATACATATTTATTAAGAGGACAACATAATCCTTATGAAAATGTGCAAAAAGGATATGCAATCAAAAATCGTCAAACTCAGTAAAATCACATAAATTAGTCTGGAAGACGGGTAAGGTAATTCTGACGGTACTCAGTGTCACTTACAGGGAATGTTATGGAATGAGCGATGTATGTTTATAAATGAAAAATGCAACATCAATTATGTTTTAGGAGTTGATTGGAAGAGAAATTCGGTGGAAAATAGGCGTTATGGACAGATAACGGAAAAATTAGCTAAAATGTGTATTTTCATTCTGTAAGTTGAAAAGGGAATGTGACACAACAAACGATGTTTATTAAAACTGAAGGTTGCTGTTATGGAAAATTGAAACAACACATGGTATGAAATAAGCAAATGTCCGCTCAGAGGACTTCAATTACGACTGCGACTGAGAAAGCTACAGTAAAAAATCCTATACATTTGAATGGTCTCTGTATTATTCATAAGGAATGTAAGAGAGAGAGAGAGAGAGAGAGAGAGAGAGAGAGAGAGAGAGAGAGAGAGAGAGAGAGAGAGAGAGAGAGAAAGAGAGAGAGAGAGAGAGAAAGAGAGAGAGAGAGAGAGAGAGAGTAAAATCACAGAAAATTACACTAAAATATGTTACTATTTACAGACCCTTATGCCTCTAACAGCGGATGTGACACAATAACCTATACATATATGTTATGAAAATCTGCAACAAGTAAACCCTAACTTGGGGAATACATAAAAAAGTATGCATAGACACCAAACTCAGTAATATCATAGAAAAGCCCGGTAATAATGAAGAACACAATGGTCACTGCATTTTACTGAAAATTAGTCTGGAAGTCGGGTATATTTGTATTGGCGGAACTCTGTGTCTCAGAAGAGTAAAAATAAATAGCTTGAGGATGACATGAAGACATATTCGATCGAAGATAGACTTCACAGACAAATGATGAAGGATACATGGTCACTGCCATTTACTGTGACTTTACTGTTACTGACGTCTGTTGTTGACCGACTATTACTCTATGTCAACCCCTAGCTTGGGTATTGTTGCTGCGTTTTTTCATTAGCTATTTTAATGTTGTTTGCAAACATGTATAGATAATTGCGTCACATTCCTTGTATGGGACACAGAGACCATTAAAAAAATACCGGACTTTTATGATAACTTTCTTTTTCTTCATTTTAATTGACGTCTGTTTTCAATCAGAGATATGCTTATGTCATCCCCAGGCTAGAGTGTTGTTGTTGCCCTTTTCCATTATGGCAACATGTCGTGTTGATAAACATGTATTGTGTGTTGTGTCACATTCCCTTTTTTTAATCCACAAATTGATGTCAAATCTACACGTGTTAGCTTAGTTTTCCGTTATTTTAGCTGTCTATGACGTCATTCTTCGATCGAGTGTTTCTTCATGTCATCCCCTAGCTAGAATATTTATTTTGTATTTTTCTGTAAGTTCAATTCGTCTTGTGTATAAAAATATATCGTTCATTGCGTCACATTCCCTGTAAGAGGCACTGTGTCCCGACAATATAAACATATACTCGGCTTCCAGGCTAATTTGCTGTGAATTTACTGACTTGGACGTCTTTTTTGATTGCAGATTTCGTTATGTCCTCCCCAAGCTAGGGTATCCTTGTTGCATATTTTCATAATGTATATGTTTCCTTTTAACAAATACGTATAGCTTATTGCGTCACATTCCCTGTACAAGGCCCAAGGGTCTGTCAATTATATCCTATTTTCAGTGTAATTTTCTGTGACTTTACTGTTACTGACGTCTGTTGTTGACCGGCTATTACTCTATGTCAACCCCTAGCTTGGGTATTGTTGCTGCGTTTTTTCATTAGCTATTTTAATGTTGTTTGCAAACATGTATAGATAATAGCGTCACATTCCTTGTATGGGACACATGGACCATAAAAAAATACCGGACTTTTATGATAACTTTCTTTTTCTTCATTTTAATTGACGTCTGTTTTCAATCAGAGATATGCTTATGACATCCCCAAGCTAGAATGTTGTTGTTGCCCTTTTCCATTATGGCAACATGTCGTGTTGATAAACATGTGATGTGTGTTGTGTCACATTCCCTTTTTTATTTCACAGATTGATGTCAAATCTACACGTGTTAGCTTAGTTTTCCGTTATTTTAGCTGTCTATGACGTCATTCTTCGATCGAGTATTTCTTCATGTCATCCCCTAGCTAGAATATTTATTTTGTATTTTTCTGTTAGTTCAATTCGTCTTGTGTATAAACATATATCGTTCATTGCGTCACATTCCCTGTACAAGGCCCAAGGGTCTGTCAATTATATCCTATTTTCAGTGTAATTTTCTGTGACTTTACTGTTACTGACGTCTGTTGTTGACCGGCTATTACTCTATGTCAACCCCTAGCTTGGGTATTGTTGCTGCGTTTTTTCATTAGCTATTTTAATGTTGTTTGCAAACATGTATAGATAATTGCGTCACATTCCTTGTATGGGACACATGGACCATAAAAAAATACCGGACTTTTATGATAACTTTCTTTTTCTTCATTTTAATTGACGTCTGTTTTCAATCAGAGATATGCTTATGACATCCCCAAGCTAGAATGTTGTTGTTGCCCTTTTCCATTATGGCAACATGTCGTGTTGATAAACATGTGATGTGTGTTGTGTCACATTCCCTTTTTTATTTCACAGATTGATGTCAAATCTACACGTGTTTGCTTAGTTTTCCGTTATTTTAGCTGTCTATGACGTCATTCTTCGATCGAGTATTTCTTCATGTCATCCCCTAGCTAGAATATTTATTTTGTATTTTTCTGTTAGTTCAATTCGTCTTGTGTATAAACATATATCGTTCATTGCGTCACATTTCCTGTAAGAGGCACTGTGTCCCGACAATATAAACATATACTCGGCTTCCAGGCTAATTTGCTGTGAATTTACTGACTTGGACGTCTTTTTTGATTGCAGATTTCGTTATGTCCTCCCCAAGCTAGGGTATCCTTGTTGCATATTTTCATAATGTATATGTTTCCTTTTAACAAATACGTATAGCTTATTGCGTCACATTCCCTGTACAAGGCCCAAGGGTCTGTAAATTATATCCTATTTTCAGTGTAATTTTCTGTGACTTTACTGTTACTGACGTCTAATGTTGACCGGCTATTACTCTATGTCAACCCCTAGCTTGGGTATTGTTGCTGCGTTTTTTCATTAGCTATTTTAATGTTGTTTGCAAACATGTATAGATAATTGCGTCACATTCCTTGTATGGGACACATGGACCATAAAAAAATACCGGACTTTTATGATAACTTTCTTTTTCTTCATTTTAATTGACGTCTGTTTTCAATCAGAGATATGCTTATGTCATCCCCAAGCTAGAGTGTTGTTGTTGCCCTTTTCCATTATGGCAACATGTCATGTTGATAAACATGTATTGTGTGTTGTGTCACATTCCCTTTTTTCAATCCACAGATTGATGTCAAATCTACACGTGTTAGCTTAGTTTTCCGTTATTTTAGCTGTCTATGACGTCATTCTTCGATCGAGTATTTCTTCATGTCATCCCCTAGCTAGAATATTTATTTTGTATTTTTCTGTTAGTTCAATTCGTCTTGTGTATAAAAATATATCGTTCATTGCGTCACATTCCCTGTAAGAGGCACTGTGTCCCGACAATATAAACATATACTCGGCTTCCAGGCTAATTTGCTGTGAATTTACTGACTTGGACGTCTTTTTTGATTGCAGATTTCGTTATGTCCTCCCCGAGCTAGGGTATCCTTGTTGCATATTTTCATAAAGTATTTGTTTCCTTTTAACAGATACGTATATCTTATTGCGTCACATTCCCTGTACAAGGCACAAGCGTCTCATAATTATATCCTATTTTCAGTGTAATTTTCTGTGACTTTACTGTTACTGACGTCTCTTGTTGACCGGCTATTACTCTATGTCAACCCCTAGCTTGGGTATTGTTGCTGCGTTTTTTCATTAGCTATTTTAATGTTGTTTGCAAACATGTATAGATAATTGCGTCACATTCCTTGTATGGAACACAGGGACCATTAAAAAATACCGGACTTTTATGATAACTTTCTTTTTCTTCATTTTAATTGACGTCTGTTTTCAATCAGAGATATGCTTATGTCATCCCCAAGCTAGAGTGTTGTTGTTGCCCTTTTCCATTATGGCAACATGTCATGTTGATAAACATGTATTGTGTGTTGTGTCACATTCCCTTTTTTTAATCCACAGATTGATGTCAAATCTACACGTGTTAGCTTAGTTTTCCGTTATTTTACCTGTCTATGACGTCATTCTTCGATCGAGTATTTCTTCATGTGATCCCCTAGCTAGAATATTTATTTTGTATTTTTCTGTTAGTTCAATTCGTCTTGTGTATAAAAATATATCGTTCATTGCGTCACATTCCCTGTAAGAGGCACTGTGTCCCGACAATATAAACATATACTCGGCTTCCAGGCTAATTTGCTGTGAATTTACTGACTTGGACGTCTTTTTGTTATTGCAGATTTCGTTATGTCCTCCCCGAGCTAGGGTATCCTTGTTGCATTTTTTCATAAAGTATATGTTTCCTTTTAACAAATACGTATAGCTTATTGCGTCACATTACCTGTACAAGGCACAAGCGTCTGTCAATTATGTCCTATTTTCAGTGTAATTTTCTGTGACTTTCCTGTTACTGACGTCTGTTGTTGACCGGCTATTACTCTATGTCAACCCCTAGCTTGGGTATTGTTGCTGCGTTTTTTCATTAGCTATTTTAATGTTGTTTGCAAACATGTATAGATAATTGCGTCACATTCCTTGTATGGAACACAGGGACCATTAAAAAATACCGGACTTTTATGATAACTTTCTTTTTCTTCATTTTAATTGACGTCTGTTTTCAATCAGAGATATGCTTATGTCATCCCCAAGCTAGAGTGTTGTTGTTGCCCTTTTCCATTATGGCAACATGTCATGTTGATAAACATGTATTGTGTGTTGTGTCACATTCCCTTTTTTCAATCCACAGATTGATGTCAAATCTACACGTGTTAGCTTAGTTTTCCGTTATTTTAGCTGTCTATGACGTCATTCTTCGATCGAGTATTTCTTCATGTCATCCCCTAGCTAGAATATTTATTTTGTATTTTTCTGTTAGTTCAATTCGTCTTGTGTTTAAAAATATATCGTTCATTGCGTCACATTCCCTGTAAGAGGCACTGTGTCCCGACAATATAAACATATACTCGGCTTCCAGGCTAATTTGCTGTGAATTTACTGACTTGGACGTCTTTTTTGATTGCAGATTTCGTTATGTCCTCCCCGAGCTAGGGTATCCTTGTTGCATATTTTCATAAAGTATTTGTTTCTTTTTAACAGATACTTATATCTTATTGCGTCACATTCCCTGTACAAGGCACAAGCGTCTCATAATTATATCCTATTTTCAGTGTAATTTTCTGTGACTTTACTGTTACTGACGTCTCTTGTTGACCGGCTATTACTCTATGTCAACCCCTAGCTTGGGTATTGTTGCTGCGTTTTTTCATTAGCTATTTTAATGTTGTTTGCAAACATGTATAGATAATTGCGTCACATTCCTTGTATGGAACACAGGGACCATTAAAAAATACCGGACTTTTATGATAACTTTCTTTTTCTTCATTTTAATTGACGTCTGTTTTCAATCAGAGATATGCTTATGTCATCCCCAAGCTAGAGTGTTGTTGTTGCCCTTTTCCATTATCGCAACATGTCATGTTGATAAACATGTATTGTGTGTTGTGTCACATTCCCTTTTTTTAATCCACAGATTGATGTCAAATCTACACGTGTTAGCTTAGTTTTCCGTTATTTTAGCTGTCTATGACGTCATTCTTCGATCGAGTATTTCTTCATGTCATCCCCTAGCTAGAATATTTATTTTGTATTTTTCTGTTAGTTCAATTCGTCTTGTGTATAAAAATATATCGTTCATTGCGTCACATTCCCTGTAAGAGGCACTGTGTCCCGACAATATAAACATATACTCGGCTTCCAGGCTAATTTGCTGTGAATTTACTGACTTGGACGTCTTTTTTGATTGCAGATTTCGTTATGTCCTCCCCGAGCTAGGGTATCCTTGTTGCATATTTTCATAAAGTATTTGTTTCCTTTTAACAGATACGTATATCTTATTGCGTCACATTCCCTGTACAAGGCACAAGCGTCTCATAATTATATCCTATTTTCAGTGTAATTTTCTGTGACTTTACTGTTACTGACGTCTCTTGTTGACCGGCTATTACTCTATGTCAACCCCTAGCTTGGGTATTGCTGCTGCGTTTTTTCATTAGCTATTTTAATGTTGTTTGCAAACATGTATAGATAATTGCGTCACATTCCTTGTATGGAACACAGGGACCATTAAAAAATACCGGACTTTTATGATAACTTTCTTTTTCTTCATTTTAATTGACGTCTGTTTTCAATCAGAGATATGCTTATGTCATCCCCAAGCTAGAGTGTTGTTGTTGCCCTTTTCCATTATGGCAACATGTCATGTTGATAAACATGTATTGTGTGTTGTGTCACATTCCCTTTTTTTAATCCACAGATTGATGTCAAATCTACACGTGTTAGCTTAGTTTTCCGTTATTTTACCTGTCTATGACGTCATTCTTCGATCGAGTATTTCTTCATGTGATCCCCTAGCTAGAATATTTATTTTGTATTTTTCTGTTAGTTCAATTCGTCTTGTGTATTAAGTTATATCGTTCATTGCGTCACATTCCCTGTAAGAGGCACTGTGTCCCGACAATATAAACATATACTCGGCTTCCAGGCTAATTTGCTGTGAATTTACTGACTTGGACGTCTTTTTTTATTGCAGATTTCGTTATGTCCTCCCCGAGCTAGGGTATCCTTGTTGCATTTTTTCATAAAGTATATGTTTCCTTTTAACAAATACGTATAGCTTATTGCGTCACATTACTTGTACAAGGCACAATGCTCTGTCAATTATATCCTATTTTCAGTGTAATTTTCTGTGATTTTACTGTTACTGACGTCTCTTGTTGACCGGCTATTACTCTATGTCAACCCCTAGCTTGGGTATTGTTGCTGCGTTTTTTCATTAGCTATTTTAATGTTGTTTGCAAACATGTATAGATAATTGCGTCACATTCCTCGCGAGTGACCCAATAATCATTCAAATATACCGGACTTTTACGGTAAGTTTCTGTTTTCCATTTTACTTGGCGCCTTAGAATACATATTTTTTTATGCCATTTCAAAGCTTTCGTATTGATGTTGTACATTTATGTTTAGGCATCATTTTACTTTTTAAACATGCGCTTTTAATTGAGTATTAAGATTTTTTTAATTCGAATAAATTTGTAAAGTATACACATATTAGCTTATTTTTACATTCTGTAACTGTTTATGGCCTATATATTCATTACTATTTTTATTTATGTAATCCCCTAGCTAGAGTATTGATGTTTCATTTTTAAATAAGATAAATTTGTATTCATTGTAACGATATGTAGTTCATAGCGTCACATGAATTCCCTGTAAGTGATACAGATATTAAACAGATTTTAAATCTAATATAGATATGTTTTCAATTATGTCCCTCTATCAGCGTTTCACTCACCGTTGGGGTATCATTTAATTGTAGTATATCCCTTGGAAATAATCACTTTACAACAATAATTTTTGCAACATTTAAGTAGAATTTAAGTTATCTGTTATAATTTAGATTAGAGTATAATATTATATACTTTTAATAATGTAATACTAAAAACGTGTTGTTGTTGTTGTTTTTAATTATATTACGCAAAGAAACGCTGGATTTAAATAAGTTTTAATTACAATATAAATTTTATTTGTTATTTATACGATTGGTACTTTTAAATAATAAATTTTTATCGTTGTAAATAGTTTGCGTTAAAAAACGCATGTTATACCCACCTTTCTTAATGTCGGCTGCTCTAATATTTCTTCGGCTACCCTGAGTTAATGCTTGTTAATGCTTGTTGCTTGCTCCGATAATGGCTTCTGCAGTCGGAAGAGTTGATGAATTTGTTAAAGATTATTTAATATTTCGTGGACTTTCCATAACTTTGAGAACATTTGAAGCAGAATTGAAAAATGAAAAGGAGAAAGGACTTCGTGTAAGCTCATTTTTAAATGTGTATATAAGTCGAACTTAATGGGGGTGTGTATGGCGTTATCATTAAGTTGACATTTGTTCGGATTGCACGGTATTCCGGATAATAACGCAATACAAATGATAACCCTAAAACTAGCATTTTTGCTTTACTTTAAAATAAATGAGATGTTATTCCGTTTAAACACTTCTTACCCCTATGCTTGCACCATTTTGTTAATAACCTATGCTAAATTCACAGTTTCTTTTCTTGCACATTCAATATGTTACATGTAAAGGATGACATACTTATTAGAGACCAACCAGCAGATAGTATAGATTCTGATCAGACAACTCCCAGCAGGGAGCTGGCTGATCTGCTTCTATGATGTTTACCAAATTCTTACTAATACATGAATATGAGGCTAAGTGTTAGTAGAGTATTACAGACTAGGACAATTCTTAGGTACACCACAGACTTACATTTGAATCCTAACCATCCTGGAAGGAAACGATTACTGACAATTATAAAGTCTTTGGTGTGACCAAGCAGTGATAAAACACATTGCCTCCCAATCAGCAAGCAGACACTCTAACACTAATGAGGCTTGGTGAATGAAATACCAGTGCAACTTCTACTCTCCTCCCAACTTAGACATTAACATTCACCCTGAATCTCATTCCTGGTTCTACCCCACAGCATCATGGCATACCACAACATAAACAGACTGCTGCAGTAGGTCATGGCACCAAATGTAACAAGATTGTAAAAAGTTCAACTGAAATTCAATCTGCAGACCTCCCAAATATGAGCAGGTTGCTCCACCAACTGAGCTATAGAGGCTCTGTTAACAAACTACAGTGAAACTGCTATACTGAGCTATGCAAACTCCCACCTGGTTATTACATAAAACTACAGAAAACTAATCTGTGGTCAATTTACAACAAAGAGGCATTGGGGTCTGTTGGCTCATTGGTAATATGCAATGCTTACAAGGGCTTTCTCAGTGGGAGGTGTGTCTGCCACATGAAATTAACAAAATTGTTCATCGGCTTTTTTTGTGTTTCTTCTTGTGTATGTATAGGTCATTAAATGTATGACAAGGTCATTTGATAATTACAACAAATACTAACATTTCGAACCTAAAAGGTACAAAGTCTAATTAATTTTTCTTATCTTTTATGTCTTTTACCAACAGAAGTCTTTAATTACTTATTAAGTCTTCCATGTAGAGCCTAAATTTCAATTTTTAACCTATGTAGGAGAGAAGTTTTATTCCACAAAAACTTAACGTAATGGAAATAGTCAAGATGTTTTGTTGTAATAGACAAAAGGTTCAGTTATCTTGGACACATCTTTGGAAGTTGCTGATTTTGTTTTCTTATCCTTCTCATATCCTGAAATACTTGGAAGACCTGTCTGTTTATGTCTTAGATTTGTCTGCAGTTTGATATAATGCCAAAAATATAATTTTAATTTTGGAACCAATTTTGCATGCAGACACATGGGCCACAAATTTGTGCCAAAGAGACAAAAGGTTCTTAGTCAGATTTAATATTTCTATATAGAACATATCCTCATCATGTTCACAAATTAACTATTTGAAGGTTTACAACGTCTAACTGTGGTAGTAGTGATAGACAAAGGTATGCCTATGCAAGGCCAGAAATAATACCCAACACCCACAAGCACAGATATAATATTGCTTTATATAGGGCTGATAAAGTCAAAGTGTTGAATACCACCTAATTATAAGAATATTGGATTCACTTTTTCAAGTTAAGTTTTGGTTTAAATTATTAATGTTTTTATCTCTTTACATTCAAATGCTTATTGCCATGTCTGTTTTCAGGTAGATAAAATTGTGGAGCAACTGCAGTACTACATCAACAACTATGACCTGGCTAGCCTGCGAGAATACTGGAACTTCCTTAACTCCAGATTGTTTTCCAAACTAGAATACCAGTACATGATCAACATCCGCAAGCTTGAAATAGGTCTTTTAAAGCTGTACATTGTAAATGCATCACAGAATAAGCAGCCTGAGAAAGTGTTGGAATTCTTTGATCGAATGGCAGAGGTGTTACAAACACAGCCAGAGTTCAAGGAATGGTTTGGTATGAGTATACATAAATACTTGGATATTAAATATCAATACATAAAATATAAATTTATCAATATAACATTAATTTTCCATTATAAATTGTACAATGGGGTACATTGGTGAAATGGAAATTGTCTCCATTAGTTAATATCCAAGGAATTCCAAACAGTAGGTAGGTCCTTGTAGTTGAAATTCTTGGACTTTATCGCCTGTTCTTTTGTAGATATTGCAATAACAAACAGTGAATTTCTTACTTTTGCTTAAATATAAGCTTAAAATTAATTTAAATACTTATAGAGATATGTTATTTAAAAAAGGAAATGCACATGTTTATTGATGTTAAATACTTATAGAGATATGTTATTTAAAAAAGGAAATGCACATGTTTATTGATGATGGTTAGCATGGGTATCATGTAAGGCAGAAAAGTCAACACACTCCAGAGAGGACAAGCATAAAAACCGAGTAGAACAAACGAAAGGACCTACTTGCATTAGACATTTTTCAGGGGATACTGTTCATTAATGTCTCTCATTGACAAAATCAGGAAGCAATATCTGTAGTTGTACTAAAGTCATGCATTTTCCTAACTTTATGCCACCAGACATATGGAAGTAAAACATTTTATTCTAAGCTGACATTAAAGTATCTTAAAAAAACTTACATTGAGAAAACTTTGTACTCCTTATGTCTGACAAACTGAAAGATTAATGATGCAAATTTGGAGCTTTTTATATTTTCTTTTGCCAAAACCTATTCATTAAATAGATAATGATTTGTTGTTGTTTTTTAAAAATGTCATCACTTAATTCCAATAATTTCTTAAACCTTAGATTATATTACAAAATATTCATTTTTTGCTTACAGCTACATTAAAAGATAATAAAAATATTGCTGTTGATTCATCAGCAAATATTGTAGATCTGCAGACTGGCTGCACTGGATCTACAGTATTTGCCTTAGTCTTATAAATACATGCTTAGTAGCCATTAGAGTTGAGATACATGTAATGTTCAATGCGTAATAAACAAACCATTTTTAAAAAAAAATCAACATACCTTAGATTTTGCTTTTGTGCCAGCTACAAACTCCAGCATTGATTAGATTGTAATGAAATAATAACTCTTATATTGCAGCATTTCCATTCATCCGTGCTCCAGAGGAAAATAGCCACTTTGCTACTTACTTCACAAGACAATGGCATGATACGTTCATTCTATCTCTCCATAATCTACTCAGCGTGATTCTTCATTCTATGCATATCCTTTTTTACATTTGGATAAATGATGTCTTCTTTTTGTTCCCTTTAGATACTTTTTGTAAATAGTATCCATATCAATTTCCCTACTGCTCAATATGTGCATTGATGATTTAGAATCAAAGAAATAGCATATTTTTTAAATACAACCTTGAGTGTGTGCAGGATAGGGTGGCATTGAATTTGAAAACACGTAACTTGTACACATATATATATATACATAACTTTTTGTAAGTTTGAGAGGGAATAAATACCAGTATGTGTTTTGAGAATTTCAAATGTGGGAAGGTCTTCTAGCTAACCTGCATCACTAAAATAACTGGATGCCACCATAATAACCATAATTGTATTGCTATGATTAATTTAAAAATTCAAAAAGGAACATGTACTTATATTGGGGTTGCTTATATTTTAGCAACTTGAGGTGCTGACTTGCATCTTTATTCCATTTCACAACAAGGCCCCATTTCAGAAACATTTCTCAGTTACGGTTTTGTTCAAATTTTAACTACTTTTAAATACTTCTGACGGCTCATAGTGTTAAAATTTCAATTTGTTAAACACCAATAATGTTAGGGTATCAAGATATTATAGCTATTTAATCTGAGTGATAACTGAGCAGCAGTTTGAGCTTGAGCAAAAAACATCAACTTAGAACAGATTTTAAGGCAGGTTTAGGCAAAAACTGTAATAATAATTTGGGGTCATCATTCAGCTTACCTACTGTGTGTCTTTGTTTTTTTCCTAAGATGTTTGCCTGATGACTTCTTCCTGCATTAAAAGATGTTGCTGTTCTGATTTCAATATGACTTGTGATTGAGACAAACCTTGACACATTTTTACCTGAACCTGTCCTTCTGAACTTCGAGGCAGACCTGCGACTGCTGTCAGACCTACAGAAGGAAAATGAGAGGCTAAAGCAACAGGTAGGGCAGGAGTGAAAAATTCATGGACATAATTTGTCATTATATATTGTGCATATATGTTTCTTGGCCTAAGTTTTAAAATGTTTTGTTTCATGAAATGTGAGGGTTTGAAAATGGTCATGATTATCGTTAAAAAGTTTTATAGCAAAAGGAAGAAAAGGCTTATGATGAACATTAAGATGTATGGCCACAGAAACAAAAAGCATATGAGAGCACCTGGAAAAAAAAATATTAAAGGTACATAACTCTTCATTAGGCAAAAACCTTTTTTTTTTGTTATAAAAAGTCAGGTTTGTTTAGGTAAAGTGGCCAAGTGGTTATAAATGCCAACTTGTAACTTCTCAGCTCGTCATCACATGGGTTTGAGTACCTGTGGGGACCAGTTTTACATGGGATGGTCTTTCAGCTGACTTACTGTACGTTGATGGTTCTACCCAGACATATGTCTGGAGTTTTGCCATCAATAATAAGCTAAGACATAATTGAAAACATAATTAACTTCCTTCAAGCTTATCTCCCTTGGTGAGACCCCCGACACAGGTGGCAGCCGCGTGAACAAGTCTTGGGATCGCAGACAGTCTGATCACAACCAGATGGAGCTGTTGTATGACTTCTCATCCCTTGGAGAGTGAGTATAAATAGGCAATACTTATTCTTAGTGATTTGAATAAGTATCCTTAATTTATTATAGCAACATTAAACATATTGAAAAAAAAAATTCATGACTATATAGTTTAAATCTTAATTTCATAAATCTTCCCATCATTTAATGCTTAGGTCTGAGTTCTAGTCTGGGCAAACATTTTGATAATATGAGGTAATTTAGCATACCTTATTCAAACCAATATATTGTTGAGGGGTTTCTTCATCTAATAATTGCACCAAATTATCATAATGACAATTGTACTATTGTGACATGAATTATTTAATTGTGTCATATATGAATGTCCTCTTCAACTGTTTCTGACCAGGGATACTGCCATTCAGGAATCTTCGTCCAAGTCCCCCAGGAGATTTCCCTTCCCCTCCTCGCCCTTGAACATTGGGAAGAAAAATGACCGCGCTTCCCTTGCTTCCACTCCGAAAAAGGTGGAAGGCCAGATCAAAATGTCCAGCCTCCCTAATCGAGAAGTCAGGTCCAAATCTGGTGGCAGCAAGCTTCTCCCTGTTATCACGCGCCAGGCAAAAAAGACAAAACCTCTGCATGGGAGTCATTCTGCTGGTAATGACCTCAATCTATCAAATCAGAGCTCAGAAGTGATGGCCGTACCGAAGAGCGGAGAGACTGCAGCCACACAGCGACTGAAGAAGTTTGAAATGACCAAGCAGGAGAGGAAAGAACTTCTAGAGGGAGCTACGGATTCAAAGCATGCGAAAGATGAAAAGGTAAGACATTCATGGTTTAATTTGGTTAAGGAATAGACATACTTAACCATCAGCCTTTAACATTTACTAAATTCTTACATATATGCTTACAACTAAAGGGATAGATTGCTGGACACAATACTATAGACTCAGTGCCACACCTGTAGTGCAGTTGGTACTAAATCAGCTTTAGGTACGAGAGGCCCTGGTTCAAATATGGGCAGCGACATACCAAAGTCATTAAAATTGGTAGTTTTATAGCTCCCTTATTAACGCTCAGGCAAATATAAAGGTATATCTACAACTGGTTGGCCTGGTGTCAATGTGACTGGGTGTGGTATCATGTCGGGTGTTTACAGCATGCTTTACATAGTGACAGTGGCTTTATATTTGCTCCAAGTGGGCACCAGAAATACTATTGGTGGGATGATAAATGCTCGGCAGAAGATCCAGCAGGAGCTGGCTGATCTAGATATACACTGTTTGCCTAAGCTAGGTCAATTTATGCTTACCTGGTAAAAAGTTCATTGCTTATAGAATAAATAAATAAGAATAAATTTTAGGCAAACTATAATCAAGCGAAAGGGTTGATCTACATATCTACATGTTTCAACATTAAGTGACAGCTCCTATAAGAAAAATATCTATTTGTAATATGTTACTGGTATATCTTTAATTCTAAGCTTGTTAAATTTTGTGAAATCCACATGCTTAAATATTTGATTTTTACTTAAATGTGTGTGTGTATATATATATATATATATATATATATATATATATATATATATATATATATATATATATATATATATATATATATATATTGCAAAACATTGATCATGGAGATCCCAGCAGGGAGCTGTCTGATCTAAGTCTACCATTTTTGCCTAAGCCATGTAGATAGATGTTTGACAGGATTATGGTTAACAAAAGTGACATTAACAGTAATGTTTGTTGTTGTTGTTTAAAAACATTGTCATTGCTGCAAAGTAATTACCAATTCACTTACCAAGTCAATACAAAGTATTTTCCATTTGTTTCTTTAAATAGCCAAAGGTAGTGATATTTTTGTTGAGTTGTTGTGGCCATAAATTGTACTTTCAAAACAGTACATACTAATTTTACCTCTTGTTTCTTGTATTGTTGACAATTTAAACCTTGTTTTTATTGATTGCTACCTTGGCATTTTGCATACATTTGATCTTACTGTCAATTTCTATCTGCCTTTACTAACATTTACATTAGCTGTATGCCTGCAAGTTAAAATAAAATTGCCTGTACCTGCTTTTCAACATTGTTTGGGCACTCACTACAAAACCCATGGTAAGATAATGTTTTAATTTACTTCCAAATACTTGATTTGAGTATTTTGGAATTCTCTTCTTTTTATTTTACAAAGTTTTCATATGCTACATATATTTTTGTGCACACTTTTAAACTCCAGTATATGTCTTTTTATCCATATGGAAACAGACATATTTCTGACAATAGACTGACATGGTCACGGAATATTTCTGTTGATCCTTCAAAATCCTGTTGCCAGACTTTCAAGGTTCTTAATGTCAATACTGGGTCAACAACAGTTTCACTTATGTACTAGTAATGCTGTTAGAGACAAATGTGTATTTATTTGATTTTGCTTATTTCGATACTGATTGAAGGAAAATATAAGCATTACTCATTAAGGTTCTGGACCTGTAATGGTGACCTTCCACAATCCTTATAATGATACTGTTTCTTGAATCTGTACTATAAAACACATCTTTCGGTGAATTTTTTAAGGAAGTTTACCGTTTGTAACTCAAGTTATGTACATTTTTATAAAGTGACCCTTGATTTTCAAAAACACCGTAAATTGTGCTGGAACAAAAAATAAAAAAGTACCATTTTTTCAAATTCTACTGTTCTATATTCAAATTTTAACCAATTTTCCTGTTACACAATCATGTCATGATAAATCAGAACAATAAGATCACACTTTGGACAAATACTTATAAAAATACAGAACTTTGCATACATGTACCCCCGAGCAAAAATCCGAGTTTTTTGGGTGTGTTTAAAAATATACTCTATCTATAAAAGCAAATATCTCAAGTTTGAAGCTAGTTAGACAAATACAACTAGTTTTAAAATTTTCTGCAATATGAACTGCCCATAATATGAGATTTTAAAGGCATTTTACCGTTCCTAATAAAATTTACAGAACTTTGCATACATGTACCCCCGAGCAAAAATCCGAATTTTTTGGGTGTGTTTAAAAATTTACTCTATTTTTAAAAGCAAATATCTCAAGTTTGAAGCTAGTTAGACAAATACAACTAGTTTTAAAATTTTCTGTAATATGAACTGCCCATAATATGAGATTTTAAAGGCATTTTACCGTTCCTAATAAAATTTATAAGAATTTGTAAAGGTTACTTTAACCCTTTCACTCATAAAGTTCTCCTAAATAACCATATGCCTAATGCATAACCAGATGGCTTATCAAGCCACCTGGCATGCATAGGTAAACTGGTGACAAAGGTACTTCAGGTTCATAGAGCATTATTGGTTTTGTGTGGGAAGCTGACAGTAGTTATGTTTAAGCTATTTTTTAAGCTAGAATGAGTTATTTAATCATATTTATGTAATTAAAAAGTTTATTCAGAAATAATTTTTCTTTCTGATGATATACTTTTCATGCATTTGAGGTTATATAAATTGTTAGAAGAAAGGTTTGAATAAAACAAAAGAAATATGTCATAGGCAATTTCTTTATTTTATGTTTGAAATATTCATTAATTGCTATTGTTTTTTATTTAAATAACAACATTTCAATCTGATTCCCCAAAACAGAAAATTCTGACTCAGTGTCACTACCAAACAAAATATCATAAGCATCAGGCATACTTCTGAAGCAAGATAAAGTGAGACTATCAAAAAATATTATCAAACAATTTGTGTACAAGATCTTTTTCAATAGGTGTTTACGATGCAGCGATTAGAATGCTAATGAACGAGGCAATCAATTGAAGCTTAAATACCTTCCAAGTTGATCCACAGAGCAATAAAACATTTTGCCCCTTTCATTAGTCAGTGGGTTTTATGATCCAATGCTGCCCCGAAGCAACAGGGGGTTCCGGTAAGTCGGCAAAATTTTTCAACATCAAATACTTCACTTCCATTTATTGTGAAGGAAGCGGATGTTTATTACATCGGCATACTCGGTTTTTACTGTAAGGCTGACCATGTGAGAGTTGTTGCGGTTTAGAAATGGTAAGATTTGCCAGCGAGTGTAAACAATGGAAAATTCCATTAGGGTGCTCTACAAACTTAGCAAATTGTCACAATTTTTTCAGAACAAACCCCCTTTTTTATTTACTAAATGTATAAATAAAGGCTTAATCTTACTGAATAAAGATAAAAGAAAGACTTTACATGAAGTATTCACTTATGATTTTGCACTTAACTTTGAGGGCGCAATTTCGCCAAACTATGGAAATGACAGCATAGCGTAAAATCGCGTATGCATGAGCCTGACGCACAACGCCAAAGATCGCCAAACTATTAGCCTGACGCACAACGCCAAACATCGCCAAACCATGAGTGAAAGGGTTAATGAAACTGCAATAGCATTTATAGCGAAAAATAATGTCAAAATGGTCAATTACAGATTATACTCCTTTATACAAAAAAATCACCTACAGTTGGTATAAGAGATGGAAATATGTATGTAAAACTCTGCATTATTACATGAAAACCTTCTCTTTACTGATTTTGGCTGGCTTGAGGGAAATATTTGAAATTAACCACTTTACACGGTTTTCGAAAAAATCCGACAGTTTAGGAAAAACTGAGTCAAGCACTCTTTTGGCATTAGTCACACTTGGTTTTCCCTCACAAGTTTGACCCCTGAACACATTTAAAAGTCCATCCTGGCCATCCGGAGAAAACATCAGACGAAGGTGAGCGAGCGTCAAACCATGTCGCTTACTCTCGCAGTTAGCATGCGGAGGAATATTTAAATCACAAACACAAGATGAAACAGTGCATTTTTCACCTGTACACAGGAAACCAACACAATAGTTATGATACACTTCAACTTTACATGACTTTGTTGTCGGTTAACCACTATTTTTACAATATCGCCCTCGACGATCACGCTGTCGAGCTCCCGGTTCCCTCATTTTTTGAGAAATGGGTAACCCAATGACGTCATGGAAAATCCATATCACATGGTGAAAAACTACTAAAAATAGCAAATACGAAACTTTACGACGAATGCTATTCAAATAAAACCGGATAATACCGAGTGCCGATGTTTACCGAAGTTAGTTACAGGTCCAGAACCTTAAAAACAATATAGTAGCCATTAAGTAACTCATTCTCCATATAAATATCTTTAACCATCCTATCCCATTGTTAGCTACATATATTCTAAGTTTTCTTTTAAAATTAATACTTTCATGTAGATACAAGTCTGCTGTTGTATTATAACTAGCTTGTTCATCTTGTCAATAGTTAGGTCATTATTTGAATATTGCTATACAATGTGCAATTATCATGCTTCTTGGCTGTTAATTACTGCTTTGCTTTATGATCACATGCATATTGACTTTGTCATGATCAGTAAACCTTTAAACATTGAACTCCATCCGTCTGTGCATTTGTTAATTGTTAGTTTCTTTTTTGTAATATATATATATATATCTTAGGACTCAGAAAAGAATCATTAATTTGTAATGGTAAAGTGTAAACACTTGGCAACACTTGATTTCAGCCTGCTGGACCCAAACCAGACACCACTCTACAGCGGTCTATATCAGAACCTGCCAAGGATCTGCACTTAGATAGAAAGTCCACACCTGAACCAAAGGTTTACATTATATAGCCTATCCCTTGGAGGGTGATACATTGAAATACTAACTCAACAATGGGGTATATCTACTGAGGTATTAGATAAATAGATGGTTGATATTTTGATGTATCACCTCCAAAGGAATTTTTTTTATTATAGCAAACACTTTACTCTTGAAAATAAAAATATGGAAAAAAGTTAAGAAGACACATCAGTTATAATACAATAGGACAATGCCAGTAGTTCATGGACTTGACTTATTTTACTGAATGTTGTTTTTACCTCTGCAAGGGTATTAGTTTGGCATATTTTATATGCACAATTGTTTTGGGTTGTATTTATAGGATTATTGTTAGTTGTAGCTTAATATGGGAAACAGTTGTTCTATTAATAAAAGAATTAAGCAGTCATAAAGAGACAAGATAACTTTGTATGTAAAAAAGAATATTCAGGTAAGTCATGAAACAAATTCAATTTTCATATACTGGTAGTCTTTGCATGGCAGCCAAATTAAATCTATTTTGCTGAGTCTGCTTTGCATGGTCACCTGACATAATAGCAATTTAACTCTTTGTTTACTACCGGCAGCAAATACTGCCATGGAAATGTTAAGCCTATTTCACTGTCGGTAGTAAATACCACCTAACAATAGGGGTTTTCCCCAACATAATAATCTACTCAAAATATATCGATAATGTAACTGCCACTGCGCAAGCTTATACTAGGGACATTGTTATATTTTTGAACTATTCTGTTTTGGTGACAAAATAGCCAATTTCTTTGAAAAAGTTGTCAATTTTGTGAACATTTTAAAGTCTCTTGAGTTTCGATCATGTCTGACAATGGGTTTGAAGATATTTTAGCATCCAACAGCAATGGCGATGAACTTTTAGGTTTAGAATTCGCCAATTTATATGACAACGATGTTGAAGAAATTGATCCATATGACATCGAGATCGATGATGGAAGATTTGAGAGAGATTCACCATGAAATATACAAGGAGGAATGTGATTCTAGTTTTGAAGCATACGACTGTTTGTGGCTTACACCATATGCTCTGGCCTGAGATCCAGGTGAATTGGAATTCAAAAGACCTCATATTGCATACTACTTCACAGACTGATAAAATGGTGGAAGCAGCTTTTTTATGTAATTTGTTAGAAGTATGTTTAGCAAATGCAAAAGTAATTTTCAAAGAGCTAAATTCTAACCAACATTTGAAAGTAGAAACATTTAGACTTGCGGTCATATCTGGATCGTTAGAAGGTTACTAGCATCAAGCTAAACCAGTCAAAAGACCAGTCAACCTGTCATCAAGATTAACACAACGCTTCCCCAGCCTAATCCCAAGAGGACCAATGGAGGCCGAATTCTAACCCTGACTGCGAAGTTTGTTCTAACCAAGCAGAAAAGAAAAGACATCAAACGCCATATATTTGTCCAAATTCTGACATGCTACTGTGTCCCTATCCATGCTTTAATGGGTATCGTACCTTCTAAAACTATAAAGTAACATGCTCAAAAAAGGCTACATGAGTGATGGAATAAAAAAATGTGTTGGTTAAGACTAAAAAAAGACATGTAATTAGACCATTAACAAATAGATTCTCAAAATTATTGATGAAAGGTTATTAAAAAAAACAATGTGTGCTTTTACCTCAAAATATCAGTATTTAGAAGAATAATGGTACAAGTGTTGTTTTGATGATAAGTTTTGGTCATTGTCAATAATTGCAAACTGCCTGAGATGGAAGAAAATGTATAGTTTATGTAGTATTATGTTTGTATCAAGCCACTGTAAGGTTACTAGTTGCTTAAATAATTGCTTAGTAGCCCAGTAGTAAACAATGTGATTGGTTGCCTAGCATGCAGGTTATTGTATGTTCAGATAGAAAACTGTTTTAAGGTAAACAAAAGATTGATTTTTTTTCAAGACATTTCTCCTTACCTGCTAACCACAAAATAATTTGGCAGATAAAGAAGATCTAAATCATGGTGTATCAGGAACTACACTATGTTGTGTCTACTCTTCTTGTAAGTTTTGCTAAAAGTGTTAGTAAGTCACTAAGAATTAAGCTTGTTATTAAACCGGTGCTAACTCTGGCAATCCTGTTGTTTTATCTTACCTTTGACAGTTTCATTAGTCATTGAATTGAAAGTGATACTAAAAAGCTAATTCATTTATAAAATTCAGCAGCTGCAAATATTAAAAAGAAAGAAAAGAAAAAAGTAATAAAAGTACAAATTAAAAAATGTCTGGTTTTGTACTATTTGAAATTTGGACCTTATATAAGGCAGTGCAACGAGCTACTAACTGCATCACTTTAGTCTTGATACATGGTTGCTTTATGTAGTTTTATGTTACATTGCAATTGGCAAAAGATATTAACATTGAAATTTCAACATGACATAAGTTATGATTTTGACTGGTTGCAACTGGTGGTTATCAGTTCATTTGGATGAAAATCTGTCCAAATGAGCAGTAAATTGCTATTGTGTTGGTCAGTCTTCCATGCCATATACATTTTTTGGATTATTTTGTACCAATAGCACTGTTTTTCCTGTCTAGAGGTAGTAGAAATTTAACAAATGTAGCATGCTAAGTAATAAAGTACAAAATTGGAAGATGCTGTGCATGAATTGTTTTGCTAATGTAAATACACAGATATGTACTTATAGAATGTAGTATAAGCAAAACATTTGTCATCAGTGTCTTCAGTATATTTAGATCACCAAACTGAAATTGAGTTTGAGATTTTCTACAAATATTCATCATAAAAAAGTAACTTCAGTCAGGTAAAATTAATGAAGCAGGACTTTGGTTCCAGCAGCATACGTGTATTTGGGTAGGCTGAGGTAGAAGCACACAACACACACGTTTGATTCCTAACTCTGAATTCCTTTCTTTACCTATGCTTTTATTGTGTGAATGTTTTCAAAATAGGGCATCCTTTTGTGCCTGTTGTACATGTATCAATGGAAAAAATGAAATGTTCATTTACTACCCTTCTTCTTAAGGGGCTCTGGAGGGAGTCATGTTACAAAAATTCTTTTTTCTTTTTACGGCGTCGAGCAAAGCACAAGGCCATGTAGGGATCATTCTGGGTTTACTTTCAGCACCGGACAAAGCTGCAACAAGAAGTAGCTCATAGACAGGTTAATTGGTGTCATAGCTTCAAGATTAATTGATGTTTTTCTATTCATAACCATTCCAATATAAATGATGGTGATTGATGCTGTTATTGCAAAGTAAAATGATGTACAATTAAAACTTGTGCTAAAAGTTCACATTATTTCAATGCGGAAGAAGACAGTAACATTTATGAATGGATGGCTTTGATTTTTCTAGATGTAAATATTAAGAACTGTTTTTAAATATAAAGAATTCTTTTTTAGATTTAAGGAAAATTCTTCATTTTTGTCCAAAAAAAAAATCTTTATGACTACAACACCAGATGTCTTTCCAAATGTGTATGCACTCCTTAAAAACAGAACTAAACAGTACACACATATTCTCAACTTGTCCATTGTGCACACAGATGAATCCCTGTTAACAAATTTGTTTTTTATACCCTTGCATTTTACCTTTCAATATTTAGAGAGAGCAAAATAAAATGTACAAGGCATAATTGCACTTTTTTACTATAATTACAATTCATATTACCTGTCAATTTCTAGGGTGTCATCCAATCAGCTGTAAGTGAGGAGTGTGTGACCACACCCAGTTACATAGCCCTGAGTGAGAACACGTCGGAGCTGCAGTCATTCCCTCCTATCAACACACCCACTGATGAGGCCCCCGTCACTGATTGTGGTGCAGACAACACTGCAGATAGTAAGTCTGGCAACAGTTTCAGAAGGTTTTCTTTCTTCCTACCTTTGGAAGAATAGTGTAGGGACATACATGTTACCGTTGTCTGTCCCTTTGTCATTTGTGGTTAACATCTTAAAGGACTTAAAGATGTAATTAGGTTTATATTACAAGTCAAATTTGTATTAAGCAGCCACCCAAGGGACAGTCTAAAATTGGCTGCTAAATGTAAAATAGGATATTGATTGTTTGCCTATTACTTTGGGCACTTATGTTGATAAAAAGTATTAAATAATAGATCTACAAAGTACTGTTTAAATAGATATTTAATACCGGTACTACAACATAACTGCTATTTTTGCAGGTCATCATATGATTTATAATATTAGAAGTGTCCCACTAAGTCAAAGAAAATATTGTCATGAGAAGTTTGGTCTCTTCCAGTACAAAGAATACCATTTTATTCACATTAAAGTTTTCTGAGTGTACCAAAATCTTTGTCCAATTGTAATGACAAAAATCACTGAAAATTGTACATATATTCGGGCAGCAAGATTCCGGAGGATGTGAGTATTTAACTGTTTTTTAAATCAAATACAACTGACTGTTTTTAAGTTATTCATTTGATTTAGATATTATATAAAGCTGTGTTATTTACATCATAAATATAAAAAAAATGATGAGGCCAATTGTATTTTAGTTTAATCAATCGAAATGTTATTTAATAGCTGTAAACTGTCAAAAGCAAGAACGGTTTCTTAGAGTCACAAACTTTAGTTGAAACAATTTGAAAATAAGTAACTGTTGAATCAGATAAAGTATTCAAGTATATTGCAAATAATCATTTGTTAACATGTGGTGAAATTATTTTTTCATATTTAATTTAGGTTTACTAATATATTCCCCAAATTTTGTTTAATTATATATCATAAATCTTACTTGTTCACCAGATTTCATTTATTCTCACTCTTTTCTGAAGTATTTCTTGTCATGCCGTGTTAAAATTACATGGTAATATATTTTAAGAAATTCTACTAAGTATGCCCAAAAAAGACATGTTAATTGTGTGGTGTATACACAAGCACTCATAATATCTTCCACTGACCAGTAATCCACACCAGGTGTGTCTAGGCATGAGGGGCAGATAAGTCCCCCACCAGGTGTAGGGGATGACTGAGGAAATTCCTGTTGGGGATGACTGGTTAATCGGGTGTACGACTCAGTGAGTTTAAAAAACCCAGCTAAAAGTGTGTTATTAGACAAAGTACATAATTCAAACAAGGATCAACAAAAAAACGATACTGCAAATATTTTATCTACAGGTAGTAAATTTGGTGGTGTCAACCAATGCATAAATTAACTTGCACATAAATTAATGCTCCTGCTTCCTGTTTCACTATCATATAATTATACCGAACAGATATTGGATAAGACACTTACTTTGCTCCGACTGCCAGATAGATAAGGTGATAACTAGAAATCAATCTTAATTGGGAGATCGGGCAGTTCAGTGTAATTATGATGACAAGTGGGTGAAGAGCAGGAAATTAATGGTTACATATTCATTGCATGAACACAACTGATGATTGACACAATGCTAAATGGCCGCTAATTAGGAAACAATTATAAAAGAATTTACCAAATGAAGAATTTGCAGAAGGCATGTGACCAGATGACAATTAAAGAACAAACTGCTTGGGAGGACCTGAACTGACTGCTTACAGCATGGTGTCACTCTTAACATGTGACCATTAGCACAAGTTTATGTTCTTAAAACACAGATTTAGTTTCATCTTGGATCCCAGATAAATTCACTTAATATACAGGCAGGCATTACCCTTTCTAAAGTTATTTTAAACAAGAAGATGGGAGGGCCTTTGTTTTCTGTGGACACATTTCTTGTTTGTTTAATTTCCTCACTTTTTAGCTCACCTGAACTTATGCTCAGGGTGAACTATAATGATCATCCGGTGTCAAGCGTCCATCAACATTTTCTAATGACATCTACTCTGAAACCATTGGGCCAAATTCAACCAAACTTTCTCAGGAGCTTAAGTAGGCAGGGGGAAATGAAAAGTTGTTCAAATGATTTTAATCCTTCAAAAAATCATGCCAGCCAGAGATGTGACCACTTTCCATATATGGCTATATAGGAAAATTAGTAAATTTTCTTGTCAGAATCTACAAGTGCTAGAGCCTTGATAATTAGTATATATGTTCCTTTGGTGGTCCAGTATCTAGTTTATTTAAAGACATTTGACCCATTAAAAAACATGGCTGCTAAGAGTGTTTTCATTTTGTCTTTGTGGCAATATAGGAAAAATTGGAAAACTTTCTTGTCAGAAACTACAAGATCTGGGCCCTAGAATATTCCTTACATGAAGGATAAAAGAATACATACTCACAAGGGAGAGAGCTTCTACTTTTCTTTCATTTCAAACATGAGTAATAGAATATTTCATGGTTGCATTTTCATCAAGTTCTTCCATAATATTTTAACACTTAGCTTGCTCAAAATCAGTTGTCAAGGATTTTGCATATAGCATAGATCCAGATCAGCCAGCTCCACTTCTGTTCAGAATCAACATTATTTGCTGCCAAGTTACTATATGAGTCTTGTTACCTATTTATAATGTTGATTCAGATTTTGTAGAATTTAGTATGTGCTAAGTGTCAATATTATGATATTTCAGGTGTTGGAAAGCCCTTACTACTGCTAAGCCAAGTAAGTATATGACCCAGTTCTGGCTCTATTTCTTCTTCCAAAGTGAGCCACATACTTTGCATTGACACATTGTACAATTTATTAACCAGTTTTTCAATGAAAATCCTGGTTATTAGATTGGGCTATTGCAGGCAGGCAGTAGGGCGTCATCAAATAGAGTGTTTCCGGTCAATAACTTCAGTTTGGATAAACCAATCTAAGGGAAACAGTCCAGATGTAGCAAGCTTGCATGAAGACATAGCTTGGGATTGGATTTGGGGCCAGTCTGGTCAAGGTCACTGTTACTAAAAATAGAAAAATACTCTTTATAGTCAAATAACTTTAGTTCGGATAAACCAATGCACACTCCTGTTTTTCTTTAATTTCTAATATCACAACCATATAACTGCTGCTAAAATTTATTGTTTAATCCATGAAAACCTGATTTCGTGGCATTGCCACGTATCTTGTAATTTTATTTTTTATGTGTGGTGGGGAGTGGGTGGGTTGGTGGTTCATCTGCAGAACATAAAATTGTGTAAATCTTGCTCTCTAGTGCCATGTCATACTTGGCCATATTTTTTCAGATTAACAATTTGCATATTTGCTGTTTAAGAAATTATATTCTGTTAGACCAGCTGCAATAGCTCAGGTGGTAGAGCTTGCGGATTGGGAGGTCGTGGGTTTAAACCCCGGCCTGGTCAAACCAAAGACTTCAAAGTTGGTAATAGTGGCTTCCCTGCTAACGCACGGGGCTAAGGGACAGCATTTTGCTTGACTCGTCGGTGTCAGTATAATGGACCTGCCGGGTTCGTTTTCTTGGCACCTCATAAGTGCCCCTCTGCTATAATGATAGAAATGTCATTGAACAGTATCAGCAAAAAATGCCGGCAAATCCCCAATCCTTGGTAAACATAGCATAACAAAAAATACACCAATTGTAGCTAAAAGATTCTGTAACTGGACTTAATGTATGAAGTAGATATCAAAACAAACAAAAGTTCCAGATTATAGAAGAAAGTAACAAACTAATCTGTGTGTTCTAGGAGGAATTTTGTGAGCATCGTTTTGCAGTATCATATGCAGCATTCAGCAACAGTGGACAATATGTGGCCAGTGTGGATGTGGATGGAGTTGTCAAGTATGTCTCTCTTGTCATCACTCATGCTGTAAATTATTAGGTTTGTTTCTGCTTACATTTAAAAGGTGATTTTCTAAATATGGCTTCTTCCTCTTAAGTGTTTAATTGAAATTGCATATTGCCCTCATAGAAATATTGCTGTTAAAATCCTACCAGCTAAAGTGTGCTGTACATATATAACCTGTGTCAGGGTGTGGACATGGAGCCCCCAGATCTCCACTGCCTCCACGGTGATGTCAAGGGCAGCCTTCCTCTCCCTGGAATGGGCCAGCAAGTCAGATAGATGGGTAGGTGGTACACAATAAACTTAACAACACACATTAATTAATGTAAATTTTTTCAAACAAAAAAAGAGCAACCACCACAATACAATATAAAATATGAAGTTTATCACACCTTTAAGCTAAAAAGATAGAGCATCAGCTCCAGGCAACAACCGCGCTTAAAGGTAGCATTGACACATTCGGTATAAAACTTGATAGCATTTCTGAAAACCCCACAATTGAACATCCACCTTGGCATCTCCGTTCCCCTGATGTGAATTTAGAACTCTGTAAAGATAAAAAGTTGAACTCAGATCCTCTGATTTTATGATCTGAAATTCTCGAACTCCGTGGTAATATTCTGATCACCTTCATATATAAACTGATAGTTCAAAGACAGACACTTAGGTTGGCTGTGCCTCCGTAAGTAATAGTCACTGCATTAAACAAAGACTTCCTAACAACTTGTCTATCTTCACCGCTGAAATCCAGTTTAATTAATTAAACCTAACTTCCGTGCCAATGTCTCTACTTGCAGAGAAAGTAGCAAAAGAAGACATAGCTCTTACCCGCTGTCACATTGGACATACTAGATTTACTCATTTATATCTTTCAAAAAGAGAAGTTCAATCTGTTTGTGTTCCTTGCCAAGAACCACTGACAGTCAACCATATTTTATTACAGTGTATCGACACAGACCATATTCGGTTGAAGTATTTTAATGTCAATAACATGTACGAACTGTTAGGACAGTGTCGGATTCTAAACTTGTTTGCTTCTTGAACGAGATTCTTAATAAGTTATTAATTTTTAAACTGTTTATTTACCAACCGAAATACATTTTTAAACCGGTTTATATATTAACCTATTTTCAATTATAGTTCACATTATTTTAACCTGATAGATTTTTGTATTTTTCTCTATTTTACTCACATAGTATAGTTTTAACCTGATTATTCTCGTTTCACATTAAACTTTTTTGTATTGGGCGCCGTATGACCTGTTAGAGTCGGTGTGCCGAAAAACCCAAATCAATCAAAATAAAGCTCTGGCAGTTCTAGATCAGAGATTTGGTGTAAGTATTCTCTCTCTTGAGCTTGAGCAAAGGTAGTTACTCATCTAGTCAGCAAGGTGTCTCACTGGTGTGACTGAGTATCATGTCAGGTGTTCACAGCATATACTCAGATCAGTTAGTGACTTATCATAATAGTTCACAATAGGCATTTGAAATTTTTCATAAAAAAATGCATTTAATTGTATCTTCAAACAATGGAACAGTAGTAAAAAAAATATTGACCTCCGCTCAATACAATTATATTAAACTAAAGCAGCAATGCCCATAAATCATGAATGATGTTACTATGTGATGCTGATTAACTGCCATTATCTATCTATCAATTAAATTTTGAATCAGAAACTCTGTATTTCTTGTAAAAGTTCTGACCTATAAATTGGGTCTTCAGTATATTCCTTACATGCTGAAATGTGAACAATTTGCATTTTCTAATTTTTTTAATGCTTGGTGTTATATATTACAGCTGTTGCTTGGCAACAAAGCCTCCAACATCCGTCTATTTGATGTGAAGGAGATGAAATCATTCTACGAAGCTTCAGGAGACCCAAACTTTCCCAGGTAAAATATTTCAACAAGAATTAAACAACTTTTTTTAAGTTAAATGCACCAAACACTGATAAAAAAAGATTTTCTAAGACACATATCATTAGAAATAAACAAAAACAACTTCTGTATAGTCTGTTAGTTTCCATGACTGTAATACATGTTTACAAAACCCTTCATGTAAGAAGTAATTATACCTATTTACAAAACCTTCCATGTAGTGAGGTAATCATATCTATTTACAAAACCCTCCATGTAGTGAGTTAATCATACCTATTTACAAAACCCTCCATGTAGTGAGGTAATCATATCTATTTACAAAACCCTCCATGTAGTGAGTTAATCATACCTATTTACAAAACCCTCCATGTAGTGAGGTAATCATATCTATTTACAAAACCCTCCATGTAGTGAGTTAATCATACCTATTTACAAAACCCTTCATGTAGTGAGGTAATCATACCTATTTACAAAACCCTCCATGTAGTGAGTTAATCATACCTATTTACAAAACCCTTCATGTAGTGAGTTTATCCTTCCTATTTACAAAACCCTCCAGATAATGAGGTAATGACACCTGTTTACAAAACCTTCCATGTAAGAGTTAATGTAAATGTTTACAAGACTATATGTTTACACTGGGGTTTTTTCCCACCCATTTGTGAATGGGACTGGATCTGGTCAAATTATGAATTTCATTGTTGTTTATTGTGAGAAAACAAGTTGCAACATCGAACAAATTGTAAATTTCAATAACAACAGTGAAGTGATGTTGTTATTAGCTCACCTAAGCACATTTGGCAGTCATTTTGGATTTTAATGTCCTCATTGTGATCACCATTTCAGCATTCAAATTCATGTCGTTAGCATCTGTTAAATAAAAAAATAACTGCACTTAATATCAAGAAGAAATAGTATTTTATTCTTTCTTAGGTAGTAAACTGTGCTTTAGACCTACTCATTTTGCAATAATCTTAGCATGAATTGACTTGGTGTCATCACATTCACTTTTAAAATTTCATCTTCATCCAATGATACATAAGAAAGTAATTAAAAAAAAAAAGATAAAAGTCATTTGCTTTATTCTTGCTTTTGATTTGACTTTTGTCATATCCAAAAACAGTCACAGTCAATTATATATGTCCAACTCCATTGTTATACAATATGATTTAAATTCTCAACTATAAAACAATACTTTTTTGTTTTCATTGTTACTGTACATAAAATGGTGGAGTAACATTCTGTCACATTATTGGTTCCAAGATTTAGAAGATGGGACCGGCCGCATTTGCTCAAATGGTAGAGTGTTGGCTTGCAGATAGGGAGGTCGCGGGTTCAAACCCCGTCCGGAAACAAAGACTTTACAGTTACCGGTAGTAGTAGTGGCTGTTCTCCTAACTCTCAGAGCTAAGGGGACAGTATTATGCCTGACTCGTCAGTGTCAGTATAATGGACCGGCTGATTGTCCCTTGGCTAGTGCCCCTGTGCTATAATAATAGAAATGTCGCTGTACAGTATCGGCAAAAATGCCAGCAAATCCCAATTCCATTTAGAGGATGCAATTATCAAAAATTGATATATCAGATTAATTTATATTAACGGAAAAATTTCAGTGGCTGTGTGGCCGGTTCAGATGTTAAAATATATAATTAAATGATATATTGCTCCCATACATATTGCATCATTTTCATGACTTGTTCGTTGAAGGAAAAAAAGCTGCTACAAAACCCTTCATGTAAGACTTACTAAATGCCCATTCCTGTTTCAGGGTGACTGGACTGTGCTCGAACCCAGTGAGCCCAACATTTGTGTGCTGTTCGTGTGCTGACAAAGGTAGATCAGGCTCTGGGACAGACATGGACAACCTGTCTGCCTCAGGCAGGTGCAAGTTATCACTCTGGGATCTAAAAACCATGAAATCAGAGGTAGGTCCTATTCCTTTTTAATGTGGTATTGGATACTTTGCTTCTATCAGATACATAATAATGCCAGCATCAATACCATACCTGTTACAATAGCATATTGATGTTTGTGGTAGCTGGAAATAACTTCCGGCCATATGCTGCCATAGTTTAATTACTGTTTTACTTAAGAAAACTCTTTTCATTTCTGAATTGGTAAGCCAGTGTAACCTTCGAAATACTTTAAATGATTTTATCTTTATTCTTAACCTGACTGTTTAAGTCCTGATCTTTACACATTTTGAAGATTTTGCTTATAGACATCAGTCCTGCTCTACAGTCATTTGTGTTTTTTTCTCATTAAAGTATTTTGTGATCAGTTCATCATGAAATGTTTCCTATTGTAATATGCCAGTTATTATATCATTTATTTTTGCTTATGTGATTCCTTGAATTAGCAATTAGTAGGGCATATTATGTTCCATATGTTGTATACTGCCTTCATTATATTTCTGCATGCTAAAGTACAAACATTCTTGAGATGGAGGTGTGCATGGCTGAGTTGTCACTGACCTGTACTCATCAGTCCCTCACCACTTGGATTTGAGTTCCGGTTAGTGCGAGAACTTTTATGTGGGCAGGATTTCCAGCTAACCTGTGGTGTGCCAGTGGTTCTACTAGGGATGAGCACCAGTACTTGGGAACCGGTTAGTCCCGGTTCCTCGAGGTATCGTATACTCGGTAGCGTTTCATTTTTATGGAACCGGTTCTTTTAAACGATTCCTACATAATCTTATTTGCCTAACAATTTTAAAAGCTTTTAACTCCCATGGAAATGGTAAAAACACGCCGAAAACTTACAATTTTAAAATGATACTTTTGGTTTTACTCCTCGCAAAGTGTGTGGGGTATTGAGCAATTACGCCTATCCCTCTAGGCGATAATTGATTGTCGGTCATTTCCGTAGCCCATCGCTTACTGCCGAAGCAAAGCGGAAACCGGTTCGTGTAAAATCGGCTCCGAGGTATTGAGCGTATTGAGTCATCCCTCTGGGCGATAGATGATAGGCATACGTCATCCGATCGTCGTAAACAAAAATGCCGGGTAAAAGCTTGGCAGTATTTTAACGATTTAAACGGTGAAGGACGGTGTAATTTTTGTCAGAAGGTTATTAAAGCCAAAGGAGGGACTACTTCAAACCTCATCAAACATTTGATAAAATTTCTAATAAAAATATAAAATACTGCACCACTAATTGGACATTCATACTAATACACTGTACACTGTACACAATACATCGTACAATACTTTACAAAATTACAATACCTTATTTAAGTTTGTCAATGTATACATTAATTTTAATTTAGATATTTAAAATATTAGACAAACACTGCAGTGTAAAAAAGTAAATAGTATATAGCTATTGTTTTTTTCTTTCAAAAGGCACTATTTCCTGAAATTGGTCTGAAGGTTAAGAAAGAAATAACAGAAAAGAAATCTGAGAGTGAGATATGTACACCATCAAATAGTACTACATCAAATCTCCAAAGCATTTTTGAAAGTGATGATGAAGATGGAGATGTTCTTCTAACAGCCGTGTTTGCCCCTCCTACTTTAGAGAGTATAGATACATGGAAAAAGTATCAATAAACAATAATCCTTTAGATTCTAAATATCTCTGCGTACAGTCCAGCAGCGTTCCCAGTGAACGTGTCTTCAGCACTGCTGGAGACACAGTCACTGCAGAACGCTCAAGACTTGACCCAACCAAGGTTGATATGGTTATTTTCTTGAAAAAAAAATGTTAAAGAGTTTTGAACTTTTGACTACTTGTTTACTTGACAATCATTAAAAGGGAAAAAAAACTGTATGAGAGTAGTTGTTTTCAATTATAGTCAATCAATGGTTTACAATTACTTAGAAAAGTAACACTTGTTATCAACTTACCCTACCCTGTGTAGATCTACTATAGTATGTAGATCCTTTACTGTTTATGTGTGTATAGTAATTGGTATCGGAATCGGTAAGAATCGAAATCGGTTAAAAAGAATCGAGTAGGTATCGGAATCAGTTAAAATCTAACGATACCCATCCCTAGGTTCTACCTAGACATAAGTCTAGGCTCTTCCTCCACCAATATTTAACTGGACTTTGCATCAGTCTCATGAAAGAAAAAACAAAACAAATAAAACAAAAATTCTTGAAATAAAAAAAAGTAACAAAGCATTAATGAGAAGTATAAAGAAAACAAGCATATGAAAGATGATGGTTCTAATTACAACTGTACTACTATGTTTCAGAAACACTTGCCTCTGGAGTCCAGGTCCGTGTGTATCAGCACCATGATGTTCAACCACAATGGCCAGGTGCTTGTCACTGGCGGGGATGATGGTCATATCAGACTCTTTGGTATGTTCATTGGTTCATTGGTCATTTGATATTTAAACTGTTGTCATTTTTATTATTGCATCTTCAGAATAATGAAGGAATCTAGAAAACCCCAGATGAATCTGTGTAGGACTGACCACAGGTCCCTACATCTGGAGAGACATTTCACCTGATTGAAATAGTGTGCTACCTAACTGAGATAGTATGTTTAACATGCTGTTTACACTTGACATGACACTACATCCATTACATCATTCTTGCACCATTTTAGATTCTGATATGCCTTGCCCTTGGCTGCTTGCCTAGTAGTGTACATGTATGTATATGAGGCAGCAATTGACTCTTCCTATGCTTCATTTTTCATCCCATAGTAAGAATTAAGTTATTTGCTTGAACTTTCACACATTGGTAGCAGAACATAAAACTCAAAACTGCAGAAATTGTGCAGATCCTAATCAAATAGCACAGAGTGGGAGCTTTCTGATCTGGATGATCACTATGTATACCTGCAAACTTATGCTTAGCTGGCTAAGTGTTAACCCATGTGTGCCCTGTCTGTCTCCCCCAGATGTTTTGCAACAGAAGTGTATAGCCCACTGGGAGGCCCATCAAGGTGGGCTGAGATCCATTGTCTTCTCCTCCGACTTTAACACATTCTACAGTCTGGGCTCAGATAACAAGGTACGTCTGAAATCTTTTATATTTGTTTATGATCCAAATTTCTTTGAGGAATGAAAGCAACAATTGATGCAAGCATATGAATGCATTTTTTAGGTATTTGAATGATTAGAGCAACAAAGCTTTGTTTTTTGTTGACATTGTTTAATTTTAAATAATGTATATCAAGTTAAGTATCCAGCTTCCCTAAATATTAATAAATAGATGAAAGAGGCACTCTTCAGATTGTCCTGACAAAATGATTTACTTGTGCCACAACCTGTACAATTTAATCACTTTTGACTTATTAGCACATTATTAAAGCACATTATAAAATTGTGAAGGCAGTTACCAAATAAAAAGAAACTGCACACATAGAAACATACCCAAGGTACTTTTAATGAAAACGTCTATTATTTTTGTTATTAACTGTATTTTTCTTCTTTCTCACTAACTAGATAAAGTTATCTCATAATATATCTAAAAAAAAGACATGGTGAAAAAATCTTTATCTCACATGGGTTATTTTAAATAGGTAAAGCACTTGAAAATAGTATTTCTACACAATTCAGTCTGCATAAGAAAATAGTAAAAAAGGTAAAGAAATATTTTCTTATTACAAAAGTTCTTGAACAGCACATATATGTCTTTTTTGCTTAAATAAAATGTGAAAGTACATGACATTTTCGTTGTTAACATCATTTCCTTTGGC
Organism: Sinonovacula constricta; assembly: GCA_007844125.1. Lineage (NCBI taxonomy): Eukaryota > Metazoa > Mollusca > Bivalvia > Cardiida > Solecurtidae > Sinonovacula > Sinonovacula constricta. Next base: position 14,963,993 of record CM017569.1, on the reverse strand, counting down.
CATTTAACAAGATTTTTTATGTTAAGGAGCAAACACGTAGGCCTAATTGGCAGTTTGTGCAATTTTTTCTTCTTTAAAATTTACTAATATATAACTATATTTTCATTATGATTAACACATTATTCCTTACACACAACAGCTCATTTCAACTTGTTGTGCTAAGCTTATATTATAGGTTATAATGTAATTATGCATAAATAATCCCAATAAAATGTGGGTTTGAGCTTGTAGGCTAGTGAGAAAAAAAATCAATCATAGGATTGCATGTGAGATTGGAAGATCCAAACCTTCAGGTTACCTAGTTCAATAGCTAACACCTGGGTTGGGATCTCACATGCATTCCTGTGCTATGTTCTGGTAATATCAATTAAATCTTACGTTTTTATGTTAACAATGTTAACAATTCATGCATCAGAATCCTCGGAACTTTCAGATCCAAGATAATCAAAAGATTTGAATGCTGAAATAAATTCTGCTATCCCTAATTTTAATAAATATTTAACTAACAGATAATTGTACATTAACCAGGATAAAATTTACTTTTGTCTAAATTATGTTTACTGGATCTCAGTTAAACGTTATAATTATGTTTGTATCTATGTCTGTAGTTAATTATACGTAAAACAAAAATGCATAAGAACACTATGTCAATATGTTCCCAGCTGAAGGAATGGAGTGTCCATAAGAATGCAAGCTTGATTCGTGAGCACTCTATTCACCCTAATGCTGTGCCCAGTGTGCAGGATTTTGAAGGTAAAGAGGCAACTGCTGGAAAACTTCTTGCGCTGGACTCTGATGGAGCATACTTGCTTATGTGTGCTGATGAAAATGCTTCTATCTATAAGGTAATGCATCTGTTCTGTTTACTTTTTTATTTATAACAAGTATTTCAAGTACGGTACCATTTTTACAAAAGAACAGTTTCTCAGCAAAGAGCTTAGTTTATTTTTCATCTCAGACTTGGGGAAACATGCGGGGAATCATGCATCTGTTAAAATTTGTTGAACAATATTTCTGCTGGCCCTTTTCAACCAAACTTCATCAGAAGCTTTAGTGGGATTGAAAAGTTTTACAAAATTCATCAAAAACCATAGCTCTCAGGGGTGTGGCCATTTTCCACATATGGCTATATAGGAAAACTTCTTACCAGAAACCACAAAAGCTAGAGCCATGATAATTTGGTATACATCTTTCTTCGATGGCCCTCTATCAAAAGTATTTAATGAATTTTGCTCTGTCAAAATATATGGTTGCCACTTGCGATATTTTCCAGAGATAGCTTTGTAATAAAAACATTGAAACTGATTGTCCAAATGTTGCTTATGTACATGTATGACAATTTTTCTGACCTGTTTAAACATTGCTGTTTCATGCTTACTACTACTAAATATCTATTTCATTCAGATGAGAATATAAGGCCATCATGGCCCTCTTGTTTAATATTCACCATATATATGAGAATTCAGCCATTCAGTGGTGTGGCCCTTGTTATGCTAAAATAAATTAACTGTTTTATTTTATTGAATACTGCTTTCTTGATTACAGAAGCGCCAGTCTGGTGTGTTGAGTCAGTTGATGGATGTCAAGATCTACTCCCCTTCAACGGTCACAACCCTGGACTGGTCACCTAACATGGACACTAAAGTGTGTCTGACTGGTTATAAAGATGGGCGGCTAGTTGTCACTACTTTATTGTCACAGTAACACACAATAAGTTTATACTTATCATGCAATGATGTTAATACCAAATAATAAACCTTACTATTTTGTGAACAAAATACCTTTTCTGATATCAAATTATATTGCCTAAGACTTAGCAAATGGGGAGATCTTGATCAAACAGCTCCAATTCTTGATTAAATAATGTTATCTGGCTAGTTGCTACAGTCTAAATTGGTGTTGTGTTGATTGACAATTTGATAAACAATATATTGAGAGAAAAAATCTGTGGGACCAAAATTGTTGTATATGTCATTTGTTTAAAATGTTCTGTATAATGTTTAGAAAATATTCTGTTAAATAGTTGTTTGCACATAGACTATATTGCACTGTTGCTTTTATACCTGATAGTTTGTTGATATGTGTCATCCTTTTTATTTGTGTTGAAATCACAAACATATAACAAAACTGTTTATTATGAAGGAGAAAACAATTGTGATTTACCATAAGTTATGTGAAAATCTGTTTGTAGAAACCATGCATGTCACTCACACCTAAATCTGGTTTATTGGGTCTCAACTAGATGAATATGTAATAACCTGTTGAAAAAGACTTCAGCAAAGAGAGTAGATCTTAATCAGCCCACTCCACTTAAAAGGCATTTCTATAAACAATTATCATAATTTTGAAAAATGCCATGTGCACTAGAAGCAAATCAATTATTATGTATATGTATGTTTAAATAACTTTGAGTTGTACACCCATGCCACTCTACTTGTGTTAACATTTGATAGGACTTTATTTGTGTAAATTTATATTGCTACTGTTACTTCTGTTCTGGGAAAGAATGTTCATTTTGCGAGGTCTTACAGTTGACCAGCCATGTGAAGTGGTTCTACACTGGCATTTGTCAAAAGTCTCCCCCTACCTAGGCTGTCTTGATATGTGTTTAATAATTTTTATGCTATGTATTGCAATGTAATTACGTGTCAGGGAGTGTTGTTATTGTGTGTATATGAATGCAGTCAACAAAGTCTACTCTATTTATTTGTACTAGTAGTTAAGAGCTAAACGTTCCCCATGTGCAATACTATTTAATATTTTTGTTAATTTTCTGTCAATAAAGTATATGAAACGTATTAAAACATGTGTGAATGGATTTCCAGGAAATACAGTAATTGTATTAAATGAGACAGATTAAACAAGGTCATAAATTCAGCCAACGATAAGAGCAGCTATTTCATACCATCTGATTGGCGGTATATAGCAGTCACACCGTTCATCTGACCGTAGATCTGTCTGCATACACTTGAGGGTGTGTTGGTATAACATTTACAAGTGTAACCAAATGATTAAGATCGAAGTCATATTTGAGGTCAGTGTATCTTCGGGGACGTATGTCAGTCCAATAACATTTTTCTTTTATCTGAAGATAATGTGTAGACCTATATTATGTGTTTATTACTTTCTATGCAGAACACATTTTATCCATATTCACTGTCCCTTCGTACAAACAATAAAATAAAAGTCAAATTATGTATCAATTTAATAACACAATTACACACCTCAATAAATAAACCATACTCGTACAATGTGTCTAGGAATCTAGTATTTCATCACAAGGCAAAAGGCACGCCATCTTGTAAAGAATCTGTGGTAAAGTCTTGGTTGAAAATAAGACTATTGTTGATCTGACACTTAATGTAAGTTATGTCCTTAAATCAATTAACTTTTAACTGGTATGCTAACGCTGAGAATTGGGAATACCACAATGCTAACGCTGAGAATTCTACATTGCTAACTCTGAGAATACCAAATTGCTAATGCTGAGAATTGAGAATACCACATTGCTAACGCTGAGAATTGAGAATGACCACATTGCTTATGCTGTTGATACCACATTGCTAACGCTGTGAATTGAGAATAGCTAATGCTGTTGATACCACATTGCTAATGCTGAGAATACCACATTGCTAACGCTGAGAATTGAGAATACCATAGCTGAGAATTGAGAATACCACATTGCTAACGCTGAGAATTGAGAATACCACATTGCTAACGCTGAGAATTGAGAATACCACATTGCAGAAGCTGAGAATGTCACATAGTTAACGCTGAGAATTGAGAATACCACATTGTTGACGGTGAGAATTAAGAATACCACTTTGCTAACACTGAGAATTAAAATACCACATTGCTAACGCTGAAAATACCACATGGCTAACGCTGAGAAGACAGCACGAATACTCGTTAGGGACGGAATCAATGAGCGGATCGTCTGGTTACCTGTCTTGTTCCAGCTTGACCATGTCGTTAAAACAGCACTTGTTCAGAGGAAAAAAACTATTAATGATTCCGAATACAGCAGGCATATATACAGAAAAGATGTCTAGCTTGCAAAATAAAATGGCAAATTATTTATTTTTACAACGGCATCATTTAAAACACAGTACTTTATACTGTCATTAAAACACGTGATTTTCCAACTCGTCTGCAGTTAGTCCACGTGGTCTCATACATAAACAGGTAAACTGCGCGTATGAGTAAAGACTATCTAGAAACGTAGGCAACCACGCTAACACATACATTAGAACTACCACCAGCAGACATAAGCCCGTCTTGTCCGAGACGTGAGCCCGACAGGGCGCGCTGATGGCGATTCTTGTTCCCCGCACCAACAACCGGATGAGCACCTGACCCGCGTATAGGGCCACAAACGTTCCTATGGAGCTGATACCATCCAGCAGTGGTACCACTATAAACACAGATATGAAGAGCACGCACAAAACGGCGCTTATTATAAGCCAAGGGTCCCAGAAATTGATCCGTCTACGCGCCGTGACAATATAACGTCCAGCGACCAGCAGAAGTTGGAGTCCTAGCAGAAGTACCTGGAAACACAAAGTGTCAAGTCTCCATGGTATAGGCTGCTCATTGTAGCGGTCGTGTATGAGGCTCGATGTGACAAATTGACAAGTGAATACAGCGATCTCTTCCAGATACGTTAAAAGCAGGCAATCCTCCTCTTCCTCTTCCTCTTCCACACTTATCACCTCCTCGACGATCGAGGTTTCCTGCATAAGTTCTGCCCCTATACAGTCATCCTTGTTTGATGTCCAGGGAACCATTTTTACTCCTTTTACACTAAAAATTGGATTGGCACTAAAATTGCAACATAAAGACAACTGTGCGTACTAAAATGATAATACACGCCTTTCGAAACAATAAAGTTCTTCCTTTCTGATGCAAGTTCAGGTTCAGCAGTATCCTTTTAAATACGATTCCTAAGTTATCTGAGAGTCACCAAACCTGATCACACGGGCCAGCGTTTACAATTTGCCTATTAGGAATAGTTCTTATTTTAACCTAGTCTCAAGTTTTAACCTGTATGTGTCAGCATCATCGGCAAAAAATGCTTAAATTATTAATCCTGTTCCTTAGGCATCTATCAAACTCGTGCATCATCTTTGTTCCATCTTCTCTTTTTTCGTGTTGCCTGTATTCAGCTGCTTCTACAAAAGACAAAAAGTCATGTGAACATTTCTATTGATAATGTGTACTTTCTGGTTCTGTTGTCAAACAGCCGGTGGTGTAGCTCCCTACAGGCACTTTGACCTATCTTAAAAACATGTGATATCTGCGTTACAATATCTCATCTTCAAATCTGCTTTATTGCCTGTGAAGGAAGGGTTTTGATTTTTTTTTCAATTTGAAACACTATTTCGGGTCCACAGTATTGCTTTACAGTTTCAACCAATGTTATGGCTCTATTCTTGAGATCATGATCGTTTTGTTGAACTCATGAGTCTTTTTTAACAGCAGAATGGTGTTTGAGTCTTGTGTATTAATTGGAGGTTTAAACATGTATGGGGACTGTAACATGTCAATACATGGTATAAAACTAGGTGATACAGGAATTGTCGACAAGTCATGTAATGAGTTTTGAGGAGTTGCTGTTGTTGCTGCAGCTGCTGTTTTGTTGTTGTTTTAGAACTCTTTTTCCAATGGCAGGAGATAAAAATAAGATGGTGTTGCTCTATCAAAGAACAAATTACATAAATACGAGGTTTAACATGTTCATCGTTTTATTTATCTCCAAATAACTACATATATATGAGCACCACTCCAGGAAAACCAGGCTTAATGACATTTTTTTTTCATTTTTCTTCTTTTAACCAAAAAATCGAATCTTTCCCTTACACGAAACCGAACGTTTTTCCCTGAGCTGACATTTAGTTTTTGACTTATAGGTTTTTCAACGAAATGATAAACGACGCTTCGGTTTAAAATTTGAAGAGATTTGTGCAGTTGTTCAATTCATCAACAACTATGCAGACGAAATTGGAATACAAATGTGGGCCAGTTCAAGCTGTACTTTCCCGTGTTAGAAGCGCTTTTTTGCATCCTAATGTTGAACTGGTGTTATGCAGTGTACATTTTACATTACAGATGTGCGCCTCTAGATTTGTTCTAACTTGTAAATAGGATGCTGGAATGGATTTATTTGTGATTTTCGCCCCGCGCTTTGTAACTTAAAAATGTATATGCGGGAAATGTGAAAATATTCTATTGTAATGTTAACATGTGAACATTTTCACTTGATATATAAAAGTTAGGATGTATACAAGATAGCGGTAATGAGCATACGCGATGTCTCATTTTACAAATTGACATTTGAAGTAACAAATCCGTGTACTGAAAGTTAGAAATAGTTATTAGAATATTGGCGGATATCCCCTTCCATAACCAGTGGCTCCACGTGGTCATGATGTAGAGGCACCTATATATCTCCCCAGCGACACAACAAAAGCAGCCATTCACAAACTGTATGCAAAAAATGTAGTCAGACTACTGATAATATCCGAAATATTAAATATTCAACATTTAATAATATCTGGAAAGCATAACTGTCACAGGTTAAAATAGCGACTCCGCATGATGATGGAAACGGCTTGTTACCGTGTGAGGAATCGAGTGTGTTGTGCTGTCAACATTTGCTTTTTGTAAGATAACCCATGGCATATAGCATTGATGTTCTATAAATAAGCAAGTTGTGTAGCTTAGTAATATAATTACGCATGTCTTATACAGGACAATATAAAAACAAGTTTACCATTGGATATTTGCTATTGTGCGTAATGACAAGGAGGCACAACGATATAGAACTAATGTGTGATGCAAGTTCCAGGGCACGCCCACATTCAAATGCTGCATCGACGCACCGACTGTGACACAACTGATCAACTCTAAGCAGTTGTGAGGATGATGATGAACTTCTCGGTCCGATAACTGGCTTAGAAATGGTTGGATTTGCGATCATACAGCCAGTCGTGCGTGATATCCCCGACATACGGTAACAAAAATAAAGTATGAAATCTATTTAAAATACCGCATTTGAACGATAAACAAAACTCGCGAAAGCAATCAGATAAAATCTTTAATGTACAATTTTACCGAATCAATTATCAGATAAACTTCATTTATTGCGTAACTAAATTCAGTTTTATTTATTTACTTACACCCACTTCGTTAGAAAATCTATTCGTGTTTATAATAATGTCGACGCGCTTTATATGGAATGCTAACTGAAATGTTTACGTGGGGAAAGTTTGTTTTTGCCGACTTTCTAAACCAGACAAAATACGGGTCCTAATTCTGCAAATTGTTATTTATTAATATATATATATATATATATATATAGAGAGAGAGAGAGAGAGAGAGAGAGAGAGAGAGAGAGAGAGAGAGAGAGAGAGAGAGAGAGAGACAGACAGAGAGAGAGACAGAGAGAGAGAGAGACAGAGAGAGAGAAAGAGATGATATATATATATCTCTGTGTGTGTGTGTGTGTGTGTGTGTGTGTGTGTGTGTGTGTGTGTGTGTGTGTGTGTGTGTGTGTGTTTATACTATTTCTTTTGTATCTGCAACTTAATGTTCAGGTCTCAACGTGCAATAAACATCTAAGATTCAGTGGCACAGTCAGTAGAGCACTGAACAGCTACACAAAAGTTACTGGCTACAAATCCTACAAAAAACAACCATTTTTTGTTTCTTTATTTTTGTCTTTGCTTCTGTTTTAATATTCACACTAACTAATGTCGACGAATTAGTATTTACTTTACCGCAGACGACTTTAAAATTGTTATGACTAAAGTAAACAACCTGCCTTTCAGTAATGGCTTCAAATGTATAATAAAAATACTCGATATATAAAACAACATTCTTGAAGTAAAAAATACAACCACAAACTATCCCGGGAGATTCAGCATTAACATCGATTCCAAGATCGATAAAATTCCACTAGAAACACAAAAAATGCGTCTTTCTTGTAAAGCATGTAAATGAAAATGAAATGTTAGTAATAATAGGCCTACGTGCGATATATTTTAATTTGGCGGACATATGACGGAAAACGCAACTACGCGCATGATATGAAAAAACGTATGTCTCGGGACTATGTCTCCGGAATACGCCCCTTTCTACCCTGGGTCCGCTGCATAAAAACGTTTTACGCATATCATTAATAAATCTTGCAAATGCTCCAATCTGGTTATTCTTATACGCTTTTAGTGGTGACTAGTTCTGACTTCAAAACGGGTTGTATATACATGAAGTTTTGGAAAAAAATATGGGGGTTTCAATGTAAAATAGATTGAAAGACAACTCTGATATATTCGTAGTGTTTTCAATAGAAAAAAAAAACAATCCAAAACGTGCACTTCGTAATAATTTATATGACCTACCGCCAAAATATCCATATTTTATTTTCTGTTCTCAATACTCACGAACTAGCATGTACGTGCATTCTTTGTTGTGAAATGAAGGCTAGAAACCTCAGGCATAAGAGCCATCCGCCCGTACAACACGGTTGCATAGGGGATCGATTCTTGGTCATGTCCATCTAAACGTCAACAAAATTACACAAACAGTCATAAATACTATTTTTTTGTAAGTTCAGTCTGAAGTTGAAATGAAATGGCAAAGACATTTAATGACATTAGATTGAAACATAAAGGCGTTGGTCCTGACCAGGCTCTCCACTATATATTATGCAGAGACTTGCATAATGTGTACAAGAGCCCTCACATATCGTAGCAGATAACAAAGAATGTAGCATTTGTTATTACAACATATTACATAAATACAGTTTATATGGCAAATATTTCCATATATCTTACTTGAACGAGTTTTTATCAGCTCTACCTCTGTATTTAGAGTTCCGGAGCTCCGTATAGCTCTGTGTTTGAATAGAACAGCTGTCGAATTCTTACTGCACGTTCGATGAAGAAACGAGGCCTTTTAAGGGGGAACAAAGAAGCCAGCGGGGACAAAGACTTCCGGCTGAGGTGATATGTCACGTGATTAAGCACTGGGGTGTGCTAATAATCCCTAACAAACGTGATAACGTCAAGCTGTCATCGTAAGTTGTAAATTACCTCCGTAAATTTTCTCAAGTTTAAGCATCACAATTATCACCGGATAACATCGGTTGTCGTGTGTGTTTGATATGGATGATATGGGAAACAAAGAAGACTAGGTAGTCAGTCATTGTGGTGTTAGGAATGATGTGAGGATTATGGGAATGAGATTATGCGACGCCGTCTTTCTATCACGTTTTGTATACCTTATGTGAGGTGTAATGCCACATTAACTGACGACCTTCTGTTCTTCTCTTTTAAAATTAACTGTTTAACGCCATTACATCTTAGGAAAACGACGTAGTTTACACAAAATAATTCAAAACAGTAAGTACACTGAACACTATCCAAAACAATACCGATTGATCCCTTATTTGCCCGAGGCTTTAATAAAAATGAAATGACTATCGCCAAGTAAAAGCGGTCAAAATCATAAAAAAAATTTGTGAAGTTTGGATGTAATTAATGTTCAGGTGGCAATGTACAATAAACATCTAAGATTCAGTGGCACAGTCAGTAGAGCACTGAACAACCATACAAAAGTTACTGGGTACAATTCTTACAAAAACAACCATTTTTTGTTCTATATTTTTGTCTTTGCTTCTGTTTTAATATTCACACCAACTAATGTCGACGAATTAGTATTTACTTTACCGCAGACGACTTTAAAACTGTTAGGACTAAAGTAAACAACCTGCCTTCCAGTAATGGCTTCAAATGTATAATAAAAATACTCGATATATAAAACAACATTCTTGAAGTAAAAAAAATGAGTTCGCCCAAGATTTAAACAATTCGTTATAATACTATTAGTTTGGTAAGTTATTATTTCACTAGGTTTTCGGCCTATATACAGAACGGAGGTAATGAATCTGTACTGCATATCATCACTACATTTCAACTTCAAATTCAGGAATTAAATTGCACATGCACCTTTTATTACCTTTATTTTCGATATTATTATCATACGCTCTTTCAACTTTCTAAAATGTATAAACGACTCCTTTCCAGATTTATCAACACTTTAGTTGATATTTAAATTATTCATGCAAGTGACTGATTATATTTAATTCGCTAAATAATCAAGTCGGTTTAATTGTAGTATGTTGCAACATCTCTACCTGAAATGAAATTGCTTTCAACAGGCAACGTCGTAAAACTTGTAAAAATGCATGACATTCAAGCATCGGTAAATAATACCGCGTGCAGATGCTTTCGTAGATTGGAGAAGGTAGTGACATACAATTCAAGTTTTGTAAGGGTCAGGACATCTATTTGGATATTATCGTGACCCCGAGTCTAGCCATAGCAACATATAATCGGCACTTCATTTCCATACAAGAGAAGTCGTTGATGCGATCAGTTTTAGTTAAATGTTTGTGTAATAAAAGTTTTGACAAGGAATAAATCTCATGTCAGGTCAAGGGTTTAAACCCAAAAGTGCATGTGAATTAAACATCCGAATCTTTAATAAGATCCTTTTGAAAACTTGTCGCGACGGGCCTAGGGGTTGAATTTGTAATCCTCCGATCTAGAGTCCAAAAACATAATCAAATGACCACAAACACTTCAGAGATGCAATCCTGCGCGCTGGCAAACACTGGAAATGCTATTTTTTAGATTTGCGGGGACCTTTACAGAAATCGTTAATGTAACTTTAAACGTTGCATAAACATTGCATCTTAAGTCAGATTTTACTATGCATATTCAATAGACCGTTCAGAACAAGAAGGAGCGGTAAGCGTAAATGTGCACCGGAAGTTGTATCCCTGACAGTTTGTTGTTGTTGATAATATTTTAAGGTAGATTATTTTGTTTTTTGACTGTATTTGCTATTATTAAGACAATATCAAGCCAAATATTAAAATATACTCTTAGGTCGTGCTAATTTTATAAAGTAATACAGTGCTGTGCGATGTTACTTTCGAAAATATTACAACATGTAATATGCGCAGTCGGAACTCCTAGGGTGATTCCGTTAAGAAATTGTAATAATAATAAAAATAAATATAAAACAGCACCTCTCGTTTTCTGATATGTCTGCGTAAAAGAAAAATTTTAGCATTAAGGGCATATTCTATGCTGCTTACTGGTTGTCTTACATATACATTTTTCTTGGATTTAATCTGGTCTTAAGAAAGATATGCGTGTACGTCGCTGTTTTCATTAGTCCATCATAAACTATTTTTTTTCTGATTATCTCTGTAATCTTACGGACACTTCAACTATGGTATGTAATCGATTAAAATCCATCTCAGACAGATAACAACATCTCTTTTGACAGATACGGAAAAAATCTCTAACGCCGATTTGCAAGCATTTTTAAAACATCAAAGTCAACTTAAATGTGAACAAACAGACATTAAAAAATCCATGTTGTTCAAATATCTACATTTAACAAAAACAAATGATTGTTTATTGCCAATGATAAAATTTATGTAGGCTTTACCGTTGATTGTTTAGCAGATTAAACTTTAGGATTGTATGCACCATGAAAAAAAATGTTAAAATATTCACGTTCAAGTTCAATCAGAGACAACTTCAGGTGACTGTTAACATGCATGTTGTTTTTATTTATTTATTTTTTATTACTGTTCATTTGTGTGTGTTTTTTAAGATACACTTTATCTTCGAAGACATTATTATACTCTTATTGCTAAATTTTTTCTACCACATTGACACCTGCTAACACGCAGTACAGAATGTGATTTACTCCCGATAGACTGGCTCATGTGAATGGCAATATTTTGCGTTATTTTTAATAAAATGCAATAACACAAGTTTATAAGTACTTCAAATACCTAAATTTAACGATATACACCACTTATGTTTATATGAACATGAAGGGAGGGCAAACAATTACAAATGCAATTTGGTCATTTTTCCATTCATTTTTCCAATTTTGTAAGTAATAGTGTCCCTTAAAGGTGGAATGCTGTTAATTAATGCCCTAGATCTTTGTGAACAGTGGAGCATAAATCCCCACTTGAAATTGCAAACCGGTATTTCCTATCTGAGCTACGCTGCAGAGATAGCTAATTTTAAATTAAGCAAACCGAGTGACAAATTACTTTTCCGATCACATTATATCGTCATCCGAGTAGTCCGCTCTGACGTTAATATATGTTTTTAGAAGACATCGCTATCGTGCTTATTTATAGATTTGGAAAGAATGAGCATTTAGAGAGATATTTTTTTTCGCTATTTGTATTGTCTGACAATGTAGAAAGTATCCAAAATCGTCTTAACTTAGACTTAATTATGAGCCTATGCAAAAATATACCTAAATTCCAGCAAACAAAAGAAAAATACCGTTTTATTAAACTGATATAAGCAAACTTTCGGATACCACCTTTAATGCAATGGATCCCTACAGTGAAATTGTTAATGCAACGAGTCCCTACGTTCTAATATTTAATGCAACGAGTCCCTACGTTCAAATGTTTAATGCAATGAGTCCATACGTTCTAATGTTTAATGTCACGTGTCCCTACGTTCTAATGTTTAATGCAATGAGTCCCTACGTTCTTATGTTTAATGTCATGTGTCTCTACGTTCTAATGTTTATTGTTATGTGTCCCTACGTTCTAATGTTAAATGCAATGAATCCCTACGTTCTAATGTTAAATGCAATGAGTCCCTACGTTCTAAAATTTAATGCAATGAGTCCCTACGTTCTAATGTTTAATGCAACGAGTCCCTACGTTCAAATGTTTAATGCGATGAGTCCCTACGTTCTACTGTTTAATGCACTGAGTCCATACGTTCTACTGTTTAATGCAATGTGTTCTTACGTTCTAATGTTAAATGTCACGTGTTCCTACGTTCTAATGTTTAATGTCACGTGTCCCTACGTTCTAATGTTTAATGTCACGTGTCCCTACGTTCTAATGTTTAATGTCACGTGTCCCTACGTTCTAATGTTTAATGCAATGAGTCCATACGTTCTAATGTTTAATGTCACGTGTCCCTACGTTCTAATGTTTAATGCAATGAGTCCATACGTTCTAATGTTAAATGCAGCGAGTCCCTACGTTCTAATGTTTAATGCAATGAGTCCATACGTTCTTATTTTTAATGTCATGTGTCCCTACGTTCTAATGTTTAATGCAACGAGTCCCTACGTTCTAATGTTAAATGCAATGAGTCCCTACGTTCTTATTTTTAATGTCATGTGTCCCTACGTTCTAATGTTTAATGCAATGAGTCCATACGTTCTAATGTTTAATGTCTTGTGTCCCTACGTTCTAATGTTAAATGCAATGAGTCCCTACGTTCTAATGTTTAATGTCATGTGTCCCTACGTTCTGATGTTAAATGCAATGAGTCCCTACGTTCTAATGTTTAATGCAATGTGTCCCTACGTTCTAATGTTAAATGCAATGAGTACTGCGTTCTGATGTTGAATGTAATGGGTCCCTATGTTCTGATCTTTAATGCCACGATTCCCTACGTTGTACTGTTTAATGCAATGACTTCACGATTTGATTTTAAATTGCTTATCTTCTAATGTTGTTATTTCAATGAGTTAACTAAGGCAAAGACTCTTGAAGTCACCATTTTGAATGACTATTTGATGGATGTCTAGCGAATTAGGAATTACATCTGATGCCCGAGACATGATGGCGTGTCGTGATTAAATCGCGGAAGAATTAGTTAAAGATTAGCTAGTAAGCAAATAAAGTTAGCCACGAATTTAGCGTGTTAGTGGATATACTTAGCTGTTGCTTTAAGTAGATTGGAGGGGCTGTGCAAGTGACTTTAAGTCATCGACAAACTCTACTCAAGTACACAAACTCTACTCAAGTACATAAATACCGTCATTAAGCAAACACGATTATAGTACATTGTTTCATCATACTGTATCGAAACACTTTAGTTAAACATGCATAAGGTTCACCTTGCTTTACATTCACTTGTGATGATGCGTTCCCAAGCTTATAAAGAACCTTGAGGGACAAGAAAATGAAAAAAAAGTGTTAAAAACAACTGAAAAACAACTGAAAAACAACAACAATATTGATGACACACATAACAACAACATCAAAAATAATAAATGGCAATAGAAAATCTGTTTTGTTTAATGATTTTCCTTGAAAGTATTTGTTAGTCACCTAATTTCTACAACAGTTTTATTTGTGCGATAAACGTTTTATTTCCAAAAAAGGAGTGCGTAAAGATATGTGGACTGTTCTGGACCGGGACTGACAGTTAGGTTTGCTCTCTTAGCAACCTCTAACACACGTGATTTACGTTTTTCTCACATCTCATTTTGTGTTTATGTCTCATTTTCCAATGGTGTATTTGTGTTTTATTATCCGCCATTATATGTCAACATGCACATGTTTTAGCCCGTTGATACTTAAACTTGAAACTTGATAATCATCGTTCGCAACATTGATTGCTGAAGTGCGTTTACACGAAATTTAAATCAGCAAGTAGAGACAAGTATTACAACCTCTTTAACGATCGCTCTTAACAGTTTAATCGGGTTTCAGTATCATTAAATGGACCCATTACTAGTATAATCGGGACATTGTTGTCAAAAAGAATAAAACCTTAGATAACAGTACGTATTGAGCTGGTATCAAGGAAAACAGAATATATTTACAATTTTTGTAATGTTATTAAGACGACAGGTCCATTCTGATTAAATATATATATATATACACACACACACACACACACACACACACACACACACACACACACACACACACACACACACACAAACACACACACACACACACTCACACACACACACACACACACACACACACACACACACATATATATATATATATATATATATATATATATATATATATATATATATATATAAGAAAAGCCTTTTCATTATTTCATATATATTTTAACATGCAATATCTGTTTATATTATTGTTTATGGATGCCGTGCTAATTGCCCTCGTATTTTATCTTTGTTAAAATCAGCGAGGTTGGTGACTTTTCTCCAGTCAGATTTTAAAAATTGTGGAAAATGATCATTTAAAAGCAGATTTACCATCTGACGTTTTTACCTCAGATTTTTTCATGTTTGCCAGAAACTTCGCATGCTGATAATAAATGACAATTTTCAATAAATAACTTCAATTATCCAGTGATTAATATTATTTTTTTTTATATATTTCTTAAGAGCTGGAGGCGAATTATGAAGCCATATTACACTGACAGCCTTGAGTTGAATCTCATAGCTGAAGGCTTGTTTTATAAAATTGGAAATGATGTACCCCTGTCTCTCAACTAAATAACAGTTTATTGTTGAATATAGGCAACAACCCGTATAACGTTGTAACTAATACATAGCTATCAATTTTTGAAAATGTGAAGTAATTTGAATACGAAAAATGTAATATTTATTTAAAATCAAAGATGTAAAAGAAATTTTACATTACCTTCTTTTCAGCTGATAGTTCGAAATCAAAAGCCCCAACATATTTTTTGCGCTCTCTTAATCCTACATCCTACAAATCCCTACCGAGAGATCTTACTCGGTATTTTACTTCAAGGTTTCAGCTTTCGGCTAATCATCGCGTTGATTGACACTTTACCTGCGTTATGCTGATTCTCACTTACACATTGTCCCACTAACAATGATTTTGACAAGCGATCATTTTAAATCTGTTTGAGCCTTTGGTTCAATTTAATAGCAACATAGTTGTTTGTTGTTTGTGGTTTGCAAGGAATCGTACGTTGCTGTCATCGCTTCTCTGTTTGCATCTTAATTTAGTTTATTGGATGAGGCTTGTCCATTTCTGCATCGAATGGTAAAATCTAGCCAGCAACAACTTTCTTTCATAATTTTGTGTCATGAATGCATCATTGGGTGAAACTGTATTAATCTTCCTATACACATCTCCATCACAAGCTCTTTGCATTTGGGAGATATCAAATTAAAATATTTTTTGCTGAAATCTGTAAGATCTGTCACTTAAAACCAGGTTGTTTGTGGGCAAGGGGGCGAAGCTTGAACTCTATTTTTAGACTCGCGGAAAGGTGAATAAAATGTATGCGTGTTTTAAGGTAGATAAGCCTTCACTGTGTATAGCATACCGTGAACACCTGGCATGATACCACACCCAGTCACATTAATTGACACCGGGCCAACCAGTCGTGGAACTACCCTTATATTTGCTTCAGCGTTAGCAAGGGAGCTATAACACTATCATTTTTACCGACTTTGGTATGTCGCGGCCCGGGATCGAACCCGACCATGAATGTTGAAAATATAATTATCATGATTTTATTTAAATTGGTGCAAAATGAAAAGTTTGAACCATGGCCGGTTTCTTCAGACTGTGCATTGGCGATTTCCGAATAATATGAACATGGTACTAAATTAACGTCATGCCAGGGCTAGAAGATTATAATGTTTTGTAAACAACCGGCCCGTTCCTTAGTACGTTTAACACGAATTGATCAGGCTCAAACGAATGCCTGTAGTTTAGATTCAGATCACCCAACTCCCGCTGGAAGTTGTCTCATCATACAGTATTAGCTGCTCTAGCAATAAGTCTGGTAGGCTATAAGTTGCATGACATTTGTAACAAATAAGTGTTGGAATGTAATATTGGTTTTAATCAAATGATGAAGGCTAAGATTTCAGAAAATGTAAAAGTGTAGGGGTCAAGACACCTGTTCGTCCGCCATCTTTGTGGTAAGGCGAATCAACACAACAGTACCGTGAAAGCGCACGTTTTTTTAATTGACCTTTACATGCAATGAAGACATTGATTAATTCTTGTAATGTTGTGTTGTCTTAAAATATTTAATCCGGATCAGATTTTTTTTCTCGATACCAGCCGTCATTACAAACCAAGGGGAAAGGACGAAAGAACTTAGTGAGAAATTTCGGACGTCATGCTTTGGCATGCAGTGCATTCATTGTAGCAAAGCGTTTTAAGTGTTTTGGATTACATAAAAAGTCAAAAGAAAATATGTATGGGGAAGTTAATTACAGTGTTAAATGCTATATTGTTGTTGTTTTCATTTTATTGTTATCAATAATTTCCATCAAGGTCATTTTTATACAAAATGTTGTCATCAGTGTCAAATAAACATGCATGTGCCTCTTATGATGTGATGAAGGATGCACTAAATTCACCCCCAGATATTTGAATTTGACCTTTGAAAATATTTACTGAGGAGTCAGTGACCATTGAAGTTCAGAGTCTGTATGTGGTTGTAATGTGGTATCCGACAGTTTGCTAATATTGTACCCATGTAACAACACATGTTACTACTATTCTGGAAAATTTATACATAATGCTCGAATAAACTTATACTTTAGTTAAAGTGAAGACTGTTATTACACAAACTTTATAGTTCGAGAGTGCGTATCTGAAAATATCGCATTAAATGTCCATTATTTTAAATCTATAAATAGGCACTTTGATGATTTCAGCTTATCAGATAGATATTTGTAATGACAGGCAATATGTTATGCTTTACTTTTTACATGGCTGTACGAGCAAGGTTGGGCGGTAAATTCAACCTACGATATTTACCAGTGGTATTTACTGGTATTTACCTGCCTGGAAAATACTCCCAAAAGTGGCAAATACTACCCCGATGAATTTTTGGCCTTAAAATACTGCAGAAATCTTAACTTAGTTAACTTGTAATAATTTATAATGATTATGTTAATTAAATTACTCAGATATTTAATCAAATTTCTTTTTTAACCTAAAATACATGTGAGAAAGTAATGATAATCCACCTGCACCTGGCCTTTGACACTCAAGAAGCAAAGCCATATGGTTTAGACTATTTAAACAGCAAGTTTCAGACAAGGGGTAGTAAACAGCCAGGGGCAACAAGGGCAAAAGTAAAATACATAACCTAGACAACTTGTTTTGGTACAAGTAAATGGTTGTGTATTGGGAATGGCCTGAGCTAGAGTGTCAACTGTATGGCTTCATCCCTGAGTAACATTTATAACTGACAGAATTTCTCTTGTCATCATCACTTCTATAACTTCACTCCACACCATTACCAAGCTACTATTCACCATAAAGCCACAGAATCCAGTCCGGAATATAAAACAGCAATTTGCGGGATCTTTACACGCAACAATCATTTATTTGAATGCATGAGAGAAAATTGTTTCGTCCAAACTGCCAGATACCACCAATTGTTCTCAGAACGAGTCTGAACTAGCTGTTAAAGTTAACTATTTAAAATAGTTTTACTTTCACATTGACATTGTCAATAAATTGTTAATAAATGATAACACATAGTGTTTTTATTTTTATTATTGGCCTACCTTTAAACTTTTCAGCAAATTTAACAGACTTACATTAAATTAGAATAATAATTTCCTTAAAGTTCCAGTACTGTGTTTAAGAACCACACGATTTCTGAATTTAAAACAACATATTTAACGGTAACAAATATTTGAATATAGTAAATTCATCTATCAATAAACAGGAGAAACAAAAACAAAACCAGTTATAATAAAAATGACAATCATAAAATGGGTTTTTAAGGAATTAAAGCAATAACAAAAATAGTATAACATGATGTAAAGAATTGAAAACAGAACTAATAAATGACCCGGTTTTAAAGCCAAAGTTCAGCTGTGCCCTTGTCCAAGCAGTTGCTGACTTGAAGTTGTAACTCCTCAGCCTCTCAGTGCATGAGTCCGAGTTCTGGTCGTAGAGGTTTACCAGCTAACCTGCAGTGCGCAGTGGTTCTACCCGGGCACAAGTCTAGGATCTAGCTCCATCAAGAATCAAGAATGGATGTCGCACTTTGCTGAAACGCTAGATAGTTTATTATATCTGGATATGCAATGTCCAGCTGCAAAACACCACGCTGTCGTCAAAGACGAATACGGATCAAAACCGATCAAATTAGTCTTCTTCAAGCCATTTTCACGCACAATAGCCCCAGTGTATTAACATAGTCATATTGCACTTTGAAGCAATTGCACACGACATATTTCGCGAAATAATTAATTGAATCGTCGAATTGTAATCAGACATCAGAAAACAATGGCTTTACCACAAATATGGCGGACCGCGTTGCATGCTGGGAAATGTGTGACGTCTGCTTTGAGAGGTTCAAGATTTTACCAAGTTAACAGCAAACTGCTCGGTAACAATTTTAATTGATATTCACAATGTAATTTCTTGCTGCGTTTTCAACTTAGAATAAACGGGTTTCTAGCAGCCACCAGTTATCGGCACTTATGCTCTACTACTACTACTACTATTACTACTACTACTACTACTACTATTACTACTACTACTATTACTACTACTACTACTACTACTAATAATAATAATAATAATAATAAAGTAATACACAATCTTTCCTATTAGAACTATATTTAAATGTAATGAAACATGTTGCCAGATACTCGGGGGCAAATAGTCTAGGTCCTGATCAGACAGTACCCAGATCTAGATCTACACCATTTCCCTTAAATATATTGATAATAATATATTAATCATATTATAAGAAAAGCATCAGTTCATCAAAAAGTGCATACCTTGTGTAAGTTGTAGGCTGTTCGGCGGCCGTGCACACAAAGTTCAGGAACGTGTATATATCCTGGTTTGCAACAACGACATGTATAGGTCTTTGTTTGAAGGAGCGGTCGATAAAATGAAACCGTGTTTATCACAGTTATGCAACACTACTGCATCAGAGGTCGAACACTATCCAATAACGACTGGATATCAATTCAATTTTTCAATTCAAACTTTTATTGGCATAACCATTTTGGCTATTGCCAAGTACAAAACGATATAGCCTACAAAAGTTGGAGAAGATGGCAGTATATAATACAGTACAAAATGACCAAGTATTTATAGAAAAGCATGATTAAAGGGAATATGAATACCTTCATTTATGCTATACCTGTATTATTTCTACAAGCAATTCAAATGTTTCATGAGTGTGTTATAAGTAAATAGTATATATGCATATGTGTGTATAAGCCTCACTTCGAGCAAAAATTCAACAATCGATAGTCTATTATTAGACACCATTTCACTGGAAGGTTAACGCTGCAACATAACTTTTATACGGCTACCTGTCTTGAGTTGCTGCAGGAGAATGCAATGTTATGACTGAAAGAGTTATCGATCGTTTCATGCATTGCGTCAGTAGCTCAAAACGCTTGTTTACCATCGCCTGTGAAATGTGTCGAGGAAAATGTGATAGCAAACAGGATGCTGATCGTGCAGTTGACACAGAATTATGGAAGAGGATATCCGCCAATTGATATTCAATTTCTAACTTTCAAATTGCAACACTGCATATGCTATCTGTTTGCACAAACACGTTCGTTTTTACATGTATCTAATTTACATTTCACGTATACAATTTGAAAATATAAATCTCAAGTCACAATTATCAAGTCACAAATGAAATGTTCGCTTACAATTTACAAGTTACAAATCTCAAAGTCACAATTCTCAAGTCACAAATGTACAACATTCAGACGCTAGGTGGCGGTACCACATAGGCTAAATATAGACGTCACTAAGCTAAAAATAATACGGAATATCATAAGTTAAAAACAGAACGGAATCATAAATGATTCTTCAAAGGAGATACAATAGAAAACAGACATCGTTATTTGGGGTCAAATTAAACACGTTATCTTTTGCCAAAAGTAGTTATTCATGTATATATAAAACTCCGCAAGTAATTTTACCATATACGTCATTGTTTTCTTTAAACTACATTCAATCCAAATTAATATACGTATCGGACGTTTATAGAAGAACATACTACCTCATTCGTATTTGGATTTGTTTACAATGCACTGTACACTACATCAACAGTGGTACGTGAGGTAGTGAATATCCCAAGAGGCTGGTACCCGTGTAGCTCAGTTGCTAGAGCACCAACTCAAGAGCAGGAGGTCTTGGGTTCGACCCCCGCCTTCGGTAATGGGATTTCTCCACCATTTTAGTGGCGTCAGAAGGGGTTCTTCAGAGAACCCATGTGAAGCAAAAAGAGGCTAGGAACTGGTGGTTCTGTCCTGTTAATGTTTGGCTAAAATTAAAGAAGGTTAAAAGCTCTCTGCTTTAGATTCTAGAAATGTACAATGTATTCGCGATTTTCGCCCCGCGATTTGTAACTTGTAAATTGTATGTGTGGGAAATTTGAATTGTTTAAATGTACTGTTGAAATTAGAACATTTTCATGTGATATATACAAGTTAGGATGTAATTAGATAGGGGTATTTAGCATGCGCGGTGTTGCAATTTACAAATTAACATTTGAAGTGACAAATCCGTGTATTGAAAGTTAGAAATAGTAATTAGAATTTTGGCGGATATCCTCTTCCATATTACCGAAACGTTCAGACCATATACTTGTTCAGACCATACACTAGATCAATTTACCGAACAAGTCACGTACTGAAAAATCCGTAAGTCACTGATTCTGTCTCATGTGGCCTCGTTCGGAATTTTTGCGGGTCACGTTACAATCAGCCGATTGGGAAAAGGGTCTATTCAGGGTTCTGACACCTTTGACTGCCACAATTTCCATAGCCTTTTCCAAACTTTCCAAAGCCCACCAATTCACTTTTCAAACCCAGTTTCAAGCGAAATTTATAACAACATTTAGTTGTTGCAGTTATTTGACAAATTATTGTTTTAAAGATAAACATGTCGAAAAAAACTGAGAAAACCTTTGCCATGACCACAACTGGTGATACATAGTAAAAAAACACAGCAGATTTGTAGTTGGACTGAACTTGTCTACATGTATATGATGATTTGTATGGCGTATTGTTAGAAATAAATATTTATTCACCAGTTGACTGTTTTTTATTCAATATAATGAAAACCAACTAGACTGATCAAATGAACCATTGTGAGAATTGTTACCTATGAAATATCACACAGTCCCTAGTCTGACGTTTTAATTAGACTTCTCTCTCAGCTTTTTTATCTCACTATCTATAACCTCAAGTTCAGTTCTTTTTGCTTTGGCAGTCTTTCTGAAGCTATTCGATTTAGTCAAATCAAGGAGTTTTCTTTTTTTCTCGGCTGATTCTGCCAGTTCATCAGCAAAGGAAGTCAGTGAATCTAAATCGTTTTCTAAGCACGATTGTTCTCCAATTCATGAATCTGCTAAAATACCAACTTTCTTTTTTTAGAGGCTTCACTTTCTGCTTTTTCAGATTTCTTTTGCTGAAGAAACCGAGTATATCTCAAGCAGGGAAGCAGAGATTAACTCCTTGGTTATTTGGACATTTAATATCCCTCCACATGCTTGAATGTAATCAAACACAACTCTTTGTGCAGAAATACTGGTTTCACTCATATTGTCCACCATCAGGACTTTATTGACGGAAAATCCACGTTGGACAGATGCCTGTCCATGTGACAATATGAGTAACATCCGAATGACATCCCAAAGAGCTGTGTAGGAGTTGTCTTTATCCGTGTACTGTCCAAGAAAGTTGTCAAGACGACAGCTTTTCATATCAAAGTCCTTGAACTTATGTTAACTGGGTCTCACCACTTCCTGCAAGAATGTGTCATCTGCAAGAATGTGTCATACTGTTTAAGCAGCCCATCACAATCACGATCCTTGATACGTTTACAGTGCACCAAAGAGGACAATTCACGACTAAAACTGGACCTACAGTCTTCTGGAGGAGCTGTGGCCATGTGTTCATTGCGTGTTAAGGAATATTTTATGGGACTTTTCTCTAGAAGTTTCTCAATCTCTGTCACAAGCATGCCCCTGCACTCCATCCGAAACTCCAGTTCCTGCCTGTCAGACATTTTCTTAGTTCTAGCAATTCTTTCAGTTTGTGTCTGGCTGAGAAGCCAACATTGACATGTTTGTGACTTTTCAACACCTCACTTGTAGTGATGTCAACTTTCAGAAGAAGAGATGGAGAATCAGCTTTACTGAGAACGTCACTTTTTACACAACTATTCATCAGATTCCTCGGGAGCTTCTCAAATTCTGTACTGAGAAAAGGCAGCACATAGTCATCAGTCTGAAATTTTGATAGACATGGGAAAGATTCCTCAGCTAAAAACACAAAGAACTGGAGCTTTACCAATGTCAAAGGGAGCAGTATATTTCTAAGGATGTTTCTAGACAGTTTCTACATACTTTTGCATCATTGGCAATACCTCCACTGCCCTGTTAGCCACTGGGACATCCTCTATCCATCATGTTGCACAGTGTTTCGGAGGATGGAGTGCAGTTTTCTATTGATTTCTTCATAATCATCCCTGCTGGATGGTGTATCCTTCAACAATGTATACATTACTCGTAACAGTCCAGCAAGTCCAGCAATATCCCAGTCAACAGAATAACAAGCACGTTTAAAAAGCCTCATGGGCAACATGCAAACAACAGCTACCAATATTATTGAGTGATGGATCAGTATCAACACCTTTTTAGTTCAGCACAGAGTTTATCATAAAATGACCAACTTACAGAGGGGCCACCCATACTAAGCTGAATTATGTTCCTGAGTTTAAGCTTTTTGTTAATTCCATTAAATGAACCATCATGTCGTTGGCTGTAGCATGCCCAATGAAAGCAGATTCAAATTATCTCGTGGTCACTTTCGTCGTTTCTTGATCAACATATCTCACATAGATATCCAGCTGCTTATTCAGAGTTTTATGATTCAAGGATTCATCAAAAAGC
The DNA here is from genome assembly GCA_007844125.1 of Sinonovacula constricta. NCBI lineage: Eukaryota > Metazoa > Mollusca > Bivalvia > Cardiida > Solecurtidae > Sinonovacula > Sinonovacula constricta. Next base: position 14,940,255 of record CM017569.1, on the reverse strand, counting down.
AAGACGTAATCCAAATCTCGGAACTTATCCAGAAGATCTCTGAAAAATGATGCCAGGCCAAAACAAATAACATACGCACACTTTTTCTCTCCACGTGAAAATGCCTTTCATCAGGAAACATTTTCTGGAACAAAACGTCAATCTTTTCACAGCTTTTATACGAGTAGTTGCCAGCAAGTGTCTTCAGTGCCCACATAATTTCAGCTCTCCAATGATTATCTCGATGTACCACATTCGTAAGAACGCCCTGTAAACACAACAAAATTTTCTTTTTTACTACAAGGTCTACATTCATCAGAACAGAAATAAAGTCACTTAATTTCTTATTTTTGTCCGTATGTATTTCTGGTAATGACCATTTTTTTTATTTTTCAAAGATCGCCGATATTTCTGCTCCAGCACACACTGTAGAACAACAGTAGCGCACACCCGTGCCAAATAAAGCATTGATTGAGCATCTAGACTGTGAATACTATCTGCACTGTAATTTGTGTTATGCATTCAAATACAAATTTCTAATAATTTTTCAAGCCAATTTTATCTCCTTGATTCGTCTAACAAATATAAAATATAAATTACCCTACTGTTAAACTTTTTTAAAATTTCACTGATGAAAAGCAAGAAATTTATTTTAAGTGGCCTGAACACGCCTATGCCCTTAAGTTAATGACAGGAAAGATACCTGGCCACTATGAACTTTTTTTAAATAAATCAAAACATTGACTTGAGTTATTTTTGCAATATTTTGAAGCATAAAATAATAGTTTTGTCGATGAACATGTGAAGGCATCAACTCGAGTGTGAACCAACATGCTGCAATTTTTATCAACACTTGCACTGCCTACCATCATGACAATTCATAGGCTAGGCCTATTATAAAGATATTCTACTCAATTTGTCGTCTGGTTTTTTGAAGTTTGAAAATAAAGAGGCATTGAAATAAAACCATATTTTAGACACTGATCAGATATGCTGGTTGCTATCAAACAACTAAAGAAATAAGATAATAGCCTTGCTAACAGCCGAGAAATGGCCAAAAGTGTGTGTTATGGAATCTGCCAAAATACGTGCGATTTTGCCGTGACCCGAACAAAACGGCGTCGCCAGGACGTACAAAATGTACCGCGCTCCTACGCTATTGAAGAGCAAAATATACCGGCTTCTGCAAATATTTTTGTCTGAGAGTTGATAAAATCAACAGCGACTAGTATTTGAAGGACAGGTTACACTTGATCCGAGCGATGATTCGTGAATTATCCGAGGTGTTCCGATTGAGCTTTCTAGCAATCGGAACACCTCGGATAATTCACGAATCATCTCTCGGATGTACGTAGGTAGTCGGATCACCTCGGTCATTTATCTAAATTGGACTTCGTATGAGGCAGACGTCAAAACAAAGATGGCAGCTCGGGGTGACAACTCACTACAGTACGATGCCAGTAAAACTTCAATTTGTGGTGGCTTCAAATTTAAATCGTCCGATTTTAATTTACAATCCTAAAAAGGGACAAACATGTCCTCATTTACAAGTATAAGCGTCAGATGTACATTAATGTTTAGAAATTTAGTAAAAAAAAGTAATAATACCCGTTTGAGTGGAAGTTACAGGCAATGAATAAATACAAATAGATATAAAAAGAACACCATTTACCGCATTAGGACCAGTATGTTGAGAACGTGTAAAACGCGCAACTTCCGAGTTTCGGAACACCTCGCCCATTTTCGCTCGCCTATTCTCTAGCGAGAACGAGACTTGCCGAGGAGATCTGCTCGCAGGTGCATTTCTATAGCGTCGCCAATAAATGATCAATGATCCTAATCAATAATAAAAAAATATCATTTGTTATTGATCAGTATTTTTTGTCTGTTTAAATGTTTCGTTGGTTGTATTTATTGTAAAAACAAAGAAGAAAAAGTCACAGAATTTATTTTTGATTTTGACGGGATTCGATCTCTGGAGATCGTTAACCTCAGAACAAGTCCATAACCACTGCCCTATTCCACGATTGTCATCTGTGTGTGAGTAAAATTGATATTTTGTATAATCTGCCACTACAGACGCTATCGCTCTGGGTTTTTTTAGAAATAAAGAAAATAGTAAATTTTGAACGAATAACCAATAGTTTTCATAAGATTTATAAGCATATTTATACAAAGAACAACTTTACATATAATAATACTGCATAGTCGCTATAGTTATATATAAAATGAGCGTCATTTACCGAAATAGGACCCGTACGTTGGGAATGTGTAAATCGCGAAACTCCCGGAACTCGGAACGCCTTGTCCTTTTTCCCTCGACCATTCTCTAGCTAGAACGAGAATGTCCGATGACAACCGCTCGCATGTGCAATTTTTTTCAGCATTCCAGCTCGTCTCCAACTCGGTATTACCTATGACCTAACTCGGTACTTCCTAAAATGTGATAGCTGTGGTATAGAGTATGGCAACTAGCGTACAGAATATGTCAACCTCGGTACAAATGTGGAAACAGGGGTAAAAAGTATGGCAGCTATCATAAAGAATATGACAACCATGATAAAATGTGAAAACTAGGGTAAAGAGTATGCCAATTAACTTGGGTAAAGAATATAACCATTAGGGTATAAAACGGGACACGGTTTGATTTGATTTTTCTTCTGTTTCTTAAAAACCACTAAAGCTCAAAAACAAAACAAAACATCAACAACAAACAAAAACAAACAACAACAAACAAACAAAACAACAGCAAAAAACGCAAGAACTGTGACAAAAACCACACTAATATCAAGTTTTGATTATATTTTTTTATACATGACTGCAAAAATTCTTATGCAAAGACAGACGGCCTAATCATCACAGACGTCTACAGAAACATTTTGATAGATAGATGTGAAATATTTCTTCGTCATTCAAATTTTGTTAGGATTTAAACTGTTTTGTTGTACTTTTTATGGTTACTATGTATTTTTGGCACCGCTCTTCGTATGGAATGCATTTTTTTTTATGGGCACAATAGTGTAGCCGTCAATAACACGATGTCGCTGGTGTTCTTTAGTGCCCTCTTCAGAGAAAAGAACCGAGCTTTCCGGCTTTTATAACAGTGTAGCTTGCAACAATAAATCTAAGCTCGCAATTATAAAAAAGTATCAGGCATTAATTCGCAGCCGTTTGGCGAGGTCTTAACAAAAGAAAGAAAGTATGCCGATGTAAGCAATGCAGCTTGTACTTACAGGTGTAGCAGACAACAAGGAAGAATATAAAGTACCAGATAGTTACCCAAAAGTATTTATGTAATAAATCGACAGTAAAATTAGAGTGTAGAGAATAGCCATCATTTTGTTTACAAAACCTGCTCTTTACGGCGCCCTGGATGTCTCACTCTACCTTAAAATATCATCATCATCAACAACAACAACAAAACTGTCATGGTTACTCGGGTACTACTTCCGGTGCACATTTGCGCTAGTCGCTCCTTCTAACCCTGATAAAATACGAGTCCTAATTCGGTAAACGGCGTTCTATTATTTATTTATTAATTTATTTATTTTTCTACGTCTGTAACTTTTATGAAACATGGTAAAAACGAGAGATTTTAGTTTCTTTTTTTATATAAAAAATGATAAACCTTTAACGTAAAAGTACATGGTAACTCTCTTCGCCCTTACTTACGAAAGTATATAGGGCTATTTATACTTTGCGGAACGGAACGAAACGGAACGGAACAAACATTGAGGCACCACACGGGGCACAGCATTTTTTTTACTAATATGTAAATATATTAAATAGAAATAATGAAATATTGAAACTGCCTAGCGAACAGTCGATCTAGGGCTTTTTCGAACTGGACCATCTGAATACCTACTTCTAAATGGACATTATTTATATAAAATCTTCAGGACTGCAAACAGTTGTTCCGTTTCGTTCCGCAAAGTATAAATATCCCCTAGGATAATGATATTTAGCGGAACGGAACGGAACAAGATTTAATAATTGTTATTTATAATTAATTTCCTCCTTTATAATGCTTGTATAAACTTCACTTATAAATAATCATTCATGATGCATAAACGAAATAGCAGGCTACCTATCCTGCTAATGAAGACTCGTCACTTTGTTTATGAAATGACAACATATAAATCAAATACAGAAATGTGGAAACTATCTTATTAGTATACACAAATTAAATTTGAGAACATGTATATATATATATATATATATATATATATATATATATATATATATATATATATATATATATATATATATATATATATATATATATATATATATATATATATATATATAATTTTTTTATATATATAATTTGTAATTACATGCACTAATAAAGCTGAAATATCACTATTACAGTCAGAGTTGTGTACAAACCTTGTCTTCAAGTCTTATTTATTGTGATTCCGTTTCGTTCCGCAAAGTATAAATATCCCCTAGGATAATGATATTTAGCGGAACGGAACGGAACAAGATTTGTAGCTGCCAACTTCCCTACATGAATCAGAGGTGGAGGACTAATGATGTCAGACTAAATGTCTTATCAAATCGGCACGGAGAACATTGCCCGCCCAAGGATCGAACTTAGACACCGACGCTCAAACCTATTGATCTAAGCGGGTGGGTTGGAAAGCTTTATAATTATCGTAAACAAATTCAATTTAAAAACATGTTTGCCATATAATTTGAATGTGCATGCACTAATAAAGCTGAAATATTACTATTACAGTCAGCATTGTGTACAAACCATGTCTTCAACTCTATTTATTGTGATTCCGTTTCGTTCCGCAAAGTATAAATATCCCCTAGGATAATGATATTTAGCGGAACGGAACGGAACAAGATTTGTTATTCAATATCCATTTCCTCCTTTATAATGCTTGTATAAACTTCACATATAAATAATCATTCATGATGCATAAACAAAATCGCAGGCTACCTATCCTGCTAATGAAGACTCGTCACTTTTAGAAATCACAACATATAAATAAAATACAGAAATGTGGAAACTATAACGCCGTTTTCAACAGTATTTCAGTTATGTCACGATGGGCAGTTAACCTAAACAGTGTTCCTGGATTCTGTACCCGTACTTACCTGTTCTCCACAAGTAACTGCCAACTTCCCCACATGAATCAGAGGTGGAGGACGAATGATGTCACACACAATGTGTTATCAAATCGGCACGGAGAACATTGCCCGCCCAAGGATCGAACTTAGACACCGACGCTCCTTTCTACTGATTTAAGCGGGCGAGTTGGAAACTTATATAATTATCGAAAACAAAATAAATTTAAAACATGTTTGCCATACATAATTTGATTGTGCATGCACTAATAAAGCTGAAATATCACTATTACAGTCAGAGTTGTGTACAAACCTTGTCTTCAACTCTTATTTATTGTGATTCCGTTTCGTTCCGCAAAGTATAAATATCCCCTAGGATAATGATATTTAGCGGAACGGAACGGAACGGAACAAGATTTGTAACTGCCAACTTTTCCACATGAATCAGAGGCGGAGGGCAAATGATGTCAGACTAAATGTCTTATCAAATCGGCACGGAGAACATTGCCCGCCCAAGGATCGAACTTAGACACCGACGCTCTCTTAAAACTCTTAATCCCCTGCCCAACCCACTTGTTCATCCTGATTTACTTATAATATTTGTGTCTATTTACTATCTGATTCAGGGGTGTACCCAACACACAATTTATCCTAAAAGAATGCAAGCATCCATTTACTAAGCCTAAATATATTTCATAGCACTGAAAAAGAAATATAGCTTTTAAGTATCAATTATATCATTTATACATAATTGCCTCAAGTTTCTTTTTTTTTCTGCGGAGATATTAGACAGCATCAGTGTCGCGAGTTCGATCCTTGGGTGGGCAATATTCTCCGTGAAGATGATAAGTCATTTAGTCTGACATCATTTGTACTCCACCTCTGATTTATGTGGGGAAGTTGGCAGTCACAAATCTTGTTCGGTTCCGTAAGCTAAATATCATTATCCTAGGGGAAATCTTGTTCCGTTCCGTTCCGCTAAATATCATTATCCTAGAGGATATTTTTACTTTGCGAAACGAAACGGAATCACAATTTATAGAGTTGAAGACAAGGATTGTACACAATGCTGACAATAATGGTGATATTTCAGCTTTATTAGTGCATGTACATTCAAATTATATGGCAAACATGTTTTTAAATTTAATTTCTTTACGATAATAATATAGTTTCCAACACACGCACTTAGGTCTGTAGGTAAGAGCGTCGGTTTTCGGATCGCAGAGTCGCAAGTTCGATCCGGGAAGTTAGCAGTTACTTGTGGAGAACAGGTAAGTACGGGTACAGAATCCAGGAACACCGTTTAGGTTAACTGCCCATCGTTACATAACTGAAATACTGTTGAAAACGGTGTTATAGTTTCCACATTTCTGTATTTTATTTATATGTTGTGATTTCTAAAAGTGACGAGTCTTCATTAACAGGATAGGTAGCCTGCGATTTTGTTTATCCATCATGAATGATTATTTATTTGTGAAGTTTATACAAGCATTATAAAGGAGGAAATGGATATTGAATAACAAATCTTGTTCCGTTCCGTTCCGCTAAATATCATTATCCTAGGGGATATTTATACTTTGCGGAACGAAACGGAATCACAATTTATAGAGTTGACGACGTGGTTTGTACACAACGCGGACTTTAATAGTGATATTTCAGCTTTATTAGTGCATGCACAATCAAATTATGTATGGAAAACATGTTTTAAATTTAATTTGTTTACGATAATTATATAAGTTTCCAACTCGCCCGCTTAAATCAGTAGAAAGGAGCGTCGGTGTCTAAGTTCGATCCTTGGGCGGGCAATGTTCTCCGTGCCGATTTGATAAGACATTTAGTCTGACATCATTTGTCCTCCGCCTCTGATTCATGTGGAAAAGTTGGCAGTTACAAATCTTGTTCCGTTCCGTTCCGCTAAATATCATTATCCTAGGGGATATTTATACTTTGCGGAACGAAACGGAATCACAATAAATAAGACTTGAAGACAAGGTTTGTACACAACTCTGACTGTTATAGTGATATTTCAGCTTTATTAGTGCATGCACAATCAAATTATGTATGGCAAACATGTTTTAAATTTAATTTGTTTACGATAATTATATAAGTTTCCAACTCGCCCGCTTAAATCAGTAGAAAGGAACGTCGGTGTCTAAGTTCGATCCTTGGGCGGGCAATGTTCTCCGTGCCGATTTGATAAGACATTTAGTCTGACATCATTTGTCCTCCGCCTCTGATTCATGTGGAAAAGTTGGCAGTTACAAATCTTGTTCCGTTCCGTTCCGCTAAATATCATTATCCTAGGGGATATTTATAATTTGCGGAACGAAACGGAATCACAATTTATAGAGTTGACGACGTGGTTTGTACACAACTCTGACTGTTATAGTGATATTTCAGCTTTATTAGTACATGCACAATCAAATTATGTATGGCAAACATGTTTTAAATTTAATTTGTTTTCGATAATTATATAAGTTTCCAACTCGCCCGCTTAAATCAGTAGAAAGGAGCGTCGGTGTCTAAGTTCGATCCTTGGGCGGGCAATGTTCTCCGTGCCGATTTGATAAGACATTTAGTCTGACATCATTTGTCCCCCGCCTCTGATTCATGTTGAAAAGTTGGCAGTTACAAATCTTGTTCCGTTCCGTTCCGCTAAATATCATTATCCTAGGGGATATTTATACTTTGCGGAACGAAACGGAATCACAATTTATAGAGTTGACGACGTGGTTTGTACACAACGCTGACTTTAATAGTGATATTTCAGCTTTATTAGTACATGCACAATCAAATTATGTATGGCAAACATGTTTTAAATTTAATTTGTTTACGATAATTATATAAGTTTCCAACTCGCCCGCTTAAATCAGTAGAAAGGAGCGTCGGTGTCGGTTTACGATAATTATAAAGCTTTCCAACCCACCCGCTTAGATCAATAGGTTTGAGCGTCGGTGTCTAAGTTCGATCCTTGGGCGGGCAATGTTCTCCGTGCCGATTTGATAAGACATTTAGTCTGACATCATTAGTCCTCCACCTCTGATTCATGTAGGGAAGTTGGCAGCTACAAATCTTGTTCCGTTCCGTTCCGCTAAATATCATTATCCTAGGGGATATTTATACTTTGCGGAACGAAACGGAATCACAATAAATAAGACTTGAAGACAAGGTTTGTACACAACTCTGACTGTAATAGTGATGTTTCAGCTTTATTAGTGCATGTAATTACAAATTATATATATAAAAAAAATATATATATACATGTTCTCAAATTTAATTTGTGTATAATAATAAGATAGTTTCCACATTTCTGTATTTGATTTATATGTTGTCATTTCATAAACAAAGTGACGAGTCTTCATTAGCAGGATAGGTAGCCTGCTATTTCGTTTATGCATCATGAATGATTATTTATAAGTGAAGTTTATACAAGCATTATAAAGGAGGAAATTAATTATAAATAACAATTATTAAATCTTGTTCCGTTCCGTTCCGCTAAATATCATTATCCTAGGGGATATTTATACTTTGCGGAACGAAACGGAACAACTGTTTGCAGTCTCGAAGATTTTATATAAATAATGTCCATTTAGAAGTAGGTATTCAGATGGTCCAGTTCGAAAAAGCCCTAGATCGACTGTTCGCTAGGCAGTTTCAATATTTCATTATTTCTATTTAATATATTTACATATTAGTAAAAAAAAATTGCTGTGCCCCGTGTGGTGCCTCAATGTTTGTTCCGTTCCGTTTCGTTCCGTTCCGCAAAGTATAAATAGCCGTATATAGCAATGCTCTTCTGTACAATTTACGATGTTCGGACTGCATATTAAAACTGAAATTACCTATTAGCCGCGAAACAGTCCATATCCAGAAAAAATCGTTTCTGAACGGTCTATTAAATAAGCATGGTAAACTCTGACTTTGGATGCAATGTTAATGCAACATTTAAAGATACATTTACGAATTCTTTAAGATCCCCGCAAAACTAAAAAAAAATGCATTTTCGGTGCTGCTAGCGTGCAAGAGTGCTTTTATAGCATCTCTGAAGTGTTTGTGTTCAAGAAATTATGTTTTTGGACTCGGGGGGGGGGGGGGGGGGGTATCTTATGAAAGATTCGGATGTTTAGAGGATTGTATGAAAGATTCGGATGTTTAATTCACTTAAGTCACTTAAGAGAAACGTTCAAGACATCAAGAACGCATTTATAATATGCTTGAAGTGTTCTTGGTCAAAAGGTTAAGGTTGTAGACTATGGATCAGATGGTTCCGAATTCAAACCGTAGATCCGTCATTACAAGTTTAAAACGGATCTTATTAACTATTTAAAATTTCAAATGATCATTAAAGACACGGTTGAAACCCACCAAGAAAGCTTGTATAACATAGTTGAGGTGCTCTTGGTCAAGAGGTTAAGTATATGGATTCGAGATCGGAGGGTTCTGGGTACAAGCCCTAGATCTGACATGAGATTCATTCCTTGTCAAGACTTTTATCACACGAACATTTTGCAAAAAAACAGAATGTGTTCGGGCTAATTATTACGTCTTTACACCCAGAGTTACTAGAAAGTAATATCCATCTTGGTTATACGTTATACATACTTTTTCTCAAGATTTTATAGTATATAACGACGAAACAGTCCATAGCTAAAAAAATAGCTTGTAATATGCTTGAAGTGTTCTTGAGAAAGATGTTAAGCTTATGGAACTGGGATCAGAGGGTTCAAACTTCAAACTCATTGACCCGTAAATTTTTGAACAGGTCTTAATCGATTTTGGATGATAACTAATAAATGTCCAGCACACCAAGCAAGCATTTATAACAAGCTTAAAGTATTCTTGTTCAAAATGTTAAAGTTATGAACTTGGGATCAGAGGGTTGTTGGTTCATACCCCAAGACCCGACATGAGATTTTAGTCCTTGCCCAATTCTTTATTTTCACGAAAAGTTTTCATAAACAGAATATCTTCAGAATAATTATTACTTTGATGACCACTTCCTTAGCCCCCAGATGTACTATATAGCAGTATCCATCTTGGATAATATAAAAAAAAACTTGCTTTCATAATAAGTTATTTGATATTTTATAGTATTCCGGTTTTATATTGAATGACATGCTACCTTTCACTTGACAGCAACTTTTGTTAAATGATATATTTAACGCCAATGTGTAATTATTAACCATATTAGCACATTAATTGGTAATAACTTTGTTGTGTAACAACATTATTTCCATCGGAATCAATAACATGCCACGTTGTTCTGTTTACTGTTTCTCTCAATGTTTGTCTTCTGCATCTATTCCACTTTAAAATGCATCAATTGAGTTAATTTTAGTGAACACTAAAGTTTGTTTTTTGTGTAAATAACCCAGATACACAATAATTATATAAAATATATTTTGTTTTAACCCGTTCTATGGTCTCAGGTTTATACATGATACATACTTTTTCTGGTGATGTATAGTTTCTGTCAATGGGGTAGATCTACATTGGTTAAATGGAAATTGTTTTTCTTGTTAGTTAATATCCGAGGTATTCTAAACAGTAGGTTGGAATTCTTGGACTGCATCGCGTGTTATTTTGTAGCTATTGCAATACAGTGAACTCTTACTATTGCATAAATATAAGCTTAAAATCCATTAAAATATTTATAGAGATGTGTTATTTAACAAAAAAGATGGAAGTGTTTCTTGATGATGGTTAACCTGGGTATCACAAGAAAGGCAGAATAGTCAACATCCACTCCATACATTTTTTCTAACCGAGTAAAACAAATGAAAGGACCTACTTGCATTTGGGGATTATTCATGGGAGACCATTAATGTCTTTCATTAAAACAATAACTTTTAAAATACGTCTTCTTACTTGTTCCTATATTACTTTAACCTGTTTACCTGTTCGCATCAATGATTGTTCTTGTTTATTAATTGATAAGGCTCATATATGCAACTGCATTGGGAAAACATTTCCTTTTATTGAATGTTCTGTTAACAACATTCTATTTTTACATTATTTTCCGCTCTGCATCAACTTTTTCTGTTATTTAAATTAAATGGACATCGATATTATTGCGCAATATATAACCATTTACTATGTCTTTGCTTAGTCAGTGTGGCAATGTCTTCGGTTTCGGACGTTCAGAATGTGGATAGAAAACAGACACTATCATAATTATGCTGAATGCATAAGTATAAAAACCGAGAATACCAAATGAGAGATGGACTAAATCACATGGTTGGAAAATCGTACTGACTAATATAAAGCGTCTGCGCTAACCGGATCTCATCAGTAAAAGGCAGAGGAAAAAATAAGAGGTCATTATTATTCTTGCAAACGGCGACCGACATTAGTTCTCATGTTTTAAAACGGTAACTTCATGACAGAAACATGCAGAAGCTATCTGATAAAAGGTAAGGCTTAATAATATTATGATATATGCATGTGAAATTTGTCTTCATACTTTTTTTTTCACAAGACCCTCCCTGTGACAGTCATATTAACTCTTCAGTCCAAAGTAGAGTGCTTTTATTGTTTAATAAATTGTACGTTTCCTGACACATTTCAGCGTATATAATCAGATTTATCACAACACTTTTACTTGGAAATAGTATATGAGTGACCATAATTTCACTTCCTGATCAAATACAAACTCATGAGGCCACAGTCCTGTCATTTTTAGAAATTGCCAAACCAGGAGTAATAAAAGCACTGCAGTTACTCTATTTTTTTTTCTTCTTCTGAAATGTCACGCTTTAGAATAATGACAACTGAAGGAGAAATTTTGTTAACAATACCTTGGTATTCTCTTAAAATCAGTGTTATTTGTGTGTGTTTTTAAATTGTAATGCAGAATGGCAAATGCTCTAAGGACTGAGCTAACCAGACCGCTTGAAAAATTAACAAGATAAGTTGGGTCATTACATGCAGCTTCGTTACAATTCGGCTCCGCTTTCCCATCGATTGGATTAGCATATTTTGCAAGAAAAGAATAATAATAAAAAAATATTGCCAAAGAATCATTGGAGTGTCATCTGATTTTACGCTTAACAAATATACACAAATATTGCCGAAGGTAAGCTTTCTGTTGGATACTCGATAACATTTTGTGCTTAATACTTCAAAATACGGAAGTTTATTTATTATTATTTTAAGTTTGAAATAAAAAAACTTAATAAAGTTCCCAGTGACAGAGCAGTAAGAGTCGCCAACTTGTTACTATATCCCCTTTCCGCGTGGGTTAGGGCCTGGTTGAGGAGAGAACTTTTGGTGTGTGGTAGGTCTTCTAGCGGTGCCCCGTTGGTTCTACCCAGATATTTTTTTCTGGGGTCTCATTCACCAAAAATAATCTGGACGTCGCCAGTATGAACTTACTTGTGTCGGTGTGATATGATAAGAAAAAACAAAACACATAATACACTTTTCATGTAAATCATTTAGTGTGGTATAGACATAAGAAAATATTGACACTTAAGATTTTTCTAGCATTCTTATAATTATATTATTCTTTTGCGCTCTAAACCAGACAATGTATAGTTGAATATTTTCAGATAAGGTCTTTCCGGGTTATTAAATTGTAGATGTTTTAGAAAACATGACACAGGCAATAGTTGTATGGCAACAAAAACTGCAGATATTGTAAAATATGTTTACCGTACATGGCGATTCCCTCAGCTACAGACCACTAAAGAATAAATCATAATCATAAAGTCAGCAATATATTGTTCTTATTTTTCTTTTCATTAAATGCAACTTGATACTGGTTTCTGTTAACACAGGGTTGTTGCTAATAACTTTAGTCTTTTTTTTTTACTTTTGTTCACTTGGATAATATTACATATATTTATTTTTGTATGTTTCATGTCAGAAACATTTTTTTTGTGACCTCAACCATAAATATATGTTAATTATTCACACACACAAAAAAATCACATGTCTTCTATTTTATTCAGCCGCATCTGTTTTACTTGTTAAAATTACTCGAAAAGTTTTCTTGATTACATTGGAAGTCTACTGCGTGCTTGATTTGGATGAAGGGTGACAAACATTTTCAGCTTGTCAAGCATTTTCCATCCTCATGAGAAGTGCCTATAAAGCTCCTTATTGGGGCACGTGACAGCAAATGCCGTACACACAGCGGATGTTGTCTGAATCTAGATGGCCTCAGGGGTCTAGTTAACAGTAGGGGGCCAGAGTGACCCAAATTACTGCTCAGGCAGCTAAGTAGATGACAGCTTTGGTGCACGAGATTTGGGGATTTATCTCTACATGCTATACAAAAACAGTGCAGCCTGAGGAAAAAAAGTATACAAAACTTGTATGTTTGAGCCAGCTGGGAAGGTGCCAAGGCCCCCTTCGGTCCCATTGTAAATCCAGGCCTGGAAAGTTAGAGGTTCTGAACCAAGGTTGATTGTCATCATCATCAAATATTTTATTTATTTTCACTATTCACCTTTAGGCATATTGTGTTTTTGTCATGACTAAATCTCAGGAGATAAGGTCCTTTTCTCATGCCCTGTTCTCATTGTATTACATGGGACTGGATAGTTGTTTGTTTAGAAATGTCTATTACATCTGATGGTACAGTGATGTTCCAGGCAAAGGGACATTACTTGTAGTACAATTATTTGCTTAAAAGATTTTTTCCCCTTTAACCATTAAAAATTGGACAGAAAAATATACTATGTTACACTGTAGGTTCATTACATTTACCTCTGATTTAGTATTATATATATATAGTATTCACTTCTCTGCTGGGTATGACCTTTCAGGAGGGGGAGGGGGGGGGGGTCTTTCAGCTCACCTGTGGTGTGCCAGTGGTTCAACTCAAACACATGTCTGGAGTTTCCTCTAGAAGATTAGCTTTTTTGTTGTTGGTCCGAGGTATCAAAAGAAACAAAAAGACCGAGAAGGCAACACTGTATTTGCTTCAAGTGGACACTGTGTCCTATAATAACTGAATAGTTGTGGTGAGGTGTTATAAAGAAAGAAAAACAACAACTAAAGATGTTATATTAGTGTGTTTATTTTTCATTTTTATTATCTTAAGAAAGTATTTTAACAAATACACAGGAGTCATGTTTAACTGTTGTTCCATTAGAGTATTTCATCTATCATTGTGGCAAACAGTTAGGAATTTGTTTCATGCTGTTTTCTACTTTGTAGTTCCCTTAGTATTTATTTTTTATTTTATATTTTCTTGTAGCAAAAAAAGAATATGTTTTTGTAATGTACATATTAATCTATCTATAATGAACTCGTAGCCTTTAAATATAAGGGCAAATATTTTAATGTTATTCGTAAATATGCATATAAATATATATGTACTATATTTTATCAAACACATGGTCTATAGGCAAATATTTGCAATCAACATACACCATAGCATGTATAATATGTTACAAACCAGACATAAAGGAAAAAATAACAATGACAGAAGTATCAGTCGTCTACCCAAAGAAATTATCAAATGAAATGTCAGTGAATGACATTAAATATATAAATTTGTGTTAAAAGTGGTCCAATGTAACTTTTATTAAAAGATCACAACATGATAGTGTATCACATTGTTTTACTTTTTAACTATTTAATACATGTTTTAAGCAATCATACATGCATGGTTATCCCTGAATTCTGTGACAAATTATTTTGAGCATAGAAAGTAAGGGAACCTAAAATATTTTGAAAGACTTGTTTCCTAACATATTATAAAGAACATGTGAAAATTTATCAGTAAAGTACCAAAATATTACATACCTAAAAAAATGCCAACTTGGTGCACTTAATGAGAGGTGTGAAAAATTGGTTGACATTGAAATGGATCTATACAATTTCATCAGAATTTAAGGACCAACCTCATGCATATACATGTATTCTTCTTACTTATCACATATCCACTATAAGTATAAGGAAAAGAAATAAATATTAGTTCATAAAAAAGAGGTCTTAATATTTGAATTTTGGTTATAAGATCAGTTGTTTACTATTTCCTTACAACACAACACTATTGATAAATATGTAAAAATATGTAGAAGCATGAAGAATCCTCATTGCCTGCATCCTTTATAGTGTACTGAACAAGCATCTAACATTGGTCATATTACATTTATTACTAAGCAGTACAAAATCTAAATGATATGATAACAAAGTACATGCAAATGTAACAAGACATTTTGCTTTAGACCAATGGTGCAGATTTCCCAGTGGGGCTGGCTAACCTGGATCTACACTATTTGCTAAAGCCTGGCTAATTCAATCACAGCAGAATAAGAGCAAAACTATCCACTCTTAAAAGTAAACAAGTTGTATGTCTTGGTTCATTGCACAAAACACTTATAAAGTTTAATGACTCATTTGCTAAATAAAGTTGTAATTGTACTATAAATGATTATAAATTTGTAACATTTTCCAATTGCTTTCAAAACAGTAGCCAAAATTAAAAAAAAAAACTGCATTAAGGGATAAAGTGTCATGGGTTTGTTTTTTTCATTCAATGAATATTATCATAGAAGATATCTATTCTTTTGTTATCAAATAAGGTAATTTTTAAATACAATGACCCTTTAAAAAACGTCTGGGAAAAAACAACAACAACTGAGATGCCTTTAGCAAAATGTCAACTTTTAAATTAAAGTCCCAATCAAGACATTTTGATTATGTTGTGTATGGGATGACTTCATAATATATTCAATTATTCAGTTATGCGGAGTCATGCATAAAACACCTCAGTAATATACACTTTACAACTACATCATGTTGTGTCTGAGATACAATCCTGACTGTATCTGTTTATGTTTGTGAATGTTTTACAATCCCTCCCACGTCAATGTTTGTTCATGCATCATTACCTAGCCTGTTATACACATTTAGATTTAGCTGAGACAGTGAAGATCCAGATCTGTCTCACCAAGATTGTTTGCTGATGAATCTCTAGCATTTTGTTTTGGTTAATTTTGCCTGTAGTTGTTTTTGGAAAAAAACAGTTTTTGTTTTGTGTATTAATGATAATCGAAGCCAGGGAAGGACTCATATTATGACTGCTCACTATTGAGCCAATAAGTATTTGTATTTTTGTTATGAAGTATGCAAACAATATATATTAACTCATGCATAATGTGGAGGTATTCCAGATTGTTAAGATAAAAATGGCTAAAATGCAATGTTTTAATGCAAATATAATATTTCAAAGGACATATATATATATATATATATATATATATATATATATATATATATATATATATATATATATATATATATATATATATATATATATATATATATCTTTTGAATACCGGTATATATAATATTGTATTTATTCTCTATTTGGTTGTTCAACACAGTTTTGCTTTTTGAACAAACATTCAAATAACAAATTGTGACCAGTTTGCTTTATGGATGATTCACCTTACAAAAGCTAAAAATACTCTTTTATTTTCCTTAACATTGTGCATCTTTTGTATAGGTTTAACAATATTGTATTATACTGCAAAAGAATGTATTGTCACTGAATCCTTACCTTGTTATGTTTACTAATTAGCAATACAAAGCTTGGATATTTACCAATAACTAAATGCAAAGAAAACAATACATATTGCTAATGATAAAAGAACAAATAGTGTAGGTCCAGAACAGACTGCTGATCCAGATCTACATTTGTAGCCTTTCCCTAAACAAACTGTGGCAGGTAAAATGTTAATGGTAGCCTATTTTCACCTGTACGTTTCCTATGTTCACCACTGTTCTTAGCATAGGTGCATGGGAATATTAAAACCGTGAATTAATCATGTGATGAAGGATTATGGCTGTAAAATGTGTAATTTGCAGCTAATGCCATAGGTATAATTAAGTAATCTGTCAAACACCATAGTTTTCACACACCTCACATTAAATGTTAATATTTCACAAAATGTATTCATCATGTTCATTAATTAACATGTTATTTTATCTAGAACCGGAAAAAAAATCAGTCTGTTTGTATGTAACATGTTAACAAAAGTATTAATTCAAATGCGCATGCATTTGACAAAGTCTGCTTCATATGGATTTGCAGAAACAGTGAAATAAAGAAAAGATTCACTAGACATGACATCAGAGAGTCTTGTGAGAATATTTAAAATCTATAGAACACTTCTAAATTGCCTAACACCTACACTAAGATTTAAGCTTGTTTCATTTCTCAATTAAACATTCATGTGCTACATTCTTAGCCATTTCTTCGATAGGTAGTAAGACAGAGTTTTATCAACAGCATCTTATGGATCTACTGGATCTACTCCCCTTGTACTATACTACAGGAAATCTAAATTATATTTTGTTAACAAGTGTTGTTTGATAAAGAACCAATGTATATAAATTTCAGTCTATCTATGATATAGTTCAGAGTGAACTAATATCAACATTATTATTTTAAAGGCCATATTCTTTGCCAATAGTCCAGTTGTATCTTCTTAATTTCGGAGGTCGCGGGTTCAAACCCCGGCCAGGTCAAACCAAAGACTTTAAAGTTGGTAGTAGTGGCTTCCCTCCTAATGCTTGGGGCTAAGGGGACAGCATCACGCCTGACTCGTCGGTGTCCCTATAATGGACTGGCCGGGTTCAGCCCCTGGGCACCTCATAAGTGCCCCTGTGCTATTGTATCGGCAAAAATGCTGACAAATCCCATCTCATCCCTTCCTAACTTGTTTTGTGTTCTTTTTTTGTTGGTCTCCTTGTATGTTGTTTATTAGTTTTTGTTTCATTTTCTGTTCTTTCCATGTTTGTCTCCTTTTATGTTCTAACCTTTTTTGTCCTAACTTGTAAGTCTTTTTGTATGTTCTTGCCATGTTTGTCTCCTAGTATGTTCTTTCCATGTCTGTCTCTTTGTATGTTTTTGTCATGTTTGTCTCTTTGTATGTTCTTGCTACATTTGTCTCATTGTTTGTTCTGGCCATGTTTGTCTCTTTCTATGTTCTTGCCAGGTTTGTCTACTTCTACATTTTTACTTTGTAAGTCTACTTCTATGTTCTTTACTAGTTGATCGCCTTGTAAAGGGGCATTAATCTCCTGCAGTGTTTTCAGATTTGTCTGTATATTTTATTTTAAGAAAATGAGTGTATTGTTATCATTGTCTTAAACCACTTGTTTTGTGTAGATATATCACACATAGGACTACACATCTGCGCTTTATATGTATTTAAATTATTGTGTCAATATCCAGCCAATCAACATTATTGTTTATGACTGTTTTAGGAGCATGACATATATTACAGCATGCACAATTAACTAAAAAGTGACTGAGATATTGTTTAAAGAAAACTGTTGCAACAATTTTGAAACCTTTCACCCATCATTTTTTAATGACAGCATGTTCATATGTATCTAGTGAAAAGAGGTGGAATTGTATTCCATCATTCATTGTGGTTTGTCAAAGTTTGCTTTCTTAAACAATAAAAATAAAATCTTCAAAATTGTGACCTATAATAACTTCTTAACTTTTAGACTGAATTGATCAGGATAAGCCTGAATGGTTTAATTCAATCTATTCAACACCCTCAGATCAGGATCTACACTTATTACTGCCTAGTCTCATGGTGTAATTGTTTTTCTAAGCAGATATCAGAGAACTAGTGTAAGGGCTTCAGATTATTTCAGCAGGATTAAATGGTTGTTCTGATCAGCTTGATGTTATATACACCAGAGACCTCATGGTTTTCTTCAGCTTGAATTATAGATGAACTGATTAAGAGTTTGATGAAATGGAGAGTACATTTTCATAGTGAATAAATCATTAAAAAGAGCCATCTAAAACAACTACTGCTACAAAAGTCCTATATAAATGATACCTTGCAATGTAATTTTGTAGGAAGCTGAGTGCTGGGTTTATTGTACCATGACAATCCACTTAATAGTACTTTGTCAGTGCTTGATTTAACATTTGTTTATATATGTTTGTCACATATGATTTTTTATTTTTATTTTAAAGGTGATATCCGACGGTTTGGACCAAAAATATTTTCACTAAACAACCAAATAAATCATTGTTACCAGGACAGGTCTCACGAAATGGTGTTTATTGATGTCCTAAACCTTCGTGAAAAGTGAAATAACAATTGTCATTTAAAAAATGGATTTCCTATCTGAGCTATGCTGCACAGTTAGCTATTTTTAAACTACCAGTAAGAAGCCACGTGACCACTCTTGTTTAAGCTCATCCCTGTCATCTGCTATGACGTCGATGATTTTTTTAGCAGGAATTCCTATTGTTCTAATTTATAGGTTTGAAAAGAATTAATTGACGTTTTACTACCCTAAAATGGAAATACTGTTTGTTATGATCTAAGCTTAGACTGAAGTATGATTTTTCTACAGAAATTATGCGCAAATACCCCATACAGAGGTCGGATATTATTACATATATTTGACATCAGCAAACTGTCGGATACCACCTTTAAGACATCAGTATAAATGAACTGAATACATAATGTGTAGCAAATCCACTTCTGTCCAATGTGGACTATAACTTGTGTTGTCTGATTTTCAATCTTACTCCCTGTTTCAATTCCACAGTTCTTTGAAAGCTGAACTAAGGTAATGGGAGTTACTGATTTGGTATGCCAATACATCACATAATTCTCTACCTAATCTTATAGTGAGTGTTCTTATTAAACATGCTACATTAAGCTGATTCAAATGATTAGCAAAAATAATGGATTTAGAGTAGAAATCAAAAGAAATATAAAATACTCACTATCTGGAGAAATCGCACATGAACACATACCTATTGTACAATTTGTATTAAACACTTACCAAGCAAACAGTCATGGGGTGGAATGCATATAAAATGTAATGAAACTTTTTATCAACTTCCATAGATATTAAACTGTTCTTTGATGTGTCTATAAGCAAACACTGATATGAAGTTCTAAACAGTTGTTGATAATGCATGCTAGATCATCTACCAAAAGTAAGAACAAAATAATACAAATGGAGTCATGTTTGATATAATTGTCATGTTCTATTTACTAATTTGCACTTTGCCTGAATCACTAAAAAACACACTTGTCTATAACTATAGAGTGCCCAGTCTAAAATCATTGGATGATACTAAGATACGCGATGAATTTGTGTTATGAATTAATATCACATAATTGAATATTTTCACTTTAGGTCCCCTTCATCCACACAACAACACAGAATGTGTGTCCCCTTTGACTTGTAAGTAGAGTTGACTCTCTGCATACCTTCAGTTGGATGAGATGTTCCATTCTGCATAGTAGGGGGAAGCAGGGTCTTGCTATCGTTGGAGAAATTTGGAAACCGTTTAGGACGGTTGAAAAAGGGAACAGAGTTAGATCTATTCAGACTCATGGGGTTAGTGCTAGGTCCAATTTTTATGGGACATTCAAGGTACAGATTTCCTGAGCAGGATTTAAACTTAACTGTCATCACAATGGAGTACGCCACGGTAAGAATCTTGCAGCCCTGCAGGAAGGAAGGTATAAAATGAGAGTGTGTTGGGATGATGAACTCAAACATGACAAATGGTTTGGATCCCTGCTGGTACAGGAGTCCCTCTGGTTCTTGTTCATCTATCTGTATTATGTTATATTGTTGTCTGTTTTTTAGTTGTGAAAGCAGCAGCATTTGCAGGTTACAGGTTAGGGATTTGATTTTAGCTGCAGTTTCGCGTGGTGTGGTGAGTTTGACATGGATTTCATCCCCGGCAAGGAAAACTGATCGGTCAAGTGCCATGGTAACGGCTGCAGAATCCATGAAGATGGGCAGACAGCTCAGGTTGATAAACTCAGCATGCTCAATTGGCTTCATGGCTTGTGGGATAGAGTGAATGTCAAATGATCGACAGACTGTAAAAGGCTGTCTGCGTGTTAGGAGAACTTTGACAAAATTGTTCATGGAATGCGTGCTTCGAGCTGAAGATGAACCAAGCTCATCACAGATGCGAACTTTCACCATGTACCCAACTTCAAAGCTAAAGCCATGCTCCCTGTTTTCATATTTGATCGTTGAAAGGAGATTTTCTGGCAGCCTGAATTTGAATTTAGAAACATACTTCCCAGATGTGATAACAGAGTTCCATCTACCGTCAGGGGTGCCCATTACATATGAACGCTTGTTAACCAAAACTTCTTGTGCATTTTGTTTTGCATGTGGGTCTGTCTTTGACATGTGAACAGTTGCAAGGCCCACAATAAGTAATTCAACAAATCTTATTTCAACATTTGATTTTGTCTCAAGAATTATTTTCCCCGAAATTGTTTCCCCAGGAGCAAAAGGTTCCATGTCTGGTTTGTCCAGCTCAATGCTAAATTGCGTGAAGGCATATTCTTTTCGGTCAGCCACTGCAGTTGAGCGCCGAAAGGCCATTGTTCCATTTATGGAATCATAGGAAGTGACAGAATGCTTTGCATTTCTGCCAGAGTGTCGAAGAGTTGCATTCTGACCAATATTAAATGCTTTAACAGTTTTTATTTTACCATCTTTTGGAATGGCTTTCACTGTGGCCATGTGGTGTTTGTGTGGGCGTAGACGTACACTGGCAATGTTGACATTTTTTGATCCATCCAGTGGACTACCTCTTGACATACCAAGACCTCTAGGCACTGGTTTCACAAATGCTTTAGGAACAGTCCTGTTCCTGAAACTACTATTTGTATTGGCCTTGTAGAAATTCCCAGACACTGACAGTTGTTTAGGCCGAGCAGCGGGTGCACGCTTCTGAAGTGAGAAGTTCTCCATTCCATCAAACCCTGGCACTGTTATGAACTTCTCTCCAGTAAGATCCTTGTATGAGTCACTCTTGACCATGTATTTATTGGCTCTCTCTGGAAACATCTCATTGCTGGACGTTGTCTCAGAACGATAGGTATCAGGAAGCTCTGGAAACTTCTCACCAGACTGTGACTCTGTTTCAAAGTTTTGTGGCCATTTTGGTTCTTCGTCTGCAGTAATTTTGCCATCACCATAATTCTCCACCTGAACCTCGGGGGAGATACGGCCATCAGCTTCATCAACCACCTGAGGCTCAAGGTCACCATCTGACCTTGGGGAAGGCCTCCTACGGTCTCTGTGTTTGATATACATTCCCTTGGGCTTGCTGTACATCCCAGGCCTATAGGTTAGCAAGGTTGTTACATGATGGAGGGTGTTGATTTACCTGAAACATAGTAATGTAATAATTAATATTAAAGATGTAGAAAGCAAATAGAGGGATTTCCTTTAATTAATTAACAGTGAAGTAAATTGTACATACAAAGGTCAATACATAAACCATTGTGAATATACATTTGAATATTCAATTTTTTAATGACTACTAAACAGACACATTCATAGTATTCAGAAATAAACTTTTAAGAATTCAAAGTTTATAAACTTATCAAATGGTAAAAAAATCTCATTGTAAAAAACATTTTGATGAAGAAATTTTACATTCTTATAAAAATTACTTTCACAGCCTTTTTGAAGTCAATCAGCCAGGTAGTTAAGTTTGTGGTAATAAGACTTCTGCAGTTGAGATCAATTATTTATTGACTTCATGTCACAGTCACAGAATTATTCACCTGAAAAAAATCTACCTAACTTTGTTCATTTGTGTGATAAGTATGACAAAATAATGTATTATAATAAGATTTATTGTTCAGTGTTTCTTTTGTATTCAATGACTTCTATTATGACTACTATGTATTTTAACTTTTTTTTCACTTAAAATGAATTTTATAGTTAAAAATGCATTTGCTATAATCATTAACCATTCTTTTTACCAT
Organism: Sinonovacula constricta; assembly: GCA_007844125.1. Lineage (NCBI taxonomy): Eukaryota > Metazoa > Mollusca > Bivalvia > Cardiida > Solecurtidae > Sinonovacula > Sinonovacula constricta. Next base: position 14,917,435 of record CM017569.1, on the reverse strand, counting down.
CACATCCCCCACCATGTAAAAATGGAAGTGCAGCAAGCACTGAGATAATCATTGCTTTAGTAAGAATCCTCATATTGAGATGATGAAAGCCGGTGAAGATAAAATGTTGTTGATTGTTTTTGTGCTTGGTAGACTGCCACTTTGTAGACTAAGTAGCTCTGTGCTATATTGTGTATCATATGATAAGCAGAAGGCTAAGGGTTGAAGACCTAGACCAGAAGAGGTTATATCTCTATTCCCCTGTGCTGGTTACATGTACATAACAATTATACTACTACTTGTCACATGATGCTCTAGATGGGGGTTTATGTATAAAGTAGTTCATTTTGTGTTGCATTTTATCGCCACATTTATATCTAGATTAAACAGGCTGGGCATACCATTGTGAACATTAGATTATTTTGTACTGCTACAGGATTTTAAATTACTGGAAAAATGTGGAACTATTTCTTGAATTAATTAATCTTTGTTAGGCTGGCTGCTTTCCCCTTAAGCAATAAACTTGTTTTTACCGCTAACATTATGAACACAAAAAATGTAAAAGAAAAGAAAACACAGCTAAGAAGTGGTGGGGTGGGTATTTGGCAGTGGACAGGTGTTTTCTAGTTAAACTGTTTCAGTCATAGCTGTTTAACCTTGCAAGCAACATTCATTTTCATGTCACATTGTCTTTGCACTGTTGATCACTTTCAAGCAATCATTTTGAAGAAAAATATGTACCGGGTACTTTTGCACAAAACAATTTATAATGTTAATGTTACTTTCATTGGCAAAAAAATCACACCATAACAAAAATTCCTATAAAAACATCTTCATAAAACGTTACATTGTATTTCATTTAAGGATGGTTCAGTTACATGTGTAAGAAAAGTTCGCATAAGGACTAGTAAGATAATGTTTAAGAAAATTTTAATTTAAAATAATTCTCACAACCTTACCTTCTATTTGATGCCATGTACAGCTTATCCAATGAAGTCTGACTTCAACAATTTTGCTATTTAAACATTTACTTAAGCTTGACAGCCACAATCGATATTATACCTTCACCTTATACAAATCCTGATGAAGTGAGTTTCTTTTGCCTGTGTGTATAAATGAGAGGCAATATGAAATGTTATTTATCTTAGCTCTAAATTGTGTGATTTTGTCACTCTCTGTTGGTTTTCATTAAGTGACACACAACTGTGGAATGAAAGCGAAAATGGTCAGTGGGGTGGAACTCAAATGTTGATTCGGTATACTATACTGATTGTATAGATACACCGCAACATATTGGCATGCAGTGGTATAAGTATTTTTATTCATGTTTTGGTAACAAAGCTGATATACTTAAAAGTGGCAGTATCTTCTTGTATATGTTAATTATTTTATTTATTCAAGAGTGGTTAATCTTACCATGTGGAACAATTCAACATGTCACTGCATTAAGACACCGCTTCTCTTTTGTGACACCAAACAATTCACAAGCAGTATAATAACATTTATCTAATAAAACTTATATAACTATTGTATGATCTTAAATATTTTCTAACAGCTAAGAGCTACATGCAATGGCATCAGTACATATTTCTGGAGACTGCAACAAATAGTGCCGACCCTTGTGAAAACTGTCTGGTCAATATTAACACTTTGTGTAAGTCTGATATCTTTGTTCTTAACAAAGAGTATCATAAAACAACTTGCATTGTGAGAGTAAATATTGGTAGTGTTTATTAGAATTTATGTATGATGATAATAAAATGAATTATAAAATGAATATATCAAGAAACAACAAAAACAATTAAATTATGATCACAATGCCACATAAACAAAAGATAACAACACATTCAGATATATGAACCATTATTGTCTGAACACACTGAAAAGTGTTCAGTAAGCAGACTATTTTTTGCAAATTCCAGTATTTCTTCAGTTTCTGCAAAAACACATGTGTTTTAATATGCTTAAACTGTCTAAGTTTTTAATTTATCATATCAAAAAATTTATAATTCACATTGATATACAGAAAAAAGAAATCATAGAAATAGAATAAAAACTATGCAAGGATATTCCTTGGCACTTACAACAAACCTTTATGAAAGACACAACTTGTTTTACTGTGCTGTATAATTACCAGTTTTTTTTCTAACTATATTTCAATATAACATTCTATTTAACAATAAGACGCCTTCATGAAAAGCAGGAATAGTTTAAAAAACAGTTTAGTCTTTATTATGTAAGCTAAGAAAGGCTCTGTATACATGTACCAGAAAAAAAGTCAGTTTAAGTTTAAGCATAAACGTATGATAAAGAAAATGTAGTTGTTGGCTTTTTTTGCTTTTATAGGCGGCATATAGTCACGTAATCAGTGGTATAATTAGTGGTATTCTACACTACCATTATTAAGACAGGTATGTTGCCTTGAAGATTGGAAATGGTTTTGAGAAAGAATTATCCTTATGGAAGGTTGCTATAAGAAGAGAACATATGAGATTATCATACTGAACAAGGTATTTTATTGCTGTGATTCTAGTGTCTTCTTTCACTGAGCTGGCATACTGTTTTACAAACCTAATTTGTGCACAATGAGTCAAACTTTCCTTTATTCAACCTTTTCATTTTTGTTTTGATCTCTGAATATATCTATGTCACTGCTATTGTTTCTTTGCTTCACTGAGTTTCATGGCATTTAATTTTTTGTTCTCACATTACAAGATATATTTATCTATGTTAAATGGATGAAGGAAATATTTCAATAAACATTTCATAAAAAAAGAGCAGGACTCATAAATAGGTTTGAGTTGTGCTTCTTTTTTATTTAAACAAACAGGTGACCATGGCTTAATGAAATGGGAACAATAGGACTGAGGTATTCAACTACAATATGGAAGTATGAATTACTTTCCAATGAAAATGACCTGTATACCTATGTTTCTCACAATTAGTATGGCACAGGTCAATACAAATTTATTCAGGAGGATCTAAGAGCTGTCTAAACAGGATCTGCACCATTTATTGCCACTTTTATGATTGGTGTGAGCAGGACAGCAGGTCTATAAAGGCCAGGTGCCTAGTTGCCTGTATGCAAAATATGCCGAACTTGAGTACACATTGGTCCCAAAGAATGAAAATTTAGAAAGATTAAATATGCAATAAAAAATCTTACCCTTGTGAAATAGAGGTGCATATTTATTGCAATCAAAAAGTACCCCTATTTGCTTTGTGAAAATATGTATAAAGTTGCATAATTGCAATATTAACTTTCCTGTTGCTCTGATTATATGGTATGGGACAAATTTGTTTTCTTATATTTCAAATCAGAACATGGATTTCTCAGAGAATTTTGTATTAAGGACTGTCAGACCCTGGTAACCCTGGTGAAGATAAATTATGTACAGAGTTGCAACTTTTTGTTCAGATTTATCACTTTGCAATTCCTGTTTTGTTATATATACAATGGTTACTATGTATAATTGACAGATGAAACATTTATCTTTGTTTTTAGGATGACTTAATATTTCTACATCACAGACATTAACATCTCCTTAGTCACGCTGACGGACATAGTTTAGAGAGACATTTCATGACTAAACTGTCCTTGGTTTTTTTCTATTGCTTGATTTTTATTTTTATCTGTACATTATTATTTACCCATATTTTAGGGCCTATATTCACCAAACATTCTTAAGCCTATGTCATGACTTAAGCCAAAGTCACAATTTTCATACCAATAAAAATAAGCTTAAATATGAAGTTTGAATGTGATTGTAAGCTCAAAGTAGCAAAGTTAAATTGTCATGCAAAAATATGAACATGTCGCTAAATACATAATGATGATATTGTGGATTGAAATCCATGACTTGAGCAATTCTTACTTAAAAATAATTGGAGAATACAGGCCTAAGCTATGAAGACTATTATTTTTATTTACTACTTTGGCAGTATTCCCCTTTAAAGTGAACAACTGTAGAAAGGAAAACAAATTCCTTTGATATGAGTATGTTATTGGTATTTAACTTAGAAAGTAATTGCTTGCACAAAATAAACTAAGGAAGAATGAAAAATAACTTTAAGCATTGAAATGTGCTTTAAATGGAGGATCATGCTTTTGAATACATTTTTGTATAACTAGGTCTTACATTCACCTTTTTATTTGCATTTCTTATTATCCTCACACAAAGCTAGTTGCAGACAATACACTGGTCCATATTTATAACAATACACAGTCAATAGTTTACACCTTACCTGCTACAGTTGTTGGTTACTAGTTTAAATTATTTGCAAACAATTTCAGTTGTTAGTATCAGCATATATTGATGAAGTATTAGTGGCTACTAGTGCAGATCCTGTCCAGACATTTCCCAGCTGTGAACTGATAGATCTGGATCCTCACTTTTGGTCTAAGTCTGATCTGTGATTAGCAGGTAAAGAGATAAAAATATCAATAAAGAAACCCAACTCTGCTCCAGGTCTAAAGTAATGTTCAGACATACCTGATAATATGTCTATGTTTACTGTGGGAATTTTGCTACTTACAGTTTGTTCCTTTGATTTCGGCTGTTATTCATGTACATAGGCTGTACAGTGTGAATATTGCATGAATGATTTAATGTTCCAGTTGTATTAAATCACCAACTGAACATCACATCATAAGTATTAATTCCCTGTTTGTTTAAAATAAAGCAACTTATTTTGAAAGTTTTAGTAAGCTTGCAGATGATCAAAAGTTATTTGGATCATGTGTGTTACATTTCATCTGTGTTTTATGTACTTCTTCTGATAGAATAATGCATGAGTTTTGTTGTAAATACATTAAAATAAATCAAATAAACAAAAGTCTGATTTTAAAGTGTGTTGTTTCAGTTATTCTTGTATGCACACTATGAGTTGCAGTTAAAGTTATTGAGTGGGAGGTGACATTGATGGATCAGTCGAAGTGTGTAAGTGCCACATGCAGATATAAATAGTTTATGCATGCATCAGTTTGTCATGTTAGAATAAAAGGAGTTTTTGGTTGTCTTTGATCTGTTGACTAGTATTCTACTTAGATTAGCTAAGATGCTGGAAACTTAACCACTCAGACTGTTTTCCATGTTGACAAGTATACTTCATTGATGAGCTAAGATACTGGAAACTTAATCACTCAGACTGTTGGCCTTGTTGACTAGTATTCTACTAAGATAAGCTAAGATGCTGGAAACTTAACCACTCAGACTGTTTTCCATGTTGACAAGTATACTTCATTGATGAGCTAAGATACTGGAGACTTAATCACTCAGACTGTCGGCCTTGTTGACTAGTATACTACATAGATAAGCTAAGATGCTGGAAACTTAACCACACAGACTGTTGGCCTTGTTGATAAGTATACTACATAGATAAGCTAAGATGCTGGAAACTTAACCACTCAGACTGTTGGCCTTGTTGACAAGTATACTACATAGATAAGCTAAGATGCTGGAAACTTAACCACTCAGACTGTTGGCCTTGTTGAAAAGTATACTACATAGATGAGCTAAGATGCTGGAAACTTGACCACTCAGACTGTTGGCCTTGTTGACAAGTATACTACATAGATAAGCTAAGATGTGGAAACTTAACCACTCAGACTGTTGGCCTTGCTGACAAGTATACTACATAGATAAGCTAAGATATGGAAACTTGACCACTCAGACTGTTGGCCATGTTGACAAGTATACTACATAGATGAGCTAAGATGCTGGAAACTTGACTACTCAGAATGTCGGCCTTGTTGACAAGTATTCTACTAAGATAAGCTAAGATGCTGGAAACTTAACCACTCAGACTGTTGGCCTTGTTGACAAGTATACTACATAGATGAGCTAAGATGCTGGAAACTTGACCACTCAGACTGTTGGCCTTGTTGACAAGTATACTACATAGATAAGCTAAGATGTGGAAACTTAACCACTCAGACTGTTGGCCTTGTTGACAAGTATACTACATAGATAAGCTAAGATGTGGAAACTTAACCACTCAGACTGTTGGCCTTGCTGACAAGTATACTACATAGATAAGCTAAGATATGGAAACTTGACCACTCAGACTGTTGGCCATGTTGACAAGTATACTATATAGATGAGCTAAGATGCTGGAAACTTGACCACTCAGACTGTTGGCCTTGTTGATAAGTATACTACATAGACGAGCTAAGATGCTGGAAACTTAACCACTCAGACTGTTGGCCTTGTTGACAAGTATACTACATAGATGAGCTAAGATGTTGGAAACTTAACCACTCAGACTGTTGGCCTTGTTGACAAGTATACTACATAGATAAGCTAAGATGTGGAAATTTAACCACTTAGACTGTTGGCCATGTTGACAAGTATACTACATAGATAAGCTAAGATGCTGGAAATTTAACCACTCAGACTGTCGGCCTTGTTGACAAGTATACTACATAGATAAGCTAAGATGCTGGAAATTTAACCACTTAGACTGTTGGCCTTGTTGACAAGTATACTACATAGATGAGCAATGATGCTGGAAACTTAACCACTCAGACTGTTGGCCTTGTTGACAAGTATACTACATAGATAAGCCTAAGATGCTGGAAACTTAACCACTCAGACTGTTGGCCTTGTTCACAAGTATACTACATAGATGAGCAATGATGCTGGAAATTTAACCACTTAGACTGTTGGCATTGTTGACAAGTATACTACATAGATAAGCTAAGATGCTGGAAACTTAACCACTCAGACTGTTGGCCTTGTTGACAAGTATACTACATAGATGAGCTAAGATGCTGGAAACTTAACCACTTAGACTGTTGGCCTTGTTGACAAGTATACTACATAGATAAGCCTAAGATGCTGGAAACTTAACCACTCAGACTGTTGGCCTTGTTGACAAGTATACTACATAGATGAGCAATGATGCTGGAAATTTAACCACTTAGACTGTTGGCATTGTTGACAAGTATACTACATAGATAAGCTAAGATGCTGGAAACTTAACCACTCAGACTGTTGGCCTTGTTGACAAGTATACTACATAGATGAGCAATGATGCTGGAAATTTAACCACTTAGACTGTTGGCATTGTTGACAAGTATACTACATAGATAAGCTAAGATGCTGGAAACTTAACCACTCAGACTATCAGCCTTGTTGACTAGGATACAACATAGATGAGCTAAGATGCTGGAAATTTAACTACTCAGACAGGTGGCCTTGTTGACAAGTATACTACATAGATGAGCTAAGATGAGGAAATTTAACCACTCAGATTGTCGGAGTTGTTGACAAGTATACTACATAGATGAGCTAAGATGCTGGAAATTTAACCACTCAGACAGGTGGCCTTGTTGACAAGTATACAACATAGATGAGCTAAGATGTCGAAACTTAAGCTCTCACACTGTTGGCCTTGTTGATAAGTATACTACATAGATGAGCTAAGATGTGGAAATTTAACCACTCAGACTGTTGGCCTTGCTGACAAGTATACTACATAGATAAGCTAAGATGTGGAAATTTAACCACTCAGACTGTTGGCCTTGCTGACAAGTATACTACATAGATAAGCTAAGATGTGGAAATTTAACCACTCAGACTGTTGGCCTTGCTGACAAGTATACTACATAGATGAGCTAAGATGTGGAAATTTAACCACTCAGACTGTTGGCCTTGCTGACAAGTATACTACATAGATGAGCTAAGATGTGGAAATTTAACCACTCAGACTGTTGGCCTTGCTGACAAGTATACTACATAGATGAGCTAAGATGTGGAAATTTAACCACTCAGACTGTTGGCCTTGCTGACAAGTATACTACATAGATAAGCTAAGATGTGGAAATTTAACCACTCAGACTGTTGGCCTTGCTGACAAGTATACTACATAGATAAACTAAGATGTGGAAATTTAACCTCTCAGACTGTTGGCCATGTTGATAAGTATACTACATAAATGAGCTAAGATGCTGGAAACTTAACCACTCAGACTGTTGGCCATGTTGAGAAGTATACTACATAGATGAGCTAAGATTTCAAAACTTAGCCACTCAGATTGTCGGCCTTGTTGATAAGTATACTACATAAATGAGCTAAGATGCTGGAAACTTAACCACTCAGACTGTTGGTCTTGTTGATAAGTATACTACATAAATGAGCTAAGATGCTGGAAACTTAACCACTCAGACTGTTGGCCATGTTGATAAGTATACTACATAAATGAGCTAAGATGTGGAAACTTAACCACTCAGACTGTTGGCCTTGTTGATAAGTATACTACATAGATGAGCTAAGATGCTGGAAACTTAACCACTCAGACTGTTGGCCATGTTGATAAGTATACTACATAGATGAGCTAAGATGCTGGAAACTTAACCACTCAGACTGTTGGCCATGTTGATAAGTATACTACATAAATGAGCTAAGATGCTGGAAACTTAACCACTCAGACTGTTGGCCATGTTGATAAGTATACTACATAAATGAGCTAAGATGCTGGAAACTTAACCACTCAGACTGTTGGCCATGTTGAGAAGTATACTACATAAATGAGCTAAGATGTCGAAACTTAGCCACTCAGATTTTTGGCCTTTGGAATATTTTTATCTGTGCATTTGAACTCCCAAGCATGGTATGTGAGTCAAGAACTTAAAAACAGGCAAAAATTAATTTGATAAATACTGATGACTCACTTTGAAATCTCGGTAGTTATTTGCTCATAGCTGCAAATCTTACAAACTTTGTGGTACATGGTGTACATTCTTATCAGACAGCTCCCAGTCTGGAACTGGCTGATCTAGATCTTCACTTTTTTCCTAAACCTGATCACATTGTGCTAGGCAGGCTATAAGATTCACAATAAGAACATTGACACCCAACCCTGCTCCACCATGGTCTTCATAATTGTTCTTATACATACCCAAGCCAGGTCTGTTGTTGCTTTGAGGGTTAAATATTAGCTATAGGAGTCTTATTGTTACTACACACCTTTACACATATTTCTAATCAGAGACTAGTTATTATGCTCTAACTGTCCACTGGTTGCTTTAATCAATGCACCTCAATCAGCATTGAGACACAGTACACAATCTACATGAGACAAACATGTAAATAGCTGGCCATGAGAAGTGCACTCAGTTTGCTTTCTTTTGTCATTATTGAGTATAATTAACATATGCAATCAATTTAGTCCTACTACTGGCTGCAATAGCTCAGGTGATAGAGCGTGGGCTTACGGATCCGGAGGTCGTGGATTCAAACTCCAGCTGGGTCAAACCAAAGACTTTACAGTTGGTAGTAGTGGCTTCCCTTTTAACGCTCGGGGTTAAGGGGACAGCATAACGCCTGACTCGTCGGTGTCAGTGTAATGGACTGGCTAGGTTCAGTCCTTGGGCACCTCATAAGTACCCCTGTACTATAATGATAGAAATGTTGCTGCACATTATCGGCAAAAGTGACAGCTAACACCAATCCCATTTAGTCCTACTATTTATCAAATTTCAAATTCATTAGCAAATCAAACAATGTTCTTTGGCAATTTTCATATCAGTTATGGGTCAGTCATATTTTACCAATTTACATGAAGCAAAATATACATGTTTCACTCAAATTGCTCATGGTATTAGTAAATGCAGTAATTTTAATCTTTTTGATATAAAGGAGTCAGGAGAGCAAGACAGTTCATATAAAGAAAAGTTCATAATAAACTTCTGAACATTTGGAAAAAATCTTCTATGTATTAGGATTGGCATTGACTTGCTTGATTTGAATTGAGTTATGACCTTATGATAAATTTATTGAATACAGTTACTGTGGCAACGCATTATCTGAGGGTCTTTATCATCTTCAGTAATAATTCTTAATGTTCTCCCATTATTGGTTATTCATACAATTGGTACACTTGTATAATGGTTTTTATAAAAAACTAGTATTGTCATAATTTCCAACACAATATTTAGTTTAGAACATACTGATGTAAATAATGCTGATGTAAATCTCTATATCTTGTAACATGAGTATAAAAAATAAACATTAAACGTTAAGCAACTGAATCAGTATTGATTTTATTCATGTCAATCTTATTAGCTCATCTCAGCTTGTATGCTCAACATGTTTGAACAACATCTCCTCTGAAACCACTGGGGCAATATCAGCCAAACTTTCTCAGAAGCTTCCGTAGGCAAGTGGAATAAAACTCTGTTAAAAAGAATTTTGATCCATCAAAAAACATGGCCGCCAGGGATGTGGCATATATCCAAATGTGGTTTTATAGGATATATTTTTATCTACTGAAATAAATCAAAATCTCATCTTTAGAAAGTATAAATACCAATAAGTGATAATAAGCTCTTGCACATATTGAGCAGTGCAAATAATCAAACATTCTGTCTTACCTTAGAAGAAATAATACATAATAAGTAAGAAACAATCCAAAATCCAAATGAATCCAATTGCAACACTCTTTGAAGGTTACCAACTAAAACACATCCACCCAATTCAGTGAGTTTGATCACTTTTTCAGTTGTCATGTGCCATAGACAGTCACAAACTCAAAGAATAAAGCACTGCTGGGTATGGAGTATTTATGGAGTATCGAGTTTTGTCATATGCTCAGCGTTTCGTCATCAGTTACACATATGGACCTGGTTATAGGTGTACACTCATCCTGGGATTATGGTTTGAGCCCTAGGTGTGCAAGTAAAGGCACACTCAATGCACTTAATAGGTGTTTTTAAATAATTTAAAATAAGAGTGACATAATTACCAGCAGAACGTCTAATTTCAAAAGGTCACTCATGATGAATGATTGATTATTATATATATTATATAAGAATGTGTTTTGTTACAAGTCGTTGTTAATTTGTATTTTAATTGTTTTGTAATGCATTTGCAAAACATGCTTTTGAGTAGATTATTGAAAATAAACAAACTTTTCCATTTTCCACACAATCAGTATACTGAAGTTGGTCAGTGAATTCACTTGGTTTTCCTACTGCAAACTATTTTAAAATGCAATGCTAAAAGAACCACCAAAATCAGTCATCAGAAAAAGGGTGTACCTTTCACAAGCCAGCTCCAGTAGTGACCCTAAATTATTCTACATAATTGAAAACCCAAAGTGTGATAAGGTCTCAATGAAAATTACTTAAAAAGTGTTTGAGATAATGATATAAGAATATTTTCAAAGTGAACCTAAAATATATTTATTGTAATACATGCAGCGGTAACAAGGCAGCTTAAATGTAGCAGAGGTATGAGTGCAATTTTAAAAAAAATGATTATATTTCCTTTATAAACAGTTGGGAGTTTTTTTACGTTACATAGAAAGGGGAATTTAAAGGCGCCTTCCTCTCAGAAAATAAACCTTGTTTTACACCTGAAAATGAAAATTCTCTCATATTTTAGCGGTATTTGTGAACTGGATTATGATAATCTAGTTGAGGAGTTTAAGAACAAAAAAAAATAGAGAGATGGCCTTGTAATAAACATGCATATGTTAGCAAATAAAAAGTTAAACATGCCCAATTTTTTGCAAGAAAATGCTGCAAAATTTTCCCTTTTTCTAAGGCCCCATGTCCTCTTTTTCAGAAAAAAGCCATTGATAAAGGTACACAGTATTTTGATTGACTTTAGCTTCAAATGGAGGTTTTGAAGTTATGTTAAATGAGCCATAGAAACACGATTGTGTCATGCCTTGTTAGTTAAGCTGTGTTAAATTATGGCTTGTTCTTACATCTTTTGTTACTGAAGGAGTTTCAGTACTTTCTATCAGATTATCTTAATTTATAACACTAGCAACGATAGTTTATCCATATGGTATGATGATGTATGTACCCTTTGTTGTTATAACAATTCCAAGAAATATATTATGGATGCATTTTAAACTATTGTTCTTTCTCCAATTATTCCATGAGTAGTAGTATTTTTAGCTCACCCTTTGTCCATAATGTGTCATGCGGTTGTCAACAATTTGATTGTGAGCACACTAGAAGCTACAGTTTTTATTAAAATTTTATCAAACTTGGTCAGAATGTTTGTCTGCAAGAAATCTTTGATAAGCTTGTAACTTGGTTATGTGGGGTAAAAAATGGCTCACTAGGTCAAATATTAAAAAAACCTTGTGAACACTCTAGAGGCCACATTTTTGACCCAATCTTCTCTAAACTTGACTAGAATGCATGAAGTCTTGGATGGGTTCATAACTGGGTCATGTTGATCAAACAATTAGGTCACAAGGTCACATCTTGAAAAACCTTGTGAATATGCTAGAGGCCACATTTATGACCCAATCTTCATCAAACTTGGTCAGAATGTTTGCCTGCATGAAATCCAAAATGAGTTTGTAACTGGATCATATGGGTTCTAAAAGTAGGTCATTAGGTCAACTCATAGAAAATGCTTGTGGACATGCTAGAGGCCACATCTATGGCCCAAACTTAACCAAACTTGGCCAAAATGTGTGTCTACTAAAAGCCTGTGTCCTCAGTTGAGAGATCAAGGGCCATCATGGCCCTCTTGTTTCACTATTTTGAAGGATCATATTTGGTACACTTATAATCAGTTGGTTCTAGTTGTACATTTTTTGCAACACCACATATTTTCCTTATTATTTTGTCAACAGTATTATGGCTAAAAACATACACAATCAAATAACCATTTTTATGTGACAAATTGATTGTCTACCCAGTTTACTGAGTTAAGTTGTAGACTATCAACTGCCCAAAAATACTACATATTAATATACATATATAATGCAGAACATTATGGGTAGCCATCTTGATTCTCGATTCCTTATTCCCATATGAACATTCGTGATACATCATGTGGATTTCCAAACAGCTTGTGACCATGATAATGATTAACATATTCATTAGTCATAGTTGTTGTGATTTTGTTATGATATTTAGACTAAACATGCACATTATTAATAACTTCAAACCACATTGCATGTCAGTCTGATCTCCTTGCTATTTCATGGGGCTTTTCCACTTAGTGCACATAATTTATTTTATTGCATACATTTTAAATGCTGCTCAGATTCCAATCAATCATGCATAAATAAGTGCATTAAAATACATCTAGATTTATATATTGAGGGTTGATTGAGTTTGAGTCAGCAAGAAAACAATTGTAAAGTGGCAAAATCATTTACAGTGATATTTGATGATGGTTTAAGTTAAACCATGGCCTATTAGCCTACAAGGTTACTTGTGATGTCTACTGAATAGGGTATTTACCTCTTATCTAACATTTATATCTATCAGTGTGATTTAAGGGTGTAAAAAATGCTAATTAAATATTCATTCAATCACACATGAATGGGGCTCATTTTCAAACATTTACATAATTTATGCACGAGAGCAAAGCGCCATCTACAGTAGCTAATGCTGCAAATGAGCCTTTGAACAAATAAGTTGTTTGTTAGCTATCAAAACATGACAAGGGGACAACAGCCTGGAATGTTAGCCAGGGATTTTTTTTTTATTCCATATATTATTACATGGCATCAGTTAAAGAATCCACTGATGGATACAGTGTAAACCCTTTATCATTCTTTATTTGTTAATAACCCATCCTTAATTGTTACTTATGTGTCTGTGTTACTTTATGTTTATGTAACAATACTTCATAGATAGATCACACAGTCTACTAGGGAAAGAAACTGTATATTTAACTCTTAGCCTTTTGGTTATAGATTTATTTTGCTTAGGTAAATAGTGTAGATTCAGGTCAGTCATTTCCCTGCTTGGAACTGTTTGATCAGAATCTATTCTATTCAATATTTAGTTTCTATCAGTATATTGATCTCAACATTCAATTTATATGATATATATAAGCTAAATATGAGAATTTATTATGTTTCATAGAAGTAAATGTATGCACATCAGAACTAATTATACACAAGATTATTAAACAGACATATTAATCAGAATAAATCAAACCTGTAATTTGTTATTCTCATAAACTCATCTTTAAAATCAATTTACTACAATTGTCATTCAAAACCTTGACATTGACTTGGTGATGGAATGATGTCTAGCAGATATTGTATGTTTGTTTGGACCTTGTGAGGTTATATCTGGATTAGGATCAGTAAACACCACAGTGTTACATCATAGATGGCATGGTTGGTGGATTGGTAAATATCTGTGAGGCATGAATGCAATCAGAAAATCTATACTACCTATTAACAAACAAATTTCAGAGGTGGACTAGGTTTGCTCTTAACCTGCTAAGCACAAAATCTGTACCCCATTTGTACATGTGGACAACCATAATGGATCAAGCTGTATGAAACAGTGTAGATTGTGATTAGCAAGATATTACTGTCTAATAAAACTTGCTGCCAAATGTCAAAGCAGGATGTCTAACTGACCATTGCATGCAGTAATTGTTAGCAAAATTATAAAAAGTTGACTGATATAACAGGATATGGATATATATTAAAAATAAACTTTTTAGTCCATGTTATAGATATTTACTTCTTTTGAAAAAAATTTGGAAGGAGATATCATTTCTATGAAATTGCTAGAAAGACTAAAACAAGTTTAACATATAGCAATTTTGGTTATTTGAATTTCTCAAATTTTAAAGGTTTTATCTGTTTCTGCCTAAACCATGTGCTTGAGGATATGAACTTGATGTGATAATATTAAATGCTCTTAAAGGTACAGTTTAAGGTATATCACTTGCGACAGTCACAATAGAAATACCAAAATACTACAAAAGTAGAACAACATCAAGTTTTTGATGCCTTTTTTTAAATGGCATTCTTTTTACATTTAATTATAAAATTCTATTGAAAAAAAGAAACTTTAATTAAAATCTTTAGCAAAATATTATTAAAGCAGACTATGAGGTAAAAAGAGATAGTAACAATTTGATTATCCTTGCAGCTCCACCATCTTAGTGTACACTGACTGTAAAATTGGCAGGTAGCAAGTGATAAATAAGCAATATACTGCATTTTAAACAATAGTGATTAAGTTCAATAAAACAAAATACAACCCTGTTAACCAAACCAAATATAAGAAAATCTCCATTATGATCTTATAATCCGTATATAGTTTGCTAAATGTCTTAAGAAAATGTTGGCAAATATTGTAGGTCAAGATCAGCCCTCTCTCTGCAGGGAGCTGTCTTGCCAGGATCTGCTTTATTTGCTGCTTTTACATTTTAACTCTACTCATATATGAAAACTGTGTTTTAGAGAATTTCAGAAGTTCATTAATTTGTCACATTTCAATGTTTCAGTTACTGAAAAACAGGACATCAAAATCTATTAATCTTAGTTTGCAGATTGTAAACTTGAGCATTATTATAAAAAAAAAATAGTTTGTTTAAAATTTCCCATTGAAATCCAAAAGAAGACATTTTAGTTTGTCAACTCATTGTTGCATCAGAATGCATTGAAGACTGGAGAAATTGATCTTTCAAAACTGTATGAAATAGAAATATGAGTAGTGCCACCCCATAAATTAATAAGTGACATGGTAAAAGGAGTGCAATTGAATGGTCCATTGCAGTTATTGTCATTGGATATTTGTGAATTCTAAAGTTATAGAATTATTTGTTGTATTGAATTATTTGTTGTCATTCTGTGAGTGAGTTAGAGGCTTCTGAACAATCATGTAAACCTGATGATCCTACCAATGATTTGCATCCTCATTTAAAAAATATTGTTCAGCTGGTAAAAAATTAATCTGCAAGAGAAAAGTATATCATAACTGTGATTGCTTATAATGTGCGATGTTCAACAATGATAGACTTAAACTATGATCACACTTGTTTTTCAGATGCATGTTAATTGTAGATTTATTGTTAGCAATTATAAATTTCATAACATAGAACATTACTGAGGGTGGGACCTGGTAGCTTAATTAGTGGAGTGTTGGCTCCAGGTGTGGTAGACCTGGGTTCGATCCCAGACCAAGACATACCAAATTCAGTAAACAGTAGTGGTCTAGCTCCCTTGCTAACACTCAAGCAATTATAAGGGTAGTTCCAGGTCAGGTTGGCCCGGAGTCAGGACAATGTGACTGGGTGTGGTATCATGCCAGGTGTTCATGGCATGCTATACACAGTGAATGCAGCACTATATCTGCTTCAAGTGGACACCATCTCCAGATAACTGAATTACTGTTGGTGGGATGATAAACCTTATTAACAATTTAGACATTACAGATATTTTTTTATTACTTATGATATGACAAATGTCTCCTTTGTATCATTCAGTGATTTTCAAACAAATGCTGTGCTTCATTTGGATGAATGTTATGTTAGTTACCATTCAAAATAACAGAAACCAATTTTAAAATAGCACAAAATTGCCATAAAGTATTGTTTGTACTTAAATAAACAGGATTTAACTGATTGATCAGAGACTTTATTATTTGCCACTTTATTATTTTACTTATCAAATTATGAATGGGGAATTGATGTCTGTAAGTGCTCATTGAAACACTATGAAAAGAAAAGGTGCAATCTTCTACAAAGTAAGTATTGTCTTTAGAGTACAAATCCTACCTTAGTATATACTGTACAGTTGTTGTGTATTATACTTCATGTGGTTTTTGATGGGTTCAATTTTCTGTACTAAAGTAGTATTGTTACTTGTTCCAATGAATAAACTGCAGCCTGCTTATCACAAAATGATTAGGCATATGTAAACAATATAGATCCAGCTCAGCCTGATCATGGTGGGAGCTGTTTTATCAGAATCTATGCTATTTGTAATTCTTAACCAATATGTCTTGTTATGCACGGATGAAGTTGTTAGCAATAATTAGCTAAGAAATAGTTTTTGATGATTAACAAATGTAGCATAAGAAGGTTGGAAGCAAGGTAGCCAATGCCATTGTGTTCCTTGTCAGCCTGGGATCTGTAATCACGACATAGTATGTGTCCTTATGTATTCCAAGTGTGACAGGCATATCGACAATAACAAGCATTCCTACTGACAGTCACATTGTTTAGTCCAACCAATCCTTTTGTAATCATTACCAGTACAGCAAGCAAAAGCAGTGGAAGTTGCTTTCTGTACTCGTACCAGGGGCAAAGACCTTAAGACTCAGAACAGCAAGACTCTGCCTTATGATCAAATCAAGCCAGTATGATTGGTTGTCATCAGAATATTGACCAATCAGATTGTTAGAAATTGAGTTTGAGAGTTATATACAACTTTTTAAAGTTTTTGGGCAGCCAATCTCTATCCATAATGGATTAATCTTGCCTACAGATTAAGTAGTTACTTGTTGATGCAAAAGTTGTACTGTTAGTTGATCAGGGAAGTCCTGTAATGTATAAGGTTATTAAGGAGAGAAAAAAAGCTGAAGGTGTTTTACTGAGGAAAAATATCCACCTTACACTCTACCGTCTTATGCTTAAGGAAGGGTCCTAGGCTGAAGAGATTAAAACTCTGCAGAACCCTTCAAATGGTGCCAAATGATGACCTGAAAACAGGGACCACTAAGTTCTTCATCTAGGTTGGAATTTCATGCTTATTGGATCATAAAACCTGTCTTGCATTTACCACACAGACACTGGCAGACACAAACCATGAAATAACAAAAGTAAAATAAGGTTAAATAAAAGTTTCCCAAATCACAATGAAAGCAGTTTAAAGAACCTAATAAAATCTTAATTACTTTCATCTCAAACCTATTTGGCCTAAGTTCAGATCAATATATATTTGAATGCACAATAATCAATCATGTAAAACTAACAAAATAAACCATAATCCAGAATAGTGAAAAATAAACAGTGAACCCAATCAGGCAAGTATTTGCGGCAATAAAAGGCACCAGAGTGACAATGTCAAGCAAGGCAGTGGGTTATAACAAAAGATTAACAACAATAAGAAAAGCTCGCAAGCACAATCAGTGAATGGAAACAATGTAGATAAAGGTGAAAGAGAACAAAAGACACCAAATAACTTGAAGTCTAAAACCGTCACTCTTCTGATTTTCCAATGTGGAATAATCAGATTCTGTGAAAAATCATTATTTTGTTACTTAGATTTGGAAGAAGGTTATATCTGATTGAAGCACAGTAACCATTAAAATTATCAGTATAGCAAATAGTAACTGTTGCCATATCCTTTAAAGAGCAGGTCTTTGTGCAAAACACATATTCTAATACAGCCTCACACAAGTTTGGCAAGATTAATGAAAATAGATATAAAAAAATGCACTTGTGGGATTTGAGCCTATGTCCCCAGCCTCTTAAAAAAATTGATCGACATGCAATGAGCTGCAATGAGCTGATTTTTGTCATGGTTAATACTTCTGTTTTTTGCATATTCTCACAGAAAGGTTTATTCTTTGTGCAAGTTATTTATTACTAAATGTCCTAATGTGCATTGCTTGGGAGTAAAAGCATTCAAAATTCCATGTCAAAAAAATTGCCAAAAATTGTCTCAATATACAAATGTATACCCAAATATGTTGTCATTTGTCAACATCATAGAACTATATTTAGCTCTTCATAATAGTGGATAATCCACAATTCAGTTTGAATTCACAGGATTTTTACATTCCTGCTTGAATAGATACTTCAGAAACATTATTATGAAATTTTGTATTTCTTTCTAACAAAATTAATTAAACTAAATATTTCCAACAAAACAGGGTTCAGTATATAAGTCAGTGACATTTCCGTTTTCATCATAATGTCAATTAAGTACCGGTACTTGAAACCCAATGTTACATCTATAACTCCTGTTGTTTTCCCAGGTTAGTTTGTTGTCATTCAAGTATGATGCTATCATTTAATATGTGTATTTCAATGGTTAAAGGTGGTATCTGACAGTTCGAAACATTTCCTTTCTCTCAAAGAACCAAATAGTTTATTGCTGCCTGAAAAATGCGGGAAATGCTGTGCATGATGTCATACATCAATGTGAAAATTGTAGCATATCACTTCCATTGTCATTATGAATATGTATTTCATATCTTGGCCAAGCCGTGCAGTTAGCTAATGCTATTTATGAACTAAGATCACTAAGTTTTGACTTTCTGTTACACGATCATCTGGGTAATCCACACTGACATCAAAATCTATTTAGCAGAAATTCACTTTGTGCTTAGTAATTGTTCTGATTAGAATGTTATGAAAAAATGATGAGTTTGTGTGAATTTTTCATGATTTGTACTGGCATTCAATTGATGTAGTTATCCAAATAGTCTTAACTTAGACTTAAAAATAGTTTATGCAGAAGTTATGCACAAATTCCTCCAAACTGGGGTAAGATAGTATTACATATATTAAATAAAGACAAACTGTCCGATACCCCCTTTTAAGAACAAACAATAAGAAGAGCCATAATGATATATGGAGCCATAATGACATATGGAGCCATAATGACATATGGAGCCATAATGATATATGGAGCCATAATGACATATGGAGCCATAATGATATATGGAGCCATAATGACATATGGAGCCATAATGACATATGGAGCCATAATGATATATGGTGATAAGATTTTGTTTAACAATCACCAGAAACAGTGTGGTTGTTGTGAATTAAATCATTTTTAACCTGAGAAGCAATTTTAGGAACTGGCATATTTATTCTAGATATAGAGCCTTTACCATGAACATTGTAATACAGTATGAGATCATATCACGGTATGAAAGCATTGAGGCATAGCTGTTGTAGTTTATATTTTATGATACTGATGAAATGGTAAGATAAACATCCAGGTAAAGCATTGAAGTATTAAATCATGTTTATATAAGAAATTTTAATCCCACAGTAAACAACTTACATATATTTGTATATATTTTTTCTCATGATGTTGAATGACCAAAATTAGAAAGTTATTAGATAAAAGTTAACAACCAAAAAGCAGCAAATGTATTTCCTTTAATTTCATGAACTTGTAAGAGAATTAAGTATTTAATAAAAAGATGTTAAATTTAGGCAATTGGTTTTCATCTATAAACCTTGATACATTATAAAATCAGCATTAGTGGACAGTAAAACATAAGCTAGCACAACTTTGAGGTTAGCGCATTTACCTCATAATGTAAATATCTTACAATTTAGTATTAGCTTTAAACAAGTGTAGCTTGAAAAAATATAAATGTTAAGAATGAAAACCAACCGAACCAGAAGAAGAACAAACAATTGTAACTTACCTTAGGATGTTTCAATGGCAGAAATATGCTGGTAGTCTGATTCCCAGTTTTGCATAGCTCCCATAGATATAAATATAGAGTGCGAAGTGACACGCCTATAATCCAAGCAGGTGTACCAGTCTGTTTGTCATTCCACCTTTTATGGAGGGTCACAGTCTAGTCTGTATGGACCCTCAATAGGTCGAGCCGTCTCCCACATTTAGGATGTGGGAAAATTCAGCGCAATGCTCCAGTGATTTAAGAGGAGCAGGTATTTTTTACAATAATACTCAGCCTGTCGTAAAAACTTTGTTGGTCGTTGAAGGTCTCCTGAAATGTTTAATTTTGTGTGGATTACATTTGTCTGTCACTTTACCTATGTATTTTAATTATACAATTGTATTAATAAGATTTACAGTACCAGTCCAGAATCTGAAATCATTATTCTTGAAGTGTGTTTTGAAATTATCTAATTTTTTTTTTTTTTGTTATTGATCAAGATCCTATTTTACATAATGAAGCAAATATAGTTTAATATCTGTGTACTGTTACAGGATAGGAAGCATGAACTACACATGTGTTTGTTCAGAAATCAGATTAGTAACAACAGATATTGAAAATTGTAAACATTTAATTAATTTGTGATTTGAATGGAAATATATTTTTTAACAGTTAACACTTGAAAGTAATTGTTTACATAAATAAAAACAATCTGAAGTGTTTAAATAAGTTACAGTATTTCCTGATATTTAAGTTTTGACTTGGTAATTCCATGTTTTACATCAATTTTTAAAACCTATCCTATAAGTATAATAAATAAAGCCAGTACTTTATGAATGTTACACACTATTCTAAGATGTGGGTTCTGTAAGGCCAGATTAATCCATACATTTAAAGGTGGCCTTTTGAACTCACAAATGACAATTGAAAATGTCTGTTTGCACTTGTCACAGGCACTTCTGGTTGCTTTGTGTATTTTTGGTCGAATACACTTGAATCTTTAGTTGAGCTTTGTGTTAAATGGCTATTGTGTTATCCTAAAGCGATACAAAAAACAAAACATAACAGAAGATTTAGTTGTTTAATAAAGGCCATATCATTTACAGGTCCACAATACAACTATTTCTTCCAAGAACAATATAGATGTTGCAGAGAGAAACCAATGTTACAGTATACTGCAAACACACTCTCAACAATCTTAACTGACTTACTAGTCAGACGAATTCCTACTTATGTTGTTAGGTTGTTTAAATAGAATCTATAAAAAAGGTGTTTTAGTTAAGACTAAGTGTTATAAAAATATAAAGGGTGGCAGTGGCTGATTAGGTAGCGTCCTAATTGACTCTTCAGCCCATCACCACATGGACTTATCTTACAGTCACATTGTAAACATTAATCTGGGTAGGTCTTTCAGCTGGCCTATGTAAGGTTCCCCGGTGGTTCTACCCAGATATTTTTAAGGGACTTCCATCATCAGCTGGACATCGCATAAAACAACATAATTTTATCCCCGCAATTTTTCTTAAAAATCTAAATAAGAAAAGTTACAGAACAAGCTGCCTTTTAATTCCCTCAATAATATTTACTAAAAAATCAACTATAGAGAAAAAGAACTGAATGGCAGAATAAGTAACAGTATTAATAAGAATAATTGCCAAGTTAACTAAACATACTATTAGAGTCTTGGCAGCATGAAATACAGCTCCTGATCAGTGATCAGGGCTAGCAGTGAGAGTCTGCTATAGCCTATAAGGCTATATATCCTAGGCCATTTAAGGAATGGAGTTGGTTTTGCCATTATTTTTCAGACAACAGGACACTGACAGACCAATGTATGTAGGGTGTTTATCACAAGCTATCCCTACAACCAACAGTTGTTGGCATCTGGTACAGTTGTCCACGCTTTTGCCTACTACACCTCCTTTATAGTCTGGTAGATGTCCTTTGTGTCGTAATCGCCACATATCACACTGCATCCAAACACCTTCCGCAAGCAACCCTTGTTCAAGTTTCATCTATTTTCAAGCCATAATAATCATGCTTATTTGCTCTCAAATTGGTTTGAAGGAAAAAATTATTACTCTTGACTGCACCAAATAGTGTTGATCCTGATTTGAAGTGTACTATTAGCTGGTTATAAGATAGGAACTTATGTTTGTGCATGGTGGCACTATACTGTTGAAATGATAATGGATGATCAAATTTAACCTGCTAAACACAAATTGATCAGGCTAAGACAAGGGTGGGGTGTGGGGAGAGAGAAGAGAGAAAGGGAAAGAGAGACAGAAAGACAGAGATGGAGGTGGGGAGAGAATGAAGAAAAGCGATGGTGATAGAAGAGAAAGAGAGTGAAATACTGCACTACTTAAAAGCATATAATTTTATATAGTACAGCAATTGATATTTTTTTCATCAAAAGTTTAACATATTATTGTCTCTAATAAAAAAGTAACTTTGTTTTGATAACTCTTTGTGAGATTACACTTACTTCCAATTAATGAGTGGTGACCTTTTGACCAAAGTAGTCACATTTATGTCACCTTTCAGCTCTAAATGAACTGTCTGGAGGCCCTATCCTACCCCTGCGAAAAATTCTTAGGAATTCCTAGGATTTCCTGGGAATTCCAACTTTTTTCCAAGTTCTGATGGAAGACGGAATCCAAGAAAATCCAACTTAAGTTGGATTCCCACATACTCGGATTATCTTGGATCTGGCGGTATTTGGACGCTGGCTCATTCTAGGAAAAACTTAGATAAACTTGGAATCCAAGAAAGTCTAACAAAAATCCGACAATTCAAAATCTGAGGAAGTCTAACATAATCCAACATTTTAGCAAAACTCGGAAAAAAATTAGATTAACTAGGAATCAGACATTTTTCAAAAACTTACTTTAAAGGTAGGGATGGCTCGTTTGAAAACCTTAGATTCCGATGTCTGCCATTTATCTATCAAATATATTTGCACACTGAAATGATCACAGTGAGTTTTAAATGACATTATCTAACCGCCGACTCAGAATTTGAAACCACATTGCCATTAGCATTAGGATTAGCTTCTTTAGAGACCCTACCTTTAGAGCATAAAAAATTTGTAAATTTTGTTTCAGAACAGAAAAACAACTATTCAATCACTTTTGATATAGTTTTTTTATTTAAATTTTTTCTACAATTCTAAAAAACACTTTTGGTACTGGCTCCACACTGGTTCTGAGCTTATTCGGTGTCATCATCAGCGTCTCCTGAAATTATAAGAGAATTAATTGCTGTAGACAATAGTAAAGTTTAAAATTAACCACTAAAATACAACTTGAATGTTTAGGTTAAAAAGCAAAATAACCCATGGACCGCGTTAGAGTCCTGGTCAGGGCGAGAACTTTCATTTGGGGAGGTTTTCCTCCACCAATAATTACTTGGACGTTACCAATATGGCCATAAATGTGTCAGCGCAATGTAACTATAAACAAACAAAATCAAAACAACATGATTTCCCAACAATGACAACTTCATTTACCAACAGCTGTGCCATGCAATTAATGATTAACACTGTAAATGCTAAAAGGTAGCAAATACATTAATACAATAACTGGTACAAATGGTCAAAATGCTGCAGTTATCTTTGTACCTTTTGTCTGTCATCCATGCGTTGCTCTTCACTGACTTCCTTATTGACATCAGTCTGCAATGCCGATTCTTTTTTTGTTCACTTGCATCTGGCTGTTGTTACAGAAAATAAAATACTTTACATGAGTGGCAATACCATACAAGCAAAGACAGTTTATGATGTGCTCAACCATCATGTACAAGTTATCTTAGATATCTATTACCGGTGACCTTAATTTATTTTTTAACACTTGATATTATTGTTAATCGAGTCACTCTAAAATAAACAATATTACAAAAATGTCTTAAGTTCGAACTTGTCAGAACCATATCAACTTTAACTGAAGCATAAATTAAATATACAGTAGATAACAAATGTTTATAGAAAAGTCAACGGATTCAGAAAACGTTTGTGATAAGAAAAAACAAAGGTGAACTGAAAAAAATGGCGAAAATATTTGAAAGTTAATTTTGCATTCTAAACCGTTGGGTACAGGAATAGTCGTACCATTGATAACTAACATTTGATTCACTTCTCACTTGAAATTCATCAGAATATTTAATTTGTTATTTTTCTTCGTGAAAGATATATAAACAAATTGTAAATCACATCTGATTAGTTTAAACAAAATAAAAAACGAAAAAATACAGCATTGAATGAATAAATGATTACATTTATTGAGGTTTTTGATATAATTACATGGCAAAATCCTCATTAATGGATTAAATCTAATTGCCAAAACTCATCATAATTCAATAAGGGCTAATCGTCAGATACCAAAAACTGAGTGGACAGTAAAATCAAACAAATGGTCATCAAATTAAATATCATTTTTAATACTCACATACAAAAATATCACATGTTTACAATATTGAGTGCGTAAAATGAAAAAAACAAAAAACAAAAAAATCAACAGCGTCGGTCTAAACAACTACAATATTACAAAAAAGTATCACTTTCCATCAATACATGTTTAAAAAATTAAGTGCAGATAAAATCCTTTAAGTTGTTACATACAATCTCCATACTAAACATTTACGCATATATCTTATATGTGGTACGACTATTCCCAATTCGGTACGAAATTGTAACGGTACGAGATTGTAGTGGTACGAATATTCCCGGAGCCTAAACCGTTAATGTACTAAACTTACTACGTTCAGAAAACCTGATTTAAAATGTGGTGCTTCTTATACTTGTTTAAGTAGATCAATGTCTCACCTCTGCTTAGTAGTCCAGTGACGGAGAGTCAACTTTTTCATCTTTTTCATCACATGTTTTGAAAATTGTCGCGGCCGGAAGTGTAGACTGCGCATGTGCTATTGTAAATCGGGACCCCCGGCGATTTCTTCGGTTATTTTCCGAAAGTTACGATTGACTTTTACTGTAACACCGTAAAAGCGACTTTCAAACTTTTATTATTAAATGGTGTTATTCACATTCCCAATAAAGTTAGAGTGGTTTTAACACGATACCCTACTGTCTGTTCTGTAATTTTGTTGTCATATT
This sequence comes from Sinonovacula constricta, assembly GCA_007844125.1. Classification (NCBI taxonomy): domain Eukaryota; kingdom Metazoa; phylum Mollusca; class Bivalvia; order Cardiida; family Solecurtidae; genus Sinonovacula; species Sinonovacula constricta. The sequence goes on along the minus strand of CM017569.1, from coordinate 14,892,239 downwards.
AGATATTAGACTGTAGATCTACTTGACCAGGTTTTCGAAAGACAACAACAAAAAGTTATAAAAAAAACCTGACTTCTTTGGAATTGGATCATTTTTTTACTGAGCTATTATTACCAAATGTTTTGTAGCTGTCTTAAATGATAACATAGTTAAATATTGCTTTTGTGATCAGTCAGGTCAAGGTCACTGTAACTCAAAATAGCAGTTTGCTTTCCATGTCTAGTCAGGATTTAGATATTGATATCAGATGTAGATATTGATATCAAATTTGGTAGTTAGCTTGTTTATGGGATACCCAAATTTGGAATTGTTTTTGTTGTCCATTAGTTTGATGGACTGAGTCACTGTTACTAAATACATTTTATTTTGTTCCTGTTCATTATCTTCTTTTTTGAGGATTGATCAAGTTAAGTAGGTAACTAGCTATCTCATGGGAAGAATATGTTTAGAATTGTTTTAGGGATCAATTGTCGTCAAGACATGTTATAAAATATATTTTTGGATTTTCTATAAGGAACTCAAGACAGGAGTAAAGTATTGTTACCAAATTACTTTCTAGGGAGAGTAAGTCTGGGACTGTTTTGTATATGGTTGTACGTGTGATCTCTGTTTAATAATTAATAATGACAAAATAAAGTTAAAAAAAATTGGCAATTAGTATTTGGAGCTATTTTATGTCACATTCAGGCGAGCTTTTCTCATAACCAACTGTCCATCTAGCTGCATCAACAATTTGCTCGTAAACACTTTAAAGGCTACCGTTTTGATCCAATCTTAACCTGGACGCTGGTCAGAATGTCATAAAATGTTGTTCTGTATAAAATCTTGGATGAGACAACCTTAATTTCCAATCAAGCGAGCGTGCTCGCATCCGCAACCATAATATTTAAGAAATGCAATCTTATTAAGATTGCGGCAAGCTTGCGCAAACTTGTCGCAAACTTGTGACGAGCTTGTCGCAAGCGAGCGTTTTGGTGTGGGATGAAATAAAGATTTTATTGCAAGTATGCATGGAAGACCATCTTGTCCATATCTATAACCTACGAGATCTCACCAGCTGTGGGTTTTCCTTAATAAGTAGAACCTTGTATTACTGTGCTAGTTATTTTTTTTTTTTAGGGGGGGGGGGGGGGGGGGGGGCGTGATTAATGACACAGACAAAATAAGATGGAAAAGTTCAGGTTTGCAAAATTCATTAGTCAATATTTTTGTTAAGCTTTGTTTCGACACTTTCTGCCTCTGTATTTTTGCATCAAATGAAAATATTTTCTGAGAATAAATTGCGTTACTCAAACTTGAAGTCTTTTAGTGATTATTTCTGTGATGCTTTGTTTTTATTCTTTATCACCTTCAGGATTTTACATGCGGAATATGATGTAAAGTTTGCAGTTCAATCATGTTGTGAGTGGTTGTCCTTATTTTCAGACATCTAGCTCAGCTGTCACAGATATTAAAAAGTGAGATCCCTGACACTGATATGATAGACAAGATACTGATCACGGATAAATAAAGCCACATTTTGCCTGTGTTGAATCAGCACAGTGCAATTAATTGCATCTATCGAATAAGAGTTGGCTTGATTATTAGTGCAGAATAACATAGATATCACTGTTGTGTTCGATATAATCGTCAATGTTTTCACGAAGTGGCAAATCACAAATATTCATATTTAAAGTGATCAAAGTAAAAAAATACCTGCTTAATATGAATTGGGAATAAATTCATCTTATCATGTCCGGAACAAAACACATGGCAAAACAAAATAAACGGAAGGTCACGAGTCTGGAGCTCCTGTAAAAATATATTTTTAAAAAAAACAAACACTTAGGTGACAAATGAGCCCTAGGGTAAAGTCCAGGTTGTTCCCAGTATTTCCGAGTTGAGTGCCAAAAGTCTGAGTTTTTCAGAAGTTGGAATTTCTTGGACTTTAACAATATGAAAATCAATTTTCAGCTCAAGCCTAAAGTCTAAGATTTTCCCAATTTTTCCTAGTTTAGTTTTAAAAGTCCGAGTTTTTCTTAGTTTTTCCAACTTATAGTTTATGGAGCCAACCTAAAAGTCCGAGTAAATCCAACCTTTTCCAACTTCGACTAGAAGTCCGAGAAAATCCATGATATTCTGAATACTGGCTATCTCGGAATAACTTGGATTTGTTTGGAATTTGATTCAATAGTTGAAGTCCGAGATATTCCAAGTTTGTCTAAGTAAGTAAACATGGATTAACTTGGAATCCATGATTTTACGAGCTTTTCCAACTTAACTCGGATTATATTTCGCAGGGGTATTGCTGTATAGCCTTTTTAACATGAGTTAAATGGGCTTTAGTAAATAGTTATCCAGATCAGCTAGCTCCTGCTGCAAGCTGGCTTATCAGGACTATATTGTTGCTGATCTGCCTCTATCAGTATGTTTTGTAACTTATGTATAAGTTGTTTGCAAATAATTATGAATTTGATCTGGGTTATGAACCACTGTGGCAGGTTTGGTGATACACTATATCTCTAGAGCCATAGGGCATACATTTGTATCTATTGTATGACACATTTGCTGATGTGTTTTATGCGATAGGCCAACCTATCTTGATTTACATTCCACTGATGTTTTCCTGCAAATTGACTTTTTAAGCCACAGTTCATAAGCTGCAGGCCAAACATACCATTGCTTACTGATGACCTAAAAGTCTTCTTTGTCACAGTTGGTCAAATTTTAGGTCCATTTCAATAATTCAGGTAACCTTAAGTTCATAGTTATGCTCCCTTTTTTTTACTAAAGATTTTCTGTGTTTATGCTAATGTTGGTATTTTACAGCTAATACTATACTATCCAGCACTGAGAAAAGGGAACTGCACAGTCTACAAATAGCTTTTGTTCAACTTTTTTTTTTTTCAAGAGTTTTTTAAAATTTTATGTGCAACTTTTTATTACTGGCATTAAAGTGATTGTTAGTTTGTCATTCAGTTTGGAGAATCAAAAACTTTGCAACAGTCAGTAATTTTTAGCCATTTCATGTTCAACAATCCCTGTTTGGCTTTAAATCATGCAATGATATTGAACATGTGTATATGTTAGTCATTTTGTCAGTCTATAATTTCAATAAACCTGAAATACTGATTGAATGGTTCTATTTATCATGTAAATGTATGGACAACTGGACTAGGGTGCCTGAATTCTTTACTGCATATGTATGGATTTATTCATTAAATGTTTGAAACCAGGTGAAGAGGTTATAGATCAACAATTTTTCACTTTATACTAACATCATTTCCACATAAACAATTGATCTCTTCCTCTCATTTAATTTTGTTTCATGTAATCTAGAAGTGATGGTCAGCATAAGTATTTTAAGTGCAAATGTTTGTTCTTGAAATAAATCACAGTGTCCATTTAAGGATGAATTATAGTGACATCGAACTAATTCCATGGCGGAAGACCCACGACAAATGCCTGGGCAGAACCACCAGCACACCACAAGTCAGCTTGAAGACATTTCCACATTAAGTTCTTCACCCAAAAGGGGACTCAAACCCATGGCCTAAGAGGCCTGGCAGTCAGAGGAGTTACAAGACAGTGACTCAACCACTGTGCCACAAGTGCCCCTTGAATACAAATAAATGTTTTGGGAAAAAACAAACACATATTGTATCCAACTAAGCATTACCTATTGCTAACTATAAATCTTGTATGTTAAAATGTAGCATCTTACAGGAACAGCAAGATTATAGATTTATTAAAAAGATTTTTTTCTGTGCTATGTTTCCAGGGGTGATGAGAAGGAGGGCCAGGTGTATATGTGGCAGGGGTACACAGGACGTGTGGAGTTGGTGTCATTCAGGACCTTCTTGACCCGCCCAGTTAGGAAGGTAGTGTTAGGTGGTGGTCACTCGCTGGTCCTGACCCATGACGACGCCCTATTCTCCTGCGGCAGCAACAGCCATGGTCAGCTTGGAGTGCCATCCCTTGGCAAAGAGTACTCATTTGACCCTTGTCTGGTGGATTCACTCACTGGTAGGTTACTGACTACTTTCAGAATTACTTATGTTGCCATAACCAGATAACTGGATATTGCATGTGTATCCTAATAGCCATTAGTTATCTGATTAACCATATAAAGTGCAAATAACTTTGAACGTAAGTTTTTTCAAATATCCATCTTCACTTAATTTATTCTGACTCCAATCTGTGGTATAACATTACCACACAAAACCACCTCTTCCCTACCCCTTTTCTGTCATAGCCGTGTGATGCATGTAGCTGATGAATCAGTGTGCAACTGGCAATAAACAAGTCGGGTTTTTAGAGCAGTCAGCTAGTCCAATTAAGCGCGACTGCCACAAAGTAACTCTGTGTTTTGTGCCATTCATGACCGCATCTAAATGATTCTTGTCATTTTGCCATAAAATTGTTTTGTTTTATCGGAACCGGCATCAGTAAATTTTGATGCCCAAATCTTTGTCTCTTGACTGTTTGAATGACATTTTCCTCACCTTGTATTCATCCATATTTCTTACCTAGTTTGATAATGTGCCGAATGTTGTTTTTGTTGGGTTCAATCCTGGACCATGACATACCAAGGTCATTAAAAAATGGTAGTTGTATAGCTTTCTTGCTAACGCTTAAGCAAATGTAAGGTTCCAAGACTGGTTGTCCCGGTGACAGGATAATTTGACTGCGTGTGGTATCATGCCAGGTGTTCGCGGCATGCTGTAGACAGTGAAGCACAATATCTGCTTCAAGTGAAAACGTCTCCAGGTAACTGAAATACCGGTACTGTTGGTGGGACCATAAGCCCAATAAACATAAACATAATACACAAACAAAGGTCTTTACTTTTTTAGATTGTAGAACACATGTATAGGTTGCCTTTACATATTGTTAACATATAATTTCCAGAAAGTGTTATCTGCATAGCAAAAATGGTATTATTTGACATCCCTGAAAATAAGTGGATCTGTGATCAAAACAGGGTGCCAGCAGTCAAGTCATCTCATAGATATTTTAAAATAAAATATAATAGCCATTATTTTGTATGAGTCCAAGGCAAAGTCACAAGGAAGCAGTTGAAGTTATTTCACCTGATTGATGGTGCATCTTTTTTATATTAGATATGTGGTGGCCTTCTCTGCAAATATTAGCTGGTATGGCCACTACTGACTAAAGTTGTTTTAGGCAAACTTTAAGAACAAGATGAATCTTTAATGCATTGTTCTTGCTACTGTAACTTTAATTTTCATATGGGCTGTTTAAATGATGCATGTGCCCATAACAAAAAGTATTATTGGTATGAATTCCACAACACTAGTTGCATAAAATATTGTTTTTATCTTAATTTTAGGAAAAGGAATAACATCTATAGCCTGTGGCACCTCACACTCTGCATGCAGCACAATCACTGGAAAGCTTTATGTATGGGGAGACAACCACCATGGACAGTGTGCTGTAGATCCAACCAAGGCAAACACAGTTATTTCCCCTGAGCTAGTTGACCTTATTAAGCCAGAGCAAAAATGCAGCCATGGAGTATTTGTCAATGGGGAGAAAGATAATGCAAAGCAAGTCTCATGTGGAAATACTCATACTATACTGTTATCCAAAGAAGGAAGAGTTTGGGTGTGGGGCTCAGGAATACAACTTGGTTTAGGCAAATCTGTTTCCATGACATTCCAACCAAGATTTTTACCATGCTTTAATGACAAGATTGTACTGTCAGTGGATGCAGGAGACTTTCATAATTTTGTCTTGGTGGAAGAAAATGAAGAGGAGTTTAGATTTGGAGTCAAAAATGATAAAAGTGGAAATTCCAAGTCAACTTCTAGGTCAAGTTCCAGTGGGAGTGTTGCTGGTACCAAGCTTGAGGATATTCAGGGGAGTTTGGGAACAAGCAGGTCTAGTTCACTTGCTGAGGAACCAGAGTTCCAGCAGCTTCCTGAAAAATGTGCCACATGTAAGGCCGAGGCTGGTGGGCAGGTATTGGCTGATGAGTTAACTGATCAAGTATTTGAAGGTAAAGAATGCTCTACAGAGATTCTCAACCCGGCTTCTGATGATACTAAAGATGTAACAGAAAGTCACTCTGAAGAGAAAGGAAATAAAACAATTGGGAGTAATGGAGGTATTGATGGTACGGATGCAAATAATGTCATCTCTTCAAATCTAGATGAACAGTCAGATATAGCGGAATCAAGTTTGTTGGGTAAACCAGTTGATGATAATTTGAAGAAAAGTGTGGACGAAAATATGGAGGAAATAGTCAGTGAAAGTAGTGCTATTAAAGAAAGTGGAATAATGGAGTCTATAGAGTCAAATTCTAAAACACATGACCAAGTTGTAAAACAACTCTCATCAAGTAATGAAAATAAAGGTAAAGAAGTTCAAAATGTTGAGCTTCGGAAACAGAAGGTTGAAGTGAAAATCCTGACTGAAGATGACACACACCCTCTCACAGAAAGTGTGAAAAGCATCAGCTCTGTATCATCGTGCAAGAGTGGTCAATCTTTATCATTTGTTGATGAAACGAGTGCAAGAGAGTACCTGGCCCGTCAGTTCCAGGAAGATGATGTTCAACATTTGACAACATCTGGGAAACACAGAAGGCCAAAGCAACTTGAGTCTGAGCATGCACCTTCATCCCCAGGGGATATTGTCATGCAGGGCTTCCAGACCATGTCATCACTGACCAGCCATGTGACCAGTCAGGTGACTTCCTTGACCACCAAAGCATTCAGCAACATTGCCTCAGTACCCAGCAAGTTGATATTCTCCAGTCCAACTGCAAGTGTTTTCTCTGAGGGAGGTAAGAAAGATGCTTCAGTAGTACTATCTAGCACAGAGACTCTTGACTTCTCTGAGATTTCTGATTTGGATGGTGGTAGTAGTGAGAACTTAAGTATGGATAATTCTGTGCTAGAGTTGAGTAACATAACATCAAGTAGTGATGCTTCCCCCAACAGCAGTAGGCTGTCCTTGGTTGTGTCTGATGCAGATATGGTTCCAGCAATCACTCCAAAAAAGAAGTTGAGACAGAAGGACCCTAGAAGGCAGTCTCTACGGACAATTGAGGCCAAACAGGAGAATTTGAAGAAAAGGGCTCTCAGTCTGCAGGCTGTTGGAGGTGTGTATTTTTAGGTATATGTTTTATGTGTCATCTTATAGGAGTATGTAATATCAAAAATACTTGATTACAATCAAACAGTTACATGTTTGTAACTGTTTAGATACTTATATTACAATGTGGTGATTACCTTCCTTTTAGGTTAACTTGCCTGTGAAACATCCATGGATTCGCATAAAATGCCATTTTACAATGAACCTTGCTATTTTTTATTTTACAACTGTGCAGTTATGTACCAGTGGTTTGGGACAAAATATCAATAATTGCAAAGTGTTATAAAATGTTATTCTGTGTTTCTAAAATAATAACTCATATTTACAGAAGAGCAGCCACATTCCTTTCAACCAAGCATCACTATGGAAACAGAGCTATGGACCTGGGGCAAAAACAACAAAGGTCAACTGGGTCTGGGTGATATGCTTGATAGGTAGGGAGACTTTGTCTTAATTGACATTGAAGCAGCTTATCACATATCTGACTAATGCAATTAGTAAGACCAATATATCATAACATCTAGTCATAATTTCAATATATGTTGTTGTTTATTGGGTTTATAGTCCCACCAACAGTATTTCAGTTATCTGGAGACGGTGTCCACTTGAAGCAGATATAGTGCTGCCTTTACTGTATAGCATGCCGTGAACACCTGGCATGATATCACACCCAGTCACATTATCCTGACACCGGGCCAACCAGTTGTGGAACTACCCTTATATTTGCTTGAGTGTTAGCAAGGGAGCTATACCACTACCATTTTTAATGACTTTGGTATGTCGCGGCCCAGGATCGAACTTGGGGCCTCCCGTACCTGGAGCCACCGCTCTACCAATTGAATTTCAATATATATATATATATAAATATGGTCCACAAAGTGTGCTGTTCATGAATTAAACATGAATCACTAAATATATCTAACCAAATTGAAAGATGAATAATGTCCACTAGGGTGTGCTGATGATGAATGGAAACTCTGACATTAAGTATAACCTTCAGATTGACCAACCATATTTCAGGGATGTCCCTCAAAGTGTGCCTTTCATGAATGGGAAGAGAATCATTCAATTGTCCTGTGGTAACCAGCACACTGTGGCCTTGTCATCATCCGGTCAGGTAAACGTTGTATTTTTTTATTCACAACTTTACTGATTCTCCGTTTTCATTTTTTATTATAAGCAAGAACAACCATTGGCCCTTAATGTTAAAGTTAAAAATTAATTTATGTATGCAATTGCTTTTAAGTGTCACATTGTTTTTGTAAGCTGTTGTTATTTTGGGCTCAAAACAGTAAGTTTGTGTCCTTTTTCACACATTATTGTATTTCCTAAAGGTTGTTTTATGGTGTGCAGTGCATGTGTGTCTGTCTTTCTGTTTCTTGTGAGGATAACTCCTCCTTTATTACACAGTAGAATTTTATTATACTTGCATCAGTGAATAATATTGATATTTGTTTTTTTATAAAGGTGAGTCAACTCACAATGCATTGTTTACTATTGCTCTTAATATTTATTTTCCTTTACTTCCCAGTGAATTGTGCCAAGAACATTATTGTTAGCCATTATATTGTAAAGTGATATAAAGTGTGTGTTTTGTTGCAGGTGTACTCCTGGGGTCTGAATGATAGTGGGCAGCTAGGACATGATGAGGTGGCTTTCTCTCCTACTAGGCTGCAGGTAAATATGGGTGAGGCACAGGAATATGTATACAGGTCCAAGAATTTAAGCTGGGGCAAATAAACACTAGGTGAGCCAAAGGAATGTGGATGGATCAGACTTATGATGGCTGGGTCACTGGTCGGGGAATACTGGGAGGGACCAATGAAAGGTGTAGCCACAGGTTATTGGGTAGTGCTTAGTCACACTGGTAGGCAAATAGTATGCGGTCCAGAGGATACTGGGTGTGATCAGGGAATACTGGGTGTGACTAACGGATATAGGTGGGGTCAGAGAACACTGGATAAGACCAAGAAGTATGGCTGTGTCATCTGCAATCATATATACTACTTAATCAGAAGTTGTTCCCAAGATATTTCTCAAACTCTATCACAAATAACTGCTAGTTTCATTAATAATTAACTTGTTTTCATAACCAACTTATCTAAGCAAAACATTTTTAATGCCTCACTCTCTGTTTTAGCTGGCGCAGGACTACTGTGTGTGGGATGTGGCTACTGGAACTAACCACTCCCTTTTTCTGATGAACAATGCTCAGAGTGCAGGAGGAAGGCCAGAGGTATTCTACACTGGCAAACATCCCTGGTATGGCACACCTTTGTGTTGTTTTGTACTTCATGGAGAATTAATCATTTCATTGTACATGTGTTAAAAACCATTCACTGTTGTTGATGAACAACTACATTTGAAAATAACTTGCAAGCCAGTAACTTGCTTAGAACTTCTAGGACACAACTCCTGATCAAACAGCTTTGTTCTAACAACAGTATGATTATTGTCCATTATCATATTTGTTGTTTTCCCGTAGTATTTTTATTTATATTTTTTTTTTACTTTTTTTTTCTTATCACAAGGTTGTTCTTTATTTTTTCCAGCAAGGATCTATATGTACCCATTTACAAAACAAACAAGCTGACTCCATTGAATTTTCTTAGAAAGGTAAGAATTCTTCTTTAATTGTGCATATAAACAGTTGCAGACATTAAGCATTGTACCTGGCCATCCATGTGTGTGCGAGTTGTTCAATCAAAAGTCTGTCTGCCCTGAATTCTGTGAAAGCAGCACCTTCTGCACAGCTTTTGGAATTTAATGAAACTTTTCATGGCTTATGCAAGAATTGATCAGGCTTTGGTATAGTGTGCAGAAAAGAAAAGGAACTGTCTGGTCAGGCTGTCTGACTGTTACTGTAACAATCTGTCTAGTTACCATTGCAAGTTAATGTTAGCAGGCTGTTACTATTAGCATTCTGTGTTGTTATCATTAAACCTTTTCCTACTTAGAACAACTTGATCAGGATTAACTAAATAGAGTGGATCTAGATCAGGATCTGCACTGTTTTCTTGTAAGTCTTTACTGACACTTTGTAAATGCTCTATGAAATATTTATCATAAAATCACCAATAAGGCTGGGTCATTAACACAAATAGCAGGCTAAGACTTGTACAAAATGTGGCAGCTTAAAGGTTAAAAGCTTTGTCATGTATATCAACAAGTGGCATCTTACAGGTTGCATACCTGGTCTTGTATGACATAATGTAGCATCTTACAGGTTGCATACCTGGTCTTGTATGACAAAATGTAGCATCTTACAGGTTACATTCTTGGTCTTGTTTGACAAAATGTAGCATCTTAAAGGTTAAATACTTGATCTTGTATGTCAAAAAATAGCATCTAAAAGGTTAAATACTTCATCTTGTATGTCAAAATGTATCATCTTAATGGTTAAAAGCTTTGGCTTGTATGTCAAAAAGTAGCATCTTAAAGGCTAAATACTTGGTCTTGTACATCAAAATGTAGCCTCTAACAGGTTAAATACCTGGTCTTATATGTCAAAAGTAGCATCTTAAAGATTTAATACTTGATCTTATATGTCAAAAAGTAGCATTTTAAAGATTAAATACCTGGTTTTATATGTCAAAATGTAGCATATAACAGGTTAAATACCTATTCTTACATGTCAAAATGTAGCATCTTACAGGTTAAATACCTGGTCTTTTATGTCAAAATGTAGCATCTTACAGGTTAAATACCTGGTCTTGTATGTTAAAAAGTAGCATCTTAATGATTAAATACATGATCTTATATGTTACAAGTAGCATTTTAAAGATTAAATACATAATCTTGTATGTCAAAATGTAGTAGCTTAAAGGTTAAATACTTGGTCTTGTATTTTGTTGTCTTCCTTTTGTAACACAGTGTCACAGGTTCTTTGATTTAATTTTCTTGCTCAGGATATTGGTGGGTGATAATCTAAATATATTTGCTCAGGATTTATTTTTAGCTGACATTACTTTATACAATTAACCTTTTTTAATAGTTTTAACAGTTAAATGTTAATTATATAAATATCTTGCTATACTTTTCCTTCAAACAAATATTGGTGCATATTATTGTTATCACAAAAATATTCTTGCAAAATATTTCTGGAAAAAAAAGAAATGCTATTTAAAATAACTGTATATTATATTTGGGGATCTTAAATAAATGTAGTAAATTATGCATTTTTACATGGGTTTTGACTTTTGTTTGTTTGTTTATTGGGTTTATCGTCCCACCAACAGTATTTTAGTTATCTGGAGACAATTTCCACTTGAAGCAGATATAGTACTGCCTTCACTGTGTATAGCATGCTGTGAACACCTGGCATGATACCACACTCAGTCACATTATCCTGACACCGGGCCAACAAGTCGTGGAACTACCCTTATATTTGCTTAAGCGTTAGCAAGGGAGCTATACCACTACCATTTTAAACGACTTTGGTATGTCGCGGCCCAGGATCGAACCCGGGGTCTCCCGTACCTGGAAGGTTTTGACTTTGTTTTAAGTTCAGTACAAGGTAAACAAACACATGCTGTAAGGAATCACTCAATATTTATTCCATATCTGTGAAGATGAATGTACAAAAGTTATTTTGCATCAACCAAGGGAAAACTCGTTTTTTGAAGAAAAAAAAATGCTGTAAAAATATCCAAGTTACAACTGTTTGCAGACAGGCTGGATCCAGAGTGTCTCAACAGGAGGTGACAACTGTGGCTGTGTGGCCAGACCAGACACTGATATGACCACATCTATATTTGACCTGTGCCACTCAGTGAGGGATTTATACCGTCACCTGCATGCTATTATACAGGAGTTTGTGAAGAGGCTGATGATGTCAGGTAACACACCTTAGAATTACCAATAACAAGAGTTCTAGTTACCAGCTTTCAGGCACAAAGTTATTTCAGTAATATCAAGCATCATCCAGTGTGTACAAATTTGGCTGTTTAACATTGTGTAACCCAATTAACACAATGTTAGACATCAGCAAAATAAACAAGTCACAGTTTCAGGGTTTCTGTCGATGAGAGACAATGGTTATTATATAGTGGACATGAAATCAAAGAAAATAATAATTATTATTTTCTGTGAAGATAATGAATGATTGTGTACCCACTGTACATATTGATAATTTAATCTGGTACCCTGCATACTTTGCTGTGTATATTCCTGAAAATGAAGGGGCAGACAAGCCAGACTAATGATCCTATAACTTTCATACTTCCAACTCAAAAGATGTCAATATGGGCAGCAACTTTTACTGAACTTTGGAGTGGACTATTAAAAACTGTGATTAAACCAGGAAAGTTGGTGGCCCTGACATAGCAACTACCTTGTACATTCTTGTTTAAAGCAAAACAATTATTTCCATTTGTCTAAGTTTGGCACCCTGAGAAGGTTTTTTTTGTGTGTGGTTTTTTTACTATAGATTGGAACACTTAACTGACAATGAAAGCAGACATTTATGGCGGAACTTCCTTTTCTTTCTTGAGCAGTTACACATGTTATTGTCACGAGTGTTTATTAATTTTACTCATGCTTCATGGGTTCATGGGTTCCATTACAGATAAGCTATTCTCGGTACTACGTTTCGATATAAGAATAAATGTGTTTTTTTAATTTCCTGTTACATTTTTTCTTTCTCAGTCATGAATTTTGAGCAGATATTGTAATGGTGTTGCATTCAAATGTAAAGCATGAGTGAAATCATTAAACATGTGTGACACCCAACTAGGTAGCATATGACTGAGCAAATATGGTAGTGTTGCAAACAAAAACCACTATGTTGCAGATTTACAAATGAAATTGTTGAGGCTTTTGACTGTTTGCCCCTTGAAATTGTTAACTAAACATTTTGCATTTTGGCTGTTCAAAAGCTAAGTGAAACTTTTATCAAGTTATTTATTTGAAAGAAAGCAACAAATTAAAATCTGCCAAACAGTCAGGAGCTGGGTTGAACTTGCCAATAGTGTTCCACAGGGATCCATTCTGGGGCCATTATTGTTTAATGTTCTCATAAATGACATCATCTATTTCATTAACAAATGTACTCTCTATAACTATGCAGATGACAAAATCCTATCGTTTTACACTCCAAACTTTCAAACTTTACAAATGTCTACACTACAATCCAATATCAAAACACAGATTGACTGGTTCCATTTCATTGGTATGCAGCAAACCCAGATAAATTTAAGGCTATAATTGTAGGGGAAAAAACCCATAGTATGTCTCCAACTTTATTGATGACACCTCGATAGATTGTGATGATGTAGTAAAGTTGCTTGGTGTTGATATTAACTTCAAATTGTCCTTTAACGATCTTATGAAAAACTTGCAGCTGAATATTCTAAAAGGAACTGGTAAAAATATATGCATCATTTTAATAGACTTGTGGTTTTACATTGATGGCCCAGTCTTCACCAAACTTGGCCAGAATGTTGGCCAGTATGAAATCTTACTTATGTTTTGAAGTGGGTCATATGGATTCAGTAGGTTATCAACCCAGTGGCCACACTAATGGCCCACTCTTCACCAAAGATTTCTAAAGTAAATATCTCTTAATTACTTGATGCCAGATTTGAGCCTACTAAAAGCCTGTGTCATCAGGTGAGCAATTAAGGACCATAATGGCCCTCTTGTTTAAGTAAAATTGGAAAGAAGAAGGTTGATATGTCTTGTATTCTTCTTTTCAGTAAGCACATGGAAATGTTGTTTTTATTAATGTGTACTTTATACTTGCTTCATACAATGTTGTGCCTCAGGGCTGAGTTATACCGGGGTCAGAGATTATAAAACTTTGTTCTCAAGTCTTAGATTACTCTCAAGGATCTGAATGGCTGAATTTTATTGAAATTTGAAATCTGACCAATCAGATGCATCATGTTGATCTCAGACTCTAGCTCAAGTTTTTATAATCTTAGGTTTTGAGGATTGTAAATAAAACAACAAAACATTGTTGTTAGTCAGCTGGACGAAATTGTTTGTATTCCAGGCTTCTTCACTACAATGGACAAGTACCCCTATAAATCACTATTGGGCAACATCATGACAGCTTTCATCCATCTTACAAAGAAGGTAACATTAAATCTAAACAATACTGCAGTATTTTCAAGATTGAGAACTTTGAATTACTAAAACATGTTTTGTAATATTTTTATTATTATTTTTCAAAATTTCCTCAAAGTTCATATAGCTGCTCATTTACTTACATATACAAGAGGTTAGCCTATAATATAGATTTGACCTTTTTGTACACACACCTCATAGTGACACAGACACAGTCCTTAAAAAATGTTATGTCTTAAGAGATATGCATTATTGGCAGTTTTCAGTCATTTGGGTTTTAGTCTTCAGTTTCTATTGTGCAATTAAGGATTCTGGCTGGTGCAAACTCAAGGAAAGTTGACCAAAAAACATTGCTTGTAAAGAAAAAAAAGTAGCTAGGGGTTGACAAAAGCCTGTTGAATGTCCAGTGCAAAATCAGTACTTTGCTCACATTGTTGTTTAAGATGATTAAGACATAAGAATAAAAATTTTCTGCACTGTTCAAAAATCTTTTCCAAGATACTATGTCCAAATTTCAGGCTTATTCTTTAAATTGATGATGCTGCGATGAAAGTCCATGTATTTTGGGAAACCCTTTGTAAATGTAAAATTAAAGTATGATAGGCAAACTAAATACTATATATCAAAACATGTAAGACCATACTTCTTAGTCTCCCAAACAAAATGTGAGTCTTTCATAGATATAAACTTTTTTTTTGTTGCATAGCAAGAAAAACTTGTGGACATACTTTTTGCAACCTGCATCTAATTATTGGTAGAGGGTGACTGCAGACTGACCTCAGGGTAGAACCATTGGCGCACCACAGGTTAGCTGGAAAACCTCCCCACATGAATTTAATTTTGGTATTATGATACTGTTTTTTAAAAAAAGCCTTTGAAATTCATTTGGTTTATAATCTCACTTCAGTTGCCCGAAAAGCATATTTTTCTGCTTTATATCCCTTGGTATATATAGATAGGTGAGGCCAGCACAGAGATGACCTATCTATTGAAGGAAGGACAGAGTCTGCTGGGAGCCTCCCTGTTCACACACTATGACAGCTATGTGGCAGACTATAAGAAGTACTCAAAAACCTTTGAGGACATGGTGGCAGTGGGTGGATTTGAGTACTGTGCTAAGCATGGAAGGTATGAGAAAGTTGGTGCTTTACTGATTGAGAATTGTTGGCTTTATACTGTTGCACACAGGATCTATATTAAGTGGTCTTCGAAAGGTCCCTATAACAGAAACTGTGCTGAAGCATTAGAAAACTTTTTAAAAAGGTTTTGAGATGTTTTGAAGGACCTGATCGCTCAGACTTGTATTAAAATTAAGCCAAACAGATGATTTTTAAGTCAGACTGAAACTTGAAGTTTTATAACCTCCAATACTAGTCTATCATTAGGTAATTATACTTTAAAACAAGCATTTGTGGGTTCATCCCCAGGTGTAATTTTCTAGTTAAAATATGTTACTGCTAAAGCATTATATCTCCTTCAGGTAGACACTGTGTCTTGATGATTAAAAGACTGGTTATGGGATACATAACACAACAAGCAAACATATCTTGGTACCCATGTCAGCAAGTAAAGTAAAAGTGACAAGTGTTTGCCAGTGTATTGAATATCTAACAGTTTAAGTAAGGATTTACTTTGTTCTTTTAGAGGGTAGGCAACATATAACCCCTGGAGCCTTTCACCTACTGAAATTCATGGTAGGTAGCCTTAATGGCCCTACTGTGTTTGTGTAATTTGTGTATATCATATATCTGATAAAAAAATGTTACATTTCAGCACCACCTTTGAGAATCTGCAGATGTTCTACAAGGACCTATTACGACTGGATAAAACGGAAGATAAGCCAAACCATGGGGACAGGTTTAGAGAGATCATGTTCACCCCCCTTAAAGCTCTTCCTTTCCTCTCACTAAAAGTGAAAGATGCCTCAGAAGTTTTCATGAAGGTAATAACTGATGCAATAAAAAAAATTTTTTTAACCAACACCCTAAGTAAGTTATTGACTTTCGTGTCAAGTTATTGGTGAAGAAGTGTAATAAATTATTAATGAGTTTGTTTAAGAGATTGTTCAAAACAAAAGGTGAAGAAAGTGTATAAGCTCAATTGGACTTTTCACAGTCCCATTGTCTGCAATATTTATTCTCTATATCAAGATTATGCAAATTCTTGCAAACCAGGTTAAGCTATCCTCTAAGTCTAGTTATGATTGTGTATGTTTCAGTCTGATAGAGAGAACAGGCTGATGACAGGCCTGCATGTTAACCTAGAATATCTGATCTCTATTGTTGTGTATGTTTCAGTCAGGTAGAGTGAACAGGCTGATGACAGGCCTGCATCTCATCCTAGAATATCTGTTCTCTATTGTTGTGTATGTTTCAGTCAGGTAGAGTGAACAGGCTGATGACAGGCCTGCAACTCATCCTAGAATATCTGTTCTCTATTGTTGTGTATGTTACAGTCAGGTAGAGTGAACAGACTGGTGACAGGCCTGCATCTCATCCTAGAATATCTGATCTCTATTGTTGTGTATGTAACAGTCTGGTAGAGAGAACAGCCTGATGACAGGCCTGCACCTTAACCTAGAACATCTGATCTCTATTGTTGTGTATGTTTCAGTCTGGTAGAGAGAACAGGCTGATGACAGGCCTGCATCTCATCCTAGAATATCTGTTCTCTATTGTTGTGTATGTTTCAGTCAGGTAGAGTGAACAGGCTGATGACAGGCCTGCAACTCATCCTAGAATATCTGTTCTCTATTGTTGTGTATGTTACAGTCAGGTAGAGTGAACAGACTGGTGACAGGCCTGCATCTCATCCTAGAATATCTGATCTCTATTGTTGTGTATGTAACAGTCTGGTAGAGAGAACAGCCTGATGACAGGCCTGCACCTTAACCTAGAACATCTGATCTCTATTGTTGTGTATGTTTCAGTCTGGTAGAGAGAACAGGCTGATGACAGGCCTGCACCTTAACCTAGAATATCTGTTCTCTATTGTTGTGTATGTTTCAGTCAGGTGGAATGAACAGGCTGATGACAGGCCTGTATCCTAGAATATCTGTTCTCTATTGTTGTGTACGTTTCAGTCTGGTAGAGAGAACAACATAATGACAGGCCTGCACCTTAACCTAGAATATTTGTTCTCTATTGTTGTGTATGTTTCAGTCAGGTGGAGTGAACAGACTGGTGACAGGCCTGCACCTTAACCTAGAACATCTGTTCTCTATTGTTGTGTATGTTTCAGTCAGGTGGAGTGAACAGACTGGTGACAGGCCTGCATCTTAACCTAGAACATCTGTTCTCTATTGTTGTGTATGTTTCAGTCAGGTGGAGTAACCAGGCTGATGACAGGCCTGCATCTCATCCTAGAACATCTGATCTCTATTGTTGAGTATGTTTCAGTCAGGTGGAGTGAACAGACTGGTGACAGGCCTGCATCTCATCCTAGAATATCTGTTCTCTATTGTTGTGTATGTTTCAGTCAGGTGGAGTGAACAGGCTGATGACAGGCCTGCATCTCATCCTAGAATATCTGTTCTCTATTGTTGTGTATGTTTCAGTCAGGTGGAGTGAACAGGCTGATGACAGGCCTGCATCTCATCCTAGAACATCTGATCTCTATTGTTGAGTATGTTTCAGTCAGGTGGAGTAACCAGGCTGATGACAGGCCTGCATCTCATCCTAGAACATCTGATCTCTATTGTTGAGTATGTTTCAGTCAGGTGGAGTGAACAGACTGGTGACAGGCCTGCATCTCATCCTAGAACATCTGTTCTCTATTGTTGTGTATGTTTCAGTCTGGTAGAGAGAACAGCCTGATGACAGGCCTGCACCTGAACCTAGAACATTTAATCAGGACCTCAACCACCAAAGTCTCCCATGCAGAGAACACGAAGGCATTCTGGGATAATGCAACTAAGATAGCAGTGAGAATTTCTTTGTTTCATTCAAAAGTAACATTTGGCAAATATGTAGATATTTGAGTTGTAACTCCCAGCCATATCCTTTGGGTTTGAGTACTGTTGGGCCAGAAACTTACATGTGGAGAGGTCTTCTGCCGATGAATATCTAGCTGTTGTTGCGAATATGACTTATTTGATAGGTAACAAAAAACAAACAAAACAAATAATCATGAGGTTATGTTCGTGTGTATGCCAATCCCTCTTGGTGAGTCTTTTTTTGTTTTTGTGTTTTATTTTTGAAATACAGCAACAAATTATGATCCTTATACCGTATTCACTCGTGTAATGGTCGCACCCGTGTAATGGCCGCACCCCCAAAATGACCGCAAAATTTGAAGAAAAAATCCTAATTCAATGTAATGGCCGCACCCCCAAAATGACCGCAAAATTTAAAGAAAAAAATACGAAGGCCGCACAGTTTATACAGCGGAACTCCGCTATATCGTCAATACTGTCGGTCAACGATTAACTGTCTCACATACATTTCCCTTTGTTCTGCATAAAACACAGCTTATTATCCGTCAGTAAACACTTAAACAAACTTTCAACTTCAGTCTGCTAAATACACCAAGCTGTAATTTACTTGGCGTTTCTGTGTAGACTTGCCTCATTACACAGGTCAAGTGACTGACTCTGAGATAAGCTGTTGTCAAGGTGATATCGATCGGAGCAGTTTGACAGTGAGGGAGTGAACGATGTGTTTTTATAAGCAGCTGCCGATTACATTTCTCCATGAAATTATTGATTGGTGGAATGTATACACAAGGACAGTGCACTGTTCCCCGATATATCGTGTACTGTCATACCAGGCTTGGTGACGTAGATCAAAGAAATTAATTTCATGCCGCCACGAGCTACAGGATAGCAGTGCGACTGAGACTACCTAGGTACATTCGCAACGTGTCAAAAATACAGTCA
This sequence comes from Sinonovacula constricta, assembly GCA_007844125.1. Classification (NCBI taxonomy): domain Eukaryota; kingdom Metazoa; phylum Mollusca; class Bivalvia; order Cardiida; family Solecurtidae; genus Sinonovacula; species Sinonovacula constricta. The sequence goes on along the minus strand of CM017569.1, from coordinate 14,873,194 downwards.
CTGTTTACCAATTAACCCTTTTGTTGAGACAGCATGACTGGTCGACGCTCCTGTTCATTTTTCACCTCGTCAAAAAGAGTGTCGCCTCGTATTAAAGCTGTGTTGTTTTATCGGCTCTACTATGAAATCCTTTGATCTGCATGGTAGTGTGCACATGACAGCTGGTTGCAATTGTTTGATGATGCAAACATTCAGAAATATGATACAAGAGATAAAACTAGGAAGTCATTTATAAATTATGGAATATGTTCACATTGGTTAGACAAAAGCATAGAATGGCGCTATCTCGTTCATATCGTCCGTCAACCTCCTACTTAGAGAGCTCATCTAGACGCATGGCGTCCCAAAAAACGGCAGAATGGTTCTAGAAAAAATGTCCCAAGGCCTTACACCTATAGAATGGCCGCACCCTCAACTCCTTAACGATAAAATCGGGTAAAAAAGTGCGGCTATTACACGAGTGAATACGGTAGTTACATCCAGCTTTTTTGAGTGCGGAATACCTCAAAGTCCTTTGCCCTGAACAGGACTCGAACCCATGCAGTGAGAGGCTTAGTGGTCAGAGGAGTTCTGCAACTTTTTCACTATGCCATAGGTGCCCCTAGGCAAGTGTTTATATATGTAATGTCTACAACAGTGGCTAGCATAGGAGTTCAAGTTCATTTTTGTAGTAATGCTTGCAGATGAGAGACTCCACAAAATAATATAAAATTAATGACCACATTTATTATCATATATAACAAACAGGAAATGATAATATCTGTTTTTGTACCAGTTGTAGAATTTTAAGAAATTTAAGATTTGTAGGGCTTATATTTGTATCATTCACTTATTAAAATATTTCAAAATTTATGTTTAGAAGCGTTAAATGTTTTTATAGAACCTCCCAGGTAATGATCACCTGATACAAGTATTAAAGGTGGTATACAACAGTGTACCTATGTCAAATACATATACAATATTTAACAATATTGAACCACTGCTTTGGCGAATTTGGGCATAATTTTTTGTACAAACCCATACACTAGTCTTAATATATACGATTTTGTATGCTAACTGAATTGTAAGACAGAACTAATCGTGAAAAAATTCACTGTGAATGTGTATTCTCTCCAACCGTAGAAAAAGCTCGATAGTGGTTTCTGCTCAAAAGTAAGTGGTCACGTGGTTTTCTTAGTTTAAAACAAGCTATCTCTGCAGCGTGGCTCGGATAGGAAATTCCTGTTTGCAGTGACGAGTGGGGATTTATGCTTGACTGTTCACACAGGTCAAAGAAATCAATGAACAGCATTTTGCAGGACCCCTTTTTTAGGACTTATTTTAGAAAATAAATTTTGATTCAGACTGTTGGATACCACTTTTAATGTTAGAATAGTAAATTTCCCACAAAATGACATTAATTTTTCTTCTTCAAATAATATCCCATCATATGCATTGCCATACACGTAAATATGTATATTTTTTCTGCCTCAGGAGACGTTACGAATTCCAAGCCGCCGTTTGATCAAAGAGAGCAAGACCAGCCCACTTTCACTCTCTGGGGGTGGCAGGTTCACAACCCATCTTTTCTATCTCTTCAATGATGTCTTCATCCATGTTCAGGTATATCAGTATTCTTTTATGGACAAGTATATACGAGGGGCATTTATAAAGTATTAATCAGTGTGGCGCTTTAGTCATATACGTAATATTTCTGCAGAAATTGTTAGACCAACCCCTCGAAGTATTCCCCTTTGACTTGGATGCACTTTTCCAAGTGAAGAATCCAATTGGAAAATGCTTTTCGGTAGCTCTCTTTAGGTATAGTGTTTAGACACTGGAAAAGCATGCTGCCGACAGCGTGCCGAGATTCAAAACGTCAACCTCTCATGTAGTTCTTGATATAAGGATTCAACCAAAAATCGCACGAAGCAAGATCAGGGCTATATCCAGGGTGTGGTTACGTGTCAATGCTGTTGTCGCTAAGATACGACTTTACCACCACTGACTTGTGGGCAGGTACATTATCATGAAGGAGCTTGATTCCGCGTACGCCAGTACGGAGACGGGCTGCAGTATAGTGGCTTACAACAGCAGAAAGAACTGAATCTCGGTAAAATATTCCAGTAACACTCCTGCTTTCAGGTATAGGAATTCGAGCCACCATTCCCTGGCAATCAAAAAATAATGCATACTTAATGCTTTTTGAGATGTGAGCTCTACGGGCAACTTGGGGCCATTCGTCATTTTCACCGACCAACACTTTATTTTTTTCTTTACTGTCAGGCTCATAAAAATATACCCATGTTTCATCGCCAGTCACAATTTCATTCATGCGGTTTTTGGTCAGCATTCTTGTATATATCGAGCAGCTGTGACGCAATTCGCACGCGCTCCCGTTTTTGGTCCTCAGTGAGAAGGTGGGGTATCCACCTGGCGCAAACCTTGCATAGCTTTAACACGCGAGTCAATATTTGAAAAACCAATGACGAATTAATGCCACATAAATTACTTATCTCCTCCACTGTACAGCGGGCATCATCTTCCACAGCTTTTTTAACAGCGGCAATATTTACGTCAGTCATTGTTGTAACTGGATGGCCAGGACGGGCCTCATCTTTTATCGCCTCTCTACAGGAGGTAAATAGACTGACCCATCTTCTAACTGTGGCATACGATAGGGCACTGTCCCCATAAACCTTTTCTAAGTCTGATTTATTATCAGGTGCAGCAACGCCAAGCAATGCTCATCTTGAGAATTGTTCTCTTTATCTGCCATTTTTAACTGCAGTGTACCTGACCGTAGTCAATTCAAGTGAACATTGTGCTCACTGTGTAGGTTTTTCCCAGTTTCCTCGTGCACGTAACTGTAAAGGAGAGTCTAATCTTTCCATACATGTATAACATGTACCAATTACGCTCGGATTAACCTTAACAATTGATTACTACTGATTAATACTTTATAAATGCCCCTTGTAGTGTGTTGTCTAGCAATGAAAATGTGTGTACCTTGAGGCAACATATGGTTAGCTTTGAAGAGCAGGCAGATCGACTTGCATCTATATTTTGCATCCAATTTTGTCTAACATTTATTTTATTTGATGAAATACCAGCAAATTATAAAATTTGGCTATTATACCAATGGAAACTTTACTGTCACCTTTTGGATTCAGTAATATTGACATATCTGTAATAAACAGGGCTCCGCCTACCAGTCGTATCCATTGGAGACAGTCTGGATTGACACACCTGAATCAACCAATCATCCGTAAGCATCTTCTTTTTTTTAAAACTTATAATTAAAATAGATAATAAACCATCTTGATTGTCTTTTTGGTTTTATAATGTTATTTTTGCTGATATTTAAAGTTCCCAGCTTAAAATCTTAATGATCCTTAATGGATAAGTACTACAATATGTGAATTCTGTTTGTTTCAGGCACATGATCACTGTAACAACACCAGAGGATGTATTCAACTTGTATTCACAAACAGCTGAGATCAAGGTATGTAATGATTCTAGTAAAGATCCTTGCAATATAATTGAGAAAAACATTTTTCTTCAGTTAAAATTGAGAAAAAACAGTTATCCTAATTTTGACTGTTTCAAAGGTTAGGCTGAGCTTCATTTAGGTTAATAAATATGTATGTTATACATTCATAACACATTTATATATTCAGCAAAGTCAAAATGGAATAAATTAGCCACAAGATTATCTTATGCATGTTCCTTTCAGCGTCTTTCCTTTTGTCTTACTTCAACATTAATATTTGTGTTCTAACAGACTGAGTGGGTTGTGGCATTTAACAGTGCCATCAACAAGATTCTGGCAAGTCAGAAGTGTGGCAGCAGACAGACGAGTGTTGATCGTGTACAAACCCCTGTGATCCGTCTCTCTGCCCACACATTTGTGAAACATCCCATCTACAAGGATGCCCTCTATAAGGGTTTCTGGCTCAACGGCAAAGTGCATGGCTCGTATGTTTGTAGTCTATAAAGTTAAATCAACAACTGTTTCTTCACCTTAAGTTGTTGGCTCCATTTTTTAAGAAAATAATTTCATCATAGCCCTTTAGTCAATGTCTGCATGGTGTCGGCATTGCTTAACCTTTCTGTTAAGGTCCATTCCTCGAAAAGAATAAAGGATGGGCAAGGTTGAGTAACTTGTTCACCATTCAATAATTTTGGCAGGGTTATACCCCTTTTCTAACTTAGAACTCATTATCCTATACAACACTGAGACAAGTAGAGCATACTATATACAGACAGCTCTTGTTTTTCTTCTTTTTTTTCAAGTCATACATTCGTTGTTACCTAAGATATTAAAAATTAACTAAAAAAATTCCCTAATACTCAACATTCTTTTTAATCTAAAAGAATATGTGAAAATGTTCAACCTTAAATGACACTTTATTTTAAAAATTGGGCTTGAATCTGAGAAAAAAAAAGTTATCAAAAATCTTACAGGTTAAATTTGTATTATAACTCACACTTAACCAGTCAAATGATCTTAGTATAAGGTTATTGTAAGGTCTTTGTCTTGAACTAAAGTTTCAGGACACTCCTGCGGCCAAGCAATTGGAGTCACTCAGGCACTCACTGCATTGGTTCACGTTCTGGTCGGCTTGAGAACTTTTCATGTGAGGATGTTTTCCACCTTATCTGCAGAGCATTGGTGGTTCTACCCAGACATAACTCTGAGGTCTTCCTCCACCAGTAATTAGCTGGTCTTGCCTATATGACCATATAAACTTTGATGGTGCGATGTAACAAAAGAACAAACAAAAAACAGGTTAAGTTTTACTTTCTAAGACTACATATCAATATATGTCAATATTTTCTTTTCAGGATTCTTTTCAGATGTATTGGTTGCTTCATACCAAGAAATGTTTTTATACCTCTTAGTTAAAACTTGATTTTCAATTTATGCCTGATATCAAATGATTTTAGATGAAATTTAGACTTTTTTCATCCAAATATTATTATCTATTTCTGTTTCTAGTGGGATTCTACATTGGAATGATGGAAGGAAGTACAAGGGAAAATTTAAAAATGGATCACAGACAGGGTAAAACATAAATAAATCTAAAAGTCATAACAAACAATGTGAACTTTAATTCTCAGATTTTATGTATGACATATGTTCTTTTAAGTTAAATAAACATTTAATCAATGCCCTAGTAACCTCTGTAAATTTACAAAAAGCAAAGAATAAGTTTCTATTTGTTAAGTATTGCATCAGAATAAAAACAAACATGGGGCATATCAGAATTGTTAAACTAGTGTGGATTTGGATCATCACTCAGGGAATATTCTCTTGGCCTGCAAAATTTTAAACAAATGGATCAACAGTTAAATTACAATATTTGTAGGCATGGTTGTTTGATTATTCCTGGTGAAAACAACACAGATGAGGTGATGGAGGGAGAATGGAAGGATGGCAAACTACATGGTCGTGGATGTATTCGGTAGGTATGGTAAATATCGGTTGTGATGATGATGATGATTATCATGATTATTATGATATTATGATGTAAAAGTGAGTGTAAATGAGAGTAATTAAAATAAAAATGATAGAAATACGTGTAAGATGTCAAATTTACTATAAATGATAAGTTTTTACTACATTTATGCTTGTGATAAAATTTATATCGAAAATGATGGTCAAAAAATGGAACCAGTGACAGAACATAAAGGAGTACAAAGACATGCCATATGACATGAGAGAGTACAAGAACATACCATATGAGAAAAGAAAGTGCAAGAACATACCATATGACATAAGAGAAAACAAGAACATACCATATGATATAAGAGAGTACCAGTTCATACCATATGACATAAGAAAGTACAAGAACATGCCATATGACATGAGTGAGGACAATAACATGCCATATGACATGTTAGAGAGAGAACAAGAACATACCATATGAGAGAAGAAAATGCAAGAACATACCATATGACATAAGAGAAGACAAGAACATACCATATGATATAAGAGAGTACCAGTTCATACCATATGACATAAGAGAGTACAAAAACATACCATATGACATGAGTGAGGACAACAACATGCCATATGACATGTTAGAGAAAGAACAAGAACATACCATATGACATAAGAAAGTACAAGAACAAACCCTAGGACATGAGAGAGTACAAAAACATACCATATGACATGAGAGAGGACAATAACATACCATATGACATGTTTGAGAGAACATAAGAAAGTACAAGATCAAACCATATGACATGAGAGAGTACAAGAACATACCATATGACATGAGGGATGCAAGAACACATCAAAGGACATGAGACGGTATAAGAACATATCACTTGACATGGGAGATTATAAGAACATACCATATGACATGAGAGAGTACAAGAACACATCAAAGGACATGAGAGAGTATAAGAACATATCACATGACATGGGGGATTATAAGAACATACCATATGACATGAGAGAGTACAAGAACATACCATATGACATGAGAGAGTATAAGAACCAGTGATAATTTTTGGACTGCTTTGCGTTTTTCATGCACATTTCTGGGAAAAAACGCACAGTTTCAAAATATGTGCGCTAAAAAAACGCAATGATTTTCGACAACTAAAAAAAGTTTGAAAATAATACTTTGCGGATGTTGATGCATTTTTGAGTCTTTGTGGTTGTCTTTGCGTTGTTTAAGTGATTTTTAAGCATTAAAAGTTTACTATAACACCGGTGACGTAGGTATTATTGGTTCCCGTTTTGGATTGTTATAATTTCAAAGTGCACTCATTAACGTCGAAAACAAATATTGTTTTATTTTCGTTTCTGTCATCTGTTCAGCCGAAAGTAAAGCATGCCACCAAAAAAGGAATTATGCATCACTGGCCAAGGCCAACGTAGAATTACGGATTTTCCTCACTAAGGGCCGTAATAGGCTTCTTATTGAAAATCAGCATAAACTGATGCTCATTAAAACCTGTACAGATGACATTGATTACAATGAAGTAATTTCAGAGTGGAGAAGTGCAAATCAGAGGAGAATTTAAGTTCTTGAATAACATGGCCTATTAGACTGTGACTTCTATGAGGGATTGTGTTATGAAAAGAAACTTTATGTAAAACATGAATAGTGTTTATTTTGATAAAATGCATATGCTTTATAATCAAAATAAATCATGTGTGAAGTCGTGTCAAAAAACATTGCTTTTTTAAAAAACAACAACATTGTTTTCCAAAAAAAACCATTGTTTTCCAACATGTGCACTTTTTTATCCCATTGTTTTGAAACGAAAAATTATCACTGATAAGAACATATCACATGACATGAGAGAGTACAAGAACATACCATATGACATGAGGGATGCAAGAACACATCAAAGGACATGAGACGGTATAAGAACATATCACATGACATGGGAGATTATAAGAACATACCATATGACATTAGAGAGTACAAGAACATACCATATGACATGAGGGATGCAAGAACACATCAAAGGACATGAGAGTATAAGAACATATCACATGACATGAGAGATTATAAGAACATACCATATGACATGAAGGAGTACAAGACCATATCATATGAAATGTGATGAAAACATGCCATTAGATAGCATCCTTTATCCAGACTAGTAGTGTTTCTTTTGTCTTTAGGTACAGCATTGGAGATTTGTATGAGGGCTTCTTCAAAGAAGGTTTGCGTCATGGCCATGGGGTGTACAGGAAAGGACGCTTCCTGAATAGTGCCTCCTATGTGTATGTGGGCGAGTGGCTGTATGACAAACGCCATGGTTATGGTGTCATGGATGACATCTTGAAAGGTACAGCACAGCAGATAAGATATATATGTTGCTTCTTTATGTATATTTGGTAATATATGTATTTTGGAATTCTTATGTATTTTTGGCAATCATCTATATATTTTGGTCAGCTGTATATTTTAATCACATTTTAAGGTACCAAATTGATGGACAAAGCATAAGGAAAAAAATATAATGTTAAGGTTAATGGCAGATCTTCATCACATGTACAAAAATGATAGAAATCTTAAAAGATGCTGGAACACTGGTCAAATTCAATCAATTTTTTATTTTTATTTTCGAATATGTAGATGTCACATATACAAACTGAACATGTTTGTGTTTTACGATAAGCTGTTCTTCGATTTAAGCCAAATTCAGCAGTATGATGAAATCAATGGCATCTCCTATACACAAACATCTACTACACAAGTGAGCTTAAATAAGATGTAAACAATTGATGTTGTTAACCATAACCCCAATTATAGGTACAATTATAACAAATATTGGCAACCTTTTCACTTTTGACATTTCAAACCTTGTATCCTTACATAACATGTAATTTTTTTGAAGATGTGTAACAACATTGATGTTTATTTAAAATCTTTATGTGTGACATTTTTTGTCATCCAGGTGAAAAGTACATGGGTCTTTGGCAGGATAATGATCGTCATGGTGATGGGATTGTGGTCACCCTAGATGGGATGTACTTCGAAGGCAACTTTCAGGCCGGGAAACTTGTAGTATGTTGCTTTTATTGTATTTATTATGCAGGTCTGTTTTGTTTTATTTTTTGAATGTATCACAGCAATAAACTTTTGGTCAGTATATTGATGTCCAACTATAATTGGTGCGGGAAGACCTGAGACAAATGTCAAGGTAGAACCACAGCACAGTCCAGGTCAAATGAAAGATCTTCCGATATGAAAGTTTTTGCCATGACTGGGACTTTAAATCACTTGGTGAGGGGCTATGGAGTCGAGGAAATACAAGTTAGTGACTATACCAACTGTGAAATCGGCAGTACCATCCCTATATCATACATGTAAATAGAAAAATATAAATAATCACAATCTTGTTGTGTAGTGCTTGTTTCTGTATAACATATCATTGGTGAGCTCTAGTTCTTGATGATGTTTATGTTGATGATGCAAGCAGTAATTGCATCATACCTCGTGACTGTTAAACCTTTTGTTGCATCTTTTTTTATATTGTTTGTCCTGCTTCCAGGGATATGGGCTGATGTTAACAGATGACAATACTTGCTATGAAGGCGAGTTTAATGGTATAACCCAGCTACAAGGAAAGGTAAGTGTTCTGTATTGTCATAAATTGGCACTTTTTATCAAAAATTGTCAGTCTATAGTAGAGAATAAAATATTTTGGATCTTTTTAGTTGAGTGTAACATCTTTCGAACACTAAGATAAATTACCTGATTAAGCATTATGGAAGTTATAATACATGTGTGTTGCAAAATACTTCGGCTGAAATAATATTACCATATGCATTTTACCTATTGCTGTTAATAACCCTATTACAAAATTTTCTAGAATTAGTATTTCAACTTTATGTTTATTTATCATGCATTTTATTTCTGGCTTCTCTTTTTTTTCTGAAGAACAAAAGAAAAGGTATTATCATTCCCCTCTCATAAGTGTCAGAAAGGTTTATCTTTTTATTAAGGTCAATTGTTCAGAAATCATAACATATATTCACTTTAACCATGAAATTCTATTTTAAAAGTGGAACTCATTTCAAAAGATAACCCTTCAAATCATTTTGGCACAGTTGTGTCCCTTCATAGTCTTACACAACTCTATTTTGGTGAGGTTTTATGTTATGGTAAGTAACAGCTAACATTATATTCTTTCCAGGTTTTAGAAAATGCAGTGCACTATCAATGGACAGCTCTTGTTAATATATACTAGTACAAATATATAGAAATTCTCCATTATCTTTATGGAGTAAATTATCACTATTTGGTCTTGATTACTTGCAGCATTCTATGATTTTTTATATATCTTCCTATTGTCTGTATGTGACCTTGCTAGGACCAACAGTTAATGTTTAACTTAAATTGTTTCATACACCATTAAATCAATGTTTTCAGGGCAAGATGACATTTCCTAACTCAGACAGTATTGAGGGCACATTCATTGGCACTTGGAACCAGGGCCTGAAAATATCAGGCATGTTTAGTCGAGGGTCCCAGGTGCCGGAGAGAAAGTCCCCAAGTAGACAGACCCCAGAACAGCTGTCCAGGTTTGCATGGTTTCTTTATGAATGATGTCCTTTGTACTATAGATTCATAAGTTGTAAATGCAAATAAACAAAACTAGGAGAGAATAAAGACAATTTAAATATAAAACATTAACTTCCAAATAATATGATACAAAGTCATGAACATATAATATACAGAGTAAAATAGTATTAAAAATTAAGTAGCTAAATTGTCCTAACATCCAAAGTGCTGGCAGACATTTTGGTTGTTGATAAATATGAATTTGAACGTATCATTCAGATATGTATAGCTTTGTATCCATTCAGGACTGTTTTTTCAATTCTTTCTTCTCATGATTTGTCTTTTTTAAAACTTTTTTTAGCAAGTTCAGCAAGCTTTCAGTGCGTCCAGATAGGAAGTGGCATGAGATATTCTACCAGTGTTGGGAGAGCCTCAAATACAGTGGGGAGGGTGAACCCAACACAGCTAAGGCCTGGGACCAGGTGGTCAGCCATATTGTTACTGGAAAACAAACTCTCAAGGATATAGTTAAAAAGTAAACTCTCTTACTTCTGTTTAAAGAGTAAAACACATATAACTCTAACAAGAAAATTCTTTTGTTTTATTTAAAGGTTCTCAAGGACAAGTTAAAGGTTCTGTCCAATAGACTGTCTTCACTTTGCTGTTCTGCTTTCAGTATTGACAGACTAGATAATCTTTATGCTATACAACAATCTGCAATAAAAGCAAATCTAATTAAGAAAATGGTAATTTTAGCCAAAAGTCACAACTTACAAAACAAAATGAAACTCTAAAGGTTTTGAACCATTAGTCCCAGCTGACGTATTCATTACCCCAACAACTTGACCACTTTTCTCATCAACAAAGTTAGAAGAAAATTCTTTTTCATTATGACACTCAAGAAAAAATAAGAAGTAAATTTATGGCTCATTAACAAAACTTGACAAATTTCTTTTTATTAAATTTGTTTCAATAACACCGGTGCTGGTCCTTCATTCCTCCCTCTATTATCTTTATAAATATCTTTTTCATCAAGACACTGTAGGATGTGTAAATTTGATCACTCAGGCCTACGGCCTTCATGATTAAGATCATTAGATCATGCAAACTTAAAATCTATTTCCTAAGTGTATTGAAGACTCAAGGACAATGTTAACAAGTAATTTCAAGTGTCAAGGACAATGTTAACAAGCCAGCTTCATCAAGCCTATCATGGACAAATTAACATTAGATTTTTGTTGTTATTGCTCTAAGGATTAAAGGAAAAATACTTTTTCTTGCTTTAAAGGCTTTTTAGTATGCAGTTAACAAGTAAAGTCTTCATGTGACAAGATTTATAATTTTGTCTTCGTCTTTTGTTTGGGTGAACTGTATAGAGGTATTGTGTAAAACCTGTGCTTGAACTTAAAAACTTTTTTTCCTCACAATCCAAATGTCACAAGTGTCAAAGACCTGTGCTCGTAAAGATGAGCAATACAAAGGCCGACATTCTTTTCATAGATTACCAGCATGTGTGTAAATCTGCTGTTAGTTTGGGCTGGGATTTGTTTGTTAGTCTTATGGTGTATGCATGGGGTTTGTTAGCTTTCATCAAACAACTGTCCGCTGATCACTTTCCTACAATGTCTTTCCTCTAGTACCTTTCCTCTAGTAGCTTTCCTCTGATAGCTTTCCTCTGATTGCTTTCCTCTGATAAGCTTTCCTCCAATAGCTTTCCTCTGATGGCTTTCCTCTCAGCTGCCACATGTCTGGCATCAGCAAGATTAATAGACAAGCAATGCAAGAGATGTAAAAAGCTCATTAATGAAACATCTTGCTGTATTCATAAGATTAGGGTAGCTGTAAACAAACAAAGGATGCACTGTATACCCGATTTATTGAGTGATAAGTTTTGACTAGAAGTAACATTTATAAGCACCTCCGTTCAGTTGTCAAAGTCATTTAAAGACTGAATGTCATGGCTGTAATTCTTTTACTGGTCACCTTATACATTTCCAATTTGCTGTGAATGGTTGTACATGTATGTCCAAAAATATATATTTATTATTATTGTTTTCACTGTTTCATTGTTATTTATTCATATTTTAAGAGTACTAGGCAGCAAATACTGATATATAAGTTAGTGACTTAATGTTTTAAGTTATAAATAATGAATATATATCAGTTTTAGTAAATGTATATTTCCCAAATACACAGATTCTTGTTTTAAATCACAAGTAAAAAATGGAAAAAATTCTGTATATTTCATAATTTGTACCACAGATACGTCAACAAATTTATGGCAGTCTCTTCGCAGTCCAATTAACAAGGTTTGGCTGTAATTAAAAGTAGTAGAAAATCTCTGATTCTTCTTGTTTGTCTTTCTTAAAAACCATGACTTGTATTTATAAGATCTGTTCATTTTTAAGGATAATGACGTATCATTTAGTTTTTGTGATTTACCAAATCCTAATTAGATCTGAGAATGTTTACTCCCTCTTGCAGTTTGACATCGCGACAAAGGTTGGAGTTGTCTACTTTGGAACAGCTTGAAAAGATCCCCACCCACAGTGTGGAGAGTCTGACAATAGAACACTTCCAGTACATACAGCACTACCTAGACAAGGTCAGTTCTTTCAATCCACATATGTATTTGCTAGAGCAAGGTCATAGGTGCTTTGTGTTCTCGAGGATCCAAAGGTTTCACCATGACGTATTGAGCAATCCTTGTTAAAAAGAATCTTATTGCTGAAAAAAAAAATTAGTCTGTAAACAAACATTCATTACTTGAAATATTTTTTTATACTTTCAGCGTACTTTGATATTTAAGACAGAAGCTACGTTTTCTTTCTATTGTAATCCAATTATTGAGCTACACTTAAATTCACATGATATTATTTGAATGGAACCTCTTAGGGGCTAATAATCAGTCCATTTCATAGCATAGGTAAAATGGCAGTTTGTCTAATTTGATGTATGTGAGAAGTTGAAGAAGTATATGTCTGTTTGAAAGCAAGCTTTTACATAAGAAGTTAAAGAAATCAATCTCATTACATTTAAACAAACCACTCTTATTAGTTTACACTAGTTTTATCAGACCATTTGCATTTTTGTAATGTTAGTTATGTTATTTATGAAATTGCGTTATTAGTATTTAACAGATATATAATCTGTTTCTTGTTTTTAGTATTTGAGGTAGCATGTTTTCTCCTGTCTATATGCTTATTACAATTAGCCTTCAGTCAAAATGCTTCAATTATATCTAAATAAAGTTCTATTATCTGAATGTATCCAGACTTAGAAATGTTAAAAATGTTTTAGTTTCTATTTACTTTTACTTTTCTAAATACATTTTTGTAAGATTATGAATTTTGACATTACATGGTACCAACATTGATGGCTTTTATGTGGTCTGAATATTGTTTGTAGGCTTTTGAGACATCAGCCCACCCACTGGGTCGCCTCATGATGGAACTGGTTGATGTATTCAGGGCTGCCTTTATAGGGATAGGAGCACACCCACGCCTTCTTTATCACGCACGTCAAGAGATCCTGTCTTATGTCAGGCGCGTGTACTCTGTCATCAGGTGAAAATCTAACATCTTTACAGAATTGTTTGCATTTACAGATAATTTTTTATGTTTTATTAATTAAAATACATATTTATCATAATAGAAAAATGTAGAAAAATTCAATAATTGGTTTAGATAAAGTTTTATGATCTGCATACCTTTTGCTACTCAATGATTCTGTGTTGTTTTATTCTTCCAAAAAGAAATTGTTTTGTAAACAATAATATATGTTATGTTATTAATATATTTTTAACTGTAATGACCTTTAATTTCGGCACTGTATGACCTGTTAAGTGTCGGTGTGCTGTAAAAGCCAAATAAATAAATAAAACCTTTAATTTCAATACTACAACAAATATACAAACTCAACTGTCTATCGAGCAGAGTACTCTAAAAAGTATACTTGTGACAAATTGTTTACAATTATTTTCATGATTTTGCCCATGCTCTCTTAACTTGTTGTGGCAAGTACTTTAATATACTATTTTACAGCATCTTTTCATTTAATTAGTGTATATGTACATCACAAAAGTACTTTAAACAGTGTGTATTATCATTGCTGATATCATCACAATGTTCTTTTTGTGTGTGTTTTCTTTCCTAAATATGATGAAACATGTACTGATGTAATGCTTGTCATATATTTACCAAGTTTAAATATGTCAGACAAAATGAAATAAAAAATATAAAAAAAAGGTTTGTGTCTTCAGGAAACATAAAAATAATTTTATATGCATGTTTTGTATTACTGCTACAAGTTTTTAAAGTCCTGAGAGGGTAATAAAAAATTGTGATTACTGAGTTCTTGCTTTTGTGTAAAAGCCTTCAGATAACTTAAAACAAAAAAATTAAATTTAACTTTGTATTTTATACAAATGTTTAATTATTGAGTGTATGGAAATTGGATCATGCCATTATTTTATCAATAAATAGTATTATTTTTGAAGTGGTTTAAAAATAGAATTGCCTTATAAATAGTCTCACTACAATAGTAAACTGTAATTAGCAAAATGAAACTAATGGCCAATGTATGAATACAAACATATGCAGAAGTGGCAAATTGGTAATTGAAATGGAACCAATTTGGAAAGTGAGGGAAGTGAGTGTACTATATTTATGCATTTACATAATTATGTAAAAAAAATTTTTTTTATCCTAAACCATTTTACAGTCAATACAACATTAATGTATGGATTGTTGCCAGGATACTGTTCCCAGAGTTACCTGAATCTGGGGGTCCATTACATGTGTACCCAGAGTCCTGCAAGAGACAGGGTTCTCCTATCAAGGAGTCCATGGGCTTCATACAGCGCCAGATATCTGAGACAGAAGGACAGATGGATGGAGACTTGTCATTGTAGGTGTTTATACCTTCCACTTAGATCATACATTCTACTTTACTTTCTTTAGTCCTAGCCTGCTACTTTATGTGATAAGAACCCATATATATTTTTCTAATTGGTTTACCAAAACTTCATGTAACAATACTATTTTTAGCTCACCTGAGCACAACGTGCTCAAGGGGAGCTTTTGTCATACCGCTTCGTCCGTCGTTCGTCGTCCGTCGTCAACATTTACCTTGTGAACACACTACAGGCTACAATTTTTATCCAATCTTCATCAAACTTGGTCAGAATGTTTGTCTGCATGAAATCTTGGATGAGTTCATTATTGGGTCACCTGGGGTCAAAAAGTAGGTCACGAGGTAAAATTTTAGGAAAAACTTGTGAACACACTAGAGACCACATTTATAGCCCACTCTTCACCAAACTTGGTCAGAATGTTTGTGTACATGAAATCTTGGATGAGTTCATAACTGGGTCACGTGGGGTCAAAAAGTAGGTCACTAGGTCAAATCTTAGAAAAAGCTTGTGAACACACTAGAGGCCACATTTATAGCCCAATCTTCACCAAACTTGGTCAGAATGTTTGTCTGCATGAAATCTCGAATGAGTTCGTAACTGGGTCACGTGGGATCAAAAAGTAGGTCACTAGGTCAAATCTTAGAAAAAGCTTGTGAACACACTAGGGGCCACATTTATAGCCCAATCTTCACCAAACTTGGTCAGAATGTTTGTCAACATGAAATCTTGGATGAGTTCCTTATTGGGTCTCGTGGGGTCATAAAGTAGGTCACTAGGTTAAATTTTAGAAAAAGCTTGTGAAAACACTTAAGAGGCTACGTTGATGGCCCAGTCTTCACCAAACTTGACCATCATGTTTGCCAGTATGAAATCTTACATATGTTTTGAAGTGAGTCATGTGGATTCAGTAGGTTACTTGGTTAAATTCTAGAAAATGTTATCAACCCAGTGGCCACACTAATGGTCCAATCTTCACCAAAGATTTCTAAAGTAAATAACTCTTAATTACTTGATGCCAGATTTAAGCCTACGTAAAGCCTGTGTCATCAGGTGAGCGATTAAGGGCCATCATGGCCCTCTTGTTTTAGTAATCCAGCCACACTAAACAAGTTTCAACAGCTGGAGATAATATTGTAAAAGTTTGGTGACTATTCTGTCACAGGATTTCAGGTGTGTGACTCTAACTTTTGTTTAAATAAAATGAGGGAAATCAAATAGAGAAACACTGTTGTTATCCGGATACAAGAACAGTCCTAAGTTGTTAGGTCAGCAGCTTTCTGTGTAAAGCAGTACCCCTGTATTTATTGCTAATATAGTGAATACAATAACTGTTTGTCTGCTGTTCTCCTAATACCTGTATGTTTGGTGGTGGGTAGGTAGGCCAGTATATTTTTTAAGAAAATATTCAAGAAGCATTTATGTATACAATATATATATATATAAATGTGTGTGTGTATGTATGTATATATATATTACAATATTTTTGTTTGGTACATCCATATCTACAATGGCTACGATATTTTGGGGTTTTTTTAAAAATGATTTTGAGTTTTAGAAAATTCTAGCAATCTTTTGGGAAAACTCATAAAGTAACATGCAAATTCAATCAAGAAAAAATCCTGAACATGTCTTTTGTAAAATAGTATAGCAGGGAGCTGCCTGATCTGGATCTTCACTACTTGCTACTTAGTCCCTTATCAATATATTATACTTTCCATGTAATATGTATAGTTAAAATACAAACAAAATTAGAATTTAGCATGTTATTTAACAAAATGAAGCTTAATAATGGTTAACAAATGTGACAAGGGTTATGTTTGATGTTGCAGTCAGGTGGTAAGTGCCAGTGGGATGCTACAGCCCCTGTTGTTACCACGGATCTACCCCGCCCTGTTTGACCTTTATGCCCTACACAGCGAACGAGAGGATGACAAGTACTGGGAGAGGGTGCAGCGTCTCAATAAACTTGGAGACATGTCCCTCATGGCATATCTGGGCATTGATCAGTAAGTATTGCCCCATTAATATATTCTCATTATGGATAAGTATAATTTCAGAAATCTACTGATCAGTCATGCTAGATTGTGGACAAAAAACAAACTTCCAGCACATACTGTCGTTATACAAAACTGAACTTACTCAGGGCAGATACAGGTTGTGTCATGACCAAGTGCTTACTGTTTTAACAGTTGCAGTGGAGGGAGTAAGAAGAAAAGAAAGTACAGTTCTGGAACCGTAACAGTTGACACATGATGAGATGTGCGTACGGTACGATTACGTTCGATGTATGATACCATGAGCGGTTTTAACACGATACCATACACGTTATGGTTCGATACCATACACGCTATGCATTACGGTAGAAAATCTACATGTTACGATGCGATACGGTGTACGCTTCGATACAACATACTGTACGGTTTCCGTTTACGCCACGTTACATGAAATACCATGGCAAATGCGGCATGTTGTTAAAGTAAAGGTTCAATCAGCCTATTTATACTGTACCAACTCGGTTAAGTCCAAATCATTCTGCCCCAATCGGCCCACTTCCAGCACATATAGGCGGTAATGTTTTCACACCTTTCAAATGAGACAATACAACTATTTCCGTCTAAATGGTAAAATGTGTAGGCAAATGATAAGTAAGTGAAGCCAATATGATACCCTGCTTAAACATTGAACAAGTGTGTAAAAATGTACCATGTTAAGACAAATTAATTTAAATCTGTTATTTACTAACATTCTTACACCACTCTTCTATACATGTATATTCCAATTTTCTACCCCTATTCCCCGCATCCGTATCTGCATTTTACTGAAGTGAAATTTCACTGCCAGATTATGTGTGCTGGGATCTTCATACATGTATGACATGTCTTCAGACTGGATGCAGATATTGTGCACTTCAGCTAAATGACCACTGCCCATCTAATTTGAATAGAAACGTTCTGTCATAAAAGTGGCAATCTGTGTGGGGGCTTATAATCGCTCATGTGATTTGTAGGTACATGTACCGAATAACCTACATAAATGGACTAGCTGCTAGAAAATAAATAACATCAGAAACATACCATTATCTTATACTCAACCCTTTTTCAACTATTTAACACTATTTAAATAAAAGTAGAATATGGGTCTATCAGGAAAAAAACTTAACAAACTTAAAAGATAGAAACAGAGAAACTCCACTTAATCTGTTCCATGTAGGGATCATATCCATTAACATTAAAACACAATTTAGATGTCGTAATCGACATAATTGATAAGATTATTCCCTTAGTTAAACTCAACTCAACTCAAATACTGAGTCCTGAGATATTGCTACTCACATCCACATCTATACCGACGGTAGCAAGAATACAAACAAAAATGCTATAGGAGCATGAGTTATTATGATTAAAAAATCAACAGAATAAATAAACAAGGCCAAAATAAAACTAGACACTAGACATTCTATATTAAGATGCAAACTGTTAATTATAACCCATAAAATGTGTTCAAATAGAACAAATTGCCTATCAACAATAAATATTTACCCTGGCTCTCTTAGTTATTTACAAGCATTTTAGACAATTTACGCAAAGAATAGACAAAAACTAATCAAAGAAATATATAGATTAAAATACTAAAATACAAATGTTAAGTAAAATCTCTAATATGAATATGGAGATTGGAACTCACCATCATAATATAGCCTTTGATAAAATATTACTAGACTCAGACTCGGATCCAGCTATCTAGGTGAAGTAAATAAACCCCCATCCCCACCCCCTTGACAAAACAGAACTAATAATACGCGCTCTTAATCTTTTTTAGAATAAATGCATTTCATTAAATATTTAATTAATAATATAGGATAACATCTACATAAACTGAATTAATACAATGTCCAACCGATATCATATCCAAATCAAACAATAACTAAAGTTTCCAAACCCACAAGACACGTGATGGGCTGAAATCTCTTTAAAATCTAAACATTCCTAGTAAACCTATTCTCTGATTGGCTGGACCCCAATTTGGCGGAAGATTATAACTGCTCTTGGTTTAAAGGCATTACACCTCTTAAGAAATTATTTCTTAAAAATTTTCACCATTGAAATGTTTTCTACTCCTGATCAGAGCATGCACTTTTGAACTAAAAGTAAACATGAAATCGGATTATTATAAACAAATAACACAGTTAGTTACACACTAGTTATGAGGATGTTTTAAAATGAAAAAAGTACGGGAAAATGTGTGTAAGAAGTTAAGCTTGGGTTGGTAATTCAGTTAGTTTAGTATATCGTATATAATATATATTTTAGTAGAGAATAAAATGTATTTAATGTATTTAATATCTTCTAGGTATTAAAGTGTTGCATCTTTATGGTCAACACATTAAGGATCAAACCAATCAACATAACGAATGGCTAAAAATCCTACTTCCTTTAAGATTAGTGATGTCATAAAAGTGTCACCAATTAATTGGGATTAACACATGTGCAGGTGATTGGCAGGGCGGGAAAATGTACGGAAATTAAGAGGGCATGATGTCAGATGTTTACTGTTATTTATGATACAAGCACATTGTTTTGACGAACACATTCACACCTTAAATGTTTGATCACATCACTGGCAGAAGAATAGTGGCTTTATATTAATTTGTTTGGTACACTTGTGAACATACTTTTATTGAATTTCCGTCGAGCACTTAATTGTTTTCACGTTTATTTAAATTCGAATAAATTTGTATAAAATTAACGTGTTAAAAATAATTGGCGAAGAGACTATATCAGTATTGATTGTGCCCAGCGATGACATAGGTAAGCTAGCTTTACAATTAACTAACTTGTCACAATATTAGAGATGATTCCACATGGTCCAATTATTTATTAACAATGTTCACTGTATATGAGCCGTATCATTTGAATCACATATTTGAGACAAACCTCTTTTCCATAACCTGACATAGAGCTAGATTGTGTTATAGCTAATTTTTCCAGCTGTATGGTTATTCCAATTACGTCTTACTGCTCTTTTTTTCCATAAAAGCGTGGGCCAATAATCAGAATCCTAGTTTTCACGAATATTTTCCTAAACGTCCATTCATATTCAATCTACACATATTGTCATTCAAGTAATAAGTTCGAAGGTGTGCAATATTAATTTGCTCATCGATAGTATGCATGTAATATATTGTTTATTTTCTGTTTAGAACCATAAACTTCTTTTTGTATTTGTGAAGCATTTATTATGGCATTTAAATTTCCAGTGAACTTTTGTATGAGCATGATAATGTCATTAGAAAAATGTCACAATATATGTATCTTTGTATCAGAGAATTATGTGAAGGCACAGTACAATTCTCCTTGTGTTACGTTACCATACTATATGTTCTGTTACGATACCACGGTCTTGTTATAAGCGTTATGTTCCGCTATTGTACGATGTACCATTTACGATATGGCTCGTTACGTTACTTTATGATAGGCCTATTTTGTTACATGATACGCGACGTTACCATACGATACCTTTACGATAGAAATACGCACGATATATGATGTTTTGGACTACTGGTACAGTGTCCAAATCCCAACTTTATCACCTTCATTTAGAAGCGCAGTGCCTTCCACAGGCGCAACAAATCTGAAATCATGATGCCAGGGCATTGAATCCATAATCATTTTATACAATTCACCCAACTTTGTGTAAAAGTGGCCTTAGTTTATTCCTTAAAAGCTGCAAGCAGTCTACACCATATACTAATCTTTATTGTTGGGAACTCTTAACTATGCACCCCAGCATCTGGTATAAGCAAGACAGTGTTGTTGATTGGTTGCTAATCAAAGTCTTCATAGGGACAATTCAGAACTTCATACCTTATCACCGTGAAAATTGATAGTGAATAGTTGATGCTTTAGTTTCTTGCATAGATTATTATAATCAGATTATGGTTTCTCGATTCTGCAAGAAGATTTTTGCTCACTATCGTATGGTTTAAATGATATAGAGTTGCTTACCTTTTATTTTGTGTTATAAATTAATTCAATTTCCTACAGAATAGTTTTCACATTTCAAAATGCAGAAAGTTGCAGATGATGTCACACAGCGGTCTTCCGTGAAGATTTTAGAATCATAAATATCACTGTTATCTATTTGACATAAAATTTGCAACCTACAGGACATATGCAATTTAACTGAACGAACATATATCTAGTTTAGAAATACTTGTCATTTATAATTTTATTATTATATTTTAACAAATTATAAAAACTATCCCCAGATAATACTGCCAGATTTTGCATAGACTCTGGAAATCGTGGGGAAAAGGGATAAAAACTCAGGACAACAAATGCCTAAAAAATGTCTGCTCTAAAGTGAAATCATAGCTGCTTTTGATACTAGTTTAAGCATTGTAATGACTGTTGACATATAGACCTTTACTGAAACTAGGTAACTTCCCTTAACCAAATCACGCATTGTGTCCCTTGATTTTGAATTTCCACTTCTGGAGACATCACTTGCAGCCAATAATGTTGACTAAAATTATTACAATGATTACTGAGGGGCATGTCAATGACATTGTACAAATGCCTAAGTGAACAAACCAAAAAGCTACATATGCAGTGATGGTCAGCAGGTATCAGGGAAGAAGAATAAGTTTTAGGCATTAATATTGTGGGTACAAGGATTATGTGAACCTTGAGTACGAGATGATATGGACCATAATTTGAATAAAATATAAAATTGTGTTAACAAAACATGCACTGATAGCCAGATGCCATCTAACATCTGCACCTTGGTTTTATTGCCCTAATCGTCAGGTTATGAAAACACTTACATGGGCGGTCCAGGCAAATTAGGGAATTAATTGGTCCTAATGATGTCAATTAACTCGATACTTAGGACATACGATTCTGAGTAACATCCCTGGTACAAGAACTAGGACATAAGATTCTGAGTAACATCCCTGGTACAAGAACTTAGATTGAACTTAATCCAGTGTTTTGCTTTATGTAAATATATAATTTTAAAATGACAACTTTTTATTTGTTTAAATGCGTTTAATAATGCAATAAACTTGTGCTATTCTTTTTAAAACTTCGCAGTCAATAAAATGATGTAGATTAAATGTGCAAATGACAATGCTATGTTTAAAGAGTGAGAAAATTATTTGAGTACTCAGTGTTTAGTGTACAACATTTAAAGAATGCAGGTGCAAAGATTACTTTCTTTAGTAAGTAACAATTTAATCACAAATTTGCAAGAAAGAGTAACGAGTCCTTGAACTAGGATTTTTAGAAACTTCAATTTCAAAATATTTAGACTTAGTACAAACCTGAGCATTTACAGAATAAATTTATGCGGATTGCGGGCATCCGTGGCTTAGTGGTCCAGTCGCCTATTATAACTCCTTTGACTGTTTTCACTGGATGAGTTCGAGTCCCGTTCGGGGCAAAGGACTTAATGTGGAAAGGTCTTCCAGCTGACTTGTGGTGCGCCGGTGGTTCTACCCAGACATGTGTCAAGGTCTTCCTCCACCAAAAAGCTGGACGTTGCTATAATGATCATAACTGGTCGCTGCAATGTATTTTAAAAAAACAAAAAACAAACAAAAAAACAAATACAGAAAACAGAGAACACAGTGAGGCCATGTTATGTTACAGTGAATACTTTGAACTCCAGAGGTAAGTTGTATTTATTGTAGTTTATTGATCCCTTCAATATAGAAGCTGGTATATACATAGTTCTATGAGCATCACAGTGTATGTTATAGTCAGCTTTGATGTCGAAGGGATCAATCTACTACATTTATCAAAAGTTTATTGAGCATGTACAGTACACTAATGGGGAAATAATTCTCAAGGGTCTTAACCTAGTTTTGGGAAATGTCTATTCTAGAGTAACATGCAGTGTGGTGACATTCTTTCTTTTTGACTATCTGGTTAGCCATGTAGGATCAAACTGTTATCTATCTGAAAATCATGATTATGGTAGGTTTATATTTTTGGAGGTCAAACTTTTCTGTTGGTTTTTTGTTATAATCATCTGGTTACAAACATAACTTTATCTTAACATTTTTTTTTCAACAGTGAAACATCCCATGCCATGTCTTCTTTTATCTGTTAATGTAATGGCTGTAACATATACTGTGCAGCCTACATCATCCATCCAAAAAAACATAAAAGTGAAAGCTGTTTACAGTTGTTTTCAATCTCTAAAACAAAGTTTTCCTTCCCTGCATAGTGTAGATCATTGTTTTTCAAGCGGAAATAAATAACTAAAACTCTTTATTTTTCAATACTATGAAGCGCTCTGGGTTCAGAAAATTATTACCAGTATTTAAAATGGCATTTGTTCCTTTGATGGCTCTTTGGAAAATGGTTAAATGATAGCATTGATTTATCTGTTGTTTTTGTCAAATGTTTTGAATTGAAATATATTGCATATGCACATGGATAAATGTCACCAGAATTGAAGATTGATTGAATCAATGATAGTGGAGGCTAAAAGTATGATGAATTGAGATAATGAAATTAAGTTGGCGAATCATTCAATATTATAACAAAAATAGTATAAGTATTCGCTAATTGTTTTCTGAGCTTACAGTTCTAATTATTGAATCATAATTTTCAGAACCTACTGGTGCATTGAAGAAGCAACCTTTAAGAATCAACACAAGGTAAGTGATAGGAGAAAAGTCCTTCTCCCATAATTGCTTTGATAGGTGAACTCCATTATTTAAGTCTATATTGCAGTTATTTAAAGCTAGGCTTTCCCGGTGCGAATACATGTTTACTTTAAATTTTTTCATAAGCTGTAGCATTAATATTGGGTTTTTGGAAGAAATTAATTGGATGGCTATGTTACAGAGCCTCTAAAATGGCTATTGGAAGTTAAGATATATGTCAGGCTTGATGTGAGTTTGAAAAAAAAAAAAATTATCGACCAGGTATCTGTAAATCAACCAGTTCTCACTGCAAAATCTAACGCTATTTGGAAAATGGTGAAAGTTATTGGGGGCTGTGATGTCACAGACTTGCAAAGTGATTATGACCATTATGCAAGATATCAATAGTGTTGTACATAGAGAATACCAGGTTAGTATTGACATAGATAAAGGTTATCATGCGAGGCTAAGAAAATCAGAAAGCACGAGGCTCTGCCTTATCCCATCATCAACCATTTTTTTCAAATGGATTAAAAAGGGAAACATTTAAATTTACCGCTACTGCTCCTCCCCTACATGATCTGACATTCTAATTCAATACATGAAATTCATGCTATTAGGTCACCAGCCTTAGGTCACTATACCATTTGAAGGAGGCAGTCAGCATTATGGCCTTAATTTCCCTGCATATACCACACATAAGAATTGACAGATCAGTAGAGTTAGTTTAAGAATAGTATCCTTTAGTGAAGAGCATTTATTCAATAAAGAATTGACTGTTTAAATTAGTTTATTCAGCTTGATGACAAATGTTCAGTAGGTGTCACTTGAACAAGCTATATCTCATGACACATGTGAATGTATGTGAACAACTGATGTGGAGCAGTTGAAAATTTCAACCTACGAAAATCTGTTCTGTGTTTGGGAATATTTCTTTACAAACTGAACATTCCACAGCAAGAGATACATCTTCGATGTTGTGTGTAACATTATACTCCTTTTGGTGGATATTGTTTTGCTTGATTACAATTTGATGCTAGCCCATGGGATACTTTGTTATTGTCTTGTTTCAGAATGAATAACACTAATTAACTGATGTTATGATACATGCAATAAAGCAGATACAACACAATTCAATGTTTAGGTCTCCCCATCAAAAAGAAACAGTTGTATTTTGCAGATTTTAAAATTATAATCAAAGTTGTATTAACCCCCTTAACAATAAAACTGTTTGGTACCTTCTTTCAGCTTTTTAATTTCATATTCCTTTTAAGCCCTTTTTCATGTATATGGATTTTGACAACTTGCCTGCCTGTTATTCAGTATTGCAGTAATGTCATGTAAAACTGCTTTATTTGTTTACAGAGGCTCTCCTCCATCAAGGGTACCTGTTACTCCAAGCCTGTGGAAGTTCTTCAGCAGTTGAGGTATTACAATGAGATAAGTGGTTCATAAACATCTAAAAACAGAAAAACAACAACAACAAAACAACATTGAAGAATCTCTAATGCAAAAAGAAACATACTCTCAGTCAGAAATTCTTTTAATGCTGAACAAACTATTTGTTATTTTGACTGACTAGGATGCAAATATATTGTTTTTTTTGATAATCATATATTTTTTTTCCAAATGAAATGAATTACTTTTTTAATTAATTTATTAAAACAGTTTGAGTGTTTTACGAAAAGGTATCACTACCTATATTTTATCTGTTTCAAATGTACATTTTGTTGATATTATTGTCACTGATTGATTAGATTATATTAAAATTCAACAAATAAGATGAAAAAGTGTGCAATCCTGACCACCATGCAGCATGTTGTTATCAGATTATGTTTTAGAGCTTGTCATGGTCACCACATCAAATAGTAAATATAATAAACAACTGACTCCAAAAGTGCAAATACACTAGAATTTCTATATAGATTGATCAGTTATAGTGCTGACTTCACTATATGTAGCTAGTTGGCTCCCATAAATCTTTATTGATAGCTTTCCTTAACACATCAGTAAACACCTGTAACCACAGGTTGTGGTACCAAGAAATAGTTACATGCTACACTTGCGTACACAATCACAACATATTCATTTGGAACAGGCATGTATCAACAAATTATATCTCCTATATACATGTATAAACACATAAGTTTAGCACATCTAACTTTATACAATAGAATGGTTGTGGTCCTTTATACAATAGAATGGCTTCTGTCCTTTATACAATAGAATTGCTGTGGTCCTTTATACAATAGAATGGCTGCTGTCCTTTATACAATAGAATGGCTGTGGTCCTTTGTACAATAGAATGGCTGCAGTCCTTTATACAATAGAATGGCTGCTGTCCTTTATTCAATAGAATGGCTGTGGTCCTTTATACAATATAATGGCTGCTGTCCTTTATACAATAGAATGGCTGTGGTCTTTTATACAATAGAATGGCTGTGGTCCTTTATACAATAGAATGGCTGCTGTCCTTTATGCAATAGAATGGCTGTGGTCCTTTATACAATAGAATGGCTTCTGTCCTTTATACAATAGAATGGCTGTGGTCTTTTATACAATAGAATGGCTGCTGTCCTTTATACAATAGAATGGCTGTGGTCCTTTATACAATAGAATGGCTGTGGTCCTTTATACAATAGAATGGCTGCTGTCCTTTATACAATAGAATGGCTGCTGTCCTTTATTCAATAGAATGGCTGTGGTCCTTTATACAATAGAATGGCTGTGGTCCTTTATACAATAGAATGGCTGCTGTCCTTTATACAATAGAATGGCTGTGGTCCTTTATACAATAGAATGGCTGCTTTCATCCCTCCAACTGCAGTATAATTGCATTCCAGACTATTTCATTGATTGTGTCAGTAGTTTTCCTTTTTGCTAAGATGTGGAAACCTGTTGAATTTTCATGGTTAATGAGTACTTGTTTGATGGCTTTTTTTACAACAGTAAGACATGAGGCAAGTAGTAATGATTGGAAACCTGATTTTGAGTCATGAGGCCACTTGTTGTTTATAATTGACAAAAATCACTTGTTTTCATACTTCAGCACTGCCTTCTGCCCACAAGATAAACTGGTGGTGATTGAAAAGACATTTGTGGCAATAACAAAGGTAGGTCTCATTTAGATAGCGACTAGAATGATACATTATAACTAAAATACCATAGTTTTGCATGCAGACATACACCATGTGGGTTCAAGACCTCGTCTTGGTGCAAGCATTCAGTGAGGATGTCTTCCAGCAGACCTGTGGTTTACCTATGATTCTAACCAGACATGTCATTGTGGGCACCAGTAAACCATAGCATCTGTATTAAGCAGCTTTAATGTCAAATCAAGACACAAAAGTGATCAAAATGGAGACAGACATCTTGTTATTAAGTTTTAGCAAATTTGTTTTTTTGTCATTAGCAAAACACATTCTTTCACCTACTGTTTCCATGCATAGCACATATTGTTAAAATTAAGGTGATTGTATTGATCCTGATCAGCCAGCTGTCAGATCATGATCTTCACTATTTGCTTCTGAGTCTTAAGAAGTATGTCTAAACATCTTTGTATGTTGATGAAATAGTAACTTAGTGTAGTATGGTAAAAACCATTTCCTCTAAACTGTCCATGTCTGGGTAGACAGCTACCAGTAGTTACTACCTGATGTTTAACTGGGCTGTAGCTTGATTTATGACTGTTTTCAGACGGTGCAAGAGTTCTTGCAGCAGGAGCCCATCTGGTGCATGGATGAGTTGTTCCCCATCTTCCAGTATGTTGTCATTCGAGCTCAGATCCACCATCTTGGGGCCGAGATAAATCTCATAGAGGACCTGATGGAGTCATACCTCGAGTTTGGGGAGTATGGAATCATGTTCACAACACTCAAGGTAATACACACAAAAAAATATGACCAGTCTGACACGCAATTCCAGTTGCATGCATTTGCCAGTGTTGTGCCAATTATTATATTTACATTCTCATAATGTTGAAGCTATGCTGTAATTATGCTCCCCTCCAACCTCCCTCACTCCCTCTCTTCAAAGAGAAGAGGGACATATTTGCAGATGTCAGTCAATAGGTTGGGTGGTGGTCAGTCTGCCAGTCAGTGATCACTTTGTGTCAGATCTTTTGAATATATTGTGAGAATGACAAGCCAGACATTGTATTTGTAACTTCCAATACATTTGATAAATCAACCAAACTCCAAATAGTTATGATTCAGATGTATAAAGCCTAACTTCAGAAAACATAAATACATTCAGTTTTTAGCTTCACTTTTTAAATAAATAAAAATGGAGGTATTGCATGACCATCCTGGTTAACCATTGTGTAAAGGTCCATTGATACCTTTTTTATAATTTGTATTAGACTATCCAACACTAAGAAGAATGAAGTGCACTATCTGCGGGCAGCTTTTGTTTAATATGTTCACACTGTGTTTACTTTACAGGCAAGTTACTACCAGATTCAAAATGAGAAGCTACCAATACACTGACAGGCATGATGCAAACAACAGCTGCACCATCAGTACCATCTGTACAACACTATGAATGTGACATGCAGTTATACACCAATGATTTGATGGCAGAGAACATTTATATATTCCTGATTATGAGTAGTCATTTTAACCCCTATCAGGCTATATTATTTAGCCTTACAAAGTCTTAGTGTTGTTGGGGTGGTTTTTTTGGCTAACAGATACATAGAAAGGTAATCTGTCAAAGATCTGTCTGCTCTATTTCATGACTCCTGTTGGTCTTGTTTTGTTGAAACTACAGGACTGGTTAGTATCAAGTTAGTTGTGCATATTGTTGGCACATTGTGACTGCCTTGATTTTAATGGAGTTATGGCCCTTTGACATCTTCACAGTTTATGTGGCAAAGTAATATCTGAGGGTATTAATCATCTTTGAAGATTAAATCTTGTTCAGATTAAAGAAAGATGGTACAGTTGGAAACCAGGCTACTAGCATAGACATTATGATAGTAATTATTGTTTTAGATATTGTATATTATTGTGAAAAGGATAAAGATAGATTCTAAAGGCATGTCTTGAACTTGCATCACAATTTTCATATCAGCACAACAAAGACCTGCTTAGATGTTTAGATGTAAATTTCACTTTATAGTACAATTAATGCATCATTCTCTGCAATTAAAGAAGTCTGTATTAAAATACTTGGGAAATTTGTCATGAAAGACATGACCTTAGCTATTTTTTCACAATTTGGTGAATATGGACCTTAGATGTCTAGTATTCTGTTTTGTTGGTAATTGTCATTAATTTGTTGATTTATTATTTATAATATTTTAAATTCACCAAGATTTTATTTGTAAACAAAATCGAATACATTTACCTTTTGGCTGAAAATAGAAACATATTAGCAAAGCATTTTATACTTTATGTAAGTATTTTATTGAAAGTTGTGGGACTGCTTTAACTGTTTAGCAAGGATATGTATTCTACTTTATATACTATTGATATAATTCAATCTGTGATATTAAGTTATCCATGTCAGTCTGTATGCAATATATTACATGTTTACTTGTTCATTTTAAAACTGTTATTTATTTTGAACCAAAATTTAAGGTTGTTGATGTAAAAACATAAAGATGGTTTGAATGTTAAGTTGTACCTGTACAAGCATTCCCATCATGTTTGGGCATGGCTGTGTACCTATGTGCAGATGTGAATCAGAACACCTGGCTGGTAAATTTGATACATTGCAACAAATGTATATTAGCTTTTTTGCTTAAAGACAAGTTTGTTCTTTGAAAACCTTCCTTACAATGCTACACCTGTTTATTTACCTATTATAAGAATAAGATTATTGGCTGATAACCTCATGTACTTTCAAACATAACCAGCCATATTGTTTTACACATAGCAGCAAATTGTGCAGACAGACAGATCAGATCTGGTAGAAAATGTCTGATCAGGACCTACATCAGTGTAGTGTTGCCAGTTTGTACTGAGCAAGACTACAAACTGGTTTAAACAAGAAGAAGGCTATAAAGTTTTGAGGAGAAAGACAAGATTTTGCCCAAGCCATATTTCTGTAATCAGAAGTTCTGTGGTTCTATCATAGATTTGAGATCTGCATTTGGAAAGTTAAAAATGGCATCAAATTGTAAATCTGATGATTGCTGAAATGCATACTGAAAGATAATGTATCATGCATTCAAAGCATAACTGAATTAATAGTTTTTCCTATTTACTTTTTATTATGAAATCTATCCCTGGGTATAGGTAATACAGTATTCTGCTTATTTTTTTTATTCATACTGGCTTACATTATAAAATGTGTTATATAATATGTCAACTTGAACCATCATCACGTTTGAAATTAATCACACAAACTTTAAAAATGTAGTATGTATTTTGTAATAAACATGTAGAACTGTACATCTCATTCAAATATTTATTTAGTAGTATACAGTATAAAGCTTCTGTACCTCATATTTAGAACTGTTTTGCTTATACCTGACCATTTAGAGTGGACACTAGATGTGTATTTCTGACATTAAAACAAATTTATTATTAATTAGAAACAAACACATTTAAAAAAAAAGGAATTGCAGCCTTGTTGTTGTTTTTTAAAACGTATTTACTCATTACCGGTACTCTTCTATACAAAAGTATTTATACTTACATACCACCTACCCTGTAGCAGGTTGTAGCATGTTACATTATTGTTCTGTCTATTTAAACTGGTTTGAGCTGTAAAACAGTTGCCAATTTTAAAGGCAAATTTGTTTCTATTTTGTATACAGGAACATGAATTTTCATATTAAATCATTATATGTAGATAAAGATAATAATTTCTTGTAAACACTATTTCTGGTTCTAGTTTTAAAAAAAATGATGTACCTTTAAAAGGCATCTGTTAATATTTGTGTTAATATAATTGTGCCATATTAGTTAATGAATACAAAAGGCACAGCACCTAAATGTGATGATGTGGTGGAGTGTGAGTTTGATGAAGGGTGTTTACTGACACTGTTATCCATAGAATTAATGTAGTGTTTTCTGTACTTCTTTCCAGGAAATAATATTATCATTATTATAACTGAGTTTGCATTTAAGACAGCAAATAGCTTAATACTTGTTAAATACATTAATGCATTGTTGTGCAGTCTATCTTTTTTATATTTTATATAAATCCATGTCCTTCTTCTTTTGTTAGTAACCCATAATTATTTTATTAAATTCTGTTATTTTATACAAGGTTCATGTAGATTCAGAAAGCCGTATTGGATTGAGGCAGACCATCAAATATTGATGTAGATAATAGATCCTGGCTATATTACTCCGAGAAATCTAATTCTGCATCTACTCAATTTGCTTATCCCTGACCATTTTATGCTAAGCAGGCTAAAAGAAAGAGTTTCTTACTACTTACATTATTTAATGAAACTCGTACGTCCTCAGCAACAAACCATGTGTGTTAAGAGTCCTGATCAGAACAAAAACATTTTGTGTAAGGTCTAACTGCTGTCCTGTTGTGTGCCAGTGGTTTACCCGGTTACCGGTCACTTCGGTAAATGACCACATCGGTAAATTCATCTTATGTAAGGATGAGTTCGGTCGTTTCGGTAAGTAGGTAAACATATAGTATAATACCTGACTGATTGAAGTGACCGGCACCTGTTTACCCAAACATCCATCTGGGATCTTTAGGTGGCCAGGTGACTAGTTAATAATGTGTAAGCAATCGGGTTAGCTCTGGAGAGCATTTGGGTTTTGGATTTGAGCATAGGACTGGCTACACATTTTTCTCCTAATATGTATTGCATTTCTCCACCAATATTGAGATCAGTGCAATGTTTCTAATAAAAATCAATTGAATGTAAACATCTGTGATGTTATTTTTGTATGTGTTCAGCCATATGTCTTGCTTTATAGATTGGTTAAAATAAATAAATGTACTATTATCTTGCTTGAACTTTGCATTCTCCTGTTGATTTCTGTATTATAATTATATATAAAGACTTAAATGTTATGCGGAATGGGTTTTATAAATATTAATAGTCAACTATTATGCTTTGTATATGTATAATGTGATATCCTGTAGTTGTCTATACAAATATAGCTGCTACAGTCAGGTAAAATGTTTTAATATAGTGACAACAAAACAAATGCACAATTGATGTTTTAATTGTTTTAAGTCTGTCAATAGTTATTTTGCAATGTTGACTGTAGTTGATTAGGAATATTCTTGCCATCAGAATAGGCCATCATTCACCAGCAGTGACTGCACCCTAGTAGGGGCATTAGAATTGCCAACTTGTTATTCTTACTTCCTCAAACTGAAGGTTTCGGTCCTGTTCAGGGTGAGATGTGTGGAGGTCTTCCAGTTAATCTGACTGGCCGGGATTGTAAAGTGTGTTGGCTGTTTAGTGCAGCTAGCTGCTGTTATGTAGATAAATAGAATGACAACTAGTGGACTGTAGAATCATTTTACTGATTTCATTGCCAATGTACCCATTTTGTACTGACAAAGTTAAATTACTCTTAATATAACTTAACATAGTTTTTATTGAATGGAGAATCTATTTGTTTCTTTTTGTCCTAGTGTTTATTATAAGCATAATCTATTTGTTACTTGTTATCCTATTTTTTAAGCAGAATCTATTTGTTACTTTGTGTCCTGTCATATATTAAGGTGTTGTTTTTTAATGAGTCTGAGACTTTGTTGGTTTTCCATATGATTTAAGTTAATTGTACATTATATTATTTTTTTTTATTTTGTAGAAAGTACCGGTATAGATAATATTTAATTTATAAAGTTGCTGCTTTTTATAAATAAAATTTATTTAATGAAATACATTGTCTTTGTATTGGGTGTCCAGTATCACATTATTAAAAGCAGTTGACCAGAGTGTAGATGGCAGCTCCTTCTAGCAGCTGTAGAATAAGAATCTGCACTATTTGCTCATAAGTAG
This sequence comes from Sinonovacula constricta, assembly GCA_007844125.1. Taxonomy (NCBI): domain Eukaryota; kingdom Metazoa; phylum Mollusca; class Bivalvia; order Cardiida; family Solecurtidae; genus Sinonovacula; species Sinonovacula constricta. Next base: position 14,840,666 of record CM017569.1, on the reverse strand, counting down.
GAACAAAAACATGTACATTTTGTTACCTACACATGAAATTGGTTGCAAATATTGCCCATGTCACTGGTTGCAAATATATAAAAATTTAAAAATAAAGGGAGGTATGGGTAAGTTGATAGGGGGAATGTCGGGGAGGGGTGCCTTAGTCAACTCCTTAGCTTAATGAAGCTAGATACCATACAGTATATTCTAATTTTCTATAATCAGCAATCAAGTGATGTTTGATACTGTTAAAAGTGTAAACAGTATTTTTTCAATATTTTGTTATTTTGCCCATCATGTCTGAAATAAAAAACAAAAGTACTTCTCCAATGACATACAAATAAACAAGTTTTGTATCATTGATTTAATTAATAACACCCCAAAATCAATTGTTGCTGAGTTATTTGCTAAAAGATACAATTGTGAGTAGACACATTACCAGATATCTAATACAAAAGAACGTACAATTGGGTCTAGCTGGTTGGGCTCCTGGTCGGCAGGGCTAAGCTTAGACCTAGAGACAAATACAAACTACCATTGCCCACGCTAGCACAATTCAAAACTACAGTCAACTCCCGTTATCTCAAAATCGGTTATCTCAAATTTCCGGTTATGTCAAACTGTTTTCTACGGTCCCGTTTTTTTCCCTATAGTTTCTATATAGATCGACGCTGCTTAACTCAAATTCGGATGTGTCCAATTATCGGATATATCAAACTAAATTCTTTGTCCCGACACGTATAAAACTGTTGAAATCAGTTGGTCTATCTCAAACTTAAAATTGCTATAAGATGCAACACGGCAACAATAGTGATTTTCACACCTACCGTGAAACTCGCGAAGATTTGGGCGCGAGTTTTATCGCCAATTATCGGCAATCAGGATGTCACGTAATTTAGACAAGAGGTTAATCGATTATTTTTTAATTAGATGCTTTAATGAACAACAATTAAAGCTGTTTAAAGTGTTTCAAGTTGTACTTGTTGTTGTAACAGTTTTTGAGAACTTGTTGACACGGCCTTTTCAACTTGTAAATAAAATGAGAGGTCGCGTTAGTGATTTTATCATTCTTCCACTACCTACCCACAATACACGTACTGATTATTTAATAAAAAAATAAGATTGGTTATGGCAACAGACTAGACACGAGAAAGTGTCGAGCAATCTGATGAAGGACCCGGTCTTAGTACTGGGGGGATAGTCAGATCGACATTAAACTTATATATTAAATTACATTGTTAAAAATCTAATAACACTTTAAACATGCAAAACCACACAAACTTGCAGAAACTTAGTTTACAGTGGTAGATATAACAAGGAATTTCAGTCATTACAAGTCATCGTGTAGCAGGTAAGATTTTTAAGATTTACACAAACTATCCTTAAATTCGGATAACTCAAACTTCGGATATCTCAAACTATTTTCTACGGTCCCTTGAAATTTGAGATAACGAGAGTTTACTGTATATAATTGACACCTTTAAAGTCATAATATCTCCAGGAAAACAATGTACATGTAATTTGTACAACACAAAACAAGAAGTATAAGGCACAGAAGGCTGATTAAAACAACAGAGATTTGCCCCTCATTTTGCCCGACATTAAACCATACAAAATGACAAGCGCTGATTGTCGAAATCAACAAAGGCTGTGTTGACATTTAAAAGTAAACGTTGTGCGGACACATAGTTAAACTTCTTAAAATACATGTACCAATATTAAGTGGCCCAGTCAGTGAAACACCGAACTAACAGACTTCTAGGTTAGAACCTTACAGAGAAAAAAAAAACCACAAAGCATTTTCATTCTTGGTACTATTTGTGTCTTTATTATTTTTATTAACAGCTTTTGAATGTTGTAGACAAATCAGTATTTACAATACATCGCGGATCATTTGAACTGATGTGGATAAGGTCAAACAACGTGCATAATGGAGTAATGATAGTCTTAAATAAAACGGAATCTCTAAGTTTTGCGACACTTGCCACGATTGAAGCACACAATCTCTCTGCCATTTGTTAAAATGCATTGTATTCAACCAACAAACTAGGTCTGACAAGAATTGCACGTTAAGTTGAGCATGTATATTGCCGTTGTGCATGGTGATAACCGCTTATGCCGTAGCCACATGACTAAGAGACTTGTGTGCATATCATGCTCTCTTAGCGTGTTCACCCCACGAGTGATAAGCTTTTCAAAAAGTGTACTTCAAGACAGAGCTTGTCATTAAATAATTGTTATGAACGTTTTCATTATTTCGCATACTTGTACATGTTTTCTATATGTCAAAATATTCATTCTAAAGACCATGATAAAATGAGTAATTATTCATTTGAAGTTAAACATTTAAACATTCTTTTCTCTTTTATGAAGTCAGAATGTTTTTCGCATTTCATGTAATACCCAGATATAAAAAACGTGTTAAAAATAGCGTGCGTCAACCTTTGCTATTCACGTGTCTCATAAAAACACATATCGTCTTGCTGGAGACAAACATAAAAAAGGGCATACAAACTAAATTTCAAAACATTCGTGCGCCTCTATCAGATTTTTTTTTTATGTAACTTTTATGGATTATATATAAAATATACCAAAGTGGCAGTCAAGTACATTGGTCAGCTGTGACCGGAAATGTGCGCTGTCAGTATGTGGTGCCATTTATGCCACTGGCATTGTCAACAACAGGATGCTGGTTCAGTAATACTGGAACTTCTTTGGCACTGCGATTGACTCACAGTACTGTTTATCAGGATATACACTGCGGTAATCAAAGGAACGTTTTCCTGCACAGCCTGCATGTATAGTCTAGTTGACCTTCTGAAAATGAAACTTATCGCAAGTGTCTACTAAGCACACTTCTAAGACAGTTTCATATAGCATAGACTTGTATCTAGATCTACTTGTTTAAGTACAAATTCCAGATAAGCCTTTTCTATCACGTGTTTCCTACGTGATCGAGCCAGAATGGGCGTTTCAATATGAATACAGTTAAAAGAGTTCAGTATTGATAATGTGGCATATGCAAATGATCTACATAAAGAACCCGAGACTGCATGCGCAAGATCTGTGTCTAGTTAGAAGGGTGTTGCAACTTGGAAACGAGAGAGGCAGGACGTCTAGGTAACACCTAGTATTTTTGTTGTTTCTTTTGCTGGTGCTGATTCTGGTGTTGGGCATCTAATTCTTACTTACCATATTCTTTATTATTGTTATTATTAATCTGACTGTACTTCTGGTGGTGGTGGTGCTTGCACCTTGGCAACAGCTTCTGACTTTAAACATTTGTATATACAAGAAAAGCATTTAAGCAACGAACACAAGGCTTCCAGTTTTACGTTTTAAACAATACTATTCATTACTTGACCACAGCAACGACAGTCATTCAATGGATAATTTCCAGCTACAATGAAGGATCAACGAGTAAAGATATACTATTCTAAAGTATTAAGCTGAATATTTTCTTATTTTGTTAAGCCACTTTTCCAATCAACCTTCTAAGTGAAAAGGGTTCGAGGATTTGACTAAAATTCAGCAGGAAAATTAGTTAACACTTAGTTTGATGAATGGTCTTGGCGCAAAAACTGCTCCGAAAGTTTAACACTGTAAATTTATAATGGACAAGAAATGTCACTGGAGCGGTCGTAATGCTTTCAAATATGCAATGACCTGAAATGACCTTGAGTTTTAATATTATGCGCGATACAGCGTTAAGTGTATGCTTGTACCGTGGTGAAGTCTGGTTGAGTTACTATACTTGTAAAACCATGTATAAAGAACAGTCTTATAATTATTGCATTGACTTGATGGTTGCATGTACTTTTAAAAACACTATGCTCAACACTCCTTCAAGTTTTAACTTTAAACATGGTAACGTTTACATAGAATACTGTAAAAATTACCACTTTCTGGCTGAGACATGATATTTGTAGCTTAAAAGGTAGCCTCGTGCAAGGAATGACCTTAATCATGACCTTGGCCTTCAGGGTTGCACGTGTAAATGTTATCTACGTGACACGCCTTCATATACATGTGCACTTATATGTCTGTAAGGTGTTAAAGTTTGATTGGAGTATTGTGAATAATAGGGAAGTTATGACAGACTGACCGGCGTACAGGCGAAGAACGGACAGACAGTGCGACTGTTTATGTCGTTTTTAAACTGGGACATAAAAATGTATGTATATATACAACAGTTTTCAAAGAATAACGCAGATTTAAAGATTTAAGTTGGCTGTGGTGGAACCCGTACCATATAATTTCCGGATTACGCAAACACTTTTCATATGATATAAATTATCTTATATTAAAATGGTAAAATCATATCCCATTTTTCCTGATAGGTGGCAGAACGCATCTTCAACATATCAGAAGCATGCCCTCAATCCTTTATAGCAAATTGATACTTGTAAGTAGAAAAACGAAGGGCCTTATCTTCCGTCAGGTGTGTCATTTTTGTAAATGTGTGTTTTGCGAATATGTCATACCAAATGGTCGATAAATATGGCCCTTCTACGCATAGCTTATATTTAAACAGCATGCACCGCCATAACAATTGGTATGTTTCTTTTAGTTTGTAGACGAATTTTAGATTACCCCTCCAGTTAAAAGTACGTGAAACGTTAACTCTGCCTACAATATATAATTCTGCTTATGTTTATTAACCGCTTCTTTGGGAACCTCTGAATTATACATTGTGAGAAAGACCATATATTACCTAATATCAGGGCCTCTGCGTATAAAAGATATGTGACACGAAGACGGTTATCTTCCCCTGAAAACATGCACCGATATTTTTGCATAGCATAGCCGCACATTTTCAATGCAATTATCAGTACCGGTTTAAATGGATCAGTCCAATATTGAGCACAATCGGAACACCTCAGATAATTCACAAATCGTCTCTCGGATGCAGGCGCGTATCTGTGCCGTTTTTGAAGTTACGCACAATTAAAAGGGAAATAACCATTGTGGAAATACTTTTGAATATATTCGTTTCTTTTCTTATTAATAACAGTTAAAATGCGGACATGCTAGGAACTTAACACAAAATATGAACGACGAAAATCCTGACGTGTATAAGTTTAATCATTTAAAACCTTTTCAACTTGATTGGTGTGGTAATAAGATATTATAACATAGAAACTGCAACTGCGGAAATAAAATATATCGTTCCTAGCCCGGGTAAGGCATTGACTTTCTTAGTATTTTTGGTACTTTAAGATTTTCGATTTTTCTAACGAAGGTTACGCACGTGCGTAAAATGCGTAATGGCAGAAACGCGCCTGCTCGGATGTATGTAGGTACAGACATGTGATCTTTCCATTGTCCCAAATAGGGAGACTTAGGCTCCCAGTGAGGGAGATTTCCGTGAATGCGCGTTAAATTGAATATGTCGCTTATTTCTATTTGTAAAACAGTATTTTCGTTTTTTTATCAATAATTATAGTAATTTCAGTGATACAATGTTTTTTTTTACAATATTTTAAATGAATTTTCAAATATATCTTACATATTTTAGTTCACTAACTGGACAGAAAAATTCTATGCTTTGGTTTTAAGCTCGTGGCCTACAAAAACAATTACAGCCAAACATAGTGTAAACAAGTCAAGTGTCAACAGCACTTACTAATGAATTGAAAAAAGGTTTCCATTGTGTCCAAAGTGATCTAAATATATTCTACTGTTAAATTAAAATTTACATGAAATCTTTAAAAAAAATATTTTATGTACTTATTAAGATGTCAAATTTGATATAATGAGTATGCAAGAATACAGATAGTTTATTTAACTTGTAAGTTAGTGACAAAAGAGTTTTGATAATTATAAAATATTAGTGGTAAACACCATTATTGCCTAAACAAGTTAAAGTTAAATGAATTAAAAATACATGAAGACATTGTACTAATCAAGAATAAATAGCAAGCAAGTGTTTTTCTATGAGAAAGTAGTAAATGGATAACTGTCCGGATTTTAAAAAAATGCATTTAGAAGTCACTTGCTAATGCAAAAAAAAGCTCAAATTATTTTAAAAATAATTAACAAATTCTTTTAACAGTGTATCATCTTATAACACAAATGATGTAAACTGGTTTGAACAAGTTGAAATGGAAAATATGTTCTAAAATTGTCTATGGTTGGCATTTTATTTACTATTCATGCACAAAATGAGATGGTTTCAAAAGAAACGAAAACCATTTACTTTTATGATAAATGTATATTTGCTGGAAGAAGACAAACTTTCTTTCAAATAGAAATTACATTATTTAAAAGTAAAGAAACTATTTACTCCTCTGAAAAAAGCTAAAGTCAAAGAAAGCTTAACAAAATATTGGAAACTTTGCCATGTTCTCAATTTCTTAGCTTTGATTTGTTCCAAGTTTCCTGTGACCCTTGCAGATTGATTTGTCTCTTAATTCCCCTGACATACTTCAGGATTACAATCTTGCCTACACGTCTTGCACAATGTGTTGTTTTGTGAGTTCCGATAATGTCCTAAATAATATGCATTAGCAAAAGGCCTTACATTACAAAGTATTAAATTAAAATTAGCTTGTTTTAGTAGCACAATGGACAAATATACATGTTGCAAGCTCGGTATATTCAGCAGTGTTATTGTTTCATACATTCACCTCTTTCATGCTAACTTGTTTTGGTGTTAATTTCACATTTTTATTTTCACATAAAGTTTATTTCCAACCATGTTAATGACACGCAACATGTTCTTTGTATAGGTTTTGTGTCTAAATTGGTGATTCTTCCAGTCGGTCACTTTTGCTGACTGACCGTTTCAAGGCGTTAACTGTTGGGTTTGCTCATTTTGTTAACTGACTCATCACATATTTACTTTTACATTTGGCATGCACGTGAATACCTTTGTTTATATTTTGGCCTATGTTGCATTGCTCATAGGACTTTGTCATACATTATTCTTCCTGGAATAGAAACCACGTTCGCTTCCTTCGCTCCCTTTGGTTTCTAATTCCGAGATGAGTGTCTAATTTAGACACAAACCTTAACATGGTAAAACATTACACTGCAGTCACGGTTTAAGAAAAAGAAAATCAATACTAGGATGGGATGGGATTTGCAGGCATTTTTGCCGATACTGTGCAATAGTGTGCAGCGACATTTCTATCATTATAGCACAGGGGCACTTATGAGGTGCCCAGGGACTGAACCCGGCCGGTCCATTATACTGACACCGACGAGTCAGGCTTAATGCTGTCCCCTTAGTCCCGAGCAATAGGAGGAAAGCCAGTTCAAGCCACTACTACCAACTTGTCTTTGGTTTAACCCGGAAAATCAATACTAGAGTAAGTTTTATGAGTAAACACAAGCGCATCAGTTTCAATAAATACTGTAGTCGGCTGACAAAATGGCGCTATGACCCGATGACATTACACATATAATTAGCAATAGTTTTTTTTTTGTACGTTTGTAAGGCACGTACACAGGTCAGTTGGTAAACGTTTCTGAACTCTGATGTTCAGTCTAATTATCCTGAGCTTGCGTTTGGGAAAATACAGAATAATTCTCATAGCACTCTGTTAACGGGTTAATGAACATTTAAAATTTCGATGCTCAGTCCAATGCCTGTGTCCGTACGTGCGTTAAAGGCATCTCAAAACCCTTATATAAGTGACCCCCCCCCCCCCCCCCCCCCGTTTTCTGATAAGCCAGGCTGCCACAGTCTGTCACGATGTGTGTGTCATACAGGTATTGTTCAAAATCCAAGTGTATGTATGCTATATTTGGGGATTGAACATAGTCATTCACAGTTTGTAAAGGAAATAGTTGTGAATATACCAATAACGCAATCCTAAATACCAGAAATTATTCTATCAGTTCTTTTTTTATTCTTTTTTATTTAATTAAATATAAATCTCTATTTGTTTTCTTTCTTACTTTGTTGGTTGATTTTGTTATTTCTTATACTATTTTGTTATTTCTTTCTCACATTCTTTTAGTTCTCATATATATATATATTAATTTATATTTTATTTTGATTTGTAAAATTTATGATAAAATGCGACATTAAGTTTGGAAATAAATTATGTATTACTAAATACTTTCATTCTCTCAATTCTGCCCTCAACTCGTGATTATGCCAGAAAATCAACACTGTTTTAAATACTTGATTTTTGTTTGTCATGTCATAATAATATAACTGAAAAAGAAAAACAACACTCATGATTTTACTGCAGTTATTTTGCATTTTTATAAATCTAAAATGCCTAACCTTTGTTTTACACCAAATTGAATTATTAAATTTTTTATTTATGTACGTATATTATTTTATTATAGAAAACACAGCCATTTAACAAAAATATCTACATTAAAATATCAACAACAGAAAACTATCCGGGGCACTACTTCCGGTGCACATTTACTTTTACCGCCCCTTCTTACCCTGATAAAATACGGGTGCTAATTCGGTAAACGGCGTTCTATTTATTTATTTTTTTTTAATTTTAATGTCTGTAACTTTTAAGAAAACATGGTAAAAACGAGAGATTTTGATTTATTTCTTTTTTCTATAACAAATATTAACGTAAATGTACATAGACTTTCTCTATGCCCTTACTTACGAAAGTAGATGCTCGTCGGTACATCCTTCTATGTTCGGACTGCATGCTTATAGATTACCTATAAGCAACGAAACAGCCCATAGCCAGAAGAAGTTTGTTCTAAACGGTCTATTGAGTATGCATGGTAAAATCTGTCTTAAATGCAATGTAAAGAAACATTAACGATTTCTGTAAGGTCCCGTAAATCTAAAAAAAGAGCATTTCCAGTGCCATTCTCTCACCAGAGGGCGTGCTACACAAGTTTCGCTTACACCTCTGTCAACGCCGGGAAAAGTAGTTCTCATACACGTGATATTCTATCGTCACATGTCGCAAAATACTGTAGTTCCCCGAAAATTTGGGTTAAAATAGACCTTAAACATTGTTCTAAAAAATAAAAATACCCATTTTCATTTTAAGTAAAATATACATAGATCAAAATAATCTCACGAGCATTTTATTCATTATTTATGTTTTGTACAAAAATCTTGTACACCGGGCGTTGACAGAGGTGTAAGCGAAACTTGTGTAGCACGCCCTCTGGTGAGAGAATGTTCCAGTGCTTCCAGTGTGCATGAATGCGTTGATAGCATCTCTGAAGTGTTTGTGGTCAAGAGTTTAAGATTTTGGATAGGAGGGTTTCAAATTCAATCCCTTGCCCCGTCACGATTAGTTTACAAAAGGATCTTATTAAAGATTCGGATGTTTAATAGGCCTATATGTTATACATACTTTTTCTCTGGTCATTTTATATATCATACTGAAATTCAAAACCTTTAAAAAAAACTTTCCAAATATGTCTTTATTACTTGCTTCCATATTGCTTTAACCTGTTTTTGTGTCGCCTTTGATGCTTCGCATCAAAGAATTTCCTTGTCTCTGTAATTGATATAAGCAACGTGCTCATTTGAACGCTGTTCTATGCAGGCACCTGGTGACCAGGAAGCAGTCACCATGGCATGAAGCGTAAAATAGCGATACTTCGATCATCCTTACTTTACACAAGCTTTCTAAGAATTAAAAATCAAATGACTAGGAACCCCAATTAGGTAAATTATTGTTCATACAGTTGTGCTAATTTAATATTTGGTTCGTAATCTTTATTATCCAATTATTGTTCTGACAAAATAACTTTGAACCGGCAAACCAAGTCACAGATGATATGTTTATTACGGATTCTAAATGGCCGACATGTAAGAAACATTAATGTATATAATTATTATTACTGTAGATGGAATATTTTTATTTTGAAATTCAGTGCTTCGCATAATACACTTTTATTTTGCATGGTAAATAATTTCTATATTATTCGTCCATTCTTGCGCAATAATACCGCCCAGCGGCAGGGAAAACGTCAGCGTGTTCATCTAAACAAGATGTAAAGTTACAATCATCTGAAACTGCGCCAATTTCTAGCTATAAAATGACATCATTTGCAATCTAAATGCAAAATGATTCAAAATCAAGTCATCAGTTTTTCTGAATTTGCTTTTTACAAGTAGGGTCAAAGTGTTTTTATTGTTAGTTTGAGAAAAGTTATTTCAAATTAATCACCCTCGAATGCCCACTTCTTGGATAGAGCCAGCGTACAGATAGCCTTTCTGTTCAACAATTTTGTCTTAGCTACTTGCTAAACTAGTGTTGATATTAACTTGGCACCGATACGCCTAGGGTGATACCAACTATTACCAGTTCTTATGCGGGAAATCCCCAGAACCACATGACAGCAGAGTTTGAAGACCTAAATAATACAATTTCGCCCCCCGCCCCCTCCTCCGAAAATGCTTAAAATCGTAGTTTTTGTGTGTGCATTTGAGCTGCTTAAAGACACCACAGCACACTATTTAAAATGATAAAATTCTTTTCTTTTCTTTGGGTAGGACCTCCCTAAAACCTTACCCGCAGGAGGAGGGCACATCCGCCCTCGCACACCTCCCCCGCCCCCACCAACATACCTTAATCCGTGGCCGCAGAGCATGTTAAAGCAACAAATGAAAAAGTATAGAGTTAACCTCAGTAACCTTGAATCTTGATTAATAAACAAGGTCACACTGTAGTATGTACGATCTGTAGTTTCATTTTATCTAAGGTTATATCTTGCAAGCGTGTGAATATCAAATGTGTACTTCTAAACACTTTCTAACTGACCTAAAGATAAAAGCGACGACCCTCCATAATATATGCCAAGCAGGTTCACGTGTCCTTGTTCAGCTGTCAAAAGTATGCTCTGAGTCATATATACGGTATTGATCATTTGCGTGAAGTGATGGTCTTGTTTTAACTTAAAATTTCTTTTAACTCAGTTACTATTTTGAACTAAATTTTAAGAACTTTGAAGCAACAAAGACGCCTGACATAGCCTGACGCCGCGATCCGGTTATGTCCGGTTTCTGGAGCACTACCCCCTGTTAGAACCGCTTCCCGATAAACAGAGTGCTATAAATAGCACGCATGGAATATCCCCCTTACAGAACACACAACATAAACAATATCAGTAAAATTGTGCGCTCAGTAGAAAGTTTTCTCTGGAAGGAAAACCATGAGCATTTTAAGAGTAATAAAAAACTATATTGCTTAAACAAAGTTATTTATTTGATTCTTTTTGTAGTTTATTATAATTAAAAATGCAACGACCTTGAATTATGTTTATATTAAAATCCTTTATCTACTTTCGGTTTTGATCTCATTTTTGGGTCTATAAAGCATACGGAGAAAAAAACAACAACATTTAAACTGTTGATTTTTTTTTAACTTTTAAAGTTTTGATGTATGAAAATTGATAAATTTGATCACTATTTTAATATCTTACATAGCATTTTTTTTTTAAATTGAACTTTCCACTGTGTCCTTCACCTTCTCTAGATCCGACTTCTATTATTAGCTCCGCGCAGATTTTGGTGCGTTCTTGTTCGTTCCGGATCTAGCTATCTTCTATAAATAGGCAGTCAACACACACTGTACAATCAACACTCTAAAGCCGGTTCCATTCAGATACAGCTGTGGTTGGTGCATGGAATGGATATATTGCTTATATAGGCAAAATCTCGCCCATATTTCTTTTTTTGTAAGGATAATTATCTAGCAGGTACGTATTGCTCTAGTTGTACGATTTTCTTTTATTTGCTCGCATTTTTCCCCGTACAGACTGTCATGCTATTTCAAGGATAATGCCGGCCCGGTAAGATTCCGATTCGCCATTGTTTTAGCTTACAATTTCAGTAGGCTATGGATATTGGCGTGATATTTTCTTACCTGAAATGAATATGTATAGGTATTAATTTGACATAACACTAGTAATGCATTTGGTTTTTCAATTACATAAGAGCATTTGCATTTAGCATGGACCACTGTATAATCATCGTACTTGTTAAATTATTTGATTTATCTTTTATGAGTATGCAATATCAACTTATAAACTTTGAATTTGTTACTAAAGGACTAATAACCTCTAAACCAAATAATTACCATAAAATCAACTAGGTCAAAGCCATTCTGTGTTGATTTACATGTTGACGTATTCGGAATACGTCGGTAATAGAGATGCGTCGGTAATAGAGATGCGTCGATAATACAGAGTTCGAGTATCAGATACTGGTGAAGGCTGAAAGGCAATGTATTTAGTCACTGTCATGTCTACGATTATCGTTCTTTTGCAGATTTTGTTCTAGTTCAAGTATTACTGAACCATGACGCTGCTGAAGTATCGAGGTTTATCAACATGTGGACGATTGATTGGACAATCACTGAAGCATACTGGACCAACCAATTGGTCGCACCTGCCACCTGTTTCGTACGCCACTAGCCGCAAGCTTCCAACTCAGGGTTTGAGCGCAGTCATCCAAAGTCGGACAGTGTTTGGAGCTTCAAGGTCGTCCAAAGAGAGCGCCGCAAGCAAAAATGAACGGTTCATGTATCGCAGTGACCTGGCAAATGTAAATCGAGTTCTTGTCAAATTGGGTAGTGCTGTGGTGACCCGAGAAGATGAATGTGGTCTCTCCCTTGGAAGACTAGCATCCATTGTTGAACAGGTACATGATAAATTGTTTGCGTATCTCCCTATATATATATATATATATATATATATATATATATATGTATATATATATATATATATATATATATATATATATATATATATATATATTATAAGTGCTGTTTAATTTGAGAAGTTTTTTACAGTTTGTTTTTTTTCATCTTATTGTACTTATTACAATCAATTTGATCCAATTAGTGATAATTGTTTTTCGTGTCATTATAGTGATCATCGTGTTGGTAGTTCATCATTTTGGATGCAAATCTGCCACAGGATGCAAGTCTGCCACAATAATATATAACAGATTTTCTATATATACCTACTGTAGAACAAGTACTTACAAACTACAGGCCATAAGCATTCTTTTTTGTGAAGTAAATTAATTAAACAATCACTGTATCTGCCCTTTAATTCCACTAATTAGCTAAAGAAGGTTCATTTGAGCAGTCTTGACAGTTTAAAACCTTCCATTCCTGTGCCTCCTACTCTGTGGGTTCTAGTTTATTTTTACTTCAGTTGACTTGCAGTGTACTTCCTGTCACTCCTCAGTATTCTTAACCTATCAATTGATAGATATATAAGCTTCGGAACAATTAAAGATAAGTTGAAATGGTGAAACATTTTCAGCGGAAAAACATTAAAAAACTTAATCAGTATTTTGTTGCGTTCAACCATCTTCCTGTTTCCCCATTAGATATCGGAGCTTCAGAGTCAGGGAAAGCAGGTTACCCTGGTAACCAGTGGTGCTGTTGCTTTCGGAAAGCAGAAACTGCGACAAGAGATCCTTATGTCCAAGAGTGTGCGACAGACCCTCAGTGTTGGAACCAGTATGCAGGTACACTAACACAATTCTACGATAGATGTAAATGATTTATTAATAAGCTATACTCATTTTTTACAATTTTTGTACAGATAAAATTTCTTGCTTAATATCAAGTTTCGATAAACAAATTCAGTATACAAGCAGCAAATTGTGTGGACCTGATCAGACATTTGCAGTGGGAGCTGGCAGAACAGGATCTACACTGTTTGCTTAAGCATGGTGAAGTGTTAAGACTTGCGTAATAAGGAAATTTGGTCAGAAGTTGTAGATGTTTTACAATTCAAGAAATTTATTTAAGAAAGGATTTTTCTTAAATTTTAAATGGAACATTAATAAGTGTCCTCAGCATTTTTTTTGCATTTTCAATTGTCACACAGGTACCAGGTGGAAATGTAAGCATATGTTGAAAACTGTACATTTTCAATTGTCACACAGGTACCAGGTGGAAATGTAAGCATATGCTGAAAACTGTACATTTTCAATTGTCACACAGGTACCAGGTGGAAATGTAAGCATATGCTGAAAACTGTACATTTTCAATTGTCACACAGGTACCAGGTGGAAATGTAAGCATATGCTGAAAACTGTACATTTTCAATTGTCACACAGGTACCAGGTGGAAATGTAAGCATTTGCTGAAAACTGTACATTTTCAATTGTCACACAGGTACCAGGTGGAAATGTAAGCATATGTTGAAATCTACATTTTCAATTGTCACACAGGTACCAGGTGGAAATGTTAGCATATGTTTAAAACTGTACATTTTCAATTGTCACACAGGTACCAGGTGGAAATGTCAGCATATGCTGAAAACTGTACATTTTCAATTGTCACACAGGTACCAGGTGGAAATGTTAGCATATGTTTAAAACTGTACATTTTCAATTGTCACACAGGTACCAGGTGGAAATGTAAGCATATGTTGAAATCTACATTTTCAATTGTCACACAGGTACCAGGTGGAAATGTTAGCATATGTTGAAAACTACATTTTCAATTGTCACACAGGTACCAGGTGGAAATGTAAGCATATGCTGAAAACTGTACATTAAGTCAAGCAAGAGCAAGTTATCTATAGATAGTTTCCACATCAGTGAAGATCCCTTATTTATAATCATATGAATTGTAAAGAAGTGTGCATTTTATTTTTTATAATTTATTTATTTGTGGTCGAATAATAAAAAGCTATGCATCAGTTTAAAGCTTTCCAATTGATATTGTTAGAATACAATATTTTTAAAATTGATAAATGCACAAAGAATTAATACCCAGAAATAAATAAAATTATTGGCTCATCCTTAAACAAAGTGAACAGTGTATCTTTTTTGGTTGTATATTTTAGCTTTAAAACTATCAAAAAAGAGTTTTCATATTTAAAATACTTTATAAAAACTGTTAATTAAAATTCATTAAAATAGACAGAAAAATAAAAACACAGCAGTGAGTTTAATACAGCACATATTTCCAGACTTCGGCCTGCATTAGCTTCTGCCTTCAAAGATGACTGCCTTAAACTGTCTTAGCAGTGCCTATGACATTACATGGAAACTATCTATTCCGCTTTTAACCCATATTTAAGTCTAACACACACTGACTTTGAATTCCTGACCCCAGCTTCACAACCTCAACATACTTGGACATAAAAAAACATTATTTTGTGTCTGGCACAGTTCTAAAACAATTGTGATTTATGAAACATGTAAAGTAATGCATATAAATAAAAAAATGAGTAAAGCCATATTTGATTTGGCCAATAATTGCATTAAACTATGTCTACACACACAGAAAGAAATTTTTAGTTACAACAAATCTCATTGCACAAGTACTATCTTTTTGGGATAGTTTGTGGGTTTGAATCCTACCAGATGCTTTTTTTGGTGATTACATTTGTCAGTAAGCTTGTAGATGGAATTAATGTTAATCCAATGCAAAAAACAATTGCTGTTTAGTTTAATCATGACTTTCTTTTTGCAAAAATGGATAATATCTAACAATAATTTACCAACATTTAAAAGTGGGATTGTGAATGTTTTATATAATGTAGGAGCTCTCCAAGAAATTTGTGTACTGTCTAACTGCTTTAAACACAGTATAGATTACATCAACATGTTAAGTATGGTAAAAAAATGATTGTACTGTAAACTTTAAAACTTCTGGTTTGATAAATCATACACCAGCAGTGAGGTTGAGTATTTAAAGTGGAAATACACTGGTTAATGTGTGTGAAGTCAACAAGCAAGAGAAATGTCAACAGTTTCAAGAATTTGAAGAGAAGGCCCACTTGAGATGATTCATAAGCAGTGTAATAATCCTCCAGCAAAAAATCTTCCCCAGTTGTATGTTGTTATATACATATAAAATATTGCTACCAGAATTCGGTTGACTGTTCAGTATAAAAAGACTATATTTTGAGAAGTTTGAGCTCTTGCTTGCATAGAGGTAATATTAATTGTATATGTTTGATACACCATTCTGTAAAAGCAAGTCTGAACTTTAATATAGTATTGATGTTTACTAAAAAATGGTACTCATGTGGAAGTTTTTATCATACATTTCATTGCTTTTCTTATTGGACCTTAGTAATGCTGCATAACCTTCTGAGTAAAACTAGATTGGTTTGTAAAAAATGTGCAGGAAAGCATGAAAATTAGATTCTTTGAATCCATTTCTGAAATTCTTTTTCTTTCAGTTCAGTTAAATTTACATTTTAAATTTTATTTTTTTCATAAAGCAAAAAAGCTGTATATTATTTTCAATTGACCACATAAATTTGTTTGGATTAGCTCAAAAAAGAATGTTTAAAAAACATGTTCATATTAAAAAGGGTCAAGTTAGCTTGGGTGGTATACAATTTTAAATAAGACAAAAATGGAACAGTAAAAATGGTTGTACTTCAGATTGAGCTGTCTGATATTATACAAAACAGCACAGTTAAAGATTTATGATCTTGAGAAGTCCTTATATTAAAAAAGTCTATCTATAATTTATGTGTGAAAGTGGACTGACAAATGCTGTTTGTACTAGACTGTTTTGAAATATAAGTTTTTATTTTTCTTGTAGAGTGCTGTGATGCTGGAGCCTCGAGCATGTGCTGCAGCCGGTCAGAGCGGTCTCATGTCTCTGTATGAGGCCATGTTTGCCCAGTATGGCTTTAAGGTGGCACAGGTACGTACAACTACAAGTAATATTTTGTATAATCAGTCCCGGTAGAAAATGACTCATTGCTTACAACATGAAGTTACATGTCATAGTCTCAGAGACTTGGCTGCAGATACTGCAGATACTAAGCAAACACTTCTCAGTAGGAGGACATAATTATAATTTGACTTGATAAATGGCCTCTATGCTTTTTATCATCTTCTTAATTGTTTGCAGGTACTTGTCAACCAGCGTGATTTTTCTAATGAGTTCACAAGAAACAACCTGAGTAGCACCCTGGATGAGCTGATGTTTTACAACATTATTCCCATCATAAATGCTAACGATGCTATCGCAGCCCCACCGGAGATGGGGGTGGACCTAGCAGGGGTAGGTGACGCATTCATGACTTTAAACCCTATAAACCCATTACTAAATTCCAAGTTATTTCCTTTCATTCTTAGACTGCTACATTTTTTAAAGTAAATGTATAACTATAATAGAAGAAAGTTTTTGCATGATACATGACATTACTGATGCACTCCTTCTCTGGCTGGAGACACTATTCACCCCATTACATTAAAACATTCCCCACTCTAATAGTGTCAACAGCAAATGAATGTTAAGGTGCTGTGTAATTAATCACACAGGCCTTTATTCTTCATAATAGAATTGCTGCACATGTGAACCCAACACCCTGCACTTTCCTGTGATTTGTCGCTTATGGTCATTATCTTACATGAAGCAGAAATGGTGTATTCTTTTTTAAGTCAGTTTATGGATATTGTGGCATGCCATTTTTGAAAATGTTACCGCATTGCTTGGATTTAAGCATCGGATATAGTTAAAACTTTGAAAAAATCAAAGCACTGAAAATCATTGTTGGGCGATTAAGTATTGCCTTGTAAGCGATTCAAGGTATGCCAATAATAGTCACTGGGACAAAAGTTACAACACAGTCACTTGCATCCTATTACTGAAACTATTACTGGAATGTTAAACATACAGTACTTTCCATTTGATTGCATTATAACTAAAATAAGGTCTAGAATAAAAGTTCATAAGTTTCCGAAATAAACTGAGTTCAGAATAAACTCCCAGTTATTTCGTCAAGGCTACACCATGTGATCTAAATTCCATTACAACTGATGCATATAGCCTCTTGACTTGCTTCTTTCTGTACAAACACTGTACCAGCATAGATGGTGCTTCACTCTTTACCTTTTTATTGTTGTTGATTCAATGCAGCTAGGTATATTACCTGAAGCTTTTTTTGGCAGTCTCTTTATTAAGACAGGATAAATGCATATAGATGAATGAATGGCTGTGTGGATTTGTAAGTTTGTCTTAAAATATTGTTTTGGATGTTCATGTCTTTCCATCCAATTGTTAAGAAGAAAGCACATGAAGATGATTGATAATATTTTATGTTCTTTTCTTTTCCAGATCATCAGTGTTAAAGACAATGACAGTCTTGCAGCTCGCCTAGCGGTAATGATGAATGTGGACCTGATGGTTCTGATGTCTGATGTTGACGGCATTTACACAAGCCCACCAGGTACTGAGGGAGCGCGGATCGTTAAAACATTCTCACCCAAAATGGACACGCACGAGGTAGTGTTTGAGGGCAAATCCAGAGTAGGCCTTGGAGGCATGGAGTCTAAGGTATGCATGCTAATATATTTAATACTTTGGTATTTAGAGTAATGCCTCAGGCTGTGTAATTAGATTTGCTGCCTTACAAAACAAACACTTTAGTCTGCTCAGATCCTAAGTAAAGACACATAGGTTGTTCAGCATGGTAGCAGTGTATCTCTGGCAGTTCAGAGAATGATATTGCTTAAGGGTTTGTTCCATCAAAAAGAAGTCTTCATTTTATCTTGGGCAAACACTGTAACTTAAATCTGACAAAGTTCAAAACTGCATATTACAAGTTAAGTATACTGCTTTATTTTTAATGGTAATGATTCTTAGAAATTTATAATATACATTTGTCAAGGAACCATAATGATACAATTTGGGAAAACCTTTATTTTTTTTTTTCTGGAAGAAAAATCATTCAGTATTTTATTCAATTGGCACTCTAAGCCCTCTTTAGTTTGCTCACTGTTCTCTGTTATTTGTGACATCACAGGTTGCTGCGGGTAACTGGGCTCTCGATCAGGGCGTTTCTGTCATCATTTGCAATGGGCGAGAGCATCGTGCCCTGCCAAACATCCTTAGTGGTAAATCTGTGGGAAGCTTCTTCACAATGGCCAAGACAACCAACACCCCTGTTGAGATAGAGGCCGTTGCAGGTAATTTGCTTGATGCTCAGCTACCAATGGTGAAATTCTGTATGGGTCAAAGGTCAGCAGGTTTCAAGTCTCATGCTCTAAGCCTAACCTATATGAAAACCTAATTAATTGTTTCATACTAAATTAGCTTTTCTAGAGACTCCCCAGCAATTAATGCATGTCCTGATTTGGATCTACACTATTTTCTGAAGCCACATCAATATATGCATAGTAGACAGTATTTCTTATGTATATATGTATTGAAGAGTTGAGTTAAGATTTATTACCATAGTTTGCAGATTATGAACTCCTCCCTCCATACTTGCAGTAAAGACCAATAAGTCTATTTTCATGATATTCTTCTATTTTAGTTTTATGTTATCAGAATGATCTGTATATCTAATATCATTTATCAATGATTCTAAATGCTTTTTGTTCAACAGCAATTAACAATTGATGATTGTTATCATACAGAACATATTTAATACCAAAAAAAGCTATGTAATTGCAATGTAAAATTTTAAAGGTAACACTTTGGATATTGTATTTGAAAAAATATTCCAAAAGTTACATATCTTAGAGAATGAACAACTATGCTAAGGCTCAGGTAGGAGCAAACAAAAACCACTTGCTACCTCATGCTATAATTGTGTTAGTGAAGTTAAAAGGTATACAATTATTAACTGTATACATTGAAATTTTATTAATTGTTTTGGTAAAAAAGTAAGTAAAAAATCAAATGCCAGGCATTTTTTTGTTTGTGTTACTATTGACCCCAAATGGTATGCATTCACCTTTTTGCATTTTACTTTGTTGCTTTTGTGCTGTGTTGTGTTTGCACTAGTTGTTCATCTGTCATAGATAAGTTGACTATTTTGTATATTCTTTCAGAAGAAAGTTCAGTATTTTCTTTGCTTATTTTTTGTCTTTTCTTATTTCTTAATTTTCTTACCCATCATTAAGAAGATAATAATGTAGAACTTACCCATCTCTTTAACTTAAATAATGCTTAGGAAGATTCCTTTTTTGGTAGTGTGTACATGTTTCCTTGTCTGAGGTAAACATGTGGATAGCACCTTTTATCATCGCTGTTTCTTTTCAACAATGTGGAATGATTTAAACAAGGACACATTTCTTTATCAATTTAAAAAAAGTAATTTTTATTTAACAAGCTTACTCTCAGTCAGTAAGGCAAAATCCATTATAAGAAAGAAAGGCTCATTGTATCTTTCATAAAACCTGTATATCATGGGAGGCCACTTATTTGCCTTGATAAAAGAGCCACAATTGACTCTTTGGACCCCACTTTTGCAGGAAGTTCAGTGGCTGCATATAGAGGTATGTTCCACATCTAAGTCCTCCCTTTGCTTTATGTTCACCTCAAATGCTGCTAAGCTTTTCAGATTTTGTCCTAAGTCATGCAATTTATTTTTTATTTTGTCAGCCATTTTTTTGACTGATGGTTAAGTTAAGTTTAAGAAGATAATTATGTAGAGCATGTATACTACCGGGTTCAGTCACGGTCCACAACATACCAGTCATTAAAAATGGTAGTCGATTAGCTACCTTGCTAACACCCAAGAATTTATTTATAACGGTAGTTCCATGACTGGTCAGTTCTGTGTCAGGATAATGTGACTGGTATTGTGCCAGCATGCAATACACAGTGATGGCAGCACTATAATTATTTTAAGTGGGCACCATCTTCAAATAACTATAATACCGTTAGTGGGACATTGTTAAATATAAGTCAATGAACATCCTGTTGTTAAGGAAATGGTTCATAGATGTTCATGTGGGTTATAGATATAAATATGTTGTGCTTTTCATCCCATCTGTGAAAGGTTACTTGTGTTCCTGTCTACCTATGGTCAGAAGTTTATCCATTGTTGTTAAAATAGTCTGTTATAAGTAATTAACCTAAGATTTGTCACAATGTGCCATGTACCTACTTTTTAGCCTGTATACATTTTGTTGTATACACTGAATACATAAATAACCCATCCACAGGGCTCCATGAGTAAGATTTAAACACATTTCATTGTACTGTCTGGCACCATTATAATCGTTAATAACAAGCTTTGTCAGTCTGAGTTTTAAAATTAATGTTGCATTTAGAAACTGTTTACACCAACTCTTTACCTATAAAGCATAGATTTATGAGGTTTAGGCAAAAAGTACAGCTCCATATGAACAACTCCTGCTGGGAGCCATCTGATCTCGATTGCACAATTTGCTGTTAACTCTGTAGCAATAAAGCTTTTCTTACAGGTGTAGGAAGGTGAGTTAGAATTAATTTTGGAAAATAAACAAAGAAATGGTAGAGACAGATAAGAGACTGAGGCAGCACTCCACTAGGTCTTGCACATTGAAAAGATACTAAACTGGACCTGGAGGCACAATTGGTAGAGTGTCAGCTCCAGGTGTGGGATGCCCTGGGGCGGGTTATTCAGGGGATTTAATATTGACCCTATGGGTTCGGGCTAGTGCTACAGTTCTTGGTCAAATAACTGTGCCAGAATGAATTTATTTAGTGCGGTAGAAGCTAAAGACAATATTGATTTTTCATTGCATATCAACATCATGAATTTTGAACTCTCTACATATAAACACCAAATAGATGTTAATAACCATGCAGGACATACCATGTCAGTAGAACAAAAATAACATGTACTTATCATTATTTAATCAATTAAATCAGAGGTTTAAGAGTCTATTTGAAATGTACCAGATGTGGTAGTGCAATTGGTAGAGTTTTAGCGTCTTGTGCAGGAGGCCCAGGATTCAATCCTTGGCCATGACATAGCAAAGTCAATAAAAATGGTAGATGCATAGATGTCATTCTAATGACTAAGCAAATAGTTCCATGACTGATCAGTCTGATCGCAGGAGACTGCAGCATCATACCAGAAATTTGAGGCATGTATACACAGTAAAGGCAGCACTATATCTGCTTAAAGTGGACATTGTCTCCATTTAACTAAAATACTACTTGTGGGAAGATAAACCCAACAAACATTTTGAAATATTGTTTGCAATTTATCGTATGGTTTTAAAACTATTAATTGCTTATCTTTATTAAATATGCAAAGAATTTAGAGCATAAATAAATTTGTCAGAATGCATCCATTTATAGATTTCACCATACTGCATGATATTGATTGCAATTTTCAGAATCTTAAGCCTATAAAAATGCTGTTATTTATAGGTTTTTCATCAATACTGTATATGTTTGCCATATAAGAATTATTTGAATGATGCTTTGATAACAGAAAAAGCATGCAGAACCAAAGTTTGGGATAATCAAGTTCAAGGTTATTCTGTTGAATTGTTTTTTTTCCGTCATTTTACTTAAATTCATGTAAAGCTGTTATGTTTGTATGTCTGTTATATGATCAGTCAGTGATGTATTAGTCTGCTATCTGCTTGGCATGCTGGAGTTCTTAGCTTGTTTTGGTGATTTTTTTCACCATATTGCTAGAATTTTTTGTTGTGTAATTATCATTGCTAGACATAGCTAGAGTAAGGAATCCAACGAAAACATGCAGTAATTTTATAGTTGCAAAAAAAATCATTGAACAGCCATGCTATCATTTGTAGTGTTGCCTATGGCAACATGGTTAATAAAATTCATCTAACCAGAGCTCATTAAGAAAAACAAGTGATGCTTGGTTGTGCAGGAACATATTCTGTTATTTTCACACAAACTATTATAGAAAGCTGAGCCTTTTTCAGTAAAAAAAACCCCTTCTCTTTGTCTATATATGTCTGTAATTGTTTCAGCTAAGGAAGGCAGTATAGCTCTACAGAACCTGCCTGGAGAGACTCGCAAGGCCATCATAAACAAGTTAGCAGATCTTCTGGTGGAGAGACAAGATGCCATCTTGGTCGAAAACAGAAAAGATCTTGTTGAAGCCCGGTCAACTGGTAAGATATAACCTTGTTTATTGCTTTCTGTTTTAATACTGACACTAGCTGGACAACTGTTTTTCTTATGTAATGTTAAGTTTTTGTTGTTTTTATAACTGTCATTTAAGATCTGGTTACTTAACAGCTCAAGTTTACAAAAAAAAAACACTTTATGTATTGCTTTTGTTCTGCCAAAAAGATTTGGTAAATAGTGTTGATGTAGATAAGGCACCCCTGACCCTGCTTATTTGACTCAGACTAAGCCAATGTTCTGTGTAAAGTAGATTGATTGCTAACCATGTGCTCTACACTTTTACTAATTTGCTCATCCATTTATGCAAACTCAGATTTAATTGACAGTTTAGAAAGTGTATAGATAAGTCTTATCTCCATATTTGCAGGTGTTTCACAGGCCCTGTCTTCCCGCCTGGAACTCACTCCATCCAAGATCCAGACCCTTGCCAACGGCTTAAGACAGATTGCAGATAGTGCCGTCACAAACCTTGGCCGCATCGTGAAGCGCACTGTAATTAGTGATCAACTTAACCTGAAGCAGATTACAGTCCCAATTGGTGTTCTGCTTGTCATCTTTGAGTCTAGGCCAGATTGTCTGCCTCAGGTACTCTATAAGCTGCAACAGTTATTTCAGCTTAATTAATGTGAACATTATTCAGTTCCTTTTAAAATTAATTCAGCTTGTTTAATTCATGGATTATTGCACATTAAACTTTAAACTAATTCAACTTGTTTAATTCATGGATTACTGTGCTTTAAGTTTAATGTGTTTCTTTGGAAATTCTTAACTTCCTTTTGAGCATTTCCCTGGCGTGATAGGAATAATTTGAATTTGTAAATTTTATGTTCAATATTGGCTTTGGTTGAAAAGTCCAAATTGGGTGTAACCATTTATATGAATCAGTTCCAGATTGAACTCAATGATCGCAGGCACATATTTTTGTATGTATTGTAGGTCGCAGCCCTGGCTATTAGCAGTGGCAATGGTCTGTTGTTGAAGGGAGGGAAGGAGGCCAGCAACAGTAACAACATCCTTTTCAAGCTGGTGCAGGAGGCCCTACAGACCCATGTGGACCCCAAATGTGTGTCTCTGGTAAGTTTAGGTCATTTCTGTATGTCATTATTAAAGCTATACATGTTAAATGAATTAAATAAAGAATGAATTAACTGAATCTGTCCTAGGCATTTTGTGCCATATTAAAAGATGGAAATGATTCCATAAAAGTTAAAAAAAAACAACACTTTCATATCATCTTTACAGGATTTGTTTTTCATATTTCTTTACAGTTTATGACCAATGGCCTCCACTATCAATTTAAACAATCTAAAGCCCAACCAAGGCTGCTAGGATGTTATCATTTATTGACTTAACTTAGATTTAGCCTGCTAAGCACTACATGATCTGACCACAAGTTTAAATCCTTATCAGCCAACTGTTTCTGTGAGCTGTCATATAAGAATATATTCTATTTAATTGAAATCAATACAATTTGTTACATGTGCAATTATTTAGCAGATATGTGAGACTTTGGTATTGGTTATTAGAACTGAAGCCTGATATAAGTAAAGCTGTAGTTAAGCATCAGTCCTACCTGTAAGTTTCTGTATGACAGGTGTCCAAGCGTGAGGACATTGAAGACCTGCTCCAACTGAACGACTGTATTGATCTGGTCATCCCACGTGGCTCTAGCTCTCTGGTCCGCAACATCCAGAAGTTGAGCCAGGGCATCCCAGTTCTCGGCCACAGTGAAGGAATCTGCCATGTTTATGTGGATGCTGATGCTGACCATGAAAAGGCCATCAAAATCGGTATATATTGTCTAGTCTCATGGAGGTAAATTGTAATGGGAGTACCGGTAGGTCTCGAGGGGGTGAGGTGGTAGGTCTCATGGGGTTGGTGGTTGTAGGTCTCATGGGGTTGGTGGTGATAGATTTCATGAAGGAAGAGATAGTAAGTTTTAGGGGGTAAGTTTCATAGGGGATTGTAGCCGTAAGTCTCTTTGGGATGGTGGAGTTTGAACAGAAGATGAATTTGGTGATGATGCTGGTAATGGGGAGGTGAAAATGATGGTGATAGGATGAATATGTTTATATTGGTATTGGTGGTGCTGCTGAAAACTATCAAGAAGACTTAAGTGTGGGTGATTGAGATGATATTTGTAATGCTGCTCATGTAAATAAAGATTCTAATAATGTTGCGTTTAGTGAAAAATGATGTTTCAATAATAATGGTAGTGGTTTAAGTTTAATTATGGTAATGACATCATTGATGGTGGTGGTGAAAATGGGTAATAAAACTGATGGTAGTGTTGATAATTGTAGTGGTGGTGTTAATGATGAAGTGTATAGTGGCAGTTGTAGTATAAATGGGTCATAAAACTGTTGGTAGTGTTGATAATTGTAGTGGTGGTGTTAATGATGAAGTGTATAGTGGCAGTTGTAGTGTAAATGGGTCATAAAACTGTTGGTAGTGTTGATAATTGTAGTGGTGGCGTTAATGATGAAGTGTATAGTGGCAGTTGTAGTGTAAATGGGTCATAAAGCTGATGGTTGTGTTGATAATTGTAGTGGTGGTGCTAATGATGAAGTGTATAGTGGCAGTTTTAGTGTAAATGGGTCATAAAGCTGTTGGTAGTGTTGATAATTGTAGGGGTGGTGTTAATGATGAAGTGTATAGTGGCAGTTGTAGTGTAAATGGGTCATAAAACTGATGGTAGTGTTGATAATTGTAGTGGTGGTGTTAATGATAAAGTGTATAGTGGCAGTTGTGGTGTAAATGGGTCATAAAACTGATGGTAGTGTTGATAATTGTAGTGGTGGTGTTAATGATGAAGTGTATAGTGGCAGTTGTAGTGTAAATGGGTCATAAAGCTGATGGTTGTGTTGATAATTGTAGGGGTGGTGTTAATGATGAAATGTATAGTGGCAGTTGTAGTGTAAATGGGTCATAAAGCTGATGGTTGTGTTGATAATTGTAGTGGTGGTGTTAATGATGAAGTGTATAGTGGCAGTTGTAGTGTAAATGGGTCATAAAGCTGATGGTTGTGTTGATAATTGTAGGGGTGGTGTTAATGATGAAATGTATAGTGGCAGTTGTAGTGTAAATGGGTCATAAAGCTGATGGTTGTGTTGATAATTGTAGTGGTGGTGTTAATGATGAAGTGTATAGTGGCAGTTGTAGTGTAAATGGGTCATAAAGCTGATGGTAGTGTTGATAATTGTAGTGGTGGTGTTAATGATAAAGTGTATAGTGGCAGTTGTGGTGTAAATGGGTCATAAAACTGATGGTAGTGTTGATAATTGTAGTGGTGGTGTTAATGATGAAGTGTATAGTGGCAGTTGTAGTGTAAATGGGTCATAAAGCTGATGGTTGTGTTGATAATTGTAGTGGTGGTGTTAATGATGAAATGTTTAGTGGCAGTTGTGGTGTAAATGGGTCATAAAACTGATGGTTGTGTTGATAATTGTAGTGGTGGTGTTAATGATGAAGTGTATAGTGGCAGTTGTAGTGTAAATGGTTCATAAAGCTGATGGTTGTGTTGATAATTGTAGTGGTGGTGCTAATGATGAAGTGTATAGTGGCAGTTTTAGTGTAAATGGGTCATAAAGCTGTTGGTAGTGTTGATAATTGTAGGGGTGGTGTTAATGATAAAGTGTATAGTGGCAGTTGTAGTGTAAATGGGTCATAAAGCTGATGGTAGTGTTGATAATTGTAGTGGTGGTGTTAATGATGAAATGTTTAGTGGCAGTTGTGGTGTAAATGGGTCATAAAACTGATGGTTGTGTTGATAATTGTAGTGGTGGTGTTAATGATGAAATGTTTAGTGGCAGTTGTGGTGTAAATGGGTAATAAAACTGATGGTAGTGTTGATAATTGTAGTGGTGGTGTTAATGATGAAGTGTATAGTGGCAGTTGTAGTGTAAATGGGTCATAAAGCTGATGGTTGTGTTGATAATTGTAGTGGTGGCGTTAATGATGAAGTGTATAGTGGCAGTTGTAGTGTAAATGGGTCATAAAGCTGATGGTTGTGTTGATAATTGTAGTGGTGGTGTTAATGATGAAATGTTTAGTGGCAGTTGTAGTGTAAATGGGTCATAAAACTGATGGTTGTGTTGATAATTGTAGTGGTGGTGCTAATGATGAAGTGTATAGTGGCAGTTGTAGTGTAAATGGGTCATAAAACTGATGGTTGTGTTGATAATTGTAGTGGTGGTGTTAATGATGAAATGTTTAGTGGCAGTTTTAGTGTAAATGGGTCATAAAGCTGTTGGTAGTGTTGATAATTGTAGGGGTGGTGTTAATGATGAAGTGTATAGTGGCAGTTGTAGTGTAAATGGGTCATAAAGCTGATGGTTGTGTTGATAATTGTAGTGGTGGTGTTAATGATGAAATGTTTAGTGGCAGTTGTGGTGTAAATGGGTCATAAAACTGTTGGTAGTGTTGATAATTGTAGTGGTGGTGTTAATGATGAAATGTTTAGTGGCAGTTTTAGTGTAAATGGGTCATAAAGCTGTTGGTAGTGTTGATAATTGTAGGGGTGGTGTTAATTATGAAGTGTATAGTGGCAGTTGTAGTGTAAATGGGTTATAAAGCTGATGGTAGTGTTGATAATTGTAGTGGTGGTGTTAATGATGAAGTGTATAGTGGCAGTTGTAGTGTAAATGGGTCATAAAACTGATGGTTGTGTTGATAATTGTAGGGATGGTGTTAATGATGAAGTGTATAGTGGCAGTTGTAGTGTAAATGGGTCATAAAACTGATGGTAGTATTGATAATTGTAGTGGTGGTGTTAATGATGAAGTGTATAGTGGCAGTTGTAGTGTAAATGGGTCATAAAACTGATGGTAGTATTGATAATTGTAGTGGTGGTGTTAATGATGAAGTGTATAGTGGCAGTTGTAGTGTAAATGGGTCATAAAACTGATGGTTGTGTTGATAATTGTAGGGATGGTGTTAATGATGAAGTGTATAGTGGCAGTTGTAGTGTAAAGGGTGATCATAGAAGAATTTATTAGGACAATTGTTACATTGTCACAATAATATGGTGGTAGTAATGATAATGGTTTTAGCAATATCAACATTCTCAAATAGATATACTGCCCTTTACATATTTCAAACTTAAAGTAGGTCATCACAATCATATGTTCATGTGATTATTTTACAGTTGAAGATGCCAAATGTGAGTACCCATCAGCTTGCAATTCTATGGAGACATTGTTGGTACACAAGTCCCACCTAAAGACTGGCTTGTTTGAAGACATTTGCGACAATCTCAGATCTAACAAGGTAACTAACTATACAAACTGTGAAGTCCCTGCCAACGGACTGTATTTGAGGGGAGTTCCCATAAGTTGAGGGCTTCTAATCATCAGCCATCAGGGCTGACCATTGTGTGGAGCAACCTTTGTGCCTCTTTAGATTATCATAACCAAGTTTTTATTCAATTGTGTATGGTGAGACTTTTAAGGGTCAGACTAGAATGCATGAAGTTGTAGCATATGGTTTGCTAAAATAGATTTGTAAACATTTTTGTGATTGTAGTACAAGTTCTTGTACATTTGACTGCTATAAAGTAATGCACGTTTGAATCTCACAAAATACTTGTACAGTATATTTATTGTGGAAGCAAGTTTGTTTTTTTTATACTTTTCTTTTTTGTATTACTGTGTTAGTTTATCAAAACTGGTCTATCAAAATGTTGCTACCTTTTTGATTGAGTGTATACCACAGTGCTTAACACAGTTTAATTTGTGATGAGACATTGTCCTTGAAAAAAAAGAACTGTGATTTAACAAAGTACCACAGAGGCTTTATAATATATTGTGATCATGCTATGCCTGCATTTATACTGACCTGCTGTAACTGTGACTTACCTGTACAGGTTCGGATGTATTCTGGACCCCGATTGGTCAATACCCTTAAGTTCTGCCCTCCCCCAGCCCCCTCCCTAAAACGAGAGTATGGCGACCTGGAGTGTACCATTGAACTTGTGGATGATGTTGAAGAGGCCATTACCCATATCAACAAGTATGGTAGCTCACACACAGATGCTATCGTCACTGAAAACAGTAAGTGTTGTTTGTTTTTTAGATATTGTAACTGTTCATTAATAACTTACTTTGGACATTTATTGATCTAAGCATAAGTCAAAAAACACAATATGTGCTGCAAATTTACATCATATTCTTATGCATTCTGTTTGAAAGCAGACATTTATAATGATTTATATATACTATGTAAGTGCAAACTGTACTCAAGTTTTTAAAAAGTAAAGGTAACAGATCAATATTTTTATTTCATAAAAGGATGCAAAAATGGTCCATTTAGAGAACATTATTCATATGTGAAAAGTTACCTATGCTTCATTGTTAGATGTGAGAAGAGTTTAGTGACTTCAAAATATGCACAATATTTTAATTCCAACTTCGATGCTAACCTCTTTACAATAGTATTATATGTGGTGTGAAATGATTATTTGCAACTAAGAAAGTGTAAAATATACTAGTAAAGAACATTTTATTTTATCAGCATGATTTTTATAACTTACAAAAATGTTTAAGATACTAATAAATAAAATCTTTTTTCATTAGAAGAGGCCATGAAACGATTCCTTGACAATGTAGACAGTGCATGTGTGTTCCACAATGCCAGCACACGGTTTGCAGATGGTTACAGATTCGGACTTGGTATGTTGTGTATTGTTTTAAACCTTTCATGCATTCTATTTACACTTTTATATGGCAAATTAGTGTTGCTCTTGGCAAATATGTGTGACCCTTTAAAGACCAAAGTAATATTTTGATGAAGTAAACACACGTACTCGAGTGTGTAGAAATGTAAATCATTATGCAAAGCTAATTAGGACCCAATGTATATAATACCAGAGTACTGGTTCAACCCCAAAATAGGATACTGGTCAATGCTACCTGAAAGTTGGTTGTACCACATAATATGAAACAGGTAAATACTACCTGAATATTCTACCCCAAAGTAGGACACTGGTAAATACTACCTGAATATTGGTTCTATCCCAAATAGGAAACAGTAAATACTACCTGAATATTGGTTCTATCTCAAACAAGACACAGTAAATACTACCTTAATATTGGTTCTGCCCCCCAAAAGGACACAGTAAATAGTTCCTGAATATTGATTCTATCCCAAAGAACACAAGTAAAACTACCTGAACCGGACCTGGTAGAGCAGTCAGTAGAGCATGACCTCCAGGTATGGGAGGTTCGATCCCAAGCTGCGACATAAAAAAGTTGTTAAAAATGGCAGTGGTATAGCTCCCTTGCTAATGCTGAAGCACATATAAGAGTAGGTCCATGATTGGTTGGCCTGGTGTCTGGATGGTGTGACATGGGTGTGGTATCATGCCAGGTGTTCACGACAAGCTTTACACCGTGAAGGCAGCACTATATCTGCTTAAATTGGACACCATCTCCAGATAACTAAAATACTGTTGGTGGGACAATAAACACAATAAACATACAACTACCTGAAAATAAAGTCTACCTCGGAAGAACACTAGTAAATACTGCCTGAATACAGGTTATGTCCCAAAATTAGACACCAGTAAAGACTACATAAATATGTGTTCTACCCCAAAGAACCCAAGTAAATACCACCTGAAAATAGATTCTGCCCCAAAATAAGGCACTGGTAAATAATGCCTTAATATTAGTTATGCCCAAAAATAAGATACTGGCAAATACTACCTGAATATTGGTTCTAACTCCCCGTCCCCCCCCCCCCCCCCCCCCCCCCCAAAAAAAAAAAAAAAAAAAGGACACTGGTTAATATTACCTGAATATTGTTTCTATCCCAAAATAGGACAGGTTAATACTACCTGAGTATTGGTACATTGGTACTACCCCAAAATATGACACGGATTGATAAAACATGAATATTGGTTCTATCCCAAAATATGACACAGATAAAATACTACTGAATATTGGTACTACCCTAATATAGAACATACCTACCCCAATAACTCAACTGGTAGAACATTGGCTTGTGGATCGGGAGGTCGCTGGTTCAAACCTAGGCTGGGTCAAATTAAAGACTTTAAAGTTGGTAGTAGTGGCTTCCCTCCTAGTACTTGGGGCTAAGGGACAGCATTACACCTGACTCGTCTGTGTCAGTATAATAGACTGACCAAGTTCAGTCCCTGGGCACCTCATAAGTGCCCCTGTGCTATAATGATATAAATATCGCTGCACAATATCGGCCAAAATGCTGGCAAATCCCATCCCGTGTCAATATAGGACAATGGTAGGATGATAACTGATCTGAGTTGAAGTAATTTGTATCCCCATCAAAACAAGAAATTAAAAATGTAATAAACAAACAATGCAACTTGCTAGTTAACCAATTAATAATGTTGGTGGTTTTAGAAATATTGCCTAGCCAAATTCTTTTTCCTTATAAATACATCTCATCTATCATGGTGCTGACAGAATACACAATTGCATTTAGTAGATATTCCAAAACTTAAAGGTTAATAAAAAAGCCCATTGTTTTAAGATAATACACATCGACATTAAAAAGTTTTTTCAATATTTAATTACATAAGTATGTACATGTATACAGTCATCAATTCAAATAATTTTAAGTTTGCAATCAATCACTTAAGAAATATAATTTAAACTGAATAAGAATTATAATAATTTGATATTTCCTTGTTCTAATTGTCTATGTGCATTTAATATTGAATGAAAGCTCATCCACATGGATCATTACTCCTGCTACATCTGCAAAGAACTAATTGGAAACCATTCATGTTCAAACTTTGTCCAGTGGCCATTTGGTTTGTCATTGTTACTTCCCAGATCTTCATCAAGTGTTTTTGTCATTATGATCCTTATTGTCTAAGTACAAATAGTTTATATATCGAAACAAAAATATCCAGTGTATTGGTAGTCCCATCATTGCTAAAAATATTCAGTTTATTGGAAGGCCCATCATTGCTAAAAATATCCAGTGTATTGGAAGGCCCATCATTGCTAAAAATATCCAGTGTATTGGGAGTCCCATCATTGCTGAAAATATCCAGTGTATTGGAAGGCCCATCATTGCTAAAAATATCCAGTGTATTGGAAGGCCCATCATTGTTGAAAATATCCAGTGTATTGGAAGTCCCATCATTGCTAAAAATATCCAGTGTATTGGAAGGCCCATCATTGCTAAATATCTTTATGAACTGTCCTTCTGCTAAGCACAAATTGATCACTGGACCTGGTAACACAATCAGTAAAGTGTCGGCTCAAGTTATGGTAGGCCCCAGTAGACCAGGTAAGGGTAGTTCCATGACTGGTTGGCCTGGTGTTTGGATAATTGGACTGGGTGCAGTATAACACAAGTGTTCAGGGCATCCTAAACACAGTGAAGGCAGCATCATATCTGCTTCAAGTGGACAATGTCTCCAGATAACGGTAACACTGTTGGTGGGATGATAAACCCAATAAACAAATTGATCAGATTCCTTTAGTCAGATAGTGTAGATTCCACTTGGACCAATCTGACCAGGATCTATGCTGTTTAATGTCTAGTGTTAGGCAGACTAAATAATGTTGAATCTATGTCTGAAGTTAGCTAGTGTAACTGACTATTCTTTTAACTAAAAGTTTGTTTTATTCTAATATCTGTGTTCCACGTGCAGGTGCTGAAGTCGGTGTGAGTACCACCAGAATCCATGCTCGCGGACCTGTCGGCGTCGAGGGTCTCATGACCACCAAGTGGGTTCTTGAAGGGGATGGTCATACCGTGGCTGACTTCAGTGCAGGCAGACGCACATACATTCATAAAAATCTCGACAGCAGCAGTTCAGACTCTGATTAGAATAGTTTAATTCCCCAAAATATCAAGATGATGGACTGTATAAGATTTGTAAGTAACGGGTATCTGACATACCAGAATAGTATTGTTGACTACAGCAGTGTAACACACACACTAACACATTTTTTTTTAAAGGCATGCAAGGGCACATTGATAACATACACTCTGATGTAAATACATTCACAGTTGTTGTCATGTAATCATTATGCTCAAAATGAACTTTTGTTTCTTTCTCCACATTTTAATGCTGTATAAGATCCTTTTTTTCCATTGAGCTAGTGTTTCTTGTGTGCTTTATTGTGAGATCATGCAGTACATATACCAACATGTACTGTTATGTGTGTCTTTATTGGTGTCATGATAATAATTAACAAAACATAATTTCCTTCATGTATAAACATTTCCAAAAGTGCTAATTTTTTACATGAAATATTGTCATATTTGTACATTTATTTTTGTTGTCATCCTGTTTGGTGCATTGAAATCTACTTTGTTTCGTATGCATTAAAATATAAAATCCCATCAATTTTGTATAATAATTCACCCTTTTGGTGGTCAGCATATGTTACAGTTATCAGGTATGATTATTATGTCAACCCATACTAATTCACTCATTGTGTATTTTTAAAAAAAAAGAAAAGTCTCGTCTGCACATTCTCAATCTTAAGCCATTATAGTGGCTTTTGCCTCTGAAGTTGAACCATGTCAAATTTAATATATTCTGTATTATAAACTTATATTTCTATATCACTATTTTTTGTTAGTGGAAATAAGATCTGACACTTGAGCATCTATAAATTAAGAAAATTGTTTTATCTTACTCTACAAGGATTTATAAGTAGTATTCTTGACATTATGCATTGGTAGATTGTTCAATTTTCTGTCTTATATTTTACAATTGGTTTGTATTTTGTATACATGTATGTTAATTCTGTGCTGTGGAAACTGTGTGCTGAAAACAGTGCTTACCTATTACCTCTTATGATATGTTTTGTACCATGAAATGTCTCGGTAGTTTTAAGTATAACAATGACTGTAAAATTATAATTTTTGAGAAAAAATGACATTTTTTTAGATATTTTGTCATTCCATGTCAAACTAGTTAAAATCTATATTGTACTTTATTTTGTTCATCTAGTCGATGTGTTTTGCATGTCAATATTATTTTTGTAAGCTTTTAATTAAAACGAAATGGAGCAGCCATGTTGTTTAAAAAAAATCTGTCATTGGTACAGGGGAGATAACTTTGGCAGGGCCAGCAAACTAGAATAAATTTTATGATTTTCCTTGAACTTGTTACAATGTCCAATGCCAAATTACATGTATAAACACTGCATTAGTTATATTAGTTATAAAAGCAGATCCAATAAAATTTATCTTTGGTTCATCTCAGAAATTATTTTGTTTTTGCCTCGGAAAGTTTGAAGTCAAAATTTTTTGCAATTTTATCGGAATTCAGCAAATCATTCTTGTTAAAATAAATCTGGAAAGCACATTAGCATCATGATTTTGATATTATACAGTATGTTGGTTTAATAGGACAAGTTGAATGCTTGCCTATAAGCTATTTTATTGTATGATTACGGTGTCTTGTTCTGGCTTTTTCTGGCACATTCTACATTAAAGATCTGATTTTGATTAAAGATCTTGAGTCATTGCAACATTTCTTCCATTTTCTTTTATCCCAGTAATTTGAAATGGCATCTGGAGTAATCTGTATGATTTTTCTCTTGTGAAGTGGATGTATATTTCTCTTTAACACACTCCCAATATTTTGTAGGCTGTATTGATAATCTCACGTCAAAGTACTTTTACTGTTTTATAAGCTGTATAGAAAGTTGGATGCACTTCCAATGTAATGATTTATTTAATATTGTTGAATAAGAACACAGAAAGTAAACTGTCATACACACCACTAATGTGAGTTAAGTGCTCAGATTTTGATGACATTAAAGTTCTTTGTAGAATCCATCAAAAAGTTGAGAAAATGAAAAAAATACAAACAACAAAAAAAAAGGAAAGACAACAATATGTTCTATGTCCTTTAAAGTTACTGTTAGTTAAAGGGGTCACAAAACACATCAACACCTGTTTTGACAGCGTTATGAGAACAGAGAATAATGCTTGATGAATCATTGCAAAATTATTTCCATTAATTTATTTCTAGAAGAAACAAACACAATGCTTGTATATTAGAGTAGATGTCTGTAAATAATGACATTCCCATATTTTGTAACATATGTCCAGAATAGATTTAAAATCAAATTGAACATGACCTGTTTTAATGTTTAAGTATTGAAGTAGTTATGAAAATGTACTAAGACAACCAGAATACGAAAAAATAGATAACATTTTCTAAACACGTCAAGCGTTAATTGTATTTTATACAGTTGGATACCTCCTCACCACTACCCAGTTGTCCGTTTTCTTATTTACATGAGTTATTTGTTAATATAAAAGTTGTGATACCTGAGAACAAGTTAGCTCACCTGAGCACAACGTGCTCAAGGGGAGCTTTTGTGATACAGCTTCGTCCGGCGTTTGTCGTTCGTCAGCAACAATTTAGCTTGTGAACGCACTAGAGGCCACAGTTTTTATCCAATCTTCATCAAACTTGGTCAGAATGTTTGTCTGCATGAAATCTTGCATGAGTTTATTATTGGGTCACCTAGGGTCAAAAAGTAGGTCACTAGGTCAAATTTCAGGAAAAACTTGTGAACTCACTAGAGACCACATTTATAGCCCAATCTTTACCAAACTTGACCAGAATGTTTGCGTGCATGAAATCTTGGATGAGTTCGTAACTGGGTCATGTGGGATCAAAAAGTAGGTCACTAGGTCAAATCTTAGAAAAAGCTTGTGAACACACTAGAGGCCATATTTATAGGCCAATCTTCATCAAACTTGGTCAGAATGTTTGTCTACATGAAATCTTGGATAAGTTCATTATTGGGTCACGTAAGGTCAAAAAGTAGGTCACTAGGTCAAATTTTAGAAAAAGCTTGTGAACACACTAGAGGCCACATGCATAGCCTAATCTTCACCAAACTTGATTAGGTTGTTTGTCTGCATCAAATCTTGGATGATTATATTATTGGGTCATGTGGGGTCAAAAAGTAGGTCACATTTTAGAAAAACCTTGTGAAACACTTAAGAGGCCACATTTATGGCACAATCTTCACCAAACTTGGCCAGCATGTTTGCCAGTATAAAATCTTACATATGTTTTAAAGTGAGTCATGTGGATTCAGTAGGTTACTTGGTAAAATTCTGTTAAATCTTATCAACCCAGTGGCCACACCAATGGTCCAATCTTCACTAAGATTTCTAAAGTAAATAACTCTTAATTACTTGATGCCAGATTTGAGCCTACTAAAAGCCTGTATCATCAGGTGAGCGATTAAGGGCCATCATGGCCCTCTTGTTTTATTATAAACTATTGGCATGTATACCACGAGTTTAAATATATGTTATGCAAATAGTACCAATCCAAATAATCTTGTATAGATCATTAGCAATCATAAGCATAATAACTATCATAGTAAGAATTGCATTAATCATAACTACTACCCAGTTGTCCGCTTTATAAAAAAATAGCACTTACATGAGTTATTTGTTAATATGAAAGTTGTGATAGCTGAAAATAGTATTTTAACACGACATTAGGTTTGTAAGTGTTTTACATCGCTACCACTTAATAGTATCTTCTGTTAGACTATTTAATTAGTTTAGTATTATCATCTGTACGGCTGTATTACTGGTAAAGTACTACTGTCTGTAGAGCTGTATAATTATTTGGGAAGTGTTGATCTGTAGGGCTGTAGAATTAGTAGAGTAGTACCATCTTTAGGGCTGTATAATTAGTAGAGTAGTACCATCTGTAGGGCTGTATTATAAGTAGAGTAGTACCATCTGTAGGGCTGTATTATAAGTAGAGTAGTACCATCTGTAGGGCTGTATAATTAGTAGAGTAGGGCTGTATAATTAGTAGAGTAGTACTATTTGTAGGGCTGTATAATTAGTATAATTATTTGAGAAGTGTTGATCTGTAGGGCTGTATAATTAGTAGAGTAGGGCTGTATAATTAGTAGAGTAGGGCTGTATAATTAGTAGAGAAGTACCATCTCTAGAGCTGTATAATTATTTGAGAAGTGTTGATCTGTAGGGCTGTATAATTAGTAGAATAGGGCTGTATAATTAGATGAGTAGGGCTGTATAATTAGTAGAGAAGTACCAACTGTAGGGCTGTATAATTAGTAGAGTAGGGCTGTATAATTAGTAGAGTAGTACCATCTGTAGGGCTGTATAATTAGTAGAGTAGTACCATCTGTAGGGCTGTATAATAAGTTGAGTAGTACCATCTGTAGGGCTGTATAATTAGTAGAGTAGTACCATCTGTAGGGCTGTATAATTAGAAAAGTAGTACCATCTGTAGGGCTGTATAATAAGTTGAGTAGTACCATCTGTAGGGCTGTATAATTAGTAGAGTAGTACCATCTGTAGGGCTGTATAATTAATAGAGTATTGCCATCTGTAGGGCTGTATAATTAGTAGAGTAGTACCAACTGTAGGGCTGTATAATTAGTAGAGTAGTACCAACTGTAGGGCTGTATAATTAGTAGAGTAGTACCAACTGTAGGGCTGTATAATTAGTAGAGTAGTACCAACTGTAGGGCTGTATAATTAGTAGAGTAGTGCCATCTGTAGGGCTGTATAATTAGTAGAGTAGTACCATTTGTAGGGCTGTATAATGAGTAGAGTAGTACCATCTGTGGGGCTGTATAATTAGTAGAGTAGTACCAACTGTAGGGCTGTATAATTAGTAGAGTAGGGCTGTATAATTAGTAGAGTAGAACCATCTTTAGGGCTGTATAATTAGTAGAGTTGTACCAACTGTAGGGCTGTATAATTAGTAGAGTAGTGCCATCTTTAGGGCTGTATAATTAGTAGAGTAGTACCATCTCTAGAGCTGTATAATTATTTGAGAAGTGTTGATCTGTAGGGCTGTATAATTAGTAGAGAAGTGCTGTATAATTAGTAGAGTAGTACCATCTGTAGGGCTGTATAATTAGTAGAGAAGTACCATCTTTAGAGCTGTATAATTATTTGAGAAGTTTTGATCTGTAGGGCTGTATAATTAGTAGAGTAGTACCATCTGTAGGGCTGTATAATTAGTAGAGTAGTACCATCTGTAGGGCTGTATAATTAGTAGAGTAGTACCATCTGTAGGGCTGTATAATTAGTAGAGTAGTACCATCTCTAGGGCTGTATAATTAGTAGAGTAGTACCATCTCTAGAGCTGTATAATTAGTAGAGTAGTACCATCTGTAGGGCTGTATAATTAGTCGAGTAGTGCCATCTGTAGGGCTGTATAATTAGTCGAGTAGTGCCATCTGTAGGGCTGTATAATTAGTAGAGTAGGGCTGTATAATTAGTAGAGTAGTGCCATTTGTAGGGCTGTATAATTAGTCGAGCAGTGCCATCTGTAGGGCTGTATAGTTAGTAGCTTAGTGTCATAGTAAGTGCGTGTATCTAGTATCATCAATAGAGATCTATAATTAGTATATTAGTATCATCTGTGGTGTTGTATAATAAATAGAGCATTGACATCCATAGAACTGTTTTGTTTATAGGAAAGTGTCATTATACAGTTCCAGGAATACTTCTTAGTAACATCGTAAATCAAGTATGCACCCGCCTACAAGAGTTTTGCCTCTAAAGTCGAAACTCTCTTGATGAATGGGCGGCAATGGCTCTTGGGAAATGCTTGTGACGCTGGGACATTACGTCATAGGCATAGCCAACTTGACGCTAGGTGACTTTGCTGATGGCCTGGATTTCTGGACCGTCTATAAATGCACTAACATAATAGCATTCTCCATAGAGACTGAGCGGGAAAACTTCTACATCCAACCTCAACCAAGAAGACTACAGTTGACCACCCTTGAGGGCTACAAGCATAAGCCAAATTCTGGTCTTTCCTTTCTCCTTTAACCTTTCTCTTAAACGCTTCGTCTGTCCTTTCATCTCCAGGCACAGCGAGCTTCATCAACATCATATTTCCTGAGGATTAAGATCAGAGCACTATGACAGGTCGGAGGGATGTTTAAACATATGCGAGTCCATTCCCAAGGTCCACCTGCTTTTCGTATTCACAATCGTAAGCAGTACCCCATCGTTACGCCAACGGAAACCTCTCCAGAGCAAAACAACTTTGAAGGACGACGGAATATGCTTGGGAGTTTCTACGATTTTGAAAATTGACTAAGAGGATCTTCCGTCGATTTCCGCCTACAGATGTTATATAGGTAGGACGGGTAAGAGGTTGTGCAATGCTCTGAGAAGAAAACTAAGTTGAAGTGATTCATTTTACTAGACTTCCTTTATATTTATGATGATGAGCATTTAACAATATCACTGCCGTTATTAATCTGCCGTTCTTTAGCCAAATCCACAATTTGTGTGATATGATCCTTTATTTTTCTATAAACTATTGGCATGTATACCACGACTTAAATATATTTTATGCAAATATATTATGCAAATAGTACCAATCCAAAAAACATAAGCATAATAAAGGTCTATCATAATAAGAATCGCAACAATCATAACAGTAAAAAATCGTGATAAAATATTCATTGCTTTCAGTAAGGAAGCCGTTAGGGGCCTTAAGTGCTTATGCTTTTTGTCTTACTTAATGAATGGCAATGATACCTCACTTCACCCATATTTTTTTTATGAAAGTTGTGTATTGCCGCTTGAATTAAAAGGGAAAATAATACTTAATATTAATGTACAAACACTATTCGGTTACCTAATAATTAGGTACATATCTGCTGCGTATTAAATATGGGGATCTATTGGAAGGTCATCACTTTCTGTGGCCATGCATACTAAATGAGTATATATCAACGTGCGGAGCGGAGACAATGAGACAAACGTACAAAAATGAATCAATTAACTCAATTCATTGTAAGGTTATACTATTGTCAACAAGAGATCATACACTAATCTAGCCAACTTGACAAATTCGGATGAACCTTATCACTTGCAGATTTGCGGCTGAGACTGCGATAGAGAATGGATGCCACGCCATAACAGATACAGGACAATGCTGCTGACGTTCTGTCGAAGTTATACAACACTACTCAGGACTTTGCCACCATGGGGATGTTATGTAGAGATGAAAGTCTTGCGTTGAGGTCGAATTATTCCTTCTTCACTGGCTAAAATCGCGTCTGGAAGAAAGTCGCCGTTTCGGAGTCACAAATCAGGACCAAGATAGACGAGATATCAATGTCTACTGAACAGATCAGATATTTGCTAGATAAAACATTCTGACATGATCGTCCGGAGAAGTGAATATGTCGTTCAGCGTGGCACATCATGAGCATCATACAATATGCTATTCTGGCTGAATCTGGGTGGGTACGCAGTATTTACTTGTGTACAGACACACTGCCAATAAAATTAGTTTCGACTAGACAGAGAAGACTTTTAAAGCTGTTCATCACATGTACAAGGAAGTATTGTAACACAATATGGCTCTGATTTCTGGCTGGGTGCAACAGATAAGAAGGTTGAGGGAAAGTAGCGTTAATTGAATAGCACGTTAGTCACTGAGAACAGCTGGTTCCAGGGACAACCGGCTGGTTACAGAAATAACACGGCAAGACATTAAAACGAACACGTCCATGTAGTGCAGTGGTTTCTTTTGTTTGTAAAATATAATATAATGTCGTAAAACATGTTTTGAATATCAAACTAAAAAATGCAGATAAACAACTGATTTGGCAGTGAAAAAAAAACAACAACGTTTATATGTAAATGCGTGTGGAATATCAAGCATGACTGTCTGTGTTTACTTATGAGCCACAAATAACCACTTTTTATAAAGGGACGCCATTCAAATTCATTTGAGACCCCCTTCTTGGTAGGTATAAGGTATAAAGTTATAAAGAAAAGAAGGATCACAATAAGTAATGGTATTTCGAAGAAAAAACCCAAAGATGTACAATGTGTGCTCATGAAGGAGGGTTATAGGCGTACCAAAAATAGCCCAATAGATGATATGTTCTGAGTAACTGTTATTATAGCAGTGGTTATTTAATGGTGTTACAAGATGCATGTCTATTTAACAACCACATAACCATTTTGGTGTACATAAATAACGATGAAAAAAATCAATAAAATTAAGAAAACATTCCCTTTGTCCATATAGTAAGGGTGTACATGTATATATGTTCATGGACACTGTGTTCTGGTAATGCCTTATATATATAAAGAAATTGCACAAAACGACCAAAATTTGGAAAATTTAACCATTCGAACTACTTATCTGGATTATTTTCGCGCATTTGGCATCTTGTTAACTACTGCTGTACAGTCGACAATCCAATAGTAATCAATATGGCAAACTCAAAAAGGGAAACCATATATGCAATTATGTAACTTTTTCTTTAAAAACTAGCGCATTACATTTGATTTTCAAACTCTTGATTGGGGTCAGTCATTGAATAGAAACAGCGAGTTCCAGTTAATTTAACATGTATTTTCAGTTACTGTTTAATGCAATATTGCATTGCAAATTTGGCTAGAATCATGGTCTTTCTCTACCAAAATGGCTTAAGTAAACATAATTGTGTCTCTGCGATTTATTGAAAAACAAAACAACAACAAACAACAACAAACTACTAGTATTACGAGATCCGACGAGGACCGTCGCCTATTCCGTATATTATGGGCTACCTACAGGAAGATGCACTACTCTATTACACAAAGTATGGTATATATCATGTGGTTATTAGAGAGAATATTTCATCTCTGTTTACGGTTATTCGGCAAAGCTCGAGTTGATCCGGCTTAGACAAAAAGGTCAGACCCAGATCTTGATCTACTGGATGCTTTTTGATTAGGATCTATTTGCTTATAACCCGTTATAAATAAGCATATTTACTAATGCATGAAACAAATAGTTGACAAATTAAACCATTTGCTGTTAACCAACGTAGCATGATAAGTTAAAAATAGAGAAATGACCCTGAAGCAAGACAGCAAGGACTTTCAACTTTTGTACAAGATAAATAAGAATATATAAGACAAGTCCTATGAGCATTGCAACATATACATAAATTGAAAAGACACAGGACCAAGGTATCCACATGCATGCCAAATGTAAATGTGAGAACAAATCTGTCTTGAGTCATTTAACAATAAGAGCAAACTCGACAGTTACCGCCTAGGAACGGTCAGTCATCAATATGGACCGACTGGGATGCTTAAGCCGGTTTTACAGTGCTCTAACCTCGCACTTCCTGATGGGTTTCTCGAATGCAAGCAATGATACGAAACTTGATCCATTTGAATAAGTGTCCAAACGCTGACGTTTTGTTTGACAAGTTATGTCGAAAGCAGTGACGTCATCAAAAAATAATGTCCCCCATAGTGTTAAGAAGAGAGATAGGTATTATTTCGATTAGAAAACCTATAGAAAACGTTAATAGTAAATGAAATTAAACTTTTAGAACCAAGAACAAAAATGACCGGAGAAGAATCACTGATACTAAGCTTCAAAGGCGACGTAATAACTAGAACAGGTAAACAGGTTAAAGCGATATAGGAGCAAGTAACAAAGATATATTTGAAAAGGTTTGGTTTTTATTTAAAAGCTTTCATTATACTATAAATCTAAAAAAGAAAAAGTACGTATATCGTATATTCCTGAAACCATAGAATGGTTTAAAACAAAATAAAAAGTAAAATCCGATACCATTTAATAGGTTTTCTAAGATGTTACTTAATATATACAAACAAGCTGCCAAAGTTATTGTAATTAACTATAAAACTAAAAAGTACAAGCAGAATTTGCACATGTGCAGCAGCCCAACATTACATAAATAATAATGGTTCCGATGGTATTTTTTTCTGGAACACAGTATATCTTTTTTCTTTCACGGTTTCTTATGTTTTTGTTTAAGTTGATTTGTATTGAGGCATTTTTGTATCTAGATTATGTATACAAAGAACATGTTTTATATTTCCTAAACTTAATCTACTCCACACATTTAAATTGAAAAGGATGAAGACAAACTGAGAGAAACAGTAAAAACAGAAGATCTGCTATGTCCTTAATCCCGATGGAACTAACATGTTTTACCAAGAAACAGTATTGTACTTAGACAAATGATTCGATAAAGTCGCTATTTAATGTTTTCTTGGTAATGTCTCTTACTTCTTTTTCTAGCAGGCACACTAGAATCCCCTCAAACAGGAATTATTTAAACATTTATTTAAAATGACAAAGAGGCTGTTTCCTCTTTGGACAAATCAAGCTTGGCAGCAGCAGCAGCAGTAAAATCGGGATTAGTAGTAGAAACAGTAGCTGTTGTAGTAGCAGCAGAAGCAGTTATTGTATCAGCAGTCAATACCATATTGACCGCGGCAGCAATGCGTAACCAATCAAAAGCCAGTTTTGTGTTGTGGCAAGTCATTATCTAACCCGTTTCAGCTCCCGTCAATCCCACAAGTACGAGTTATTTGCTGTCTGGTTACGGTAAATGCGAAATGAGGAGATGCTTCTGGAGATGCTTATGGGGAGCCGAATCTAAGTAAATCTAAACTTGTATTGGAACTTCTTGCTCAACCATTCTGTCTTATTGTTTTTATTAATGCTCTTATGTAAAACATTTGTACATGCAGTCGGCAATGCAATGTGTTTAACCAACTAGATTGTGTACGAATCAAGCACATTAAGCCTGAAGCTGGTAACTCAACTGACATTTCTCTTCCTAAGAGAGTCAGTCTATTCTATTTTTTTCTATCAGTCTTATAACAAGATAAGTGTTTTCATGTTTTATTGCATGACATAATGGTAAAATTACTGAATGCTGTTAAAACTTCAGATTTCCGACCATATTTTAGGTTTTAGCAAAAGTTTATACGGACACATGGATCAGAGGATTTTAAAAATATTATTTTTGTCATAATTTGTCGTATCACCTTTGCTTAGACTTAACTACTGAAACGGTATTTTAGTTATTTAATTAAATTTATGCAAAACGTGTCATTTGTATAAATTTAAAAAAAAAAGAAAGGTTCTTAAAATTTAGTAAATTGCTCTTAAACAAACAAGTTCAGAAATTAGAGAATAGGATGATTTTGAAGAAGATTGTTCTTAAAAAAACAGATGTATGTAATCTATAAAGTGCCCCTCATACATGTAGGTGCGAACAGTTCTTACAATCAGCCTGAATATCTTGTTTGTTATATAATTTGAACTGAAATATGTCCTGTTTTATATCTTATTTGCATAAGATATATACAGTCAAACCTGACCATACGACCACCCCTAACCGGCGACCACCTGCTCTATGCGACCACTTCAAAGCCGCCCGATCATATTTGTTCTGTAATTGTAATGTAATAAGCGCCCACCTTTGATCTGCGCCCAGCGACCGCACATAAACATGTCAAACATGCTTTAATTATACCCTAATAGGCGACCGCGTTAATCCACTCACACATTAGTTACGACCACACAATAAGCAATTAATTTACACGTTTGCTCTTCTATGCTAATCACTGCAATCGGCCGTGTCAAACTGGGAAATTACGTAATGTCACTGGGTCGATGTACACATCAAGCCCGCGCTCGATTCACACCTAACCGAGTGTGCCCTATTACCGCTCGTATTGACACTTATTGACCATGTTCCGACTTCGGTTTCTTTAAAAGTAAATCAAAGTTATGCTTGTAGGAATAACGATAAATTGATTTGCTAAAAACTTAAAATATATAATTATAAAGCGCAAACTGCAATTGGATACAGTAGTGTAATGGAATATCTGGAACAGTTGT
The DNA here is from genome assembly GCA_007844125.1 of Sinonovacula constricta. Classification (NCBI taxonomy): domain Eukaryota; kingdom Metazoa; phylum Mollusca; class Bivalvia; order Cardiida; family Solecurtidae; genus Sinonovacula; species Sinonovacula constricta. The sequence continues at coordinate 14,796,224 of CM017569.1, read as the reverse complement.
TCTTTGTTGCATTACGCATCAACATGTCTAAACAAACGTGCCTTACAATAGACGATCGTGTCCAAGTTGTCAAACTTTTGAACAGTGGGAAAAGTTGTCGTGCTGTTGCATCTGAGCTTGGTGTCGGAAAATAGCAGATTCAGAACATTGCAAAACAAAAACGTGAAATAATGGACGAATATGAACATGAAAATTCGAAAGTAAAACTCAGAATGACTCGCTGAACGACTTAGGTTATCGTTGGTTTTTGAATGCGACCGGACGTCAAGTGCCAGTGTCACATTCTAATTGACATGCGAATGACATCATCTGTGAAACAAACTACCATTCATAATTATATCAGTGCTAAGTGATGATTTTAGAACTGTTGTTTGCAATTTGATAACTTGTAAATTGTAGTGTATATACTTTAATTACATACTAATTTTATTACAAGACGACAGAGGATTTAGCACAAAATACAAACTGACTGTTAAAATCCAGGAGGAATGTACACAATACAAAATGCACAAACATAATATTTGATAAACATACATGTATTTATGTGCTGATTTATTTATTTTTATAGACATTAGTTGACCTTTACATGCCTAACTGTTCTGTTACACTAATAAAATATATTGATGTTATTGCTTTCTCTACTCCTTGCTTATACAACACAATTTGTAAATTTCAAGTGTGGTTCTCACAAAAAGTAACCATGCTGCATTAAGAGACCACCTGTCTTAAGAGACCACTTTTGCCCTGTCCCGATGGAGGTCTTTTAATACAGGTTTGACTGTACTAGTACATGCTGTCGAAGATTTCTTTTGTTACAAGAACAGCAATTATACAGGTGGATAAGAAAGTTGAATATGTTTTATTTCCCGCTCATTATGAGGTAGAACTATAATATTAAAGGATCTCTTTCAACCACTCCTTTTCGCTTCATGCTTAATGTTCTGGCTTTGAGCTCTTATAAGAATGTTTAAAACCCTCATAACAAGTTACTGCAAAATTACATCGCGTGAGTACCGTTTAATAATTGTTGAATAGCGTTGCGACAAAATCTTTTGAAAAATAGCATGTCCACATATAATGTAGTAGTCAGGTAATCAAAGAATAAAATATAAATTCATGACAACATATAAGTATCTATTATTATTACATGAACTATAAAAAGACGCAACACGATTGGTCACCCGCCAAATGGATTAAAAAGGGACACATTAAAATTTACCGCTACTGCTCCTCCCCTACATGATCTGACATTCAAATGCAATACACATATTTCATGCGCGTGCATAGAGTACTTCGGATATAAGAAATATTCATATTTTACAATTTAAAATTTAGACAATATACATGTTATTTCTTTTATTTTTGTGCACTATACATAAGGCTGTGATTTTATTGATTACGATTATTAAAAATACTGGTTGGAAAAATAACAACAACAGAAATCACACCCTCGTGAAAAGTTATACGTAGTGTGTAATGTCAAGGCCGTATAAAATTAAAGTTGCTGCGCACATGGCATTAAGCAATTAATTCAAGGTTTGTGTGTGTTTGTGGTTGTAACAAACAGTTTGCTCATGGATTTTAACTGTTGATGACATTGAAATTATGAACATTGAATATAGCGACATAAAATTGCGAAGATAGTTCTGTTTTTGACAGGGTGACTTTCGAAATTTGGAGAAATGTTGGGATTGGAGGTGGTGTGCTGGTGTTCATGTTTAAGTCTAGAATATGTGATTTATTAGCACATTTGTCCAGATCTGTGCAGTCAGCTGTATTTGATTCAACTAAAGATTAAGCTCTATCTAAACCATTTGAATGTTCATCGTGTAACGACATTTGATCATCAGGGTCTGTCCTCAGATTAGGCAGACGATTGCTGCTTTCTGAGACAGTCACAGATTCAAGATCAATTTCCTTCTCAAAAATGTTTGGATTAAAGCAAAATTTTGCCTCGAAATCCTCGTAGCTCATCTCTACAACACTGCTTAAGTTTCCACACGATTCTTCATCACATTCTTTCAACTCACACCAAATAACATCAAAACAACAGGGACTCACAAAGTCTGATATTTTGCCAGTTTTATTTTTATTTTTGCAGACTACAAATTCGAACTTTTATTTATTTTATTGCTATTCCTAAACAGTTAAACTTAAATTTTCAACCCTGAAGGACAGAGATCGAAACCTCGCTCATTCCTTCTTTTAATGGCCTCGTTTGCACTATTTAACAAATCTTTATATTATGAACATTTTTGGGGTGATCGCAAACATAATTACGCGATAAACGAGTTTCGGTTACGTAAACGTTCCCGATCGTTTCGTCAAAAAATTAGTCCGGCTTAGAGCAGGTGCGCCAAAATCGGTTGATAAAGCCCATCTTTATCACACGGGTTATATCAACGATATTTACAGAGATGGTGGGATGAAATCAAACATGGCAAATATTCATACGACCACTTTACACAGCTGCGTGAAGATGAACGTGTATGTAAAGATTAAATGCAAATTTGCTGCATATTTCTTCTATATTGAATTATTTTATTCATAATAACATGTATTAGTTCAGATGTTCTAAGTGTTTAAACATAGGAATGTCAATTCTCGCCAATGTAACAAATATTTCTTTGTCTTATTCGGATAGTGAAAAACAAGATTGATCATGTTACTGTTATAGTTAAATTTTAACCAGTGCCCATTTGAACTTACAATAAAGGAAAATACAAGCTCGAATCAAGACAATTTACGTTCCTTTTATTTTCAGTGAGTAACATGTAAGACGACATTATCACCAACTCATGTCATAATCTTGCCATATATGTTAATGCAATCCGACATTATTTCAAGCAACACAAAATAATTTTCTGTAATTATGCATCGTCATTTATTTTATAAATAAATTATTACATATTACAATAAATATATTAATTGCATATTGTATTGTTAAAACGTAATGCGAAATATGAATGTTCAAGAAAAGTACTTCCCGTTCATTGCAGAATTGTTCTCAGTATCTTTATATTAAAATATGATAGCAAGCTAATTTCCTCTGTAGCACAATGTATGTGTTACCTTTTTGCTGACTGATATACATTTATGAAAGGAAGCAATATAATAACATAAGTGTATAGGATTTACCATAAACTTAATCTACCTGAACTTTATAAAGCTTATACACAATATGTGTTTAGTTGAACACAATCTCCCTGAAGCATAATTGGAACTTCGTGTGCACATTTTAGCTTATTTATACAGTATTTGCATTTTGATAATGGCTTGTCGCATGACAATAGTAACTGATCACGCGTATATTTTCGACGGAAAACTATATAACCGACCATTGTAATGGGGCTTCTTATTGCTCTGTGATTAAAACTCACATCATGATGAGATTTTATGTGACATAGTACTACTTGCGAGATCGTAAACAATTGAAACCTGAGCATACAGTCAACCTTATCAAAGCAATTATGTATACTTGTTTCAATGGTTCTGTTGTCAATGTTTTCAAGATGTACGAATGAAAAGTGTCCAGGAAAAGATACACGATGTTCGAAAGAACCATTTAACATTTTGGATACAGGAATATCAATTATATTTTCCATCTAAATATCTTGAATTAATATTGTAGCAAAAAGATTGCAACAAACTATGTTTAATCTTAATTTATCGCATTTATTGATGTTCTCAATGTAAGCTTTGTTGACACTTGTTATGGACCGCAAATTAAATACTGCAGCTTTAAATATGGCTGTAGATTACAGGCAAAGATCCAAAACTTTTCAGCTGTGGGGGTCGAAAGCCGACTTTGAATGATATCCTGGTGGTCCGCGGGAATGCTCCACTGGAAAGAAAATGTTTCTAAAATGTCAGAGATTCGTTCTAAAGTGTATCTGGACAAAAGGTTAATCATTTTTATGGTTTTATTAAACTGACTCTGAAAGTTTGAAAAATGCGAAGACATACATCTTTAGCAACATAACCTTGTTGTTGAAAACTGGTTCGAATTCTTCACAAAATAGGCCGAAACAGGCAAGCATATACTTCCTTTCGAGTTTGACCATAAATTGCAGGTAGATTACATTTGTTCTTGTTTTGTTTTCTTGCTTTTGGAATACACTGCAGCGACCATTTATAATCATTATAGCAACGTCCAGCTTTTTGTTGGAGGAAGACCCCAGACATATGTCTAGGTCGAGCCAACGGCGCACCGCAAGTAAGCTGGAAGACCTTATCACATGAAGTCCTTCGCCCCGAATGGGACTCGAACTCACGCGATGTGAGGCTAAGCAGTCAGAGGAGTTACAAAAAATCGGCCACTCTTCCACTACGCTGCGGGCGCACCGATCAAATCTGTAACGCGTGTGTTACATTTGCTAATCCTCAACAGCATAATTTATTCTATAATCAAAACGACCATTATTTTTATGAACAGCAGATGACCACTACTACGATGACGACCATTACGACTAGCATCATCAAGATCAGCAGCAGCACCGTGTACATAATGTCACAGATGTTGTGCTAGTAAATCGAAACTTCACTTTTAACAAACAAACTATGGACAGTTTACACTATGTTAACTTCTGGCTGTTACTTGGTTAAGAAAGATAGGATAGAAAGTAAAAAAACATGCGTCGGATTTATTTTGTGGAATTCCGGAAGATAGTTCGCTAAAATACCCACAACCCAAACATAAATTAAAGCATAAACAAATCCAAATTTCAACGACGCGCTGACCAGTGAGAAAATTTTACTGAAGAAACATGATCAAAGTTAGTCTGATTAATGTAATCTGGTGATGTTAATGTGTGTTCAGTAACATTATGAAAAAACCCCACAAAAAACAAAACAAACAACAACAGATATTAGAAAGTCGCGCAAAAGGTCGAGTGGGATATTGCCAGCCAGAAAAATTGTCGACATTGCTGTGTTCAATGGTAACTACTAGAGCAGAAGAAATGCTACAAAGATGAATGATAGAAGCTGAATGTATGTTTGTTAAGGTAATGCATACGTCCTAATTTGAAAATATCACGTGTTCTGATTAACTGTATTAAAACGGTATTCTCAAAGTAGCATATTTTACACGCGATTAGCACACAACACAGCTTCGTAGAGATTGATAGTGACCGACTTATTTAATTGGACTAGATAATTAACCTAACGATAACCCGACACAATGTATCAGTCCCTGTTTCCGCATCCGAACCCGCATGCATTACGTAACAGTGTCAAGGCGGAAAAAGGGTGTGGGAGAAGTGGTTGTGCGTGACTGTATAATTGAGATGGCACAGAAAGATACAGTCGGAAACCAAAATAAGCGAAGTCAGATGTTTGATAATTTTTATTCAAGTTATATGCATTTTGATACGTTTAACTATCCGGATACACATGCGATATAAGGTTATCCGGTTAACGCATTCATTATGATCTGGTAAGCGTTTGAAGTATTTGCAATTGCTAATCAATAACTTTCTTACCCATTTATTATACAAACATGAAGTTTCTAAGTCATTTAAAAATGAACTTAAGGTCTGCTATTTCTACGATCAAGTGTAACTGTACTAATTTGTGTGTGCATTATAATCTATGTCGAAACTAAAAGCAGACAGTTAACTCACTTTCTGTAATTTAGATGACATTTAACTATTATACAAATTATATTAAATTAAATTGAAAAGTAACTGTGTCTTCATCGTGAAAGTGGGCAGAAGAGATTGGCAAAGTTTCTCTATGCAATGGGACAAGGCATAAGACTAGTAAAGTGATGTTATAGTAAGATCATGTTTATGTGCAAACAAGTAGTTGTAATAAATCCAACATCTAACTAAACATCTCATAGTTGAAATACCTGCATTTGATAGATTTAGGAGTAGAAAGAAGCTGTTTATATTAAGTAATTAGGGATAATCAACAACTGCTTTAGGTAATTTTATAGATGGGGGCGGGGGTGGAGGTGGGGGTGGGGGTGGGGATGGGAGTGGGTGCTTTTGTCCTACTTTTAAAAATCTTTGAGGGTGTGTGTTTGTGTTGGGGGGGGGGGGGGGGCGCTTTTGTCCTACCCTTAGAAATTTGGTCGAGTTGTGCACCTGGCTCTGGCCGTGAATATTTCTTGCTAGGATCTGAGCTAAATGGTTTGTAAAATAAACATGTTATTAGACATTTTCATTGCAGTTATATGCTGTTAGACACATCTGTTACTGTGCATTTGTAATCTTTCTTTATCGTCAGGTAGAACTATAAGCTTTTGTCCCACAACAAAGAAATATATAATAACAGGTTAATAACAACCAAGCATTCATTATAAAAACAACAACAATATAGCCATTGACGAAAATACATTGAAAAGAAATACAGACATATTTTATTATAAAGCTCTTTACTTTTAAAAAAACTGTTCTCAGTCGTTTAAAGCCTATTCGTCCTTCACCAAAAGTATAATAATAATACAGTTATTTATTTCAAATAAGATCCTATTCAAAACACACAGATAAATCCAGATACATCGAAAACAATAAGCTTGATTTATAGGTAGTTTTCGTGATGGTTTTATACACTTCACACTGTTAACGTCGGTGGAAATCAATTTCAAGTGTACGTTATTACCGCATACTCTGAAAGGGTATTGCAGATCATTATAGAATTATTCAATAGAGTTATTTGAGTCGTGACTGACCTCTAAACATGACATCTGTACGACGGCAAAAATATCAAAACCAAATAATAATCCATTTTGCGGATCTAGCTTGGGGTAGATGGGTGGATGGGGGTAGGGTGGTACCCCATTCCCGGAATAAAAACAACAACAACAAAACAACCTTGTATAGAGGCATTTTTACTTTTACAACTGTCTTGTGCTACGGATAAGAACAGTAAGCACGTATTTAGACCTGAAATGTATTTAGAACACATTAAAATTGAAGTATTAACGTAAAAATACTTTATATGAAGGCCTGTCAAGTATCTGAAATGCAGGAAATGGCACTATTTGGCTTCCAGATGTCAACACACCTCCTGCGAGGAGAACATTTCTCCAGACTTCCATACATTACTCGTACCTATGGTTCCTGCTAAATTTGACCTTCCCCCCTCATCCCATGAAACAATATAATTATAAAATATTTTTGTCGCCGAAAATACAAGCACTCTGGACTCATTTTAGCAGCTTTTCAAAATTCAGGAAATTTGGTTGCTATATGTTAACAGTTTTCTGGGGCACCATGCCCCCAAACCCCGCTAGTACGACTAGCACCTCTGGTGCTCGCTCAATTCAGAAACCAATCCCTAAATGTTGCTAAGGCCGGTCATTTCGTTATTAATTAATAGTCAATATATCAGTAACATACTACTTGTTTTTGGCAAGACAAACCTGTGGACAATGTCTGAAATTGATATAATGATAATGAAGATAAATAATGGTATTGTTGTTGTTAATGATGATAATAAATCTAATGATAATGATGATGATGATGATGACAATGATGATGATGATTGATGATAATAATGTTATTGTTGATAATGATAATACTCATGATGAAGATAATGCTGCTGCTGGTGCTGCTGGATTGTGCTCATGACGATGATGATGATAATAATGTTATTGTTGATAATGATGATAATGGATAATGAAGTTATTGTTGTTGTTTTGATTATAATTATGATGATCATGATGATCATGATGATGATGGTGATGACGGATGATAAATGGTTGATAATGGTGATGATTAGGCTGCTGCTGTTGTTGCTGTTGATGGATAATGCTTCTGCTGCTGATGATAATGATGATAAGGATGATGGATTATGGTAATGGTGATAACGATGATGATGATGATGATGATGATGATGATGATGATGATGATGATGATAATAGTGAAGAAGAAGAAGAAGAAGATGATGATGTCATTGTTGAGGATAATTGATGATAATTTTATTGTTGATGAGGATAGAATTACTGTTGTTGTTGTTGTTGCTGTTGTTGGTGATGATGATGATGTATGAAACATGATTGATTATGGTGATGATTATGCTGCTGCTGCTGATAATGAATAATGCTTCTTCTTCTGCTGCTGCTGATGGTGCTGATGCATTATGGTAATGATGATGACAATGATGAAGATGATGATGTTGAAGGTGATGATGATGGATGATGATGTCATTGTTGAGGATGATGGGTGCAGATGTTATTGTTATTGATAATGGATATAGCTGCCGCTGTTGCTGCTGCTGCTGATAATGCTGAAAATGATGATACTATAAATAAGCAAATAGTAATCACTATTTATCAATGTATTAGATGACTTGTTTGTTAAGTGGAATTGTTTGTTCAGTTTGAAACTTGAACGATAACTTAACCTCTGTCGCACTCCAATACTCGGCTGTCTCCAATCCAGCCTATCTCTCTGTTTTCCGTGGCTTAGTTATGAATACAAAATCCCAATCCCGGTATTTATTCAAGCTATTGATTCTATTCGACGCGCTGTGAGAGAACAAGTGTTTGAGGGCGACTAAAATGGGCTTGTTGTTATGAGGCAAAATGCTCGTATGTACACTTTGTTGCGTTTGTTCAAATCCGATCAGTGGATTGCATTAGGTGGGATATTTTCTGAGTGAGGACATTTCACGTGTGAGGATTTTCGACTGTGTTTGTGTTTATTGTAGTCAAATATTTAGATATAATAGCACAACAGCGCCAACATATCCGGAAACGTAATACTCGGTATGTATTGTTTTCTATAGAACAGTCATCCTTGCACATAAAATGATAAAACAAGAAATGATAACAACAGCTACGAAAGGCATCTTGCTATATATTATGTTGCGTTGTTCACTTTAAACAGGAAGCGAATCTGTACACATTAAGAACAGCAACAACTTAACGTTATTTTCCTTTTTGAGAGTTGTAATTGAAATTAGCAAACTTGAGGTAAGTTGCATGCTATAAGTGGTTTTGTTCTTAACCAGTATCATGGTACATTTTGTAAAAATTCTTGTAAATATGCGTACATAAGTAATAAAGCAGACCATAATCCAAACAGCTGCTGATTCATAATTATGCAATATCATAACTTAATAAGATAACCGTAATAAAATATAACTATATCTATGGTTTGGTGGAAATTGTCGCCAATTATCTGTTAAATGGCTCAATATGATACGTTTATGATTCACCCAATTATTATACAATCTTCATACAGCGGTCACGTGCCTACCAGGGCAACGTAACCTATACAAACACAAAGATAAATATGACCTAAGTGCAGAGTAACGGGGTTTTAATGTTATTTAATGTTGTTTGTTAATATACATTATTCTTTATTTCATTTTTCGTTGATGTTGATCATATTTATGTATTTATTTATACACATTTAATAACATTTATTACGGAATGTTTCCACTTTTCCGGGCGCTTATATGTATTATCGCTGACCTAAAACTTCTTACGGCATCTCGCCAGCTAGATTCGAGTCCGATTAGGGTGGAAAATACAGTGAAATGTCACGTGATGACACCACTATTTCAGATAGGGAATGCTCTTTGTATTAACGAAATATCTCCTAATAAAGCCATTAAGAAACCCTTCAAGAGGTATAAGCTCATGAAGGACTGTTGGATACATTTATACTATAAACTTTATGGTAACCGTTGTGACTGTCAGTTATTTCGAAATATGTTAATTTGATGTCTAACTATCAGACATGATCATTTAGTTTAAAAGGATGATGTCACAGTGATTATGAACAGTGCATAGATTGGCTGGCTACAGTGCCAAATAATCAACTTGTTCACCAATATTCTTTGTCGGCGTGTGGAGAATACCTTCCTTTCGATTACAGAACCATAATGTTTAACTTAGACTTGCTAAACATGCATGGACCAGGCTTAAGCACAAAGTGTAGATCCAGACCAGCACCCCAACCTCATTCCACGCTGGAGTGGGCTGTCTGATCATTCCTGCACATATGCCGATGAGTCTCTATTATACCAATATGTTTGTTCTGCAACACGCAGTTGTAAACAAATATTCATGGTTTTGTATAGCTGATTAAAAATGTAAACTGATATGGGTTGATCACAGCCGATTTCATGGAATGGAAACTAACCCCGAGTATCAACGACATCATGCATACAGTCTGCACAGTAATGTCATGAGTGTAATGAGTAAACAAACTTTGACACTGTTCAATCGAGTTCAATACATCAGCAGTTGTGCAGCTTAAAATAATTTTTTAGCAGGAAAAAAACAAACACCCACGAACAATAGGGAAAATATAATAATATGGTACTGTTCTTCGGTTCATGTTTAATTATTCAAAATGCATTCATTCAGTTGAAAACTATATATCATTTTTTGTGGCCCTAGATAAAGTCCATGTAGGTTCACTAAAAGGCAACCGATGGTGTTAAGATTAAACTGATATGCTTTAACTGCTGACGCATGAAGGTATATCAGCACATTTCCATAAAGGTTGCTGTACCAACACGTGTCCTCTGACGTATACTTCTAAAATAGTTAATCAAAACCATTGGTTATAATTGTCTTCAGTAAATGCAGTTAATCATTTTATTTTAAAAGATACAAATGTCGCAACGCACGCCAATACAGAATAGCGATAATCAAAGTCCATTGAAAACGCATCAGACAAAAGATATCTGACTACTGAAATAGACATTTTAAGCGCTTCTAAATCGCCGCATTATCTCGGACTCTATTGAAGCTTTAATAGACCACGTCATCACCATTCAGCTATCTATCAAGATTAAGGCTGTTTTTGGATCTATTTTCATATCAAAATGGAATGGAAGAGGTGTTGAGCGTTATTTAGCAAGTGGTCTGTTCGGAATGTCTCGGCAAATTCCGATTTTAATCGGCAGGATTACACACTGTCTTAAAACTAAATTCCAGTTAGCAATGTTTGATTCACTTAAACATTGCTAAAGTTAATAAATATTAAAGCGTAAAAATTATTATTGGTGAGTTTTATAAACTCGACATATTTAGGTAAAATTCGATTACTTTGTAAGTTTTTGTTTAATTCAACGGAATTAGATAAAATTTCGAGAACACAATGAAGTTCGATTGCACTCACTGAAATTCGATTGCTGTCTTTGAAATTCAATTGGTCATGGGAAAATTCAGGCATTTGATATAAATATTCGCTTGTTTTCGGCGTTTGACGATTAAAATCAATTAGTTCTAGGGATTTAACAGAGGCCGGCAGTATTCCAGCTTATTTATTCCGATATTTATTATATTGTACTTGCTTCATAGTTCATATTAGTATCTTGTTACTGACAATTTTAAAATTAAATTAAAATTATGTTTGAAGGTAAAGCATAATATATGTTCTTTACATCATGCAAGTACATACTTGTCTGAACTACTGTTTGTCTTGTTTTTTATGGTTCCTCTTTTTAAATGATTTTCTAACTGTTTGGTTAAATGGGTGAAACATACTTTGTCAAAATAAGTCAATAATCTGCCATTGTTAAAATACGCAACACTTACCTCTAGGTATATATTGAAATTTTAAATTATATATTAACAACACAAAATATGTTAGCTGTTTTGATATATTCCCTCGATAAGTCTGGCTTTTTCCAAACTGAAAATATTGACATTTTCATGTAAACAGCAATCTGACAGCAACCAGCATGTAACAAGTATGGTATGCATTCATGTTGTGAAATCTCCATGTCTGCTGTTAGACGCATCGTCTGACAAACCATATTTTTCTTACCCGAAAACAAAAACACAAATCTTATAACATAACGAAATTCTGACTATCATTGATTCACCCGGAGAAATTATGTTATGTCATGTAAATGGAACTTTTGCACTCAGCAATGGGATGGTAACTTTCTGTATGGGGCTGCAAACATCTTTTGTGACTCACATCTATTGATTTGTGGGCGTCTTGATGTCAGTAAGGCTCTCCTGAGCCAGTGGAATCATCCAGCGGCTATATCAGAACAACCAGAAAGCTAAAAAACAATAATGGAAAAACAGGTTTTACGAAAACGTATATTTATAATGTATATTATTGTATTTTTATTTGTTTTATTCATTTTGTGCCTTTTTGTTTGTATGGTTTATTATCCCATCCCATCGTTTAAGTTATATTTAGAATAGTTTTTGTATCTAAGCACATTAAAGGAATCGTTACATCCTTCGGATAATTTGCTAACCGGGAATACGTTTATTCATTATAACATATTCTAAGTAAAACTGATAGACGATGCAAATGTCAATCATAGCTGATGAGATGCACTTATTCAGGATTGGGATGGGATTTGCCGGCATTTTTTGCCGATACTGTGCAGCGACATTTCTATCATTTTAGCACAGGGCTCTTATGAGGTGCCCAGGGACTGAACCCGGCCGGTCTATTATACTGACACCGGCGAGTCAGGCGTAATGCTGTCCCCTTAGCCCCAAGCCTCAGGATGAAAGTCACTACTAACAATTTTAAAGTCTTTGGTTTGACCCGACCGTGGTTTAAAACCCACGGCCTCCCGATCCGCAAGCCGACGCTCTACCACCTAAGCACTTATTTAGGATGCAATTGTTAAATACTTTCCATGGAAACACCTCCAAGGGTTATAAGTCTATGTTGTTGCTTTTATCCCGCTAAGATGTGTTGTATAATATGTGTATACATGCATTGTATACATGTTTTGGATTTATTTTATTAAACAATGAGTCGAGCAATTTTTAAGTCTAGCACAACCTTCAGGCGTAACTTTTTAAGTCCCTCCCTATTTAAACCTTCTTAAATATCCTCACAACAACTTAAGAACAACATTAAATGTTGACAATGAGCATTCGCAGACAGCCCTCTGGATGTTTATTCTTTGGTTATTTTTTATACTTTATTAGTATAACATGTAGGCGTCACTGATCCAACCTTTATGCAAATGAGCATTAAGGTTACATACACTAAATTTCCAAAGAAGTGAGAAATGAATAATAATTAAAGTAAGGTATGAATATCAATTTTAATTTATGATATTTTAGAACAATACAATCAAAATATTAAAAATATTTTTTAATTGCGAAGAACGGGTGCCATTTTGATATTTAATATGTGTAAGTTACCTAACTGAAAATATGTCTTATGTGTCTTTGTTTGTGAATTGAAAAATAATACATGTTCTAGGTTCAAACATTTCTTTATGATAGTTCTTGTGCACTCAAATAAAAAAGTAAATAAAGGTCATTTAATAATGTTTTGATATTTTTCTAATTTTTTTGTCTTCATATTTTTTTCCGCTAAAACACTGACAGTATTTGTAAAACAGTATTTGTAAAACAGTTCACAAAACATCTTTTTGGAAAGGCCAGACATTTTTTAGACAGTTATCCTAAAAAAATATAATTTTATAAAAAGATAATGATAAATATGTGCCAAATCTTTGTTTTCACTATCCTATCATCTTATTTTATATCGGGTTCTTCAGTCTGAGCAATTCTTAAAGATATTACAGTTATAAGTTATTATTAGGTCATTGCTTGTTTTGCAGTCTTTAAGTGATAATTGCCTACTATCCGTATGTTCCTTTCTATGAAAGCAAATCTCACTCAGATATTAACACACAGCGCCTTTAACAATTATCGAGTAAGGAACATACAACAATCTCTTTAAATATGCTTCATGTGTATATGTCTTCAACGATGAGTCAATATATATGTTTTGACAACCACAAGTAGTTGCACAGCCAACACATGTATGTGGATAGTGTCATCTGAAACATTCATTCTTGTGTGCACTTACCTTTATACAAAATTCGTGTCTAATTACCATTAGGGTTCTGCTTCTATCTGCAGATTTAAAGAGCTGTGAAATTCTCATTGACTCTTAAAACACAGATTCATTTTATACTCACTTCTACTTGAAACATGTATATCTTTATATGATACATTTTAAAGTATATTTATACATTTTATATGATAGTAAATAGTTGCAATAGTTGTATTGGTGCTGGGGGTGGGGGCCCGTATACAATAGTGACATTAGTGTCGGGGGTGGGGGTTTTCGCATACAATAGTTGTATTGGTGTTTGGGGTGGGGGTCCGCATACAATAGTAGCATTGGTGTTGGGATTGGGGGTGTCCACATACTATAGTGACATTGGTGTCGGGGGGGGGGGGGGGGGGGGGGGTTCCGCATACAATAGTTGTCTTGGTGTTGGGGGCGGGGGTGTTCGCATACAATAGTTGTATTGGTGTTGGGAGTTGGGGTGTCCGCATACAATAGTAACATTGGTGTTGGGAGTGGGGGTGTCCGCATACAATAGTTACATTGGTGTTGGGAGTGGGGGTGTCCGCATACAATAGTTACATTGATGTTGGAGGTGGGTTGGAGGCGGTGACTGTATACAATAGTTACATTGGTGTTGGTGGCGGGGATGTCCGCATACAATAGTAACATTGGTGTTGGGAGTGGGGGTGTCCGTATACAATAGTGACATTGGTGTCGGGGGTGGGGGGTTTCCGCATACAATAGTTGTATTGGTGTTTGGGGTGGGGGTCCGCATACAATAGTAGCATTGGTGTTGTGAGTGGGGGTGTCCACATACTAAAGTGACATTGGTGTCGGTGGTGGGAGGTTTCCGCATACAATAGTTGTATTGGTGTTGGGGCGGGGTGATCGCATACAATAGTTGTATTGGTGTTGGGAGTGGGGGTGTCCGCATACAATAGAGACATTGATGTTCGGAGTGGGGGTGTCCGCATACAATCGTAACCTTGGTGTTGGGAGTGGTGGTTCCGCATACATTTGTTACATTGGTGTTTGGGGTAGGTTGGAGGGGTGTCCGCATACGATAATTACATTGGTGTTGGGGTGGGTTGGAGGCGGTGTCCGCATACAATAGTTACATTGGTGTTGGGATTGGGTTGGAAGGGGTGTCCGTAAACACTAGTTACATTGGTGTTGGGGTGGGGTGCGTCCACATAAAATTGTTACATTGGTGTTGCGGGTGGGTTGGAGGGGGGCGTCCGTATACAATTGTTACATTGGTGTTAGAGGTGTGATGCGTCCGTATACAATAGTTACACTGGTGTTGGAGGACGGGGGGGGGGGGGAGGGGGCGGGGATGAAGTGGTGCGTTCGTATACAATTGTTACATTGTTATATGTAATTTGATCAAGTCATCCATTTGACATTTCTTAAGTTTAATCCTATAAAAGTGTTGTCTAATCTGATTTGGATTTCTTTTTATCCGAACCTTTTTGAATGATAGAGCTTATAAGTAAGATATGTGGCAATATTAAAAATCCTGTTGCGATTGAATATAAAGAAAGAATGCACTTGATATTTTGCAGTGCATTGTTCTTATAGAAAACTCTGGTCTAATTGGTCAAATGTCTGTTTCTGCATAAACGTATTCATTACACGTGGCTCATATATAATTATTTTAAGGCTTAAGAAGACGACTGATGAAAACTGTTGGAGAAATGTTGTGAACCATTCACCAAATTCTGTTGGGAAATATTCACTTCATTCTGTCGAATACAAGTGATAATAATAAAATAAAACGTTGATTTCCCTTCGGAACATATCGGGCTGGTGGAAACAGAAATGCCATTCTACTATCGAGATAAAAAGTTTTTATTTCGTTGTCTTTTTATATGCACCAACTGTCGTAAAGTTGCTGACTTTTTAATGTAATTGTAAAAATATGTTCACCGCCAACGTGTTCGAACACACATAGATAAGACAAGTGTAAACACAATAATAACATCGTTGTTGTGCCTATATAGTGTTTAACACATTACAATAACAACTTGCTGGAATGAACAACTGAAAAGGTAGCATGTAAGGGAAATATAAAGATAGCCAGTTCTAGCATTTAATTATAAATTACCATACAGCCAAAAGGGTCTTATTAGAGAAAATTAAGGCTGTAATCCAAAAACCGTTTTAATATTTTATTGTTACCAAAAATATTGAACTTGAGCAAAATACTTTCTTAAGAGAAGAGTTTTGATCTTGATTAGAAAAAACACACTTGTGGTTACAAAATCATAACAACGACAAAGCAGGGTCAACTCCGACAACTATTTTATTGTCAGATGTATACAAGTTGAGTATAAACATATTTAATGTAGTTTTGTCGCGGATGTAGTGTACTGTGATGCTATTAGTATGCATTAATAGACATTAAGTATGTTTAGAACCCGGAAATGCTTTTTTCTTCTTCACCATCATGGATTTACAGATCAGCCAGTTTCACGATCTGCACATTTCTGAAAGTAGTCATTAACTGTTAAAACATACTTCCCCAGCATAACTACTCTTAAGTCACATGAACCGACTGATAACGTACGATATATAACAGTTTCTCTATGTGTCGATCTATAACAGTTCCTCTATATGTCGATCTGTAACAGTTCCTCTATATGTCTATCTATAAAGGTTCCTCTATATGTCGATCTTTAACATTTCCTCTATATGTCTATCTATAACATTGCCTCTATATGTCGATCTATAACATTTCCTCTATATGTCGATCTATAACATTTCCTCTATATGTCAAACTATAACATTTACTCTATATGTCGATTTATAACAGTTCTCTATATGTCGATCTACAACCGTTCCTCTTTATGTCGATCTATAACACTTCATCTATTTGTCGATCTGTAACAGTTTCTCTATATGTCGATCTATAACAGTTCCTCTATATGTGGATCTAAAACATTTCCTCTATATGTCGATCTATAACATTGCCTTTATATGTAGATCTATAACATTTCCTTTATATGTCGATTTATAACAGTTCTCTATATGTCGATCTACAACAGTTCCTCTGTATGTCGATCTATAACACTTCATCTATATGTCGATCTATAACTGTTCCTCTATATGTCGGAGTCCTCGGTAGTAAACAATTGACCATGTGCAATCGCTATCCCTGAAAAGAATGGTTGTTACGGAGTGGCAGTTATAACTCCATTTATACTGCTATAACATACAGCATATACATTTTACAAACAAAATGTAATAAATGAAATTTAATGAGGCAACTAATTTCAGAATCTCGATTTAATGCGCGGTCAGTATTTATAATATTCGAATTCAGCAGTAAGTTGTATTTTTTATAAAAATAATTCAAACATACATACATACAATCAACCAGGAATATTTAAACGTTTTTATTTCATATGCAGAAATCTGTTACGTGTAAAGTTTTAGTAGATATTCAAAGGCAAACTTCTTTGCTTTTAGGAAACGTCTCCAATGCTCAGCAACCATAAGAAACTTTAGGCTTTGAAGATTATACGAAGACCTTCAAGAAGTGATAAGAGGTATATTCTGTCAACATATTGTCACATTACAGTCAAGATTGTTCAATGTGGACCTTATTCAAGGCGTTACGCACTTGTAACATCATTTTATTTCTGTTTGAGAAATTATATTGTTTCTAATTTGCACACAACCCAGTCTATTACGTTATCCACAGCGACAGAAACTCAATACGAAATGTCAGATTATTGTCGTCACGATACATTATTTCAGAGTATGTGTATCAAGTGTCATATTTTGTAATACTCGATTAGAAGTCATGGTTACATGATTCATTTTGGAAAAGAAAAAGTGTGCAGACTTTAACCTAACATACGAACTTGTAGTTTTTAATGCCCAATTTCACCAGTAACCGTTTCAGCTTCACAAATTTCCTTTTCGGCATATCTTAGCAAAGAGAAAAACAATATGAATTGTGATATATATCAGATGTACCCAGGGTGCAAGCCATCACCCCATGCGTCATAACGAAAACATACGCTGATATTTCGCACTTGTACGTAAATCGACTTAGTCACAACTTTGCGTACATAAAGTACGTGGTGCATTGAAGCGCACCACAAACACATATGTATTTAAGTAACTGCGTCACTATCAAGCCAAATACGCGTTATGATCATGCACAATTCGTAAACTAGTTAATTGGACCAAAACGACTTGGAAAGGAAATTACGGACTTGATAGGGTTAATTGGGTCCCCACGGATCACGTGATCTTCAGTAACCGACAGACGGAGTACACCACACATCAATGGTTATGTAACATATCAAATTTTGGCATATCTTATAATGCTCATAGGGCTTTCGTCATATTGTCTTATTAAACGACACCTTTTACTTAAGATTATAATTCGTTTTCAAAGGTTTCAAATTGGACAACTGTTTCTGTTGCATTTGTCTCTATTTGTATGTTCGTTACCACGGGCCTACCTACAGCCGACGTTCTGCCGAATGCGCTACCAGGTCCGACCCTTGGCAGTGTACATAAGGTTTGGACTAATATATTACGCATGTGGTATTTTAAAATGCGATGCGCTCCACAAACCAGGTTTGAGCACCCCAGTTGGCCCTTTTGCCGATTACCGTTCCAAGGCGGTAACTGATGGTTTTTCTTTATGTGTTTTATGTCTCGTCTCTGTGTTTTTTCACATTTGCATTTACCTTGTTTGCCTTTGTCTACTAGTAGATAAAATTTAAATATCGGTGAGAGTTTTGATAGGACCTTTTCTAATTTACTTATACAATTTATTCATTACACTGTGTCAGAAACGCAAACAACTTTATGTGGAGTCTATCTTCAAACTGTCGAAACATATTTTGTAGCAAAACAATAACAGAAAAGATAAATATGCTTAAAGCTTTCTCCCTTCACCTTTTTATCACAGTCATTGAAGATGGACATGTTGCGGGGTTTCGCATTTACGAAAAGGTAAATGGCTTAAATAAGCATTCTTGACGTTGTTGTGTTAATATTATTCTCATTATGGAAATTCGATTTGAAATATGCAAATATTTTTGGATTACACAGGTACTATCGTTGGTAGCAATGCCTGTAATATTTCTTGGATATGATCACTGTATTTGAATTAATCTGAATAAACAATGCTTAATAAAATATGCACGTAGACGTTCGCACTGCGGAAATCTATTTTATCAAGCTTTTGTACAAACTAGGGTAAATTTAACAAGAATGTTTATCTACCTAGATAAAATGCTTACACTAATGATGATGATGATGATGATGATGATGATGATGATGATGATGATGATGATGATAACAATAATATGTGAGTAGTCTTCCTAATATGACATTATGACAGTTTGGCTATATGTTAACATATGCTGCTACAAAGGCGTAAATGCCCCAGAACCAGCAGATATTAGCTCATCCTGAATAATGTAACGTCACTGTAGTCAGAAACTTCACTTTCTTGACTTATTGTAAGGACGTTGCACGTCTAGCCGAATGGATTAAAACAGCCGATAATGGGTAGCCCAACATCCGATGTGCCATAATCTATCATTAAGCATATTTGACACACATGACAGTAACTATTTAACAATAACGATGTACAAGTAGTCCTGTTCGTATTCGAAGATAAAATATCACAATAGTGCACCATTTAAATGATATGTTTTAAATAATTTTACAGCTTAAAATGCAAAAGAATAAAGATCAGCAGATAGGCTAAGTATGCAAAAATAGTTTTGCACAAATTAACTGTCAAAAGTTTCAGCGTGCACTGTAAGCTTAGCGAGCAACAGGCAAACCGTCGAGAATCTTAGCGAGTAACGGACTAATTGGATTCAAGATGAACGTGCTACGAACTAATTGTCGATAGGCTAAGCGTACAAGGGACAAATAATCTTTATGTATAAAGTGCAAGAGAACAATAGTTTAAGCAGGCTATGTTTAATGGTGTATGATTACCACAAGACACGCAGCTATTCACACATTGTCACATCTAATTGATTATTATTATTAGACCTTATTTGAAGTGGGACAAAATTAAACATGATTAATCTTGTATCATGGCTGCATGCATAAGCCTGTCAATCCAATCCACAGCACTTTAGGGAGTTATTGAGGAGAATATTTACAATAAATGTCACCCGTGAACGCAATCATGTCAGATGCAATTTAAATCACACATACACTTGTCATATACATGTCTTTATTTTCAGGTACTTGTATTTATGGAGTATACAACAACAATGTTCACATGGCACTGTCAGATTTTCATATTTGTGACATTATAAGTCACTGACTGTATTAGGCTGTAATGTGTGTATACAAGTACATGTTCAAAACAATTTTATCAAAACAGATAAGATAATGTTTTAATAGTGTGACTAGCGCTCACATTATATTCAATTATGTGACAATAACACAAAAGATAAATACAACAACACTTGGTCCAATGGACTTATAAGTCGACGTTAAGAAATTGCAAATTGACATAGTATTCTAAATAACAGAATATCTTGAAAGTAATTGTTTATGCTTTGAAATGAATTTGTAACTCACCATAACTGTCTGTATGTGGTGTAAAAGGAACATCATGAAACTACATTCATACATACACCAATGTACACACACAAAGAATAGTTTTACAATAGACAGCTAGAGACCTCAGAGGCGATTAATTGAACGGTCGAACTGATGTATTTGCTAGACACATTTCTTACACGTGGCACATCCGAAGCAATTATTTGAACGGTCAAATTAATATTTCTGCATATACATTACAGATGGCACCTCAGAGGCAATTATCTTATGGCTTTAAAAGGCGACCGATGAAACCCTTGCGAATAAAAACGCGAATCACCATCGTTACCTGTTGGGAAATATTCCCTTTGTCAATGGAAAAGCAGTTTAGATAACAAAATAAAACGGTGATTTCCCATTGGAACATTCTAGCCGGTGGGAAAATAAAGGCATTCTTTAACAAGGTTTTATTTAATATATATTTTTGCGCCAAAAGTAGAAATTACTGTTGATCTTTTCAGATATTTTATGTGATCAAAGATGATATATTTACAAAACCACCGTATGAGAACAAAACAAAGCAGAAGAAAACGAATCACAACGCATGCATTAGCATTGCAAAGAGGGAATGTTAGAGAAACGCACCAAACCAACAGTACATTTACTGTCATTCAATATAAAAGTGCATTTACAAAACTCTAATATTGAAACGTATGGAAAGTGATGTATATTTTCAGAGGACGTTTTAATCTTTTATTGTCGCTTATCACCCGTAAATAAAAAAAGGGTTTTCTTAAAATGGTAAATTGATAACGCGAAAATGCAAAAGAGAGAATAATAACATAGCATAGTATGTATGTACAAGAAGCAGTTAAACACACAACAAACGGTATATACAATTATATTCATCATGGCACTTGCTAAAATTAGCAGACGTTACTACTGTTTGTTCCATTGTTGTATGTGCATTCGTTTTTTGACTCGTCTAGAATTGTAACATTTCAATTCACACGTTTAATGTAAAAATGTTTTCATAAATTTCGTTCGACATGTCTTGAAATGAAAGAGCAGTTTATTGTGTTGTTCAGTAACTACCTGGAGTTTAAGAAAGGTTTCACATTGTAGAAGTGTACCAGCGGTACATGAAACGTGACTATTTTTATATATCGAATACATTTTTATAAAAACTTCTAGTGTGCTACATCTAATACAATGATTGAGATTCATGCAATATTGTCGTTTATTTTCATCCCCTACAGCATATCAGAACAGATTTCCTCGCAGTTAGAAACGTTAATTAATATTGTCTGGTGCCTAACATCAAACATGCTATACAAAATGTTGACAGAAAGGAAGAAACGTCGTCTCTGGTTAAATAAATGGTATCCGTTTCCTTAGCTTTATAAATCGTTTCTGTTTCTCTCGTTTCATTTACAATGTCTACTTCCTTGATTTTGTTACACATATGTTGATGTCATAAACTATGTTTGGCTCATTTGTTTCATAAATGTTTTTTTATATAAATTGCACCTGTACTATCTGCTACTTTGATCTAACCAATGATCAATGCTTCTGCGATTTATTACAATACTCTGCTTTATATATATATATATATATGATAACATTTTGACGCATTAAAGTTGAGCAAGGGTCAATCAAACCTGTCCCAGCATTTACCTGTCATAAATGAGGATGACCACACGGCTAACATTTGGCGGGATCTAGCTTTCTGCAGCGTAACGCGAAATGCGTATCCAACTGCGTGCAACATGTCAACAGGATTATAATTTACCTCTGTTCCGAATGATAGATAAATTAGCTGTACCATAACTAATTTACAGAAAAAGACCTCTTGCAGACTGACCGTTCCAAATGCGGTAACTGATGGTTTTTCTTTTTGTGTGTTATGTCTTGTTTCTGTATTTTTGTTACATTTACCCTGCTGCCTTTGTCTAGAGGTAGATAAGATTTAAATATCTGTGAAAATTTTGATTTGATCAGACCTTTTATTATTTACCCATCTAATTAGTCGAATAATGGCATTGACATCAAACTAGATGAAAGAAATTGTTAACAAGGAATACGAAAGGTAAGAAACCTTGACATTTCACCCTAAAAATGCGCAACAATTATTCAGGATTTCGACTTGGCTTGTTTCCTTGAGCTTCACAAAAGTCCCAAATCACAATCCCTTACCTGTCACTTTGTACAACAACAAAAATGGTAAAAGCTAAGTTCTCAAGATAAAATATGGTTTTATAGATTATCAACGTATAAGATAAGACTCGCGTACTGTCAAAACAAAAGAATTTTGTTTAGACATCAACGTTATATACAGTTTGATTGGATAAATAAAATGTAAATTTAAGCTACATGTAATATTGACGAATGTCAGTGAGATTTGCGCATAAAATATACTCCACTACCTCAGAAATGGGCAGGGCACGGGCTTTTTATGAGCCAGTTTGTCAAATATTCCAAACCCTTGGTCTGATCGTACCGGAATGTGAAAGAGTTAACTTTATAAAATTTCAAAAAGGTATTTTTTTTTACGTTCAAATTACTTAGATGTTTGCCTTATCAAGTCAATGGTAATGTATGCAGGAAAGACGCAAGTTAAAGATATAAAATAAGTAAAGATTTAATTGTCCGTCTCTTACTTCATGAATGATCAGTGGATTTTCAAATTAGGACGAAATGGCAATAGCAATGGTCAAACCCGCAGGTTTAATGTTCATACGGCTGACAAAAATCGATTCGTCAAGTTCTCTTGCTGCAAAAAAGGATTAATGATTTTAAAATTACCCGGCACAAGTATTCACTATTTAAAGACAGAACATCGCACACAAAATTCAGATTGCAAGTTTACAGGTTAAGGCCATTCTCGGATGTCCAGCTAAAAAGATACCCATCACTTTGAGAGATATCTATAGTTTTAATGAATTTCTTTATGTTTCTGGTCACATTTATGATAGGCATTTAAAATGACACAAAGATTCCTTCTATATCTTTCGTCATATTCCATCCACTCAGTTGTTACCTGGAAAATGACATAATGCCTGGTTCGATATTTCTTTTAAAAAGATTATCGATGTTGCAGTCTGGAACTTGCCATAATGGGTGGTTTCTTAACATGTCGTTATTCATATATGGTCAAAATAAATGCTTGTTGTAATCAGCTACGGACGTCTGCGGCGATATAAAAACATAAAATACAACAGTAAAACAATCTAAAGATTCAGATATGATAGCAGGATTATGGTAAGCCTCTAAATCTAACGACAAATTTACAGATGTGGCTTTAATTAGTCGAAAAATGCCAATGACACCAACCACTTGGCAGTTAAAATAATGCCATCTCCAACTAGTTTCGATTACCGGACGACGTTACCGAATGCTGTAATACCAATATTTTGGTGGAGTTACAGTCAGTTTATTTTTCTTGTTGACTATTATTTTCCAGGAAGATATGAATATGACTTTGATTAGTCGTGATGCTAATGTTGATACTTGATTCCTACCTATGGCAAGACTTCACTTATCAAATATCATTTATTACTCAATTGCAGCTGATTACAAATACATAATTTATTTAGCTTGCATGTTTGTTTATTGTACAAAAATGGTTTTTGTCAATAATAAATGATATTGATATATTATGAATCATGGGAGAATGGCATTGATCAATATCTAATAAAAATGGACATTAGTTCAATATTTGCAATCTGGAAAGTTTGAGCAAGGTCCATCTTATTAAAAGACGATCTAACTTGTTAAAGGCTTCCTCAAGTCATGTCGTATCCTTTACAAAAACTGGTCATTTATCTACGCTACTCTTGTGGGGTTTTCTCAAACCATGTCTTGTCTTTAACAAAAAAACTGGTCATTTATCCACTCTCCTCTTGTGTGGTTTTTCTCAAAACAATGCCACAAAACTAGTCATTTATCTACACTGGTTTGGTTTTCTCAAACCCTGTCTTATCTCTCACAAAGCTGCTTATTTATCTACTATGGTGTGCTTTTCTCAAACCATAATTTGTGCCCCACTCCCACTCCAAAAAAAAACAACAAAAAAACTACAAAAACAACAACAACAAAACAACAACAACAATAACGACAACAACAAAACAACAACAGCAACAAAAACCAAGAAAAACAAGAAAAACCCAACAACAACATACAAACAAAACAATCCCAACTGGTCATTTTTCTTCACTGTTGTGGTTTTCACAAACCATATCTTGTTCCCTACAGAACTGGTCATTTATCTACTATGGTTTGGTTTTCTCAAATTATATTTGGTCCCCTACAGAACTGGTTATTTATCTACTCTGGTTTGGTTTTCTAAAATCCAATCTTGCCGCATAAAGAAGGGTCATATATCTGTTCTGGTGTCTTTAACATCATCATCAACAACAAATACCATTTTTACCATTTACATAATATAGTTCAGGTGGGATCCATTCTTTTACCGGAAACAATCCTTCCATCCACTATCACGCGCATGAAAACTAATTCTACTAAATAATCAAGATCAACGCCATCCGGTAAAAGTGGGAAATGGAATGAAAAAGGATATATTTATATCTAAATACATTAGTATACATATAAATATACACTTTATAAATGCAATTTAGCAATGGTTGTTGCATCTTTTTTTGCAGAGGCCAATAATAATCAAAGCTACTGGTTAATGTATGTTGCACGTAGATGGGATGGATTAATTGTGTCATTGTTAAATGGTATAATGAGCATTTGTTTACATAAAAACAGAAATAAGGAAATGCACCAAGAGTACATTAAACTGTTACATTATGAATGAAAAACAATGCACGATAAATTAATAAATTCTTAGCAGGCGCTATCAATAAAAAACATAAATATATAACATTAGTTACAGATGAATCATGTGCTGTCAGGGATATAACATTAGACAACTTAGAATGGAAGGTTAGTTACGCACCAGTTAATTGTTCAGTTTACCTCTGGTGACGACGAACGTTGCACATCAAGCGGCAGCGGATATATGACCTAACACTTCCTGAACTAGGGCTTTATAGTTAGTTTCCAGATAATTCTGCATGCTCGTTACCAATATAACACAAGCGGCGGCAAATTTATGGCACTGAATAATAGCCTTGAGAATAAACTGTCACTTCTGATTGTATGTTAGAACAGGTTCTCAAGAGAGTTTTTCGGACTTGATATTACATTCTTCTCATCCAATGTAATGCCATCATTTTTCTTTCTAACCCGACTTCTACGTACATTATTTTAATAGATTAAAACGTGTAAAAAATACCCGCGTACTGTCAGAACAAAAACACTTTCTTGAGACATCAGCATTGTACTTGTAAGCTTGATGACTGTCTGTGAGATTCGAGCATAAATATAACCACTTTAATATATTGAAGTTCCAGATTAAACAGATAACGCATTATTAATGCTAACATTTGAAATATGACTGGACAAAATTGACGCGTCTGGTTTCCTTAGACACATTTATCTGTTCGCGCACTATTTCTTCCCAGGCACGAATTACTGACCCCGAGTAGTCAAGGTCATGCAGGGTCAATCTGTGTGCTTACGAATTCCAGTTTTTTCATAACTCACTACGGTGTCGCAAGCGACACTGCCCCCAAACAACCAAGTTGTGCTTGTCGGGGCTTTTTTAAGATTGTATTGTTTTGTACAATTTCTCGTTATAAATGTTTGCCTTTGCAAGTTGGTGTAACGCAATAACAAATTTGTTATTTTACAGGTAAAAGTCATTCTCAGAGGCCCCAATTACTGTTTACTTGCAAGTAAGTGGGTTATGAATTACTTTAAATGATATCCCCAGAGTTTGTAAAATATTTGATCATATTTCACATTTTATTCTCATGTATTTAAAACGACACGAACATTCCGTCTATATTTATTCATCATAATACAACTTCTCTAAGCTTTAAACAAATTACAGTAATTATTTTCTGGAAAATAACACAATGGGTGGTTCCCCATCCTCTTTAACAATGTATCAGTGTCGTGGTCTGGAACTTGCCATAACGAGTGGTTTCTTAACATGTCGTAATTCATATTTGGTCTAAATAACATCAATAAATGTCTGACTCGATAAGAGAACATAACAGTTCAAAAGTAGAACAGATGAATGGGCTGATAATTCGATACTTAAAATACAGCCATCATTCACAAACTATCGAGTGTGTCGTTTTGAACTTGCTCTAATGGGGGTATGGTTCGACATCGAATGTATCTTAACATTTCTTTATTCAAATCTGGTAAATATGACAAAGCTTGTTGTAATTAGCGATGAAAGTGTGTGTCAATTTACAGACGTAAAAATACAGCAATGAGACAGTGGAGATTAATAATGGTCTGTGGTATAACAAATGTATAACAAATGTTAATGTACATGTGTGAAATGTACAAGCTTACGATGTATTAAAATACATTAAAATTGCCTTAAGAAATAACATCAAAGCAAAATTGTGTGTTACTACAAGGAAATACAATACCATGACTGTGATTCATGCAGTTCTGATGGTGATTTTAACCACTTGAGAACATTATAATAGATCCCCCCGCGGCCAAAAGTTATTTGATATTATCTAAAATCAAACAGACTATTCAAAGTGTGACATAAATTGTAACGTGTCCATTTTTGTTCCATAAATGCTAGCCGTTTCTTTAGTTTTATAAATGGTATCAGCATCTCTTGTTTGTGAAATTATGTCCGCTACCTTGATATTATTTCCACCTACCTCGTTTATTTTATACGCTATGTTTTTTTTTTCTTTCACAAATAGTGTTTAATAATTTGATATCTGCTTCTTTAGTAGCAAAATGTTAAGAGAGAGTAAAGAAAACTGTCCCAGCATTTACCCGTCTTAAATGAGACTTATTAAATGGCTAGCATTTGGCGGGGTCTAGCTGTCTGCAGTGTAACTGATGAGCCACTCGAAATGCGTAAAAACTGCTTGCACCGGTTAATCATTATTTCGAACTATATTGTCATATATGATATCAGGAATACAATTAACCTCTGGATCGAGCGATTCATTAATTAAATGTATCAGTTCATTCTCCATAAATGACAGACTAAACAGAACGTTTCTTCAATTAGTCGAAAGTGTCACTGACATCAAACAGTTGGCGCTTTAAATAATACTGCCTCGATCTAGTCTCGATTGCCGGGCAATGTTACCGAATGTTAAAATTTATTGATCAACGAAATATCTGCACATGCATTCAAAGTCTGAGCTGTAATGCTGGGGAATTTGTCACAAAGAAAAACGGAATTGTCGCAATGAGGATTACTAGCAACATAATATTTTTCTATTGAAATGATGCTCGGAGCAAAATATTCTATACATTGCAGATGTGTTAGTCGTGCTGACTTATCACTTAGGTCAATTGTCGTAAAACTAAGTCGAACATTCATCTCTCTGTATGCATTTCTGTCAATAGGGGACTTCCGACTTGGTGATCAATGTTTCATATCATATTTGTTAGGGGTAATATTGTTATTTTGGTGTAATTTGCGTTGAAATATTAATTTTCAAATGAGGTAACAGCTATGATTGGTTAAACCGTTATGATAATGCTGGTAATTGATTACTCAATTGTAACAGAAAACAAACACATACTTAATTCAGGGAGCATATTAGTATATTGTGTAAATAATAGGAAAACAATACATAGCAATTATGTTTTTATTATCACAGACCGAACCTTGATATAATTTGAATCGGGGAGGTGATGCGGGTTGCGGTGGTGGTGGGCATTCACTACTATCTAACCAAAACTGGACTTTTATTCATTGTCTGCAACGCGGAATTTTGATTGGTGTCCATCTAATAAAAGGTATAACCTGTCTCAATGGTTTTATCAAGTCATGTCTATATCATCCCCAAAAATACTGGTCATTTATCAATACTTGAGAAGTTTTCACAAAACATGCCTTGTCCTCCGACAAACAATGGCCATTTAAAAGGAATTGACTGGTTTAAAAACATGATGAACAACAAATGCTGTTGATATTTACAAAAGCAAATTCGGAGAGATTCTTTTAAACATTTCAACGACAACTATCCTGTCCCCATTAATCACAATAATGGACAGTAACTGTATTAAATAATTAAGCACAGCGCCATCTGGCTAGTTTAGGAAATGAAATAATTAGGATAAAAGGATCTATTTATAACTTTATACTATTTTTCAATGCAATTTAATATTTAAAGCTGCATAATTTATTTTTTTCCATCGGCGCCATGGACGACTTATTAATAATGTAAGTTACCTATTATTATATAAAATCTACTTGACAAATACATACAGTGCTTAATATTTCATCTACAGCTATAATACTTGTAGACAGGGACAGAATATAATCAAGGTATTTGGTTATTTTTTATTAAAAATATTTACAAAGTATGGGCTAATAGTCGTACGGTAAATTGGTGTAATTTGCATATATCTACATTTAAAAACATGGAAATTAGAACATGCGACAAAAATACGTTTAAATGTTTATACGCGTACATTAATTATAGAATCATATAAGCGTATCGATGTTATATGCGTTATTACATACATATGGTCCAAGCAAGTGCTGCTAATAAAAAATAAATATAACGTGAAAGTTTAGCAGTGTGTTGTCAGCTACCTTATTGGGCTGTCCGATAACTAAGTTGTCTTCCCTTGAGTACTCTCCGAATGCGCATGCGCACTCGCGCTGATTAAAACGTCCGGTGTATAAGTAGAAATTTTATCAGCGTGTATAGCACAAACATCGAGTGACATGGAAAGGGAAAGTTAATTTAAGAAAGAAACAAAACCGAAATGGAAAATGCCGAAATATTGTTGCATATGTAAAGGTGTTTATAGCGGGAAGGTGGTCGAAAACAGAGCTGTTTCATTGCATCGATTTCATCAAAACAAACGACTGCGACGCATTTGGATGGTATTATATCACTTCGCCTTCCCTTAACTGGTTACAGTTCGCTCTTGATCGGTAACAGCTCGCCCTTGCTTTATAACATGTCGCCTTCGGTTATAAGTGTATACATCAAGAAAAAATTAGTAAATTTGTTAATTTATTCATAACCATTCACATTGTATTTGTTTTCTTGGTCTTCATATACAGTAGGAGCACTTCTGATATAAGTGTATACGCCACCCTTCGCCCTTAAATCTTTAAGATTTTAAGTAAAAAGAATGTAAACTTGTTAATTTATTTTTTATTATTTCGACACTATTCACATTAAATTTATGCTTCCTTTGTCTCCTTATTCTTTATTATTATTAACATCGTATAATTAGCATCGTAAATTATTATATTTTTATTTTTCATATTTTAAAATTGTTTTAACCAAAGAAAAAAAATCTGATCCTCCCAGTACAATATACGAACTGTCACTGTTGCTTGATTTAAATGCAAATTACGTCCTAAAATATGATAATTATACTTTGTGCGTGGTTTATTTATTTCATATTTTATATTTGAATAAAATTCCGCTGTTGCAAAGATTTTAATGTTACTTAGTTGCATACATATTTTGTTGCCAATACTTTAATGAGGTTGTCACACTCAAGATAACTTGAGTATGCAGTTATCCTATAATTGCACATAAAAGCGTGAACGTTAATTGATGTTTGCCTACAGACATTATTGTGATAATAGCATTCGCACTCATCTTCATTGATAATTAGTCAGTGTGATCTTAATTAATGTTTACCGATATAGACGTATATAAAACATTAAAATTAATAAATTGGTCAGTGTGTGATCGTTAATTGATGTTTACCTAGTCATCATTGTGATGATAGTGTCAGCGCTAATCTTGATTGATACATGTAATTAGTCACCGTGATCTTAACTGATGTTTGCCGTCATAGGCGTATATAAGTGCTTGCAATTAATAGGCTAGTCAGAGATTCAATCGTACGCTAGCTTTATCACAATACAGTATAAAGAAGTCGACTAAGACCGCAACCGACTAATTGTGTTTGTATGCATATCTTATAAAATAATATATATATATATATATATATATATATATATATATATATATATATATATATATATATATATATATATATATATATATATATATATATATATATATATATATATATATATATATTATACACTATATAACAAATTAAATCAAGTTTATACGTTACTTGACATCATTGTCCCCCTTCATTTAACACGTGGCAATGTTACACTTATATCCGAAGTACTCATAATGCATATGAAGCCGATGGAAACAAATACAATTTGATGTAAAAGGTGTCGAAATAATTATAAATAAGTTAACAAGTATACATTTTTGCTTGACGTATACACTTATATTATTACGAATAAGTTTATTATCCCAACCCATATGTCCATAATGACGGACAACCTTCTTTTTGCCAAGGTGTCAGCACAAGCTAAATTTGCAATACACTATTTTACAGCTTCACTTTAATTTGGCAGAAAAAAAACCTGTATACTAATAACTTTTCATCTCGAAGACTTACAATTTATATAATATTTCAATTAAATACCGTTATTTCATAATTATTTCTATAATTATTATTTTATTTCTTAACAAAGCAATTAATATACGTCAAAAGTATATAGTGATGCTATTTTCGATTCACAGAATTAACACTATATAACCTATGGTTTAAGAAAAATGCCCAATTAACATTATCTAGAAACGTCAAAATAATTACGTGTACAATTTTCATTGTCGATAATCAAACTTATAAAACCATGGCATTGTACCAATGCTAAACAATTACACGCACAAACTACAAAAATAGAACACCGGGTCAATTTCACGGTAGGGAACATCTAATATTCGTAAGTTCAGTGGAAAGCAGATATAACCCCAGCGGATGGCCGATTTTGCCTTTTCTCGGGATAAAATCCGAGGATAACGGTCCAGGGATGGCTAAAAGCTTGGTATGGGCTTTTTTCCATCCGGATGGCTAAAAGTCCTAACCGTTTACACAATCTTCGTTGCAAACTCCGCACAGGGTTTACGACATCGCTACGCTGGCTTAAAACCACTGCCATCATACAAAATCACGTGACGATAGTAACCAACAGGCAGATTAGCTATGACGTCTTTGCCCGTTGCGTCAACACACGGTCAAAATGACCTGTGTGAATGCACTCGGTGTATTATGGGTAAAGTAGTTCTTCAACATGGCTGTTATGAATACGGAAGTGATTGCTAAAATGAACAAAACAAGTACGAAGAGGTATACTTCAACATGGCTGTTATGAATACGGAAGTGATTGCTAAAACGAACAAAACAAGTACGAAGAGGTATACAACAGATTATTTTGGCATTTTTTATACATTCTAATAGATAAAATATGTTTCATGCAAACATTTTGAACTAAATTTTGTAAACGGTCCAGACTTTAACGTAGTGACGTCATCCGCTATGACAGAAGGGACATATTACTGTTTAACGAAAGCGAAAGTAGCAAAACTTGCTCATCGTATTTTTTTTCCCATTTATCTATAAATATCAAGACTTTAAAAGTTTCTGGACATAGAATAAGGCCTTAGAATATGGTTGTTTAGTCATTTATCTTAATTCAATGAATATTATAATCGAACGTATTTCCTACGCGGAACTATTTTTTATGTAGGCATAAAATCTCAAATTTTGGGTGAGTTACGAGTCGTAGTATAGAGATGACTTTAACGTAGTGACGTCACACGCTAAGTATAGAATGGTCTTTGCCTGCCAACAGAGACTGCAGACACTCGATCTGTTTGGGTTTCGCTTTTATAGAAACTCCGTTATTACTTTGTGAATTTCGTCAACAGTATCCATTGATTCTTTACATTAAACCGGTGTAACACTAAAATTTCGCCCTCGGCGAAAGGACGGAAATGGCCGAGTTGTTACGATTGTAGTGATAAATACATTCTTTTTTTTGCTTTATCGTTAGAATTTGTTTTTTCATCCATTATAAGTCGTTTTTCTAACATACACATTCATTCCGATTGTCATTTTAATGAACAAAAATTAAAAGTAAAAAAATCAAATCCTTCCAGATCTGGAAGAATTTCTTTGTGGTAGCAGAGATTCTCCTTACTGAAAGGGGGAGATCAATGCATTGGAGATTGGCTTCGTTGATTTCTTTGTCCTTGTCCGCCATCTTTTTTTACTTAGTCCCCAGAGGAGAAGCCTCCCTTTGAATTCAAGGGAAGTAACCGAGTTATCGGACTGCCCAATAGATAGTTTCCATGTGATGTCATCGACAGTGATAAGACAGTTTAAGGCAGCCATCTTTGTGGGCAGAAGCTAATGCAAGCCGAAATCAGGTAAAATGTGCTGTATTAAACTCACCACTGTGTTTTTATTTTTCAGTCTATTTTACTGAATTTCATATCAAATTTAACAGCTTTTATAAAGTATTTTAAATATCAAAACTATATTTTGATAGTTTAAAAGTTTAAAGACATACAATCGAAAATCATACACTGTTCATTTTGTTTTGTGTATGCGCCAATAGTTTTATTCATTTTTGTGTATAAATTCTGTGCGCATTTATCAATTGTAAAAATATTGTATTCTAAAAATATGAATTTCAAGAGCTTTCCAATGGTGTATAGCTTTTAATTTTCGGACCACAAATGAAGAAATTACAAGAAAATAAAATTTACCCTTCTATACAATTCATATAAAAATCCTTTGAAGTTACCATCAAAGATGGCTGCCAAGATAAGGGATTTGCACTGATGTGCAAACTATCTATTTTAGAAAGTTTAGAGTGGAAGTTTAGTTACTGGAAAAGATACATGTAACTGTTCAGTTTACCTCTGGTGACGACAGACCATGCACATCAAGCGGCAGCGAATATGTTACGTAATACTTCCTGAACTAGGGTTTTGCAATATGTTTCCAGCACACGCAAGTTCCAGAAATAACATAAGCGAGCCCAGAGAACAAACTGCCACTTTAGCGTTTATTACATCATTCATACATAATCGGTACAATGTTTGATGTAGGAGTGAACTTAATTAGGAGGCAAATTTTTCAAGTCTCTAATTTGTGTACAGTTCTGAGTTCTCATTTTCACTATCGAGTAAAACGAAGACAAATTAAATTGTCCGTTAAAAACAGTATAAATTCAAAATGAAATTTTGCACATGCCATCAAAAGAGCCGTTTCGACATCATCGTTTAGATGTAATCAAGCTTTAAAGATTGTGTTTTTATTCAGAGTCCGAAAAACAGAACCGTCTAAATCTATTATTTTGAAGAAATTTATAGATCCGTTTGAAGAACATTGACAGAAACAAGAAAGGTAAGAAACCTTGACCTTTCATCCTACAAATGCGCAGCAGTTATTTAGGATTATGACATGGCTTGTTTTTTTTTGTTCCGATAAAGTAAAAAAATGGAGTCTTTATATTGTCACGTATTAAAACAAAAACACATAGTAAAAACTCAAGAGAAGTATTCCGACTGAAATTTACAGGTATTGTCGTCAGCAGCTTTGTATTTCTTTCTGACTCTGTTTATATACATATGATATGGT
Organism: Sinonovacula constricta; assembly: GCA_007844125.1. NCBI lineage: Eukaryota > Metazoa > Mollusca > Bivalvia > Cardiida > Solecurtidae > Sinonovacula > Sinonovacula constricta. Next base: position 14,762,361 of record CM017569.1, on the reverse strand, counting down.
TTTATAGATTGTAAACGTGTAAAATAAGCTCGAATAATGTCAAAACAAGTTGTTTTTTTTTCTGAGGCGTGATACAAATTTAAACAACATGAAACCTTGACAATTGTCTCTGAGATACAAACATAAATATACTGCATTAAACTTTATAGAAGTGGGGTGGCGCTATCTATGATTTATTTTATCGATTATTCCACCTTTTCTGATCGCCCCGGAAACTATCCGAGCTCTAACTAACAATAGATATGACGGATTTTCATTTGCAGCACAAATGTTTGCATTATTAAGACGGAGTGACGCGTGCAATAACATTGTTATCGAAAAGTCCAAAGTGCATAATGTCAAATGTCAAAAAGTGAGTAAAGATTTGCTTTAATTATTCCTAATTAATGAATGGTAAGAGAATCTTCAAATTAATTGGCATTTTTACATTAGCGGGGAAAGAGATTGCTATGAAAAAAATGAAAACCAGATTCATCGCAGATGAAACGTTTAAAACGCCTGAAAATTTGCTTGTCCGGACTAAGGGGTCAATGTCGTAAATGTCATTGTTTAAAAACAACTCGAATATTCCTTCGATATCCCTGTGTTATATTTCAACTCCACTGAGCCTTTAACCAGTTATCACACTTGTAGTTTGAAAAATGAAATAATAACTGGATCGATATCCTCTTTAACAAATTATCGATGTTGTTGTCGGAAACTTGCCCTAATGAGCGGTTTCGTAACCTGTCGTAATTCATATATGGTCTTAATAAATGGTAATGCTTGTTGTCAACAGTAATGGTCGTCTGAGTCGATATCATCTGGATCTTGGTATAATGGTTGGTTCGACATCGTATGTCTCTTACCATGTCGTTATTCTTATCTGGTATAAACGACAATGATTGCTATAACCAGCAATGAAAGTCTGTGTCAATTTGAAGACATTAAAGTACAACAGTGAAACATTGGAACTGACAACTGGTCCGTGGGTCAAATCTACTTGTCTAACAAATGTTGATTTTCATATTTCTGATGAACAAGCTTGTTATGTATTGAAACTTTAAAAGGTCTTATAATACATGGCTTAAGGATCGACGCCAAATCAAAATCAGCGACCAGTTTCATACGTCGAAACAGTATTAAATAAACAACATCATCTAGTGTCGCGCGTACAAATGTTGTGTATGACAATACTGAATGTCAAAGGAACTCTAGATAGTAATCGTTCCAGAAAAGCAATATGAAGCTGTCCCGCCATCGCGAGTTTCGAATTGGACCAGCCAATATTGGAGATTATTTATCGGGGACATGCTCCACCCGTTAAAGATCAGATACGTTTTTCGATGTATTTGACACTAAAATCTGTAAAACCGTACTTCTTACCTCGTTGACGTGACTTTATGCAGCACCATAGCAATGACGATGTTTGGCTGATAAATATGTATTAATATTTAAAGTAGTATGGATTGAAAGAAAGACGACGAAATCACAACACCTAACAGCTGAAAATGTGATTATTAACAGCCAAAATATCTCGCAAGTGTAAAATTATGCGGACGTTTAATTATGAAATGTGTTTATTTAAACTATTGGCCTGAACATGGCTTAAATTTGCAAAACGTTTACAAACGGGCTAACACTTTAACAAACCAAACTTGAAAGACAATGGGATCGTTAATGGATATCTCTACACTGAACAGGATGTATAAAAATCTGAGATAAGAAAAACTAACAATGATAAATGTTAGAATCATTTATACAATCATGTCAATATGCCACACCAAAATAAATTGCGTCATATATTACATACATGGTATGTATTAATGTAATAGTCATCATTTTATGTGCTTTTGTTCTCAATGATTAATACACCTCAGGTTTTCATTTACTCCAATTTACCAATTCGTTCTTTTGTGGTAGTAAAGTCCTAGGCAGTTACATGCAGGTCGAGTTAATCAGATTTGACCGTGTGAACGTGCAATGTCATCATGTTATCTAGCACACCTGAGACAGTGTTGATCTAGATCCTTCTAAGTGCTAAGAGTGTCCTCTCACTGATAGCGATGGAAGCCGGCAACAGTAACAGTATCCTAGCCAGCACTACGGCGTTAGAGAGAAATGATGACTCTAGTAGTGATAAAAAGTTAATAAGAAAGTGTTTTTTTGAAAGTGTATAGCAATCATAAAACATCTGGATTTTATCTGGATTTTATAGAAATGTTTTGCAAAGTAAGGACTATTTTTAAGTCTGGTCATGCATTGTCGGTCGGATTATTGGTATAGCGGCAGTACCAGCGACGGCGGCCTCGTCAAGGTTCGATTATATACATGTGATTTAAAGTCTGTTGATAGGACGAACATCATGAAAACGCTAAACTTCATTCATTCTAAAATTTAAAACCATTTTAATCGACTTCAGGTAAATATCTGACCGTTGAGAATTGGAAATATACATACACATATACTTACATCCAGACGTGTGCGTGCGTGCTTGCGTGCGTGTGTGTGCGCGCGCGCGGGCGCGCGTGTGTGTGTATTTCCAATTCTCAACGGTCTCATATTTTCCTTTATGACTGACTGAAATTTCTGTCAACAAAAACAGATAAAGCCTTCGCAAATAACCGAACACAGTCGCATGTCCCAAAACAAATCACTAAGTTGTCATTTGGAACAGACAGGTAATGGGTGTCAATGACGGGGATATTATACATTTTCTTTTGCAGTCGATGATGTGTGGTTCGAAAACCACACTTTCCTCATTTATCTGTATTCATTCGTGTGGTGAATAACATAGCTTTTTATTCAACAGTCTGGAATGGTAATCGGGACTAGGTTGAGCATGTATCCGTTGTCAAGGATACGAATTACAATGGCTTCTGTAGGCGGGTATAGAGATGTCGACATGCCGAGAAGTAACGTCTTTCCTAGGCTTAGAGTGCGACGTTTTAATGGTCTACAGCATAAGGCTGTATTTTGTTCTTTTATGTCCTACGATGGATAGATAAATCATTGCACATATTGTCGTTATGATGGAGGAGAAACGGGAATTCATTATTCCTTAATTTAGATAAAACATGTACACTGATGTTTTATGATCTGTTTTACATTCGGCGGCTACTACAATCCAACAATATGTGAAGAAAAGAAAATGACAATAAACGTCACATGTGGACGCAACAAATGTCGTGAACACTGTCACCAAGT